>JANFOE010000159.1:0-695000 GCA_025667525.1 Glebionis coronaria
ATCTATCAAATAAGCTAAGACGACAAACGTCTTTATAAGAAGCTTTATTCAAATATATAAAGAGCTCACTTACTTACGAAAACAAATAAAACAAACAATCCAAACAACGCCATCTAAAGTATATAAGTAGCAATAAGAATAAACTCAGTTGCATACCAAGGGAATCATCCAAAAAGAGGAGAGTATCTTTTGATAAACCAGCTTCCCTCGATAACTCCACACTAAGAAAGATCCTCATTTTGATTAAATGTCTTGAAAATCAATATCATATGATAAATCGGCTTCTCTCAATAGCTTCTTCCTGAAAGTGAAATGATAACTAACTCGTCATCCCGTGGCCTGATGGAACTAATTTAATCACATATGTGAATTAAGTAAGCTTTCAAATCACAAATAACATGACATTAAATAACCTTCAAAACACCTAATTATCTAACAGTTCTTCCATTCACAACATAAAAAACACATTAACAGATAAGCAACTAACATTTACATCAAATAATTAACTCACCTAACTCCTAATAATCGATTGTGAATTAATTCACCATATAAAATACTACTTGAGAATGAGCCCAGTGAACACAACACGGGTAGTTATCTCAAATCATTTCCATAAAACTTCATAACACAAAAAATAAAGAAATTTACTTGGTCTTTATAAACAAATAAACCAACAGCAGTGACAGATCAGACCCGGAGTCTACTGCATTGCAGGAGACCCGGATGGATGCCAGCGACGGTAGCGCAACCGCATCAAATCTACAAGACCAATTTGCCATTAATACAAATTATATCTCTAAAAAAGCATATATATATATATATATAAATATATATATATATATATATATATATATATATATTATATATATATATATATATATATATATATATATATATATATATATTATAACAAATTTACATATTAAATAGCTGTGGTGGTTGGGCTCTCGAGTGGTGGTTTACGAACTTTCAAAACACGGTTACCTGATTATGGAAACATCAAGCAGTGAAAGTGACGTTCCGGTTACAGAGTGGTAGTAGCGGCAACAACTTTCTGGCATAAACATCAAGCAGTTAAAGTGACGTTCCGGTGACAGCGTGGTAGTAGCGGCAACAACTTTCTGGCAGTAAAAAAATGCAAAAACTATAAAAAACCATATCTACTACTAAATGCATTGATCTATTTAAAAGTATATAATACATGATTAATAATCCTTTATCTATTAAAAAGAAGCCTACAACCTGTCAGGCGACAGCAAATGGGTTTCCGGTGGTAGGTTCGGTGATGGTAGGTCTGCCGATGGTAGATGAAAGAAAACTTAAATTTGTATGATTTTGGTTGATGAGTCTATGCTTATATTTATAGCGGATCGAATTAAAAGGGTGGTGTTGCCCGAATTTCACGAGGCTTCCTTTGTAAGTTTAGATAATACCCTTTCAATTTTTTTCAGGTTGCATTGATTTATTCAACATTGCCTAATCTATATTGCATTTCCCGAATCAGAATGTTGAACCCGCTAGCAAGTTTGTTAAATTTGGAAATGTTGAAATTTTAAGTTTTTCAATAATTGAGATGGCGTTACAGGTGTATTGCATTCACTACGTAAAACTTACAAGAAATCAACATAATAAATTCTATACTTTCCATATGTGATACAATAAACTTACAGAAGAAGCTACAAAGGAAAAATTCAAGTTTAAACATTCAACATCCCTCCTTTATAGTTAGTATAGATTTATAAAGAATTTTGTATTTAAGGCATCATGTGTAATTCCTATTTTATTTTAGAAGCATTTTATGGAATCATTTTTATAGAATTTTGTATTTAAGGCATTGTTTCACCATCCTTCCTTATATATATTTATAGAATTTTGTATTTAAGGCATCATTTGTAATTCCTAATTTCTTTTTGAAGCATTTATGGAAACCCTTTAATGAATTACATGTGTCATTTTTATAAAATTTTGTATTTTAGGAATTGTTTCACATCCTTCCTATATAAGGGTTTTTGATTTGATTTGATTTGATTTGATTTGATTTAATATATATATATATATATATATATATATATATATATATATATATATATATATATATATATATATATATATATATATATATCTTTACATTATATATAAGAGGAGGGATATGCCACATAAGCACCTTATAATGCCATGTCATCATTATTTTTTTTCCTAATTTTTCGGTTTTTATTAATTGTAGAATATCTTGCCGTCCTTTTAAAAAAGATATTATCGCCGAATATCTTTTTACAACTGTAGAATATCTTTAGTCTGTGTTTCATTTTGAGTTTTCGTATGGTTTTAAACGGGAATACCTTCAACTTTATTCTCAATAAAAAAGTTGTAGATTTTTACTCCAAGAATATTGACCATAAATATTTGTGATAGACCCTAAGCTAAACCCTCCACAAAACCAAGTTACTTCCAAAACCCTAAGCTCAACCCTCCACAAAAAAATCATCCTATCTTCACGTTCCATGAATATCTACAGAAAATCATGGTTGATTATTTGTTTTCAATTTGTTATGTCAAATTATACTCATGGCGATTTTAAAACACTACATATAAGAAAATAATCACTTTTATTCGATTCTCAAACAAAGTTTTATTCGTAACCAGTTTTGGATTAATACTAATAATTTTGTTTTTTATTTTTTGGTTTTTAAAGAGATCATATCTTGACGCGCTGATCCTAATTATATACACTAAATATTATCAATCGGGTTAATCTCTCTAAAGCCTTATGTCCACAGTACGATTTACATTTTCCATGGTCGTGAATATTATTTTCTAGGGTTTAATATTGTTATAGCAAAAGAATCTTTGATAAGTGATCTTATTGCATAATATATGATTGCTTTCAAGGAATTGCCTTTGTTGTTGCACTTATTATTGTTTTCCTGATTATTTTTTTTGCCACAGCGTTGAACATTGCAGGATCTACTGTGGCCGGTTTCACGCCACGTAAAAGGGAAACCTCGCACAACACTTTATTCAGGGCACTATGCGCAGTTGTGTCGGGTTTCATGAGAGAGCTTCAAATTCCCCGACAGTGAATGAGATAGAAGGTTTGGCAATATTCATGCGGCCTATAGTATGTTTATTCTTAATAATGTATTCGTAATTTTCTTCAAAATACATTTCAGGAACTGGTCTGGAAATTAATAGGCACTTATTCGCTTCTCTGGCTCCAAAAGGAACACCAATGCAGACCTACGCACCTGTCGCCCACAATTGACAAAACACAAAACACTGCCGGAACTTTTCAGAGTGAGTGTTATTGTTTTCTATTCATGCCTTTTCTTAAAGCAGTATAAAGTCCCGTGTTTAAGAGGTTTTCCTTCATTCTCTTTTTAAGGTTGTCAAAACGACATGAATTGGAACGGAAAATCAAGTATTCTTACTTAAAAATGAAAAATTTATAAGTGTTGGAGTGTTAAAAGTAGATTTTAGTGTGTGAATGGGGGGTATTTTGAGTTTCGAGTAGGGGGCAATATGAAAAAACGCTTAAAATTGAACAAAAATTAAAATCTCATCTTATCGGGCTAGCAATGAGGGGCACCACCCCCAACAGCCATAATGCTATAAAGATATTTAGCGCTTTCAATTTATACCATATCATTATCAGGTTTTAGCTTTTCAATTCTAATACTTCATAGTGTATACTATTTATTTATTAATTCTAATCCAGGTCTACCTCATAGAGTATTGTCAATTTGTTTGCACGTATTTGTTAACAACAGTCATCTATGTTCTGAGCCGTAGGTGTATATAAGAATACATGCCAAGTAGCGGCTGATAATACTACTCCTTTTCGAAATAAGACGACAAATGAAAACAAGTAATTGGTGAGTAGAACTCTACTGGTGATCAAACACTAGAAATCATTTTTACAAACTCCAAAACTCAAAAGAACTTAAAAATATACAAAGATTCAGTGAAGGAAACCATGGACATGCTCATTTTTCTTAATAACAGACAATGCGACATATTTTGGGGATAGGATTAAAACATGAAGTTGTTTAATTGAATGAGCTTAATTGGGGATAGCCTGAACATATCGAGGGAATCGTTAACTCTAATAACAGATTGATAGATTGAATGCTTTATATTCACAAGTTGAATAATATAGCATCTCTAATATTCTTTTCGTTAAAATTTGTTTTTTGCGTCTTTCTTATGGAAGGACCACTGTTGGTGGTTGCATGTGGCAGAGACACTATCAATTGCCAGCTCTATAAGAAGACTAGCGTATAAAATGTATTTGTTGTTCAAGTAGCATAACTGGGACATTATTAAGTGCGGGTGTGCAGCAACTATAACTTGATCATTGTTATGTTGTTTCTCTTAATTAGAATATATGTTATCTATTAGACTATAAGCATCTCTTTTCTACTATGAGTAATTGATCTCATACGGGTTAATGACATGACATAACATTCAGAATTTTGACCAGTTCCCCAACCCGTTCGATCTGACCATCTTGCCACCTCTAATGTATAGATACTTCATGTTTTTGTTTTTTACATGGATAAGTTAAGATTTAAATAGTTTTAAAATGGTGACTTTCTATCAACTATAGTAAAAGATAAAGATCTTAGTTGTGTATATAGATGAATTTTTCTGCTTTTGATACATTGATCTTAGGCAATGAGTTGTTTTTCTTCTTCTCATTTTATGTTGATCAAACAAGTTGCACTTATTGTTGATGTTGATGAGTCTTGCTTATGGCACAACCTTGTGCTGCTAATGATGGCGAATCTTGTCGCTACCGCTGACACAAGTGGGTACTTTTGTGAATATAGATTGCTGACGATGTTGATACTTCTTGCTTACGCTGTTGATACTTCTTGCTGCTGCTGCAGTCAGGGGTATTAACTGTACGGTTTCATTTAGTTACACGCTAAGAAGTAGTATTTCAAGAGTACTTGGTAAGATCAACAAAATTGTTATACCTCACACTATATATGTTTGCTACAACAATTATAGAGGTCACATTCGAGTAGTCATATATTTTTATGAACTACATTTTCATATGTAAGCTGAAGTGAAAGTCGCTAAAGTTGTTGGCTCAGTTAGGCCGAACTATTGTAGTCTTTGAACAAGCATATGCGTCGAAATGATGAATAACGATAATGATCAATCGAATGAGTATATGTGGATCAGTGATGATGGAGAAATAAACGTTTCGAGTATGTATGTATTTAGTGAACGTGGATCAGTGAAGACGACGAAATTATGTTTCGAGCAGGTATGTATTTAGTGACATAATCAAATTTTCAATAGTTTATTTTATGGAGCTAACAACCTAACATTCACATTTTATATTATATTTATGTAAAAAGCATCCCCTTTGATCGATTTAGAACAGGGTTTTACCAGACTACCTCATTTTTCAATGTAAAAATTATATAAATTTTACCCATTTTGACCCATACGGTGGTAATAGGTCAAAACGGGGTACGTTTGTTTCTGCTAATCTGGCTAATCTTTCAGGATTTATGTTTGCTTCCAGGAAGTGCGTATGACTGTTTATAGTACAAGACCTCATACCATATCCTGCCACTAGTCTGTAGTATATTAAATAATTTTATGCATTCTTATAATTTTTAGCCCATGCAACTTTTACCCTAAAATGAGTTAAAATACTTTTTGTCAAGTGCGTAAATGTGTTTAGACATTTGTTTAATATGATATTGGCATGATTTAAATGCTCTTATAATTGTTATTATCCTTATGAACTCCATTTTCATATGTAGGCTGAAGTGAAAGTCACTAAAGTTGTTGGCCCAGTTAGGCCGAACTATTGTAGTCTTTGAACAAGAATATGCGTCGAAGTGATAAATAATGAGAATGATCAATCGAATGAGTATACGTGGATCAGTGATGATGGAGAAATAAAGGTTTTGAGTATGTATGTATTTAGTGAACGCGGATCAGTGATGACAACAAAATCATGTTTTGAACAGGTATGTATTTAGTGACATACTCACATTCTCAAAAGTTTACTTTATGAAGCTAACAACCATACATTTATATTTATGTCAAAAGCATCTTATTAGATCGATTTAGAACAGGGTTTAATCAGAGTACCTCATTTTTTCAATATAAAAATTATATAAATTTTACCCATTTTGACCTGGTTGTAATAGGTCAAATCGGGGTCAATTTTCATATATTTGTTTTTCTGCTGATCTGCTTAATCTGTTAGGATTTATGTTTGCATCCAGCAAGTAGGTATTATTGTGTTTAATGTACAAGACCGCATATGCGCATACTGTACCAGGTAAATAATAAGCTTACATATATATGCTTAAAAGATATATTTTACAGTCGTAATAGCCTAAAAAAGGACGTACATATTTCAATTAGTTGACATTTATACTTTGATTTTAAAAATACTATAGAACCTGCTTGAGGTTGCACATTGGGTGCGTTTGGTAATGGGTCACACTACAGTAACCAATCTATATTCCACTCTTTCAAAATTAGAGTCATTTAAGTACAAATTTAAATATACTTTGGGCAAGTGTCATCCTATTTTAACCATTTGAGTCGTTCCACTATTAACCAGGTTTCTAAAGTTTAGCCATTTGAGTATTGGACCCCTTGAAAAAAAACTTGAGTTAGCTCATTTACCCATAAAATCGGTTGAAGTTGCTTTCTTTTTCCTTCTATTTAAGAACTACACCCTGATAACAGTGTGAAAATTCGGTTCGTGAAAATGGTCAAGTGGTACTGAAATACAACAAAAACTCTTAGTCGATAAGTAGCTTCGAGTTCTCAAAAATTTAGAATAGGATATCATGATAATAGCAGTAACATAATTGCAAAATGGAACAAAATAATGGCCGAAGATAGTTTCAGCAACATAGTTGCAGCATGACAATTTATCTAATAGACCTTGATGTGCATCGAATTAGAACTTGGGAGATATTAAGATGACCCAAAGAAGAAGGTGAATGTTGCTAAATAGAGCAACGATCCACATAACAGTATAGGCGTTGGAAAGTTAAGTTATAGTTGTTAGTATATGTGTACAATGCTTGTGCTGATATGAAACATTTGTAGCATTTTCCCCAAAACTGCTTATCAGCGTCTTAATGGTGTAGCATATGCAGCAAGAAATTTTTCTGATCTTATTCACCAACGCTAGAACAATATCCATCTCTGGAAGTTGTATTATCTTTTTTCAAAAGAGAATGCTTAGAATTAGTGCAAGAACAGTTGAAGACATGGTAGTTTTTATTGTGAGATTAGATGTTGCTAAGCAAATAATGAATCTAGAGCAGGACTTCAAGTTACTGTCCCTGACTAAAGGGGTGCTTGGATGTGCATTTTGGACGTGATTAGACGTTAAAAACGCAAATCCAATCCTACGGTTTTAGGTAGTGTAATAATCAACTTAAGGTATATTCCGAAGAGCATAAGTGTATATATTAAAAAAATCAATACTAAACACATTTAGACGGTTTTATTGCAATCTTGCAGAAGTATGTAACTTTAAAGACAAAAAGCAAGCCAAGCCTTCAACTTGACTTAATAAGGAATATGAATGTGATTGGTTGTCTTATGAATTTGATAATAGTGATTTGTTTGCCACTGAAACCAAATGGCTTGGTTGAGTAGTTTGGTTCTTTTGCATGCTTTCATGCTATTTCACTTTCGTGGGATTCTACTGTTAACACACTGGCAGGAAATGAGAGTCTTTAACAGATCTAGATCAGAATGATGATTCTCCAGCACTGCAACTTCTATATTTGTTGAGGTAAGCAATAATCTAATTGCAATTCAACATGTCGAGTTTCCAACAATCAAAACATCAACAAGCTACTGTGACTAACCCAAATCTCTTCCTGAATTTGAAAAAGATTTGATGCACCTATAAGTTGCACCCATTGTTTAGGTGATCACATTCTTATTTGGAAGAAGCTATTCTGATCCATCAATGCAAAGCCCTATGAAGCATTGGCTGTATAAAGTTTTCCTTGGCCTAGCCTGGTGACTAACCAATGATTGTGATAAATTACTAGAACAAAGAGAAACAATCCTTCACGAAGGAAATCTCTTCTATGGTGTTAATCATAATAAAGGAAATCGTTGGTCCTTTACTTCAATGACTCGCAACGTCAAGCGACAAACCATACCGAACGTTGCTAGCTAATAAATGGATTGTTTATGTTATTCAAAATTTTGCTCATCATGTTGACGGTTCATGTTTGAAATCCTAAAAAAAATGCATGTGCGATGACATGTAAGATTATGAAGGGTTTCAATACTTTTAAATATCTCAAATTAGACCTGCTTAGCCTTCTTATGAACGCCTACCACATTTTTTATTATTTGTTAATTCTCATTTATTACTTCTTTTAAGTTTTGGTATACTCATACAAAGAAATTTAATAATAATGGTGTTATGTAATGCATCATACGACAAGTATAACCGGATTACTTTACATCCCAAATCTCAGAAACAAATATTATGTTCACGACTACTCCAACTCACATTATAAAATAAATAACATTTACTTATTAAAATTTTTGCTTACTAATAAAATTTACACTTACTTAAGTTATTATAATTTTTTTTACTAAAACATAATGAATATAAATGTAAGCAAAAGAAACCCACTAATTTTCTTTACTTTTTTTTCTAATAAAAAAAAGAATTATTAAAAGTTTTACACTTTGCTTACTCTTTTTGAGTAAAAATAGACTTTGTTTTATACTTTTGCTTACTCTTTTGGAGTAAGAATGGACTTTTAGTACTTCCTTATATTATTTACTATTTTTCTTAAGAGTATGAATTGATAAAAATAACTTATGGTGATTTTTTTTAATAAAATTGATAGAAAATACTTTTAGCGCCTCCTCTTATTGCTTACTCTTATCACATTTAATTTAATAAAGCAAATGTCACAAATTGTATCCTTTACATAAAAAAATATTTATAAAATATATATTTTTCTAACCCGATATTTAGCGAAACAAAAAATAAAATAAATTGACGACACCAGTTGACCCATATACACTACTATATTTCCATGTAATTAAAATTATCCATACGCTATTGTATCAAATGTGAGTCCAAAATCTATATAGCTTTATGAAGGGGGTTTTTACGTAGAATACATTCAAAAGATTTCATTAGTCTCATTTTAGTTCTTTATGTAGATATGAGATGGCTTTGTGTATTGTTTAAATTTTTTGTAATTCAAATATTTAAATGTCTATAAATAAGCAACAAAGGTAACACAAAGGTTATAAGTTAAAACATGACTATTGAAAGTTTAAGTTGGTTATTATGTAACAAACCTTTCTAATAAGGTTTAAAATTATATGATTGTTGTGGTTTTATGCATTACAGATTTTTCTTATAAGAGTGAAATATTAATGCTTTTCCGCTTGCATTTTTCTGGAGTTTATAAACCAATCTTGCAATATAACAACATAATGCACGATAAACAAAAGGTGATAAAGTCGAGTCAATATGATAGCAAAAGAAACATACTAAGTGAGCATCAACATCCACATCTAAACCTATATACTCAATTCTTTCATGACTCTTCATAACCCATTACGTATGTTAAAATTATGAAACTGAAAATGTCAAATGAACATTTTTTTATAGAATATGCTAAGTATGGATTACACAACGTGACTATGGCACAAGAATTAAGTACACTTCTACCCGTTAGCCCTGAGGTCAAGTATAGGACTAATTAGGATTAGAATTTTTCACTCGAATTATTTGAGTTTTGAAATTTTACATCTCGATCGTAAAAAGTACTCTAGGTGAACTTATGAAATCCGATTTATTTAAGATTTTCTAAATCGCGTAGTTTAAACATGGTTAGACTTTTACTGTACTTGGATTATGTCTTGGTGACTAAATATTTCTTTTTAAAACTCAAATTTTATGTACTGGGCAACATAAGTATCTCAAATATTTATGGTTGAGATATTTCCCGTTACTCATTTTAACGTACGTTCACTTGAAGTTTTAAGTAATAGTATGAATATATTTCGCAAATGGTCATTACCCCTTTGGACAATAAAATGCTTCTCAAGTTGAATAGAAGACAATATTCTTTTCAAGTATATTTTTTTCACAATTAGCCAAAGCTAAAGCGTAACATTATCGCAAGTTGGTTTGATTCTACAAATGCTATCCTTCAAATAAAAAAATAGAAACAAGAACTTTCTAATAAGACATGTAAACAAAAATTATAAGTCATACCCGCCCATCGGGCCGGTTTTATAACTAGTATATATATATATATATATATATATATATATATATATATATATATATATATATATATATATATATATATATATATATATATATATATATATATATATATATATATATATATATATTTATATATATATATATATCTAGATTATATATAAGTATAATTATGATTTGAAACCACAGTTTTAATCCCAGTCATATCCCAGTCACATATTTTAGCCAATAGTATTTCAAAATTTCCTAGAAAATCTCCAAGTTCCACAAAATTCGGGATTGAAATCGCAGTTTTTTGAAAATCGCGTTTTGAAAACGCAGTTTTTTAAACTGCGTTTTGAAGTAATGGACCGGTCCAATTCAAGTTTTGGGCCGAGCTGGGCCTGGAGTGGTTCGGTTCAATTCTGGGCCGAACCGGGTCAGGACTGGTCTGTTTCATATATGGGTCGAGCCGTGTGTGAACCGGTCCGATTCATATTTGGGTCAAGCCGGTTCTTAACCGGTCCTGCTCGGTTCAAACTTGGGTCAATTCGGGTCTGATCTGAACCGGATTGAACCGGGTCAGATCTCGGGTCATGTTCAACGGGTCACGGGTCGAATATTTTGTTAAATCAAATTAATGGCAAAAAGTGCCACTAACAAGATTTGAACCTTGGTCTCCTCCCTCAAAACTTAGCACCACTCAGTTTACCAACTGTGCTATGCATGGTTTTCATTATAAGCATGCAAACCTATATATTTAAAGATAGATTAGTTGGGCTTGTGTTGGGCTTATATAATACATAGGCTTGTCCGACCTATAAAAGATGCATCGAATGGCCCCAATAAAAATGAAAGTACCTTTGGAATCGTAATCTCGTGCTCTTATCAAGGATGTGCCCTTGGTTAAATATAAACCCCGTTCGCATCTCAAAAAACGTGTAAACATCGACAAAACGCGTCCGAAAATCACCATTTTTAATTTCTTTTATATCCTTTGTATCTCCAGGACTCAATAAAGTTTAAAACACATATTTTTACTTATATTTAGCATATTTTAGTATTATTGGTGTATTAAGAGGATATTAATTACAAACTAAAAAAACAAAAAAAACACAACACACAACAAAGAACTACGTATTAGTTCAATAAAATATATCCAATCACAAAACAATATATATAAAAAAAGAATGATACATTTTAAATTATATATAAAACCTATTTTAGAAAAATCTATTTTAGCGTAAAGTATAACAACAATATACTAAATATTAAATTATAAACTAAAAACACAAAAAAAACACAAACAACAAATCCTCCCCAACAAGAAAAAAAACGACCCCGCCCGTTGGGCGGGTTACGAAGCTAGTATATATATTTATATTTATATATATATATATGTATCAAATCAAAAAACAAATCAAATCAAATCAAATCAAATTAAATCAAATCAAATCAAATCAATCAAAAACCCTTATATAGGAAGGATGGTGAAACAATTCCTTAAATACAAAATTCTATAAAAATGACACATGTAATTCATTAAAGGGTTTCCATAAAATGCTTTAAAAAGAAAATAGAAATTACAAATGATGCCTTAAATACAAAATTCTATAAAAATATATAAGGAAGGATGGTGAAACAGTGCCTTAAATATAAAATTCTATAAAAGTGATTCCATAAAATGCTTCAAAAATAAGATAGGAATTACAAATGATGCCTTAAATAAAAAATTCTATCACAATATATGTAAAATTTACAAATGATGCCTTAAATACAAAATTCTATAAAAATATATAAGGAAGGATGGTGAAACAATGCCTTAAGTACAAAATTCTATAAAAATGATTCCATAAAATGCTTCAAAAATAAAACAGGAATTACAAATGATGCCTTAAATACAAAATTGTATAAAAATATATATAGGAATTACAAGTGATGCCTAAATACAAAATTCTATAAAAATATATAAGGAAGGATGGTGAAACAATGCCTTAAATACAAAACTCTATAAAAATTATTCCTTAAAATGCTTCAAACATAAAATAGGAATTACAAATGATGCCTTAAATACAAAATTCTATAAAAATATATATAGGAAATACAAATGATGTCTTAAATACAAAATTCTATAAAAATATATAAGGAAGGATGGTGAAACAATGCCTTAAATACAAAATTATATAAAAATGCAAAACAATAATATTAATTTCAAAAAAATTAATGTAAAAACGTTATTTATAACATTAACATATACAAAAATTTTTACCTCATAAAATTCAAAAATGCATAAAATATTATACAATATTATTAAAACACTAAAAAAATTTAATGTAACAAACTTATTCATAACATTGACGTATGCAAATTCAATTAACTCATAATATTATTAAATAAATAAAATATCTTAAACTACGTTATTTTTGATTATTCTATGCTACATTATTAAAATATCAATGTCATAACTAACACTACATATACTAAACTTCTAATACAAACACATATATGCTTCAAAAATAAAATAGGAATTACAAATGATGCCTTAAATACAAAAGTCTATCATCTTATATGTAAAAATTACAAATGATGCCTTAAATACAAAATTCTATAAAAATATATAAGGAAGGATGGTGAAACAATGCCTTAAATACAAAATTCTATAAAAATGATTCCATAAAATGCTTCAAAAATAAAACAGGAATTACAAATGATGCCTTAAATACAAAATTGTATAAAAATATATATAGGAATTAAAAGTGATGCCTAAATACAAAGTTCTATAAAAATATATAAGGAAGGATGGTGAAACAATGCCTTAAATACAAAACTCCATAAAAATGATTCCATAAAATGCTTCAAAAATAAAATAGGAATTACAAATGATGCCTTGAATACAAAATTAAATAAAAATATATATAGGAATTAAAAATAATGTCTTAAATACAAAATTTTATAAAAATATTTAAGGAATGATGGTGAAACAATGCCTTAAATACAAAATTCTATAAAAATGCAAAACAATAATATTAATTTCAAAAAAGATAATGTAAAAACGTTATTTATAACATTAACATATACAAAAAATTTTACCACATAAAATTAAAAAAATACATAAAATATTTATACAATATTATTAAAACACTAAAAAAATTTAATGTAACAAACTTATTCATAACATTAACGTATGCAAATTCAATTAACTCATAATATTATTAAATAAATAAAATATCTTAAATTACGTTATTTTTGTCTATTCTATGCTACATTATTAAAAATACATACACATATAAATTCGATTTTCATTAAAAATATATACTCAAAACTAGCCCGTCCACCGGATGGGTCTAAAGGCTAGTATATATATATATATATATATATATATATATATATATATATATATATATATATATATATATATATATATATATATATATATATATATATATATATATATATATATATATATATATATAGATTTTAGGTAAAGTAGTGTAGTATCTTATAATTGTTAAAATAAAAAGTGTTTTGGACCTTTAGATATACTAGTTGAATTAAGATGACACTAATCTCATTAAAAGAACATTAAATTATTAATTAATTTTATTTTTATGTATGTTAGGAGATTCATAAAAATGGTCTCTTGAATTTAACCATATTTATTACCCTTATTAATTGTAATAACTTTAAATGCATGATATTAATTGTAAAAAAGCACAACCATATTTTTTGTGAAAACGTAGCCATATTGTACTAATATGTACTTGTAGTTTTAGTTTTTTTATGTTGTATCATGTTTTAATTTCTATCATTCTAGACAAGTTATGTTATGCATATTATATTAAGTTATAATTACGGATATCGATTGGTACATGATTATTTTTTATTTTTTTAGGTAGTGTACGGGTTAAATGTCAAATATGTATCATCATGTTCGTAATTTTGGATGTGGCATAAATTGTATATATTTTTTGTAGTGTAAACAACCACATATTCAATATTTTACAAAATAATAATATGATACATCAATAAGAAAATGGTATTTAGATAAGATGTATCAACATTTTGCTATGTATCAAGTCTACCTAATATAAAGAATAAAAATATATAAAAAAAATAATAAATATGTAGATGTATCAAGAAAAGCGTTATTATTTAAAAGTTTAGTTAAATAAAATTAAATATTCTTTAAAAGAATAAATAGTATAGTTTAAATGAAAATTAATTTTAGGTTTATTTATTAATTGTTGTTACCTGACTAGATATTTGTTACATTAATGCAACTCAACTATTATTAATTTCATTTAATACTAACTAATTAAATTCAATGGTTTATACTACTTTTCATTTTAACAATTTTTAAAAAGTTACACCACATTAACCTAACTACTCTCTCTCTCTCTCTCTATATATATATATATATATATATATATATATATATATATATATATATATATATATATATATATATATATATATATATATATATATATATATATATATATATATATATATATATATATATATATATATATATATATATACTAGCGTCGTAACCCGCCCAACGGGCGGGGTCGTTTTTGTTGTTGTTCTTGAAGGTTTATGGTTTGTGTATTTTTAGTTTATTGAAATTGTAATATAACCTTTAGTATATTTTAGTTATATTTTACGCTTATGTAACGTTATGTAAAAATAGATATTTTTAAAAAAAAAGTTAAATTCAATCCGAATTAAAAAGAAATTCTAAATATTTTAAAATTTTAAAAGTACAAATAATATAATTTGTTAAACAATCTGAATTTCTTAAAGAAGTTTGAAACGCATTTTGTGTTTTTTTTGCTGGTAGTGTGTGTGTTTTTTTAATTAAAAAAGGGCAATACTATTTAGAAGTAGATGAAGTTCAAGTTTTTTTTATTAAGATGCATGTGTTATAACATTACCTTTTCTTTTCCAAGAGTATTGTTAGTTTGGTTATACACCTTTAGAAATGAAGGACACAAGTCTTTTGGTTTCTTGTTTGGCTATGAGCAAATTTATTTCTCCACGGGCGGGGTTGTTTCGTAAATCGTTTTTTAATACAACGATTAGTTATAATGGTTACAATGTTTGTATAAAGAGAGAAACTTGCTTCTTGACTCTCGACAATGGGGTATATAATTGTCCTTCATTGTCCTTTAGTCTTTGTTAAAAACAACAAACCTTTGATATTGTATGGCCAACGGATGTATGCGATTCACAAATCTTATTTTGAAACAACCCTTGATATTGTCTAGCCTTAACTCACCCACTGAACGAGTCCGGTTCATAAATCTTAATTTGAAACAACCTAAAACACACTTGATTTTGACTAAGGATTAAATAAGATTTGTTAATAATCTTATGACTAAAGATCCTTGTGTTCATAAATCTTAATTTGTTGATTTGTCCTTCATTAAGATTAACTTAAGAATAATGGCCAACAAAATTCTTTTAACGGCGATTTAGTAGTTAGTGATTCGAGTTAACAGTGACATCCAATTAGGCAGTATGCAAGCCACGAACCTTCTCCTTAGGGATAAACCCCACTCCTGCTTCTTTTAAATTCGGGCCCCTGAAGGTCCTTAGTGAGACTCGAACTTGAGACCTCTCCAAAAATACCTCCCCAAGGTTACCCTTGGTGGCCAACTGATTGGTTAAGAATAATGGCCAACAATTGATTTTGATTTTGATATCTTATGATACGCAATTTTGTTCGTCCTTCATATGTCTTTTACGGAAAAGGTCAACATAGACTTTTTTAGCATATACTCAATCAACTAATCACAACCCTCCATTTTTTTATATAATAAAAAAATCTTGAATCATATATAATTCGTGATACGAATCATATATGTTTTTCTCAGAAAAAAAATCGTCCAAAGTATACAAAGTTGCCCCTAGATAGAAAGATGATTTAATTCTCGTCACGATGATATGTTTCGTTTTGCGTAACGATTAACAGTTTGTGAGATATTCAGTTTTTAAGAAAAAGATGAAAGGTTGATTTGAATAAATGTGATTGGTTGATATGGTTTATGGTAAAAACATGGTCTATATTGATCTCAACTCTGTCTTTTACTAATTTTTATATCTCAAAACGTATGGTTTTCGAACTATCCAAAAGAGTAATCGTTTTGGGATTAATCGACTCATATATCGAGTCAGAAACCTAAGTATACTAAAAAATAAATGTATGAACAGAGCAGTGATTGATAGATACACAATTATGGTCACAAAGATATAAACCATTTGTTTTATAAGAAGCTTCAAGATACGTATCTGTATAAGAATTCATTGCATAAATCGTTTTTATGGTTTTTTAAATTTAACGAAAATCATTCTTCAAACACAAACTAATAGATTGTATCCATGTGTTAACTCCGTTAGGTTGACCGTTAATTGCTGGTTTGGATGGTAGAAAAGACGTAAAACCCGCATATATGTGTTTCATAAATAGTCCTTATGGTTTCAAAAGAATTTTTTTTTGATATTATTTAATTATTTATTATTATTTTATTTTTCTTATAAAATCACTTTGTTATAATAATAGGATTTACAAAAGATTACTGAGAAGTCGAGATACAATCTGAACCGCCACTCTTTTAACTATAACAAAATTTTAATTTTGAATACATTCTTTTTTTTGTAAAATTTTAATTTTGAATACATTCTTTTCTGTTTATTTACCGTATTTTTTTATTTTTTTTTGTCTTTATACGTTTTGAATATTTTCATTCATTTTTGTCATTCTTATCCGTTTCGAACATTATCGCAATTTGTCCGTTTTTTATGTTTTTTTTGGGTTTTGAACTTTTTTATATGTTTTTGTTCGTGTTTTTTGTTTTAACACTTGATACGTTTTCCGTTTGTTTTCGTACGTTTTTTAACGTTCTTCAAGGATTTTGTACGTTTTGTCCATGTTTATCTGTACGCTCTCATACGTTTTTGGGACATAGTAATTGTTTTTGGCTTTATAAGTAGAATCATATCTTAAGTGTACGCTTTTATAAGTTTTTGGGGACATAGTATTTGGTTTTGGCTTTAAAAGTAGAATCATATCTAAGTGTACGTAGTGGTTAAGCAAAATGAGTTAAGTAGCATAATAGATATCCTATGCTTTGAGTTAATGCCGACTTAACTAACTGAAGAATAATGAGAACATGACTCAAATTATTCCGATATTTTGGAGAAGCTTATTAAATTTAATAATTTTTTTTTATCATCAACAACACAGTCAAAATGATGCTTAAGTTGCAAACAAACACTACATGTTATTTTATTTTCTGATTGAATTTCATGTGATTTTTGCCTTTTGTACACTCAGTAACTTATTTTGATGCAATTTGCAGCTCCATGTACCAGGATGGTTATCGCGACAGTGGCTATAAGAGAGATCGTAGCAGTAGCAAGGATAGGTATGATATGTACCGTGGCAGGGACCGAGGTCATCGTTATTGAAGTAGGAGCCGTAGCTATAGTCTAGACTTTGATAGAGGTCGTAGGAGGCGTTATGGCGATGAGCGAGGGATCAGGAGTCATTCTATTGAAAGGTTAGATTCATGTGTAAAATATATTTTGATGTAGGTGATTTGTAGAACACTCTCTAAGTATACCACCAAACATATGGTGTACAACATCGTTAAACACGTGTGTTTGGGTATATATCGAGAGAGGTGTTGTGCAAGTAATCTCCTATTTGATTTATCCTGCTTAGGGATACTTGTTTTAATTTTCCTCTCTTGGTGCAGTCCTGGTCCTCGCAGGAGCATATATCTCCACATATTACTCCTACTAAGGATATCAGGCGGGTTGAAACTAAAGTTCATCCCAATCCAAACCAGATTTGGCCGTTCTGCCTTGTTACGCAAGCTGTCCGACCCACCCATTCTTGCTACCTCTACACAACATATATAGTTCACAAATAATACTTGCTCGATCTGTTGGCGATTGCAGATTGGGCTGCTGGGCTGGAATTCTTCATTGGATGTGAATGGGCTATCCCCATTCCAGTATGCGTCCATGAGGAATGAAAATCAAAGTTTTAGAATAAGAGACCGTGTTGCACCAAAAAAAGCATTAGTATTGTGTTGAAAAAAACGATTACCTGCCAAAAAAAGCAACTGTTTGAAGTAATGCTCTAACAGACTATAAGGCATATCTCTTTTGTTATTTCAAATTGGAAATTCAAGGATTGATTGATTTTGAAACCACCAGGATCCATATAGAACTATCACAATAGTAATGAGTGTCGATGCCCACATATTGTTGGGAAAGGCTGGAATGGGCAGCCTCATGAGGAGAACCACATATTACATCTAAACCGGCCTAAGACGGTTTACTTGACACATAAATTCTTCTTAAATATTCTTTCATTGAAGGAAACCGAACCACGGATCCATCGACAGCTAACACAATCAGGCCTCGATTCACGCCCCAAAAGAGAAAACGCCTCAACAAAAGGAGACCACGTTGGACGAAAGCAGGCTGCCCCCACATCGGCATCAGATGCAGGACCAACCTCAAAAAACTTCTATTTGTGAAACACTAAGTAAAACTTGCTTTTGACACATAAAAATGACCAATAAATACAATGGCCAATTTAATCTGCGAATAAACATTGCATGAAAAGGTATGTTACAAGAAAATGCAAACAAACCTCCCACAGCAAATGGCTGCTCAATAATTGTTCCGCCAAGAGGGATGACATATATTTTCCCTCCTTCATATCTGTCACGTCCTCCGACATTATACGGTTTGCAACATATTCTGTAAAGATATAGAACAAAAAAAAAATGGAAATGCTCAAAAGAAGCCAACAGCTCAAAATTGCGTAGAATATACCTGGTTTCGCATGTGAACCGTCTACATGCTTGATAGCTCGCAGTTTCATGTAATTTGCAGGTACGTTTAGTGGTGTCCTCCACAGAAAGTTACCTGCAGAAGCTGGCATAAATGTAATATGCATATCAAGGAACACAGTCGACAGATCCTGTCGAGTCACATGATGGTGGTAGTTCACAGGGTCAAGATCTTGAACGGTCAACAGTGGCTGAAGGAAATTCACTCGATGGTAATGATAAACAGAATCCTTTCCCATTTAGACATGCCACTGTATAAAGACATAAAAAGTCGAACTGATATGCAAAACATAAGAATAATGAACTTTAAACAACAAAGGTTACCTGTCCATATGGTATTTCATTGATGTTGCTTTCTAAATGAATTGTGCACCCCTAACAGCCTAACTTGAATTCTAAAAACGTCCTCTTCAGAAGTGTCAAACGGGTAATTAGAATGTTTTGAGGGGTGTTTGGGGCTGCTCTTGCTCCTGGCAGAATACGTGCAAAGCCCAAAGTATGCATCAAACATGAAATTAAAACCCTGGACAATTGATAACAGTTAGAAAAGACATTTTAGTATGCATTTCCCAGTGAGAAATCATGTAGTTTCCAGTTTTGATTCTTATGAAGTTGTAGCTAACGTAAGATCCCCTATTAACATTATGCCTTAACTAAGCTACTGTTCTCAACTTCTTTATTATCATATTCTATTGGATCATATTCATAATTTGTTTGAATGGTATCTTGTATATTTTAAAACCATATTCTAATGGATCATATTTTAGTTTTGAGGAGGATTTTGTAGATAACTGATAGAAGATTCTATAAAGCTGTTACTTTCACCTGTATTAGATCTTCTTAAGGTTTTTAAGTCAAACACCATCGTATCATCATTAACTGTGGGCCCTCAATAAAAATAAATTTACCTCAATCTCTTTTTCTATAAATGTAAATTTACCTCAAGGTGTTCAAATGAATGTTTCTAAACGTTCCAAGTATCAGCATGGGTCTGACAGAACACTGTTACTGCTTTTGTGATAGTAGACTTGACAGATGGTTCACCAACAAAGCGCTACACGCTCGACAGTAGACTTGACAGATGTTACACGCTCGAGTCAGGGCCCTCCCCTCTGTTGCTTATGCTTATGACTCTTACACACTCCGTGGTTTTTGTTGTCGGTTACGCCTTTTCTTCAACCTTTTCTTCCTCTGGTTCCTATGCAACGACTTCCATTGTTTCTTCCTCTGGAACCTCAACAGTGCCAGATCGCTGAATTTTCTTTTGTCTTTCTTTTCCTTACTCGTAAGCTTCTTCTCGGTTGCTTTCTCGGATTTTTTTTTGCTTTTGCTGCTGCTATTTCAGCGAGCTTAAACTTCTTTTCTGAAGCCAAGCACCCCTATATTACTTGTAGTTGATGTGCAGATCAAGTATCCGGACAAATAAATTATAATCTTTTCCAACATACCAGAAGATCAAACTTAGCAACCCATAGAAACGGTGATTCAGTTAACTTACAATGCAAGTTATTTGACCAAAGTCAAACTTGGATTAGCCAACATCAACAATAAATTTATGTTATTTTAATGGAATGGATAATACTGGGTGGGTCAAACCGGTACTATTTTTGTATCTATTGGCTTGAGTAGATCCAAAACAGTTATGTCCAAATAATAATCTACTACATGCGTTTAGTATTACTAATTTTGTTTCTTTTGTCACCCGTCTAATAGATTCTTAGAAAATTAAAACCCGAGTAAAGAAAAAGCCAGCAGGACCACCCTCAATTAGCATATATGATTATGTTTATGTGCAAAATAGTGAAAAATTTGCAATGGACAAGATTGTTTTCCTGCAAAAAAAAGGTGAGGGAGCACTGTCAGAATATATACATTAGAAAAGGTTGACACATCTTGAAAATGGTACTAACCAAAGTCTTTTTTCAGCATCCATTTATGGTCTACGAAAAGCTTCCTGTTTGACACTTCAAGTTCAGATGGTGTCCTATGCTTGGCTTCTTGTCCGCTCGATTTCAGTGGACCAGTCTTGCTGAATTCTAATTTTGCATCCATTCCTCCATCATATTTAGTGGCAGCTTTATCCCGGAAATAAGTTCCCTTGTTAAACTCCCACCCATTTAATACTCGCTAACCATTGTGTAAAGACAAGAGTAATATGTTCACTCATAGACAAGTCCTTAGGTTCACACCCTTCCACCTTTGGCTCCTCCAGAAAGAACATTAACCACAGCAACTTTTCAAATGATTAGTTGAGCCAAGGCATTTACTGCATCATGTTCGTTTTGTTGTATACTGCAACAGTTGGTTCTCTTTAATATCTTGTCCAATGCATGTTAACTTCACACTTCCATCTGTTTGCTGAAAACATAAAATATTTAATAAAAACCTTCAACAATGACCCGATTTTTCAGTGAAGCGACTTACTGTAGAAATGACTTGACTTTTCCTATTTAACACATTTTGAAGGCTTCAAATTTGACAGTTGTGCAAGAGCCGCAATACGACTTAACAGGAGACTTTTTGGAATGAAAGTCTAACAATACCCCTTTACAACGATGAGAGGTAATAATGAGCTCATTTCGACCTGTACATAAAATAAAAACATACTCATATGGACTCCATTTATAAATTCTATAATACTTAAGGTTTTTGCACTGTATAAAATCTTGTTACCGTAACCAGACTTCAAGGAAGCTAACTATAACAACTATCATGCTATTCCTAAATTCTATAGTTTATATGATTTTAATAATGTAGATAAAAAAGTAATAAGATTGTAGGATTGACAAGCCTGTGATTTAAACACATATCAATGTCCCTCGTAAGGGCTTTAAGAACACGACAGTAACCTTCGAGCATCAGCCAATGTCCACCCCTGAGACTATTCACAAAAAAGGTGAGGGGGTACTGTCAGAATATATACATCAGAAAGGTTGACACATCTTGAAAATGGTACTAACCAAACTCTTTTTTCAGCATCCATTTATGGTGTACGAAAAGCCCCCTTTTTGACGACTTCAAGTTACGAAAATTCCCAGTCACTGTAAGCCTGTTATAGAAGTTTTTTAATCACAATTATACATTATAATTTATCACTAAAAAACTATACGTATAGGTGTTCAGCTATCTTTCAAGTTCACTCCTTTTGGTAACAGATGAAATCTCAGTCGTCCGTGCAGGCAGGTTAATTCCAGCAGCAAGCGGTAGCAAAGACAAATCAAGTTTAAAGGTTAAGTATAACATAAAAATCCTAGCTCGATATCTAAAAAACATGTTCCAGAAAAATATCTTGATGAAATGCTTGTTCTGTCCTTATGGGGTGTTTGGCAGATGGCCTTATTCCATAAGTAAGATTTCTTTATATATTTTGATTACTGTCTTAATTTTGTAATTATAATTAGTGCCATTATCATCTATATAGAAATTGAATGAAATATGAAATATGATTAGTATAAGGAAGTTCTCGGAAAAGAGGCTATGAATACCGTCTATAAATCAACTGATGATGTTATTGGTATGGAAGTGGCATGAGGCCAAGTCAAGCATTAGCAAACCGTGACCCAACCATAAGAATCGATATGGATAATTGATGTCCATATGGGTCGAATTCTGATGGGATCGATTAAAAAGACTTGATTTAATCCCTTACAAAATTCTAAATGAATTAATTTAAAATATGAAAGAAAAGAAAAAGACATACAGAAACATATATGCTACACTTTTATTTATTTACACACACCATTTTTCACATCTTTACTTGCTACTCATAGATATATGATAATAGTATTTATATTTTAATTTCATATATTATACCTCTGCCCATAAGGTCATGTGAAGAGATTAAGTGCCTTGGCGCTTCACGTGTCAGGGTAATCTGCAAATCAAATGTCCAGTTTCATGTTAGTTTTATTAGCTGCTAAGTAGTTAGATAAACCTATACCAAATCGTTGAAACCAAATAAATCTTTTAAAGGCCATGTAATGAATATGAAGTAGGACTCCGACCAGAGTTAAACAAACAGAGAGTAGACCGATGCTTACAGATATAAATAACATGGTTAAACAACATATGAAGAATCCCTAATATGCATTCTAAACAATAGGGTCAGCCTGCATACACAACAATCAATTAAATCATGAATTTCATAAAGAAAACTTACATCACTCAAAAGACGCATGCTTGACATTTATGTTTACATCAACCTTGATTTCTCACCTATACCTAATTTGTTACAAAGATATAAAAGCACCAGAACACCATCATTATAATAAGAAAAGGCAAAAAAAAGAGCTACTATGCATTTGATTAATTCGTATACCTGAAACATTTGGTATCATTGTTTCTGCAACAATAAAATATCTACAAACATACCTAATTAGGGTTTACAAAAAAATATACATACCTTTTTACGTGATTAATGAGGGTTTCAAAAAGACTTCTGATAATTACATAACATAGCAAACCATTCTGTGCCATCCATCCAACCTCATACTTCCAAAGAAACCATAGAAATCATTACCTGTTATTAGGTTTTGAGTTTTTGAGATGAGACAAATGAATGAAGGTCTCGTTTTTAGATGCGTATGAAAATATTAGGGTTTTGTATGAATCTAAGATTTATTTAAAAATAATAATTTAGGAATAGATATGTATAAATTCCAAAATTGTAGATAAAAAGTGATTTCAGTTCAATATCTATAAGATAAATACGTACATACAGAAAAACCAGAATATTTGTGTGTATCTTTTATATAACTTATTATTAATGTATATCATCTGTGTTTATATTAGAAAAATGAATATTATATATGTTAATATTAGATTTTGATGAGCTTATTACCTGTGTTTTGTATCAAAATTCACAAATAATGGGTTGGCTAAGTTGGTAAAGGTGCTTGTATTCGAATGAGAGGTCATGAGTTCGAATCTTGCAAGAGCCATGATATTGTTTTTAAAAAATCTGAACTTAAATGAGTTTTTATTAAAAACCGAAATTAAATAAAAAAACGAAAATTATATAAAACGCTTGACCCGGTCCAGACCCCTCTTGGCCCAGACTTGAACTGGACTGGTCCAAACCGCCTCAGCCCATACCTTCAAAACGCAGTTTTCAAAATTGCGTTTTCAAAACGCGATTTTGAAACAAAACACGTTTTTAAAAACTGCGGTCCGCCCAAATTGAGTTAAAAAAGGAAAAAAGTGAGATTTTTTAGCAAATACTCAAATCCTATTGGTTAAAAGATGTGACTGGGATATGACTGGGATCTAAAACTGTGGTTTCAAGTCATAAATATACCTATATATAATATAGAGATATATATATATAGGAATGGGATCGTGAGAAATCCGCATCTAAATAGAAAACCTAGAAAACTAAGTTAAAGGGTAGATTTTGTAAACATTCCAACTTTAAGGTAAACTAAAAAAAAACTTTATTTATTTATATAATCTAATATAAAATTTTAATATTCAAAAAATAAAATAAAAATCGATTTTTTTCAAAAAAAGATCAAAAATATAATAAAATTCAAAAACTTTTTTTCAAATTTTTTTTTCTCAAATAAAAATTTTCAATTTTTTAAAATTTCTTTTTTCCATAATTTTTTTTCTCAAAAGAAAAAATTCAATTTTTTTAAAAACACGTACTTTAGTGCATCTATTTGAGAAATTTTAGGGCATCCTTTTACAAAAAAATAATATTGTAACTATTATATTAAAAAAGATGTTTAAACACATATTTTGAATGTAGTAATTATAGAAACAAATGTTTTAACAATTTGTGTGATGCCATAATCATATTAATAGATTTCCTAACTTAACATGATGCTCTTATCATACTAAGAGATGCCGTAACACATATTTTAGATGCACTAATTATATAAACAAACATCGTAACAATGCGTTTGATGCCATAATCAAAGTAATTGATTCTTTTGTGATAACAATAATCAGAAACAGGTTATGATTACACGTTACTTTAAACAAACAAATAGATGTCGTAAGCATACACGATGATGCCCTAATGTTCATACGAATAGATGCACTAATTCAAACAAACAGATACCCCAATGTAACATTACGCTCTTATCATATTAAGATGCTAAGATACTAAGAGATGTCGTAACACATATTTTGGATGCACTAACTATACAATCAAACATTGTAACAATTCGTGTGATGCCCTAATCATACTAACATATTATCATAATAATCGATAATTAAGTATGATTACACGTTACCCTGGATATACAAACTGATGCCCTAATCATAAAAACAATGCCCTAACCTAACATGATGCTCTAATCATACTAACAGATGTCGTAACATATATTTTGGATGCATTAATTATACAACAAATGTTGTAGAAAGTCGTGTGATGCCTTAATCATATTAAAACATGCCCTTATTATAACAATAATCGTTATATTACGATTAACATTACCTTTAGCATAGAAATAGTTGGCCTAAACATGCACAATGATACAATAATGCTCATGCAAATGTATGCACTAAGCATAACAAAAAGATGCCATAGCATAACATTATGCTATAATCAAACTAAATACTAATAGATGTTGTAACACATATTTTATATTGTGGATGCAATAACTATACAACAAAATGTTGTAACAGTTCGTGTGATGCCCTAATCATACTAAAAGATGCCTTATTATAACAATAATTGATAACTAATTATCATTACATGTTACCTTGAACATATAGAAAATATAATCTCGGTAGAAAACATAGAAAACAAAACTGATGCCCTAAAAATATCAAATGAATGCCCTAATAATTTTGTTTAGGGCATCCGTTTAGGCCATCTGATTGATATTTTAGGGCATCTGTTTTTGTTTTCTATGTTTCTATAAATGGATGAACTAAACAAAACAAGTAGATGCCCTAACTTAACCTGGTACTATTGTCATACTAAAAGATATCATATGACATATTTTGGATGAATTATATAAACAAACTTTATAACAATTCATGTGATACACTAATCATACTAATAGATGCCCTTATAACAATAATTAACAACTGATTATGATTACACGTTACCCTAAAAATAAATTCCCTAAAAATATACAAAGATTTCTTAATTTGCTATAAACAGATGCCCTAAATATACACATAGATGCCCTAATTAGTAATGCACATATTAAGAATGTCATAGGTTACAAATATATTTGATGCCTTAATACAATATTAAACATATGCCGTAAAAAAACACAAATGGATGCTTTAAAAGACCACAAATAAATTCAAAATTTAATATTATCGAACTATTTAATAAAATTTTCTATTTTTTTCAAATTTTTTAGTTTTTTTTTTAATTTTCGAACTATTTTCGTTTTTTTTCAAATTTTCATACATTTTTTTACAATTTTTTCATGTATTGGTGATTTGTGCTAAGGTCACAAATCCACATAATTGTTTGTTTGATTGGGTGTTTGTGCTAAGGTCACAATCTACAATTGGCGCTTATGAAGAAGAATCGATGTTGTGCAAGGCTTTGTGCATTTGTGTTTCTGGTTGGAGTTTAGGAAGATGAATCGGATGGTGCAGTGCATTGTTATGTTTTATTTTATATTTTGTTTTATATTTCAGTACGAGCTTTAGCGATATCGTCGCTCGTACTATGGGCCAGGGGTCAATAAAGTGGCCAAGCCCGACTTGTGGGCTACATTGATTGAAGGTTCTAGAATGTTTTGTGTATCACTATAAATACACATCAATAATACAATACCTAAAGGTTGCGACAAAGACGACAAATAAACACACATGTATTATTTAACAAGTTCATTTTCTTTTAAGATATAATGACGGAATACTTAGTTCCTTAAACTTTATAATTTATTTTTCTTTTACGTTATTTCACGACCGCTTTATGTACATTTAGAATGTGCAAGTTTTGTGTGTATTATGTTTTGCGATTTTCAAATTTTATTTATGTACACTTAGAATTATTCTTATTAGTAAGAACCTAACCAGCTTGTCAAGAGTCGAAAGCAATATAAAAGAATGAAAATTACTATTGATCCCAAACTTAGATCGATTAGCTTTGTGTATACGATATTAGATCAAGTAATACACGTAGAGAAACCTTTGTATATGCTTTATGAAACTAAGTGTTATGCGGAATTTAACACTTAAACAAGAACACACAAGATGTAAACAAACTTTCACTTTGATTATAAATATCGAACTTGCTTACAATGAAAGATGTTTACGAACGAAAACTTATATGAAACTTAATTAAACATTAACCTAAAGGCCTTCTTTTATAGACATAAGAAGCCTTGTACGATAATCTACGTATCAACTATTCTAGGTAAAGATAAATATAGAAAATACATTGTCGTTTCTATCCTTACTAGAAGTATTCTAGAATATAATAAACGTGTAGATTATATCTTCCATCAGTGCTTGTCTTCAATGTGTCAACGCTTGACTTTAACTTGTCAACGCTTGAGCTGTCAGCGCTTGCTTTGTTCTTGTCAACGCTTGAATTGTTCTTGTCAGCGCTCAAGTGATCTGGCCTTAATTTATTCCCAACAATTACTACTCCCTCCATTCCAAATTTTTGTCCTTCTTTCCTTTTTGGTACGTCCCAAAATTATTGTCCCATATTAAATTAGATAGAGGGGTTTGATTAAGTTTATCATACTCCTTTTTTTGAAATTATTACTATAAACTTCAAGCAAGACTTTAATCTTAACTAATTAAAAAGGACGGATGCTAACTGTTGAAAATTGAAAAATTCCTTTGTGGCTTCTGTTGTAAGTTTCACCTATCACCGGTTTTGAAAGTATGACATTTACAGCCATGCATTAATCACACACCTCAAACACGTATTTGACTTTGCAAACCTAATATGCATGCTCGAAAATGGTAAGTATACACATGCATGAATTGTACACACGTATTTATGGAATGGATTGTACACAGCCTCAACATTAACAAAGCCAACGAAAAAATAGTAGCTTCTTGCTCAATTTTCATTAAATGATTCCAATCAAAGCTTACAGTAGAAGCATCTAAAAATTAGGCCCTGTGTATCCCACCACTTGCTCCCCATAGATATCTACCCTAACTAGTTGCCAAGAGTGCTAATATCTGTCTTTTTATAGTTCGTTTTGTCTCGGTCTAATCGAATTGACTTAACTTTTCATGTTTGACTTAATTGGTTTTGGTAATAAAAGCTTGATTGGTTTTTAGACTACTTGGCACAAATCATATAAAAAGGTAAAAATATTAACTAATACTACTTATACGTACTAACTAAAACGCGTTGCAAATACAACAATCAAATGCACGAAATATAAAAACGTAAAATACAAATTTCAACTACAAAGTAAAATTACAAACTTTAAATTGTAAATCTAAAAGCAGATTTTTATAAAGGTAAATCTAAGTCTACTTTAAACTAACAATTCAAAATACACTTTACACTAAAAATCAGTTAAAAGAAATCCAGTAAGGCCCAAACTAACTATAGCCCAATAGACTATTAGACTAACGATTTGCTAACTAACTGTTACACTACTTAACGATGGACTCTTACTGCAATACTAACATACAAAATCAGGGGCTAAAGTGGGCAATAACCAAACTTGACCAAAAGTGATTTTAACAACAGAACCTTGCACATTTTCTTGCAGACTTTTTTATCAAACTAATTTCCATGCTTTTACACTTAGTTGCCTTAATTGACATGACTTTTATACTAGCAACTATATAAAAGCAGTAATTTCATTCTAATATTTCATCTATCTTTATTACATTCAACCCTATCATGAAGAACAATATTAATCCTAACTAATTATTTTTGCTCACCATTCTTTGACTGACTGTTATGTAAAATGCTACTAAGTTAGACTAAGCTTACCAACGAATACTACACCTATAACACTAACTTCTACAACTGAATTCACCATGTACACTTAGATCTAAGCTATACCAAACACATGCCTAAGTTTCAAATCCTACTACTGTAAACTAATTATCCTACAAACTACTGATCAAATCTCTACGAATACCAGTCCCAAACACATTAAAAGAAACAAATGCTAGAATTAAGCTAACACAAAGTCCAATAAAAGAACACAACCAACATATATCAAATGAGAAAATCAATCTGCTTAATCACATACAAAACATATATCAAATGAGAAAATCAATCAGTTTGCACGTAAAGCTATACTACAAGTAACTAGGAGATTATACTAAAAAAATATGCAGAAAATTAACGCGTTTGATCTATGCATCCGAAGCCAAGTCCGTTGAGTCGAAGCGGAGCGCTGAGCTCGCTTAAATCAAACAACGCCTTCACTTCTGATTGATTCTGTTAACTGCATCAAATCGAGCCACTTCACTAATTCACAAGATTATCCGTTACTTCATCTCCATAACTTGTAAACCCACAAAGCTGTAAATCTGCAAAACTGAAACAAAACAAGGAAAACTGGATGAGATCTCAACTTCTTACTCTTTTCAAGCAGTAACTAATACTAATCCTAAACGATATATTCTAACTCTGAACCAACAACTAATATGACATTTCCTTACAGTATCCTCTAGAATTAACAAATCGGGACTCAAGAAGCGAACCAAAAACTTATTACTGAGATAAGCTGAAATAACCTCAATCTGAATCAATCACAAACTACAAACAAGCTTTTAAACTAAGCTGATAACAAAGATACCGTACAGAACCTTGAGAATCGCAGTATAATTTTAATCTCAAGCTCATGTTTAAATCTACTTGATCTACTCAATTAACTCGAATTCAAATGAACAGTCAACTATCACAATCTTTTCAGTCAACAAATTAAATCTCACGAGAGGACAAAAATGAACGATATCATACCATTAAACAAACTATACTAACTACGGTAACATAACGTAACAGAAACATAAAGAGAGCAATAGAAAGAATTTATGTGTGGACAGTAGACGAAAGAGAAGAATGAAGAATATAGAAAAACTGAAACTTCCATTAATGGTTTCAAGAAAAATTCAGTTACAACTGACTAACAAAATATCTAACAGAATGTTTAACAGAAAATCATTAAGCTAACAAATAAAACGAACTATCTAATCCTAACTAACTATGTGTAAATCTACACCTAGCTAACCATCCTCAAATGAGGAGATCCCTTGGTATTTATAGGCGACTGAGAGGAGGAGTATGACGTGTTGCTTCCAATCCCTAAGTGCCATGTTTTTAATATGAGGTTGTTGATTAGGGTTCATCACATACCCAAATTTGGGTTTTCCTTCATTCTTCACTTTGAGTCTAATTAGTTGGCACCAACTTGTAGAGAATTGAAAAAGGAACAACTTTGTAGTTCAACACTTGTCTTGAAACCTTCTTGATCTTAAAAATCGGCTTGCAGGTCTTGGTGGTGAAGAAAGTGATAAACTTTCCTGTTTCTTGTTTCTCTCTCTTCTTTGGAGAAGGAGACGTAAATGTGTTTTGTTGACTGTGTATATGACATGGTCATTTGACCAAGTATAGACTTTCTATTCATTTTACTTTTGGTCCTTATTCTTTTAATTTTTCTTCAAGTTATAAAACCCTTTTAAGTAATTTGTTTTTTCATCCTTTGTTTTTGTTAAAGTTACAAGTCTAGCCCTCCATATTGATAATCTTGGCAAGTACGGTCCTTGAAACTTGATTTGTCCTTTTCTTCATTTTTTCATCAAATAAATTCTTGAAAACGCGTGTTTGCTCAAAAATGCATCTTGTTTACCTGAAAACACATGAAACACAAATACCAATGTAACTCTGATATTTTTTAGTTAACTTTAATGTATTTGACTGTGTTTTAAGTGATTTATGGATCATTATTGATGAGTGTTTTCACACTTATCAACTCCCCTCCACTTGACCATTGTCATGACCTCATGCAATGCAACATTTTAAAGCTCTAGAGTGCACTTTTCTCATAATTAACCCCCCTTGGCCATTTTATGATTTAATAAACTAAACTAAACTACATGATGAATGGTTTTGAATATTTACAATGCAATGCAAAGAAAAGCAATTCTATTTATATATTTTTGATTTTTTTGAAATGGCTTTGATGGAAAAACTCATAAAGAAGTCAATGACTTAAATTAGGGCTTTGATACCATGGACATTTATCATCCTCAAGTTTCACTTTCCCCATACCAAGCTTAAAAATGGGATCATTATATTCACAAGTAAAAAGGTGCATCAACTTATTCATGACAATTAAATGTGGAACCGGTTATTATTTGAGCAAATTGCTTGAAGGCAAATTTGTCATTATTTGAAGCGTGAAATATAAGAAATGTAAAATCCAAAAATAAGGAAGCACGGTTTTAATCCTAAGTAATACTCTCATCCATTACTTGAAAAACCGCTCACAATTAATATAAGTCCGTTTCAAGAGTAATAAGTCATTCGCCTTATGTGTAAAATCCTCATGTCATGCATTAATAAGTAGCTACACACTCGCCAAGGAAAGAAAAATAAAACTCACGCAATAATTTACATCCTTCGCCTTTTTGAGACTTTGGATCTTCAATCCCCTAACCCGTCAAGGTAATATTGGATTGGAGCAACTATTAAATCCCCGCAACCCGTCAAGGTAATATTGGAATCTAATAGTTATATAATTAACACTTCACTGCCCCTGTTGGGAGTCTTGTATAATTATTTTTTTTCTTTTCTTTTTTTTCTTTTTTTTCTTTTATTTTTTCTTAGCCACTCATTTTTTTTGTAAGCCGCTCTTATTTTTCTTTATTTCTCACAAAGAAAGTTGAAAAGAATAAAAGGAAAAACACCCGCTAAGTATTAAGCATGACATAAGTCTAGTACACATAAACCGTTCTAACTTAGAATCTTAATACGTACTTATATCAACCATGAATTATTAGACAAAAATGCATAAGAGATTACAAACCGATTAAAACCGTTCTTGATTATTTATTAACATATATACATGCGAAGAAAATAGAGGTAAAGAAGAGAAGGGTTTAACCACAAGTAATTATCATGAAGTTTATCTAGCCCTTTTATACTTGCTTCAACTCTATCATTTCCCATTCTCCACAAATTTAAAATCTCAAATAATGAGACTAGTGGATGCTTAGGCTAATAGACCAATTAAGGACTACATGGTTAAGGATACTAGCTAGAGAATGCTTAGATAAGCAAACTCGGGTTGAGTCAAAATATCCATGGCGGCCTAATATGTCAAAGAAGTCTAAATTTGTTAAACCATGTTCTTATTATATATTTTTTCTTTTTATATATTTTTGATAATAAATAAAAGAAGAAATATATACAATGCAAATGTGTTATGCAAATGAAAAATGATTGATGCAAAAATTATGAATGCATATTTTTGGTGGCCAAAGTAGATCAAAAATTTGTAAAATGTTTGAAAAATTAATTTTCCAAGTTATCATGAAGTTAAGGCAATGGTCTAGGTAAGGTCACTTCGATAGAAGTCTCCCCTACACATAAGATAAACATTGTCCTCAATGTTTAAGAGTATTGGAGTAAACTCCCTTACACTTATGACACTGATAACTTTGTTTAACTCGAGTTAAGGAAGAGACAACTAAAGGGTATTCATTTTAAGCACAAGTGTGAATATCACAATAGCAAAAACTAATCGAAGTGAACCGGATACACGGGCCTCCTCCATAAGATCCAAGCATAAATTGAGAGAGAGCAACCCTTGGAACAAACACGAAAAGACGAAGAAAGGCCACCCCTCAACTTCAACTCTACTATAACATCCTCTTAATTAAACCTAACCTATTTAGATCTACTCTACGTTTTCTAACCTAGTTATACAATGCTTGAGTTTTTTTAACCCTAAGTCGCTAGCTCGACTCGGCCCCGAATTAAGTTGTCCTTGGGGAAACTATCATGGAGAATAAAGAATATCACGTTGAAGCACATCTCACATGATACACTCAAACTTGGCACGTTTCCATTTACTATAAGATTTACAATATCCGCCTCGATAAATGGAACGGTCCAACGTGTCTCAAGTTTGTCCAACATACGAAATCTCTCAAATAAGAAGCACACCAGGATCAAATACATAGTTTCCGTCTCGACAAGTGAACAACTCCAAAGTAGGTAGTATCACCAAAGTAAGCTCATAAAATAATCCCATATCAATCGAATTCACACTCTTAAGTGGAGTATATGAAAACCAATATTTCCCAAACATATGTATCCCATGATCAAAAACCGTTCCCTTCATGGGAAAATAAGAAGATGATCTCGTATCAACCATATAAGATTCCCTCTTAGTGATCAAATCATCATGAAACAATAAAGGTGTAGGAATCAAAACATTCATAACAAGTATATCCATGTTAGGCTCTTCATCATCATCAAAAGGTGGGTAATCTTCCATAGAAGCCATAGAAAAATGAGGATCAAAATTAATAGTATCTTGTGAAGGAGGTGTAGTCTCTAGGGTCCCAAAAAGCATGTTCTCAATAAGACGAATATCCTCTTCCCAATTAGAAAAAGATGTATCAACCACAATATCATCTCTATTAAGATAATCTTCAATTTGTTTATCTATCAATTCATCTTCACTAATCAATCTTTCAATCTTTAGAACCTCCTCATTCTCATCAATGATAGACCCCTCCTCATCACTATAGTAATCATAGATTGGTTTGTCAAAGATTGGTGACTCCTTAAAACTCAAGGAAGTGTGATCATCAAAAATGGAGATTCATAAGTGGAAAACTCATCATCACTATAATCATCATATATTGGTGTATCACAAAGAGAAGGTTCATCATCACTAAAATCCTCATTGGTTTCTTCATCATGGTGGAAAAGTGGGTAATCAAATGATGTTTTAAAAAGAGGATTGGAATGAATCACAAAATCACTTGGAGGAATAGGTGAAGGAGTCATAGAAGAAATGGATTCATCATCATCAGAAGTAAAGGACTCATCACTATCATAAGGATCATCAAAGGTTTCATCACAAGAATCATAAGGTGGAAAAGGAGAAGGATCCATATTTCCTATAGGAGCAAACTCTTCATCCAAATTAGGAATATTATCTTGACAAGACAAGTCATCGGATGATATAGCATAAGATGCTTCACTAGAATCACATTCATCATCCTCTATTTGTGGCAAGTCTTGCACAAACTCTTCCTCAATCTCATTATCGCTTTCTTTAAACAATTAATCAAGATCAAAGTCACCAAAATCACTAGTAGTATCATGAAGATCAATATGTGATAAAATCTCAATGTGATCATGAGGAGAAGAGGTATCAACACAAAGCTCATCACATGGTTCATTGGAAACACCCTCAAGCTCTCTTTGGATTGGGATAAGATTCTCAACACTAGAAGAGGTTATTAATCCAAATCGGTGTTTGTATTGGTGCTAAGAGGCTCGTCCCCCATGTTTAAAGAGTCGGTGGGTTCCACGTGAGGTAAAGGCGATGAAGGTGTGTATGGCTCAAGTACAGTCGGTGGAGAGATGGAAGGGTCTACAATAGGAACAACACTAAGTGTGTCATCCTCAACATCTACTTTCAAAGAAGGCTCATCATCAGGTAAAGCATCGTCAGGTCTTATGAGTTGCAAGACGTGTGTTCGCAAGCCTAAGATGTTCGGATCAGTTGCCTCTTTCATTTGCTCAAGTGCTTTCATTATAAATTTAAAAGCATCTTTACTCAAGAAATGATAAATTCCTTGATTTTGAAAGGTTGTTTGATTATGACTTTGAAAATTCTCTTCATTTTGAAAATCGTCTTGATTTAAAAATTCTTAATCCTCATTAAACCCTTGATCATAATCGCTCGCGTATAGATGAAAATTATTTTCACCATGCGGTCCTCCACAAGTCGCACAAGGCCCATACACAGCTCGATAATGCTCGTCTTGTAATATCTCCAAAATAGGACGATTATCCATGTGTGGCAAAATGGTCGAATGTATATACAAGTGAAATGACGTCTAAAATCTTCCTCGGGGAAGGAAGTGATACACCAAAGGTGGTATGTTTACACGTGTGCGAGTACACGTGTAAATAAAATCAAGGAGTGAGAGATAAGCTCTCGGTCGACTTTTGAAGAAGAAGGGGTTATTCTCTTTCGAGATTCGATATGAAATATCCACAAGAAAGTATAATATATGTAATTACTACTTGGGTGCAAGACCCATAATAAAGCCTTCCTTCTTAGAATGCGCACTAGTGAACGGGGGGTTAGGTGGCGCGAAGCACTTAAGTACCTATTGACCCTTAGATGGCATTTTATAGCACATCGCCTTTCTATTCACTTTGTAGTTTGTATCCATCGAATTATCGCCTATTGGAAGTATTTATCTATTCTTGCTTTATTGAATTTGATCGATACACGTGTCAAGGACCGGAACGCCCCCTAACATGGTGTATTGCCTTGGCAATACTTATGGAAGATATGTGTATTGGTTGTTCTTATACGTATACGTATTTACATATAATAATATAGAGAAAATATTTTTGTATTTATTTGTTTTTTAAGAAAAATACTATATGTACGTAAAAACGATGAAAACCGATTTAATATATATTTTTGGGTGTAATCTTTTAGGAAAAATATTACTTTTTGGATTTTTTTATTTTTTTGTTTCAATTCTTTAGGAAAAGAATTGATTTTGTGATTTTTTTTTTCTTTTTATCTTTTTGATTTTTTTTATGTTTCTGATTTATAATACGTAAAAATAACGTTCACAAAGTGAACGGATCCCAAAATCCAATCGTCTCACTCGAAACCGTTAATCTTCACGAAAAGAACCGGCACCGGCGCCATTTAATATTTGTCTTTTTATAGTTCGTTTTGTCTCGGTCTAATCGAATTGACTAAACGTTTTCATGTTTGACTTAATTGGTTTTGGTAATAAAAGCTTGATTGGTTTTTACACTACTTGGCACAAATCATATAAAAAGGTAAAAATATTAACAAATACTACTTATACGTACTAACTAAAACACGTTGCAAATACAACAATCAAATGCACGAAATATAAAAACGTAAAATACAAATTTAAACTACAAAGTAAAATTACAAACTTTAAATTGTAAATCTAAAAGCAGATTTTTATAAAGGTAAATCTAAGTCTACTTTAAACTAACAATTCAAAATACACTTTACACTAATAATCAGTTAAAAGAAATCTAGTAAGGCCCAAACTAACTATAGCCCAATAGACTATTAGACTAACGGTTTGCTAACTAACTGTTACACTACTTAACGATGGACTCTTACTGCAATACTAACATACAAAATGAGGGGCTAAAGTGGGCAATAACCAAACTTGACCAAAAGTGATTTTAACAACAGAACCTTGCACATTTTCTTGCAAACTTTTTTATCAAACTAATTTCCATGCTTTTACACTTAGTTGCCTTAATTGACATGACTTTTATACTAGCAACTATATAAAAGCAGTAATTTCATTCTAATATTTCATCTATCTTTATTACATTCAACCCTATCATGAAGAACAATATTAATCCTAACTAATTATTTTTGCTCACCATTCTTTGACTAACTGTTATGTAAAACGCTACTGAGTTAGACTAAGCTTACCAACGAATACTACACCTATAACACTAACTTCTACAACTGAATTCACCATGTACACTTAGATCCAAGCTATACCAAACACAGGCCTAAGTTTTAAATCCTACTACTGTAAACTAATTATCCTACAAACTACTGATCAAATCTCTATGAATACCAGTCCCAAACACATGAATTGAAACAAATGCTAGAATTAAGCTAACACGAAGTCCAATAAAAGAACACAACCAACAATCAATCTGCTTAATCACATACAAAACATATATCAAATGAGAAAATCAAGCAGTTTTCACGTAAAGCTATACTACAAGTAACTAGCAGATTATACTAAAAAAATATGCAGAAAATTAACGCGCTTGACCTGTGCATCCGAAGCCAAGTCCGTTGAGTCGAAGCGGAGCGCTGAGCTCGCTTAAATAACGCCTTCACTTCTGATTGATTATGTTAACCGCATCAAATCGATCTACTTCACTAATTCACAAGATTATCCGCTACTTCATCTCCATAACTTGTAAACCCGCAAAGCTGTAAATCTGCAAAACTGAAACAAAACAAGGAAAACTGGACGAGATCTCAACTTCTTACTCTTTTCAAGCAGTAACTAATACTAATCCTAAACGATATATTCTAACTCTGAACCAACAACTAATAGGACATTTTCTAACAGTATCCTCTAGAATTAACAAATCGGGACTCAAGAAGCGAACCAAAAACTTATTACTGAGATAAGCTGAAATAACCTCAATCTGAATCAATCACGAACTAAAAACAAGCTTTTAAACTAAGCTGATAACAAACATACCGTACAGTACCTTGAGACTCGCAGTCTAATTTTAATCTCAAGCTCAAGTTTAAATCTACTTGATCTACTCAATTAACTCGAATTCAAATGAACAGTCAACTATCACAATCTTTTCAATCAACGAGTTAAATCTCACGAGAGGACAAAAATGAACAATACATTAAACTAACTATACTAACTACGGTAACATAACGTAACAGAAACATAAAGAGAGAAACAGAAAGAATTTAAGTGTGAACAGTAGACGAAAGAGAAGAATGAAGAATATAGAAAAACTGAAACTTCCATTAATGGTTGCAAGAAAAATTCAGTTACAACTGACTAACAAAATATCTAACATAATGTTTAACAGAAAATCATTAAGCTAACAAATAAAACGAACTATCTAATCCTAACTAACTATGTGTAAATCTATACCAAGCTAACCATCTTCAAATGAGGAGATCCCTTGGTATTTATAGGCGACTGAGAGGAGGAGTATGACGTGTTGCTTCTAATCCCTAAGTGCCACGTGTTTAATACGAGGTTGTTGATTAGGGTTCATCACATACCCAAATTTGGGTTTTTCTTCATTCTTTACTTTGAGTCTAATTAGTTGGCACCAACTTGTAGAGAACTGAAAAAGGAACAACTTTGTAGTTCAACACTTGTCTTGAAACCTTCTTGATCTTCATAAAAATTGGCTTGCAGGTCTTGGTGGTGGAGAAAGTGATAAACTTTCCTGTTTCTTGTTTCTCTCTCTTCTTTGGAGAAGGAGACGTAAATGTGTTTTGTTGACTGTGTATATGACTTGGTCATTTGACCAAGTATAAACTTTCTATTCATTTTACTTTTGGTCCTTATTCTTTTAATTTTTCTTCAAGTTATAAAACCCTTTTAAGTAATTTGTTTTTTCATCCTTTGTTTTTGTTAAAGTTACAAGTCTAGCCCTCCATCTTGATAATATTGGCAAGTACGGTCCTTGAAACTTGATTTGTCCTTTTCTTCGTCTTTTCATCCAATAAATCCTTGAAAACGCGTGTTTGCTCAAAAATGCATCTTGTTTACCTAAAAACACATGAAACACAAATACCCACGTAATTATGATATTTTTCAGTTAACTTTAATGTATTTGACTGTGTTTTAAGTGACTTATGGATCATTATTGATGAGTGTTTTCACACTTATCAAGTGCTCAACTATTTATTTTGTTTTGTCATTGTTTTCTTTAGGGCAAATGCAGATCGACATTATCACAAGATCCCTCTTGGGTTTTGCTGTCGAGCTTGTGGCCTGGCCGCCGGCGCCACAACTATCTTGGAGCCGCCTCACTGTTTGCACACAAATCTCTTGGATGCCTTTATTTTGTTGATCCGCCCTGCAACAATGTTGCTTATTTATATTCGCATAGTGTTGGCCGTGAAAAGATTTATAGTTGTAGTTCATAGTACAAATGGCATAAAATTTTTAGTTTCTGCTCATCTTTCATTAATTTAGAATACTAAGCATATAGTTAACATCTGAATGGAAGGTAAGACACTTTCTGTTAATTCTCATATTTCATAATTCTCATATTTGCATGGAAATGTTCGGGAAGTATGTTACCATCACCACTAGATGATCACTTAAATATTTGTAGTGCTTCTTAATTTGAGGAACATGTTTTTACCGGTGGCTTGAAGGTATGATATTTTTTATTAATTCGTTCAAACACGCAAAAGTAAAATTTTCATTTATATTAGAACAAACTAATGCTATTGCTTATTAGTGTAACCAAGTTTCTTGTGTCATATCCAGATGTACAAAAATTTTGCATCTGCCATCTATAACTGAGCTAACATCTAAATCTTTCTCATCATTCAGGACGTTGCCTATGCTAGCTCCAGGTGATCACAAGGATATGAAGGAATAGTTAAATCATCCAAACATACAACTTTTGTAGATATAGTTGGAAGTTCTAGTAATTCACGTTCAGGTTGATAAAGCTTTAGATGTGAGCTCAGTTATAGAATGGCGGATGCAAAAATTTTAAAAGTCATGCTAATCAAGAGCTTGATAAGTTTTCCATGTTCCAATATTACGAGGAAAACCAAAGTTGTATATATAAGCCACAATAACAGGGTACGTTTACCACCACACACATGCATACTACACGCTTGCACATCTTTATTTAGAAATCTATAAGCTTCTGCTACGTGCTTATAGGATCATTCTTTTGCTACTAAATGATATTTTTAATTTCATAGTCTTTGGTTCCTGGGTTAACAACATCCAAAGCTTAGAACGTGACTCCACTAGGATATTCAAAACCTCCTCATGGGTTTCTCTCTGGCACGAGGACTGGATAGGTTTATCGGCCACGTCAGGTATGTGATATCACCCCCTTTAGCACTAAAGATTATCCTTTCTTTATAGTTATAAAAATTTTATAGTATTCTCGTTGTTACAATCCTTTTAGGAGGTTATACGGAAAATTCTTAGTCAAACAGTCATTTGCGTATGCCATCGGTAGGGAATCTTTGCAACGGTAGCGATGATCTTATCGATCATGCCATAATTATTGTTATTATGAGACAATCCCCTTTTGACATGAGGTCGAGTTCATCTGATGAAGAACCAAAATGCTGGCTAATGGTGCAACAACAACAATCTGCATCTACCACGCAATATCACCCCGACCTTAATTTTATCAAACACGATAAACCATGAAGTCTATGGTAAGGGCGATGCTACAGTTATTTTCTCACTGCATTGAATATGCTCACCTAATTAAATGGGATGAGGTAATCATAAAGCGCTAAGTTATATCTTGTCTAATGTGCTCTTCTTTATGATCGTAATTGAATATACCATTGTAGGTGCGTATCATAAAGTCTTCCAATCCTAATAATGCTAAACATATGTAGTAGGTTTACTTACTTTGTTTGTTAAACTTTATTTGACAGGCTTCCAAGAGAGCAGAACTATTTGGCATTCAAGGAGTCACATATTCGTAGACACCAAGGTAGATGAACCTTAGCTTTATATCAGTTATTCAATCTATGCCATTTATTGTGGGATGTGGTTGTTCCTATTTTCGTAACAAGATATTTCTCTATCATAATTATGTCCAGATGGTTAAAATCTCAATTATTTGGATGATTCATATTAATATTATAAAGTTTGGAATGGCTATATTGTTTTTCTCATATGGTTATAAGTCTATGATTCTTTTACTGTATTTTTACCGGGTGTGGTGAAGAATATTATACGAGCTATATCGTCTACTAATGTGATAATATCAACTGCATATGCTCTCGGAACTTTAAAGCTTGCATTAGGCTGCAGTAAAACTTTGTCAAATTATCTAATCTTTATATATATTATCCCCTTGTTGAACTATAAAAAGTTGAATCTATTATAAGAATGTTTGAAATGTTGGTTGAAAAAAGTATTAAAGGGGCGTTTAAATATTCTTATGGCTGGAAGAATTGTTGAAAACAAGAAAGTAGTGTATTGTTGGGAATATTGGTTAGAATAATGGAATACCTAGGTATGTTGTGAATGGAATCACATATTATCACTCACATTTGCTGGACGAATGTAATAATACAGAAATAATTGGTTGTACAAGGCTGACAGGAAAGATGACTTATTTGTATAAAACACATGGTTTGACACACATCACTAACCAAACACATTCACCGACCCTCTTCCTCCACAATGGTAATTGTTTTTCGCTTTCACCGACCCTCTTAGCTTTTTATTAATGTTTTTATTTTTTTCATTGATATTCTGTTGATCCCTTTGGTTGGATCTATATTCTGTTAATAATTAGTATAATAGTTTGTAATCAAACAAAAACACTTTAAGCACTCTTACAAACACTAAATAAGTTATGCGGAATCTAACTTATAAAGCACAGAAGAACAAAATTACTTTTAACTATTCGATTCTCTTATTAATCGACTTGTATGAGGTACATGAAAGACATTGTACCTATGTTCCTTTTATAGAGTAAGGAACCCTAGATACCTTAGAATATTCTATAAATATAATTATATCACAGACGATATATTATCAATATTCTAACTATTTAGGTATATCACATAAGATATACTGTAACTATAACTATGACATATCTTATACAAAGATATATTCGTCCTAATCATCATAACAGTACTTACTTTATAAGTAGCAGTACTTACTATGTACCGCGTTAACACTAACGGTACTTACATAACACTAACAGTACTTGGAATATACTAACGATACTTGACACTTAACAAATAATTCCCAACAATCCTCCCCTAAACAAGAAATGATAACTTGTTTTCTTCTTGTTTCTCTTGTACTGGATGTATTAAAAATACATGTCTTCAGTCTTTCCTTCATCCTTGGATTGAACTTGGTAATTTGTATTTGTATCCAACTGAATGTAGCCAAACACTTCAAATACAGATCTTCTTCTGATAAGATAATCTTCAAACATAATGAGTATCATCTTTGTCTTCAAACTATGATCTTCTTGTGTCTTCTAAACATTCATTCATCTTTGCAGCATCAGTTATTGTCTTCTTGAGTTTAGTCCTTGAACTCTTGATCATAAATCTTTGTCTTGATTTGATGATAACAAAACCTTCTAAGTATTTTTTTTAAAAAAACTTCTTTGCCTGCAATCTTCATACCTGAAATAAAACAGTTAACAACAAACACCAATCTGTATTGGCTTCATGAGTTTTAGCAAATCACCAGCTATCAACGGATTTGATAAATTCTTTACCAGTTAGTCGTACACTCTGGAATAGCCAATACTTTATTCACAAAGAATAAGGTGTAATGAAAAATGATGAGACTGCAATTATACATAGTCTCATCGTCCAAATCGGGCTTAAAACGCTTAAAATATCATTAAAATACCGGAAAATATGCTTGTGTTTGTTGCTTGTGTATTTTAGGGTACGGATATTGAGGAAATGACAAAAAGATCACAAGAATCAATCAAAAACGAACACGAGAAATGAAGCCGCACAAAGAACCGGACCCGAATCATGATTTTCCTTTGAAGTCCTTGAAGTTTGAAGAATTGGCAAGATTGGTCCCTCAACTTTTAAAGACTTGTCACTTAATACCCTTGTAAATCTTAAATATTACATTTGGGTCCCTTAAGTCTCAAGATATGTCATTTATGGCCCTTGAAGAATGAGGAAATTACACTTTAAGCCTTTGTTTCAAGAATTACCAAAGAAAAGGATTGATTTTGTAAATTGCCCTAAGTTGTTAACAAAGGGATTGGCTGAAATCTGGTACAAACTTGATTTGCAAACTTATTGGGAGTATAAGGGCCTTTCTTGCCCAGACACATAAACTTTAAACCACCACTCACCTCCTGCCACGTCACCCCCACTTAACCCACCAACCAATCACATCTCTCCCCTCATCCACCTCACCATTCCACCCACACTAAATAATCAATTATTAAACTGATTATTATTTCCCTCCTTAACATTTTTTTAAAAACCTATTAACCCCTAAATCTGATTAAACCCACACACTAACACACACCTAAGAACAATAAACCCTAATCCGAATGTTGATCAAACCAAAGGGGTTTTTTGTTAAACACTCATGATCGTTAATTAAGGGTTTTCTTAACACAAACCCACCCCAATATTCCCCATCACTTTCGCCCATGTGAAGAACCCAGCCTCCCCTGACCCACGTTTTGCTCCAAGATAAGATTGCACCAGGCATTTGACGGCTAGGATCCTTTGGCGTGCTCCATACTCACCAATGAACGATTTAGATGAAGTCTTCACAGCCTGGCAACACTTCAAGATCACATGTTCTTGTTTTTGACCAATATCAAGAATTCAAACAGTGGCATCTTTTCAACATATTCAGAGAATCATCAAGGGCAATTTAGGGCTTTTAATAGTTAAGGTTTACTTGTTTTTTTCAGTTCAAGAATAGTCCATTAAATAGTATAAATACCAAGTCGACTTGTGACTTTGGTTTTGTTCCATTTTTTTTACAAAGTCTTTGTAATCCGTTTTATTAATGAAAATTGGTTTTTTTAAGTGAAAAATATAATTCCTTTTCAGTTAGTTAAAAGTTATTTGACTTGTGTGAAAGAAAACTGAGTTCCAAATTTATTGGTTAAGCAATTTTTTGGCCATTATTTTCCTGTGAGAATTTGTGGTTTAAAAGTGTTTGGGTAACAAGAATCCTGGGTAGGATTTGTTGTTTAGGTTGTAGAAGTGTGAGTAACTTCTTTACTCTTAAGTTTTAAGTGGAAGGAAAACGTTTTTCTTTGTTTCTTAACTAAAACCTTAAAACAATCTCAGGTAGAAGTGAAAATGGACACATGAGATTGGTTCTTTGAGTTTGAGTTGATTAATCTCAAGTGGTTTTGGTACTTTAGTATTTGGTTTATAAAGTTTCCAATTTTTCAGAAAGTTTGGTAGTTCCATGATTGGTCTCAAAGGATTTTTTTTGTTTTATTTTCACTCATAGCTTACTGCTTATATAAGCCTACTCATAACCTGTTGATACAAGCTTATGAGCATCAGCTTATATAAGCTTAGAGGTGTTTTTCTTTGTCTTGTGGTGATTGTGCAGGAAACCAAACCTCACTGTCATTAGCAGCTCTAGGGTGTGTGTTCTCATCAGCAAACACCAACCTCTTCTGCTCTCTACCAAGGACCCCTGGCTTACCTAGTTGTTGGTTAAGCCCAGGGGAGCATTGCTGACCCTCACTAGGATGCAAAGTGAGGGAGGCGATAACTTTCCTTTATTTCTCCTTTTTCTTTCTTAATTTTTGTTTGAAAATCTGCTTGCTTCTTGAAATTGCATGATTGTGTTTTTATGTGAGTGTTTTCTGTTTGATTAAGCTTTTTTAGGACTATTATGCATGATTAGATAGGTTAGAATCAGTTTGGTTTGATTTTATACACATTTGGTTTGTTAAAGTTTAAAATCAGAAAGATAAGGGGTGTTTCGATCTGCATTTTAAGCTAGGGTTGAGATAATCTGTTGGTTTAAGGGTAGTCTAGATTCACTTGTCACACTGGTTTTGAGTTAATTGAGTCATAAGCTTCATATATTGTTAAGTAGAAATTAGTTTGGTATGTTTAAACAGATTGCATGAGTTAAAATTGGGTGTTTAGCATACAAAATCAGGAAGTGTGCCACTCTGTCTTATGTTAGCTATAATTTGTCCATCAAATTGTGAACCTGCTTATCTTGGTTAGTGGTAAGGATTGAGTATAGGTCTTTTGTGGAATTGGTAGTCTTTTGAGTAAGATTTGGTGAGCTAAATCACAAATAGGCCAACTGCATCAGCTATCTAACATCAGTATACCCATAGCCTTACAATGACTTTGATTTGCTTCTTGGATGTGATTTTTGTGTGCATACTTGTGTTTTTCTTGTATGGTTGACTCCCCACAACCCAACTGGTTATCGGGGTGCCCCTCTTGTCCATCAATACGTGCTAATCACTACAAAACAACCACATTTGGCCATTCTTGCACCTGTGAAGAAACCAGTTACTCTTTGTTTTTCTTTCTTAGTTACTGTAGCACTATCCTAGTTTTCTTTTCACGTTTTTGGTCCTAATTGGCCTTAATCTTGTTTATTTTTAGTTTCTTTTTGTGTTTTGGAAGCTAGTGAGAGTTCAGGCCTTGAGTTGTATAAAAAGAAAAAAAAATATAAAGTTGCAAAAAAAGGGGTTACGCAGCCTCGAACCCACGACCTCCCGTTCAACACACAAACGTCCTAACCATCCTGCCCTTGGGTCTTTTACTGACCAAGGGTGGAATTAAAAAGGGTATAAGGGGTTTTGAGCTGGGCTTTTTAAATACAAACCGTAGCTAAATAAGCTTGTACAAGCTTATTGAATAAGCTACTTGGCCGTTTTGTATTTTTCCTTTGTTACTAGCTAGGTTTAGGATTTTTATAGCACAAGTTTTAATTTTTCCCCTTGTTTAATTATTTTTTAACATTATTTTTATTTCCCGTATTTATTGATTAGTTTAAAAATAGATAAATTAGTTTTAAAATTTTATAAAAAATATTTTTAGGTTTTAAATTAATATTTTTAGGTTTACATCTATTTAACTTTTCATTTTAGCTAATTTTTAATTTTATTTAATTTTAAGGTTTTTCTTTTACTTTGATAATTAATATAAAATTTTTAAATAGTTTTTAGACATTTTGGTTTTCAAATTAGTGATTCTTATATTTTTCTTTAGTTAGGTTAAAAATTTGGTAATTTTTAGAATACTTTTTTGTTTTGTTGAATTTTACGTTTTTACGTTTTTTACGTCTTAGGGTAACTTTTAGTGTAATTCGTCTTTTTCTTTCTCTTTTCTCTCAAATATAATCACAAACAATTAATCATCTCTTAACACAACGCACTTTCCTCCTTGGGAAACGAACTTGAACTTATTTGGTCATTAGTGCTTGGTTTACCTAAACCGACACTTAATACTTGCCCTATTTACCTCCTTTTCCTAAAGGTGTGTAAAACTACTACATCACTTTGGCGCCGCTGCCGGGGAGGCGTGTTGTGTTTTGATTTGGACATTGTTGTTTTTTTATACTAACCATAAATAGTATTTGTATTAGTAGCACTCTACTAATACGTATTATCGGTTTTTCGTTTTTTGTGAATACTATTACTATATTGTATACGTCGAACAATAAATTCACAAGTACTCCAAAAGTGAGAAATCACAACTTTGACTTGGGAGGTCGTTACCCAATCATTGTATTCGAATCTCAAACCAAAGAAAAAGGCAAAAATAGATAAATACTTTCGTGAAGCTCGATTTTGAAAAATACAAACTATAAGGTGGGTATAAGGCGGGTATTATAAAATATACCCTAAGGAAAAAGGCTCTTAAGTGCTTCGCGCCGCCTCGTTTCCCCGCTTGCTTGTGAGTATTTGATTTTGAGAGCTAATCGAGGGTTTTGCTTCCCAAAGTATTATTAAGTATCATATATACTTTCTTGGTTTTATTTGATTAAACCCTCTTGAACGTTTTGGTGTTCCACCAACGTTTTAAAGTCATCGAAGGCGTTCACTTCACGTGATCGTTTTCATTCCTTGAGGCTTCTTTAATCAAGAGATTTTATTAAGGAGGAGATTTGTAGATTTTTGTCTACTTAATACAATTCCAAAATCCAAAAAAAGTAAAAACAACCAAAAACCACAAAAAGAATTGAAAAAGTTAAAAACACCAAAAAGAATCTTCTTTGCTCATCCCTACGTTGTACGTGACGTTTATGCAAACTCGTAATCAAGCAAGACGTGTACGTAAACGTAGAAAACGAAAGGAGTCAACACCTACTCCTAATCTTTCTAGTGAAGAGACTCCAAGTGAGGAACCTATTGTAGAAAAAGAAGCTATCATGGCTAATCGTACTATGATGGAGTTGCTTCAAGCACCCACCGAGGGTTTTGGAGAGGCCATTGTGATTCCCGCTATCCTTGCGGAGAACTTCGAGATCAAGACGGGTTTAATGTCTATGCTTCAAGCCAACAAGTTTCGCGGACACGAAAAAGACAACCCATATTATCACATTAGGCAATTCAATCGTCTTACCGCGACAAGCAAGTTTAAGGATGTACCACACGATGCCATTAAGATGATGTTGTTTCCATACTTGTTAGATGGACCCGCCAAGATATGGCTCGAGAAAGAACCCCCAAATTCGATTTTGACGTTGGGTGATCTCGTTTCTAAATTTGTGAATCAATTTTTTCCATAATCTAAAACAACACATTTGAAAAACGAGATTTCACGATTTACTCAAAGGTCTAATGAAAGTTTTTCAATGTCTTGGGAAAGGTTTAAAGAAATGTTACATGAATGTCCACACCATGATTTTTCCGAATTACATCAAATTGACACTTTTTATAATGGGCTTAATGATCATGAACGAGATTACTTAAATGCCGTCGCAGGTGGTAATTTCTTTTGCAAAACGACCGATGAGGCTTTAAAAATCATTGAGAATAGGTCTAAAGTTTATAGCCCTCGTAACACACTGAGTGTTGCCACTATGGGTTCATCGTCAACTCGTAACATGAGTGCCTTGCAAGATGAAGCAAATTAGGAGAATCGGTTTTTCGATAGGTTTTCGACTCTTATGACTCATTGGAAAGCACAAGATGATTTGAATTCCGCATCGGTTAAGGAGGTTGCCAAGAGTTGTATTTCGTGTGGTGGAGCTCATGATTTTTCCGAGTGCATTACCGCGGATGGTAACACTTCGAATGCTTATGTAGCCACGGGAACTTATAACCAAAACGGTCAAGGTTCCCGCCAAAATCAAGCTCCACAAAATCAAAATGCTAACAACTATCGAAACAACAATCAAAGTGGTGCTTACCAAGGAAATCAACGTAACTACAACAAGGATAATTACCAAAGTGGAAATGGGCAAATTTCAAACCAAAACCAAAACCGTGATTTTCAAACTACCACACAAGGTTTTCAAAATGATCACACCAAAAATCTTCAAGGAGAATTTTTGAATTATGCTAAAGCAAACGATGCTAAGTTTGATAATATGCAACGTTAAATGGTTAGCTTAAGATACGAGTTGAAAAACGAGCTTAAAAACGAACTTGCTAATGAACTTAAGACTCATGCTAATAAAATGGAAGGAAATGTTCAACGTCTCCAACAAAATCAACAAAAAACGGAGCAAGGTCAACATGAGATTAAGCAAGAATTGTTAAAAGCGGATGCTAGGCAATCTAAGTTTGAAGACCGAATGGGAAAAATGTTTGAAGCTATCATGTGTAAACCTTCTTCTTCGGGTGGTCTTCCTAGTGATACCATCGTAAACTCAAAAGGAGAATTGAAGGTTATTACTACTCGTAGTGGTAAAACTTTCAAAGAACCCATTTCTCGTCCAAGTACTTCTACGGAGAAGGAAAAAGAGAAAGAACCCGAGGTGGTGGTAGAAAAGGAGCAAATTCCAAGCCCACGAAGTACCGCTCAAACCACACCTACGGTTGAACCTATACCAATAGCGGAACCCGAGATTCCAAGGCCGTTGCCTATGCCCCAACCCACACCACCCTTACCGTACCCTTCAAGACGAAACAAGGAAAAGGCACAAGAACGAAATAATTATCAATTTGAACTTTTTATGAAAATGTTTCGTGACTTGCATTTTAATATAAGTTTTGCCGACGCCTTGGTCATGATGCCTCGATTTGCCGCAAACTTCAAAAGTATGTTGAGTAACAAAGAAAAATTGCAAAAATGGTCTAGTTGTTCTTCGGTTTTTCTTAGCCGCACACCTCAAAAAGTCGGTGATCCCGGTAAATTTTTAATCCCATGTGCTATACAAGATATGGAGGAATGCTACGCCTTGGCCGATCTTGGTGCTAGTATAAATTTGATGCCTCTAGAGATTTTTAAGTCTCGCAATCTTCCTAATCTCACTCCTTCAAGAATGTCAATCCAGATGGCCGATCATTCTACGATTCTAGCTTGTGGAGTAGCCGAGGACGTCTTCGTGAAAGTTGGAAAGTTCTACTATCCCATGGACTTTATCGTTGTTGACATTCCCATCGATCCTAAAGTTCCTCTAATTTTAGGTCGATCATTTTTGGATACCTCGAGAGCACTTATCGATGTGCATGCTAGGAAGATCACTCTACGTTTCAATGAGGAAGAACTCGTCATAAATGCAACTCATAACTCTACACTTTATCATGTGTATTCTATCACGTCTTTGAACAATGTTAATCACATCAAAAACATTTGCAAAAGGATTTCAAAAAGATTTTTAGGAGTTGTTGATAAAAACGATTTTCCGTCCCCTCCGCCGGTGGAGGATAAGAGTGTTAAGCCTACGTTTCCAATCACGAATGATTCTTCGGATGATGAATATGTTGACCCCGATGGGGAAGTTTTCTTTGTTGACAAACGTTTTGAGAACTTCCCACCACCAAAACTAAAACGGTTTTCAAATGTGAGAATTTTTAGTGTGACTAACATTGTTTTAGAAACACCAAATATTTTTGACATTATCAAGTCGGGTTTTCATAAGGAGAGTTTAAAAGATGAAAAAGTGAAAGATTTTAAATTAGATTTAAAAGATTTTTCTATAACGCTAACTCCGTCATCACCTCGTGTTTTGAGTGCTACAAGCTCGTCTTCTCCTTTTGACGATGCTTTGAGTGAACTTAGTGTGGGGGAAGCCCCTTATGTTCCCTCCCCTTTCTCCACCGAGGACGAGATATTTGATCCTGGAATTGCTTATAAAGGGAAATCTCGGTCTTCCACCGATGCAATAAATAGAAAATCTTTCTATTTGATTGGTGCGAGTCTACCTCGAGTAGCTCATGGTTTTTGTGAATTGCCCATTGTCCCACCCTTCTATTTCTTATCATCTATTTTCTTTAAACCCTTTAGGTTTGTGTTGACACATGATGAAGTGGCGTTGATTTGTTTTTCCAATGAAAACGAGAACGCCATCTTCGATCCCGGTATTTTGCACCATCAAAGGACTTAGTCCTTAATACCGGTTGTTTTTGGGCCTTGTTTATCATGTAAGCCCCACTAAAAATTGACCATACCAAGATAATCCCTAAATGATCACATTTATTGGGGATTCGAGTCGAGCTTTTGACTCGGTTATCAAAAACAAGGTGCCTCGTGGGGGAGTCCCATGCTTATCCTATGTACATATTATCGCTTTCTAATGTAGTAACGTGTGGAGATTTGTGCCCTTCCAACCTTTGTTCCGTGGTTGTTTGTGAATTGTGGATTTTAGATGTTCATTATCTTCACAATTGGAGCCTCTCGTGTTCGTTTTATGGGAGCACTCGATCGTTTTCTTTAAAGACCTTCTCAATATCCATGATATATCCTTTGATGTTCTAACCTTAGGTTTATAGAACACTTCATAAACGGCTTTAAATTTAACGGTTACACCCTTTCCATGCTAGATTAGGCATTCGACTACGTCTCTAGTATGGGGGTGTTTGCACCCCTAGACTCGAAACATTGAGGACAATGTTTAACTTTAGTATGGGGGAGGGGGGGGGGGGGGGGGGGTGAATAGATACTTGCCTTGCCAAACCCTCACGCTTTCCAAAGTTTATCTTTTTGTTTATCGTTTTGTCGCAAAATAAGGCTAAAAATGGCCAAATTTTAAAAAATTTCTCATGTTTTATAAGTGTTTGAAGACACGAATGTAGGTTTTCCGATGGCGAGAATAAGAGTAATTTTTTACTCGACCGTCCGTGTTGAGCACTTAGCTTTGATTCCTTAACTTCACATTAGGCTAACTCTCTTAAATGAGGACGATAAATGATAGGGTTAATTATAAGTTACCATGCTAAACGTAGAGTACTCGTATTCTTTCAAAAACTCATGTGTTCTCGTTGTTTGCTTATTCTCCCTTCGCATGTAAATATTTTTTGCTTAATAAATATTGACTTAGCGGTTTAGTCTTGATTGTTGGGTTTCTAGTCTTTTCTAGTAGCTTCCGTGTAATTAAATTGGGAAGACATTAAGGTATCGCAAGCGTCACCGTTTTGAAGTATTGGCACCCAAATAATCAAAAGCTTCACCCAATAATAAGATTTCAAGTGCTCACCTAAATCAAGCAAACAATTTGAAGCCCCACAAGGCCGAAAAATCTATGCAAAATTGAAAGTTAATCAAGCCTTAATCTTTGAAGCTTTAAAGATCCAAAATTCGCTTTTGCGTGAGGATATACGTCTTTGGCTAATAAAACCACCGATGAGGTGGATAATAAAAGGCAAGGCAAGACCGAAGTCATAATAAAAGCTTCATGGCGAAGTTGAATAAAAGATGGAGGTAAACCAAAGATAATAAGGCCCTTCCGTTAGGGGGCGTACAAAAGTCTTGGTAATAAGTCTCATGTTCAAAACCGTTATAAAACCGTGTTTATCGATCCTTCTTGTTGACTTAATTTTTTGACATCGTTGTCTATTAGGAGGGGTTATTGATTTGATGGTCTTGGTTACACCATTAGGACTCTATTTTTAGACCTAAATCTCTATTATCGCATAAGTCAAACAATGTATCCTCGTGAAACATTCAAGACAAAATAAAATATAAGAGATACAACTTAGGAAAATGAAAGGATAAGTACGTGATTAGGGCATATGAGTAGTGTTAGCATTACTAATTTATAATGACAATGATCTCGTTACACGCTTGGCATGGAATTGGGGTGAAAATCGAGGACGATGAAATTATTTCTAACGGAGCATTCACGTGTTCTTATTCTATGAACCTAAACGTCCCATTTTGCGATGAAAATCATACATTATGTCTAAAACACAAGTAGTAGCAATAATAGTAGTGTAGCTGTTTATCATTAAATAAAAGTGAATAAAAATGAATTTTGGAGGTGCTACGATACTTAATTCTAGCATTGCGTGAGGGCACGAAAATGGTTTAGTATGGGGGAGTGATGAGACTGCAATTATACATAGTCTCATCGTCTAAATCGGGCTTAAAACGCTTAAAATATCATTAAAATACCGGAAATATGCTTGTGTTTGTTGCTTGTGTATTTTAGGTACGAATATTGAGGAAATGACAATAAAGATCACAAGAATCAATCAAAAACGAACACGGGAAACGAAGCCGCACAAAGAACCGGACCCGAATCATGATTTTCCTTTGAAGTCCTTGAAGTTTGAAGAATTGGCAAGATTGGTCCCTCTACTTTTGAAGACTTGTCACTTAATACCCTTGTAAATCTCAAATATTATATTTAGGTCCCTTAAGTCTCAAGATATGTCATATATGGCCCTTGAAGAATAAGGAAATTACACTTTAAGCCTTTGTTTCAAGAATTACCAAAGAAAAGGACTGATTTTGTAAATTGCCCTAAGTTGTTAACAAAGGGATTGGCTGAAATCTGGAACAAACTTGATTTGCAAACTTATTGGGAGTACAAGGGCCTTTCTTGCCCATACACATAAACTGTAAACCACCACTCACCTCCTGCCACGTCACCCCCACTTAACCCACCAACCAATCACATCTCTTCCGTCATCCACCTCACCATTCCACCCACACTAAATAATTAGTTATTAAACTGATTATTATTTCCCTCCTTAACATTTTTTTAAAAACCTATTAACCCCTAAACCTGATTAAACCCACACACTAACACACATCTAAGAACAATAACCCTAATCCGAATGTTGATCAAACCAAATCCGTTTTTTGTTAAACTCTCCAGATCCTTAATTAAGGGTTTTCTTAACACAAACCCTCCCCAAGATTCCCCATCACTTTTGCCCATGTGAAGAACCCAGCCTCCCCTGACCCACGTTTTTCTCCAAGACAAGATTGCACCAGGCATTTGATGGCTAGGATCCTTTGGCGTGCTCCCTACTCACCAATGAACGATTTAGATGAAGTCTTCACAGCCTGGCAACACTTCAAGATCACATGCTCTTGTTTTTGACCAATATCATGAATTCAAACAGTGGCATCTTTTCAGCATATTCAGAGAATCATCAAGGGAAATTTAGGGCTTTTAATAGTTAGGGTTTACTTGTTTTTTTTTCAGTTCTAGAATAGTCCATTAAGTAGTATAAATACCAAGTCAACTTGTGACTTTGGTTTTGTTCCAGTTTATTTTTTACAAAGTCTTTGTAATCCGTTTTATTAATGAAAGTTGGTTTTTTTAAGTGAAAAATATAATTCCTTTTCAGTTAGTTAAAAGTTATTTGACTTGTGTGAAAGAAAACTGAGTTCCAAATTTATTGGTTAAGCAATTTTTTGGCCATTATTTTCCTGTGAGAATTTGTGGTTTAAAAGTGTTTGGGTAACAAGAATCCTGGGTAGGATTTGTTGTTTAGGTTGTAGAAGTGTGAGTAACTTCTTTACTCTTAAGTTTTAAGTGGAAGGAAAACGTTTTTCTTTGTATCTTAACTAAAACCTTAAACCAATCTCAGGTAGAAGTGAAAATGGACACCTGAGATTGGTTCTTTGAGTTTCAGTTGATAAATCTCAAGTGGTTTTGGTACTTTAGTATTTGGTTTATAAAGTTTCCAAATTTTCAGAAAGTTTGGTGGTTTCATGATTGGTCTCAAAGGACTTTGGTTGTTTATTTGCACTCATAGCTTACTGCTTATATAAGCCTGCTCATAAGCTGTTGATACAAGCTTATGAGCATCAGCTTATATAAGCTTGGAGGTGTTTTTCTTTGTCTTGTGGTGATTGTGCAGGAAACCAAAGCTCACTGTCATTAGCAGCTCTAGGGTGTGTGTTCTCATCTGCAAACACCAACCTCTTCTGCTCTCTACCAAGGACCCCTGGCTTACCTAGTTTTTGGTTAAGCTCATGGGAGCATTGCTGACCCTCACTAGGATGCAAAGTGAGGGAGGTGATAACTTTCCTTGATTTCTCCTTTTTCTTTCTTAATTTTTGTTTGAAAATCTGCTTGCTTCTTGAAATTGCATGATTGTGTTTTTATGTGAGTATTTTCTGTTTGATTAAGCTTGTTTAGGACTATTATGCATGCTTAGATAGGTTAGAATCAATTTGGTTTGAGTTTATACACATTTGGTTTGTTAATGTTTAAAATCAGAAAGATAAGGGGTGTTTGGATCTGCATTTTAAGCTAGGGTTGAGATAATCTGTTGGTTTAAGGGTAGTCTAGATTCACTTGTCACACTGGTTTTGAGTTAATTGAGTAATAAGCTTCATATATTGTTAAGTAGAAATCAGTTTGGTATGTTTAAACAGATTGCATGAGTTAAAATTGGATGTTTAGCATACAAAATCAGGAAGTGTGCCAATTTGTCTTGTGTTAGCTATAATTTGTCCATCAAATTGTGAACCTGCTTATCTTGGTTAGTGGTAAGGATTGAGTATAGGTCTTTTGTGGAATTGGTAGTCTTTTGAGTAAGATTTGGTGAGCTAAATCTCACAAATAGGCCAACTGCATCAGCTATCTAACATCAGTATACCCATAGCCTTACAGTGACTTTGATTTGCTTCTTGGATGTGATTTTTGTGTGCATACTTGTGTTTTTCTTGTATTGTTGACTCCCCACAACCCAACTGGTTGTGGGGGTGCCCCTCTTGTCCATCAAACGTGCTAATCACTACAAAACGACCACATTTGGCCATTCTTGCACCTGTGAAGAAACCAGTTACTCTTTGTTTTGCTTTCTTAGTTACTGTAGCACTATCATAGTTTTCTTTTCACCTTTTTGGTCCTAAATGGCCGTAATCTTGTTTGTTTTTAGTATCTTTTTGTGTTTTGGAAGCTAGTGAGAGTTCAGGCCTTGAGTTGTATAAAAAGAAAAAAATATAAAGTTGCAAAAAAAGGGGTTACGCAGCCTCAAACCTACGACCTCCCGTTCAACACACAAACGTCCTAACCATCCTGCCCTTGGGTCTTTTACTGACCATGGGTGGAATTAAAAAGGGTATAAGGGGTTTTGAGCTGGGCTTTTTAAATACAAGCCGTAGCTAAATAAGCTTGTACAAGCTTATTGAATAAGCTACTTGGCCGTTTTGTATTTTTCCTTTATTACTAGCTAGGTTTAGGATTTTTATAGAACACGTTTTAATTTTTCCCCTTGTTTAATTATTTTTTAACATTATTTTTATTTCTCGTATTTATTAATTAGTTTAAAAATAGATAAATTAGTTTTAAAATTTTATAAAAAATATTTTTAGGTTTTAATTTAATATTTTGAGGTTTACATCTATTTAACTTTCCAGTTTAGCTAATTTTTTATTTTATTTAATTTTAAGGTTTTTCTTTTACTTTGATAATTAATATAAAATTTTTAAATAGTTTGTAGATATTTTGGTTTTCAAATTAGTGATTCTTATATTTTTCTTTAGTTAGGTTATAAATTTTGTAATTTTTGGAATACTTTTTCGTTTTGTCGAATTTTACGTTTATACGTTTTTTACGTCTTAGGGTAACTTTTAGTGTAATTCGTCTTTTTCTTTCTCTTTTTTCTCAAATATAATCACAAACCATTAATCATCTCTTAACACAACGCACTTGCCTCCTTGGGAAACGAACTTGAACTTATTTGGTCATTAGTGCTTGGTTTACCTAAACCGACACTTAATACTTGCCCTATTTACCTCCTTTTCCTAAAGGTGTGTAAAACCACTACATCAAAAACCTTACAATTTTTGGTAAATTTTCAACCATCAACAGATTTGATTAAGTCTTTACCTAGTACCGTTTGTCTATGACTAGCCAACTCTTTGTCTCGAAACAAGGTGAGTTAGAACCATATAGTTTTTAGCAAACTATCAGCTTTCAACGGATTTGATAAGTCTTTACCACAAACTGTTTGCTTATGGACTAGCCAGTTCTTATGTGTGTTTGACATGGTGAATTGAGAACCATTTGTGAAGTGTGACTGAAAGTCAAACACTTAAGATTCTTTCTCAGCTTCTTCCTCATCTTTCAAATCCTTGATTTGTTGTTTAACCATTCTGATCAACTCCAAAGCATCAGTAGACTCTTCTGTTACTTCTAATTGTTGTTCTAACATCCTTTCCAACAATTTTCTTTTGAAGGGGTAAGTTTTCTCTTGTAGCATATAGTATGTAACATCATCTACATCCAAAATATGCAATCCACATGACCTGTAATATCTCTAGTAACTAGGAACCTGATCCTCTAATACCTTCAACATTTCTTGATCACAGTTTTACCTGCACTGGCTTCTTGAACTAACCTTAAAAGATCTTGAATATCTTATCTGTCAAGAATGTGAAGAATATCCTCCAAAAGTCTGAATACTCTTGTTGTTCCATCAGTTCTCTGAATTCCATGAGCTTCAAGTCCTTGATCTGTAGAGTAAATCCACTTAGCAATGGATGCTCTTTTTCTAAAAATCTCTGTATCAATACATTGATCTTCAAATTTCACAATCTTCAAGTACTTCTTTAAGCTCTCATCATCATCACTATCTTTTGCTGTTATTTTAGGTCTCTTAGCTTTCTTCTTTAGCTTTGTTGACCTTTTCCTTTTAACACTCTTGGAAATTCTCTCAAGTTCTGTTGAACCCTCTTCCAATCTTGTATGTACCGTTTCCTCAGTATGTACTGTTGTATGTACTGTTGACTGTGTATGTACTGCTTGTACATTTTCAGTATGAGCAATACCTTGAGTTTCAACTCCTGTATTCATTCTTTGAGCAGTCTCTTCCTCCCTTGAACTTACTTTATCCTTTCTATTCTTCCTCACATAAGTGGTCTTGATAGGTGGAGATATACTTGTAGGTTCAGCAGTACTTGGCTCAATTCTAGGAGTACTACCAAATTTTCTTTGTTGTTGCAGATGTTTCTTGAATTCTTCAACAGCTTTCTTGTTTGCTTCAAATCCAATCTCAACAAAATTCAATTAAGTCCTCTTACTTTACTCATACAAAGTCTTGATTTCTTCAAAATTCTTCTTGACTAGCTGAATATGAGTAAATCCTTTAACTTTCTTTAGAAAGTTCATCATCTGATTTCTAATCTGCATAGTAGTTGGAGGCTTAATCTTTTCTTTCCTTCTCTTTTCAGCAAAGAATCTTTGTTTCTCCCTTACCAGATCATCAATCAATTTTGATTTCTCTTCTTCATCATATGCATCTCTCTCTTCAGCTATCAATGAGTCTGCAAGAAGCTCACTAGCATGTATCTCAGCTCGAATCCTGTCATACTCTTGTATGTTCCATTCTTGCTGTATCCTTTTAGCTTCTAGCAAATCTTGCTTTGCTGCAAGTTCTTACTGCAATTCATTTTCACGAATTTTTGCTTGCATTCTATAATCAAATTCCTCATCATGGTCTATTTGATTAAATCTGTAAATGACTTTGTTTATATCATCATCTGAATCACTTTCATCTTCAGATTCTGACAATAATTTCTTCTTCCCCTTATCCTTTGGATTAATCTTAGGTAGCTTCTTCTTCAGCTTGGCAGCTACTTCTTCATTAGCTAGCTGTTGAATGACTATACCTTTTATAGGGTGTGAAGCTTGAACTTTCTTACCTTGAATTTGATCCTTTTTGGCAAGAACTTCTTGTTGTGTCTTTTTCTCTACTTCTGCTTGCTAGGTCTTCTCAACTAAATTCTTCTTTAAATCAAGCAGCAATTGGGCTAAAGTCTCATTTTCTCCAAAAGAAATTTGACTTTCTATTGAAGGATGATCACCAGCGGTACTTGCAATCGGCTTAGTTGGCTTAGCAGTACTTGGGTCTTCAACAATGTCAGTAGTACTTGCAGTCGACTTAGTTGGCTTAGCAGTACTCGGATCTTCAACAAAGTTGACTTCACCAGTATTAGACACACTTGTTTCTTCAATCACTTGTGTATCCCCAGATACTTTTTCTTCCATAGAAGGCATCATATCAACTTGCACTTCTTTAGTCTTATCTGATTTATTGCTTTGTGGTGATGGAGCAGGAAACTGAATAGAAATTTCCTCCAACTTCTCATAGAAAGCACTCCAATTAGCTTGAAGTGGTGATTGAATTGATGGTTCTGGCTGAGTTGCCAATGTTTCTGCAACTTGTGGCTCCTCTGGCTGATTTACCAACTTTTCTTGAACTTGTGGTTCCTCTGGCTGAGTTACCAACATTTCTTGAACTTGTGGTTCCTCTGGAGTAGGTTGTGGTTCTTGCTGTTGAATCTCCATATATGTAGGTCCATCCACACCAATCTCTAAACCAGTTCCATCTTTATAAGTCCCTATGCCATCTTCATCCAATTCAAAATTGATGTCATTTCCAGAGATCCTTGTCTGATTATCAGAAGAAGGTGGTTATTCTTCATTATTCCTCCCCTGTTTGGTTGCATTCAGTTGCCTTTTCTTGTGGTTCCTGAATCATTGCTTCTTTATTGCAGGCTTCTGAACAGATCTATATTGCCTCATCCAAGATGACACTTTGTGAAAGTCCCTAATCAATGCAAGAAACCCTAATCTAAACTTAATCAACACAAGGTATTACTTTTCAAACGTAATCTTATTATTGTATAATAAAGAATTACATGTGTTATGGATAACACAGTTTGATGACAATGTGTTGTGCACACTTTGAACAACAATAAACCCTAACTTATGAATACAGTCGTAGCTGTTTGATTCACTAAGTTGTATACACTAATGTTCTTAATATCTCAAAGTGTTAAAACATTAATGCATGGATACACATCCTATTTATAGTGTTACGAGTTTGACTTAAACAGTACTTGATGTCGACTACACAAGCTTTTACAAGTTCCCACATCAGTCACATGATGTCCTTCTATTCTTGGTAGTCTTCCATTATGCTTTAAGGAATAGTTGTCAAAAACAGTTTCCTTATTCTTCATAGTCTCGAACACACAAATGGCATGTCCAAGGTGTGCTAAGAGTTATCAGGGTATTGCCACCCCTGTTAACTCTCAACCCCTCAGAGTCCCTGATACATCTTGGCTGTTATCCATCACAGCCAATGAGTATGTCTTCAGGTAATCTTCGACTTCCTTGACAATGTCTCTGACATGGACTCCTCTGAGGTTGCTCACAGAGACTTGGATCTCTGTGAGTCTTGCGAAACTTGCCTGCCTCCTAGGCACAGGCAAGGGACTATCTAACAGCCTAATTATGTTTAAATCAATGATCAGGGAATCTAACAAGTTTAGATTCCCAACAATCTCCCCCTATTTAAACATAAATAATGCTAGATCTAACTAAGTTAAGGTAAGTGAGTTAAACAGCTTCTTCTTACACATAACAGATCTAAACAAACATACCTCATGATTTTATTAAGACTTAAAGAAAATTACAAGTTCATTACATAAGTAAAATAAAAGATGAAGGTAAAAGGGCTGTGAACATCTTCAATAGTCATCATTTTTGATTCTTTCTTCAGCTTCAGCCAAGTCTAATCTATTATCAATTTCATCCTGCAAAGTCTTTGCAAACTTCTTGGAATACTCTGTGTTGATCTTTAGACACTTCTTGTGACAGAGTAGCTGAATAGTTGAAGCTAAGCACAGCTCATCTTCCATTTGAAAAGCATACTGGCAAGCCTTGTTCATAAATGCCATTCCTCTTTCAGGCTCTGTGTATGTCTGACCATCAACAGGGCCAACAATACCATTTGGGAGGATCAAATCCCTGTGCATGCCATCCACATGAACATCTTCAGTAACAAAAGTTTCATTAATAATTTGTGAAATTCTTCTCCTTTTGTTGCCTGTCTTTGGGGGTTCTTGTTCAAAGAGCTGTGGTGGGGGATCAATCTTAAGTTTGGCTGATGTTTCCTTGATCTAGTTAAACTTGGCCTTAAGAGTCTTCAGCAGAAGAAAATTAGCCTGTCCAGACTTTTTGGCAGCTAAGGCTTCGAGTTCGAACCATTCTGATAACCCAAGTGTCTTTAACCTAAAGTTATCAAACACATCCATATTTCTCTGTTGGTTTTCCCTCCATAAGATCATCTGTGGGGTGTTTGTGGATTTATGAATGGTGTATTTGAACTTGGTTATCTTGCCAGCAGCATATCTGTTGTTCACGCAGGCATCATAGTCAGCTTTGACTTTCCTTAAAGCCTCAGCGCGTTTTGTTTCCATTTCCCTCAACCTTTGTTTTTGTTTTTCCCTTTCAGGTGGTGTCATCTTCCTCAGAGTAGCTTCATTCAATTCTTTGGCTGTCTTGAGTTCATTTAATCTTTTGAATTCTTCAGCCTGTTGCTCTATTTCTTAAGGGGTCAAAGGAATCTCATCGGAAGGTGTAAAGGTTGAGAATTGGGAAAGGTCTGTTGTGGATCCTCCTGTCTCTAGCATCGCAGTTATCTTCTTAAGTTTGGTGTCAGTATCAACCAAAACTATCTCCTTTCCTTTCTTCAAGACGGAGGACTCCACACTTATGTTTTTCAAAACATCAGCTCTTTTAATAAACGCTGTCTGAGCCTGAGTTTGAATAGCTTTGGGGAGAGAGCTAACAGTGAATTTTAATTTCTTGGCCGCTGGCTCATCATCATCCTCAGGCTTGCTGATGTTAACTAAGATCAGAGATTTTGATGAGTCAGCTCCATCTTGAGTTTGTTGCTCCCCCTGAGTATCATCCTCATCATCAGGTATTATAACAGGTGTGATGACTTGGAGAGGAACAGGTGTAGTTGAGGGATTAGCTGATGATGAGCCTTGTTCAGCAGATGCAAGGCTGAGTGTAGTATTCTTCTCCCCCTCACGTTTATCCTTACTTCGCAGATGCTTGGATGAACGTGTCTGAAAACGTCTTGCAATCTGCTCCACAGAGGCAGCCATGGCACGTTGTCTTTTTCTTGAAGCCCTGGCAATATTTAGCAGGAGGTTGGCATTTGCATTAGTATTTGCCTAAACACGCTTGACAATAATGTTAGCATGGTTGTATTGCCTGTTGCGAACAGCATTAAAGTGCCTGTGCATGGTGTGTTCATGTTCATGGAACATAGCAGGGACAACTGAGTCAATGGCATCCTTTATCCTTGTTGAAAGATGACCGAGTCCCTGGGCTACACCTCGTCTTGCACCATCCTGAATTGGCTCAGTGACAGCCTCAGTCACAGCCTTTTTGATGATGCCTGGAAATGTCACAGTGAAGTTGTGCATCTCAGACTTGATCACATCCAGCTTTCTTGATAAGCGCTCAATATCAGATTGATGATGGACAGGCTGAAGATTCTTGATATTGAGGCTTTGCTGAGCAAAATCATCCCCCTTTGGAATTAAGTCAAAGTTGGTCTGGGCAGGATGATCAAACATGAGAAATTCGGCTGTTGGATCATAAGTTGGTCTTTGGAAGACTGTTGTTGCGGATGTAGCAGAGTTTGGAGTGTCAACAGCTTCCTTGAGAGGAGAAGTCTTGTGATCAGTTGGTGTGGACACAGCTATTTCTTTAGGAGGAGAGGCAGACAGCTGGTCGTCCTCATCTTCTTCATCCTCTTCATCGAACATTCCCTCAGGGAATTCATCTTCAGGCATTTGCTCAATATCAGAGACATAATCCTCTAATGAGAGCATTTCTTCATCAGCATTTATCACAGGCTCTTCATCATTTGGTTTGTCCTGAGTCATTGTATCAGCCTCCTTTTCTTATTGTACCTGAGACTCTACGACTGGCTGTACAATTTCAGCCTGCAAATTTGTTGTAATTAGTAACAGGGAAAGATATAAGAGGAATGGTCGCCATTTCGCTGTCCCAGAGAGGCTGAGGGTGATTGCTCAGCCACTCCAAAGGATAAATCCTTGGGATTCTTTTAAGTGTGAATAAAATGTGGTTAATGATCGCCATTCGCTGCCCCTAGGAAAGCTGCGTGTGATTATTCAGCCCCCCCAAAAGGTAAAAACCTTTGGGACTCTTTTAATTGTGAGACATATGTTGTTATGGATCACCAGTCACTGCCCCTAGGAAAGCTGAGTGTGATTATTCAGCCCCCCCAAAAGGTTAAAACCTTTGGGACTCTTTTAAGAGTGAAACATATGTTGTTGTAGGTCGCCTGTTACGCTGCCCCTAGGAAAGCTGAGGGTGATGATTCAGCTCCCCCTGAAAGAATAAATCCTTCGGGACTCTTTTAAGGAAGGAACCAAGAGGCTGTGTGAAGTACAGCTGATCAAGGTTGAGACATTAGTGTATTCAGGTTGTTGTTAGCCTGAATACTGTCTAGAGGGTTCAGGGTCATCAGGGTGCTTTATAAACACAAATGAATCATTCCCTAGTGCAAAGACAGGGTGTACAGAAGTCTTAAAGTATTCTAAGTGTATTGACAGACTTCTATGGGTTGAGGATTACGCTAACTTCACCACTCTCTCCTACAGACAAACGAGAGTGGCTGCTTGTGAACCTCTAAAAATGTACACTGATTACCTATGAGATATCAGCTTGATCAGGCTAGTTTCCTGTTGTCTCAGCTGACTTAGAGACACTAGACGCCTGTTGTTTGTCAGCCAAAGAGTCTGAATCCACAAGGGTATCTGGACCAGAGGCGGTGTCAGTCTTCTTTCCCTTGGCCTTGATAACAGCTTTGGAGTGGGAAGAAGAGGGGATTTTCTTCTTCTTAGGCTGTTGGCCAGATGAAGCCTTGGACTTAGTAGTGTGCTGCCCAGAGGTCAAAGACATAGACTTGCCAGCAACACTAGAAGTATTCACCTTCTCAGAGGAAGGGAGCAAGGGCTTCTCAGCGTTTGGTACTTGGTTGGCCACGTTCAGCATATGGGCGGTGACAGGGATATCCTCAACTCCTATTTCCTTATAGATGGCGCCTGTGATGCGATAGGGCTTAAGAGCAGTCAAGGCCTTGTTGTGGTAGTCATCTCCCAGCAGACTTTCAAAGATCAGGGACAGGAAGCGCACATAACAGATGTTCTTTTCCCTGACCTGATTCCTTCCCTTCAGTTGTTCTACCAGGTTTGAGAATAGGATGCTTCCAACGTCAACATCAGCTCCCCAGATTAATCCATACGCAATAGCCTGATTATTGAACGACATCTGATCCTGTGATCCCTGCATTCCTCCCAGGGACTTCACAATGTGGGTGAAGAGGACACGCCACATAGGAGTGAAATACTTAATCTTCAGAGGGGATTTGGCGAGGACCTCAGCTGGTGTAAGGGCAGGGTTAACGTCATGGCAAGGGTTGAGTGTGGCCAGGGCTTCCTTGACAGCCTTTTTGTCAACTACTTTCAGGCACTCATCTCCATGTTTTAATCCGGCCACACTAGAAAAGTCTTTAAGGGAGAAGGCAAAAGGGTGTTCATTGCATGAAAGGCTAAATGTAATGGTGTCTTCTACCACTTCAGCAGAATACCAGAATTCCCTAAGGTATTCTTGGTAAAAGGTGGATGGAGATTTGGTGAAGGCTTCATTTAGGTCACAATTCTGCATGAAATTTACTAGATCTGAGTAGGTGCTGTTTGGTGCCTTAATCCATCCAATGGCGTTGTTGGAGGCGAGGATGCTCTCGTTGATCTCTAAGTTAACATTGGAGGCTTTTGGAACTGAAAACGCCATGGATTTGAGGTTGAAGGTGAACGAAAATGGCGGATGGTTGAGAGAGATAAGAACTTAGAGAGAGAAGTAGATTTGAGAATGGTGGTGGGTGAGAAGAGAAAGGAGACAATATATATTCAAACTTAAGTGAACAGTTATTCAACCGTATTAAATGCAAGGTGCGAAAATGACTGCTCAAGTGGGTCCCCTTGACCTTTCAAAAAGTTTGTCTCCTCGTTATCCGAAAAATAAATGATTAAATATTTTATAATGTTTTTAGCATTTACTTGGAAAGTAACTACCTAGTTTCATGTGAAAAACATTTAATATAGAATCAATCATTTAATGAACACATTTAATATCAAGCCACATGCTTTGAGATATTGAGCATCCCTAGCTCAGCAACTAGCCTGTTGAACGAAGGTTCAGCCAAAGGCTTTGTAAAGATATCAGCTAGTTGCAGCTCTGTGGGAACAAAATGCAGCTCAATATCTCCCTTCATTATATGATCCCTGATAAAATGATACCTGATATCAATGTGTTTGGTACGAGAGTGTAGAACAGGGTTGTTGGATATGGCAATGGCACTGGTGTTGTCACAAAAGATTGGTACTTTGTCATACAAGATTTCATAGTCAGCCAATTGACTTTTCATCCAGAGCACCTGAGCACAACAACTGGCTGCAGCGACATATTCTGCTTCAGCTGAAGACATAGCCACAGAGTTTTGCTTCTTAGCACTCCATCCAACCAATTTTCCTCCAAGGATTTGACAGCTGCCTGAAGTGCTTTTCCTGTCAATACAGCATCCAGCATAGTCTGAATCTGAATAGGCCTTGAGATCAAAGCCTGATTCCTTTCGATACCATAGACCTAGGGATGGTGTTCCTTTGAGATACCATGCTCTTGGAGCTTGTTTCAGACCATACATTGCCTTGTGAAGTCTGTACACATGGTTGGGAAACTCGTTGTTCTCAAATCCTTCAGGTTGTGCAACATACACTACCTCAGCCAAATCACCATTGAGGAAGGCACTCTTAACATCCATCTGATACACAGTGATGTTCATATAGGCAGCATAAGCAAGGAAGATTCTGATGGCCTCAAGTCTAGCAACAGGTGCAAATGTTTCATCATAATCAATTCCTTCAGTCTGAGAGAACCCCTGTGCTACCAGTCTTGCCTTGTTCTTGATGATGTTCCCAATTTCATCCATCTTATTTCTATAGATCCATCTAGTGCCTGTGATATTCTTTCCAGGTGGAGCTGGCACTAGTGTCCATACTTTGTTCCTTTTGAACTGATTGATTTCTTCTTGCATAGCAGCTACCCATCCTTCTTCTACTAGTGCCTCAGCAACTCTTTTAGGTTCAATTTGTGAGAGAAATTCAGCAAAGAGACATTCATTGGCTGAGGCTGACTCTGAGTCTTGGATTCGATGTCTGGTTGTGACCCCTGCATTTGGTTCCCCAATAATATTGACAAGAAGTATGTGTTGATCTCTTGACCACTTATTTTGAGGAGCTGGGGATTCAAGGACAGGGGTACTTGAGGGCACAGCTGATGCAAGTTGAGTCTCATCCTGCTGACTAGGAGGGCTTTCTTCAAAGACTATTTCAGTGTCAGAGTCTTCTTCAGCCATTTCAAGGGAAGCTATTTCATTATCAGTAGGAGAATCTTCAGGGATTTGAAGAATTGGTGAGTCATCAATATCATGAGAAGGACCATCAGAGATTTGAGGTTCTTCTTCATCAAGTTCCAGAGAGGTAGGAACTTCTATGTTGTGAGTAGAAAGAGGGTCAAAAGCAGGGACATAAGGAGTGAGAGTGTTGGAGTGATGATGACTGGTAGGTCTGGGTTCTGTGAACTCATCACTTGGGAAAGAAATATTTTCATTAAAATCTATTTCATCACCCTCTGTTCCTGTTCTCTGTATGACTTCATCATCTTCATTGAATCTGACATGGAATGTTTCTTCTACTTCTTGTCTTCTGATGTTGAATACTCTGAAGGCTTTGGCTGTTGGAGAGTATCCCAAAAAGAAACCATCATCAGCTTTTTCATCAAACTTTCCAAGTTTATCCCTGTAGTTATAAATAAACACAGGGCATCCAAACACATGAAAATAGCTGACGTCTGGAGATCTTTTTCTGAAAACTTCATAGGAGGTTTTACCATGTCTTTTGACAATGATTGATCTGTTTTGAGTGTAGCAGGCAGTGTGAACAACTTCTCCCCAAAATTGCTTTGGTAAGGCTGCACCATTTAACATAGTTCTTGCTGCTTCAATCAAAGTCCTGTTTCTTCTTTTAGCCACACCATTTTGTTCAGGAGTGCCAGCTGAAGAGAAGTTCTGAGAAATCCCTTTTTCATCACAAAATGATTCAAGTTGATGATTCTTGAATTCTGTACCATTATCACTTCTTAGAGTTTTGACTCTAACATCATTCATATTTTCAACCTGTCTAATAAAGGACATGATGGTTTCGGCCGCATCACTTTTCCTTCTGAGGAAGAACACCCATGTATATCTTGAAAATTCATCAACTATGACCAAGGTGTATTTGTTGTGATTAATGGTTTGAGGTTTGACAGGCCCAAACAAATCCATGTGAAGGAGATGTAAGCACTTGTCAATAGAGAATGATTGCCTAGTCTTGAATGAAGACCTGTGATGTTTTCCTTTGACACAGGCAGAACAAGTTTTGTCTTTGGAAAACATTACTGAAGGTAGACCAGCAACCAAGTTTTGAGTGGCTATCTTATTGATATTCTTGAAGTTGAGATGAGACAGTCTTTTGTGCCACAGCTAGTTGACACTTTCAGAGGCTTTGGCAAGAAAACAATTTGAGCTGTCTTCAGAGCACACAGCCATGTTGATGACATAAACATCTCTCCTTCTAGGTGCAATCCGCACAACATCATTGTTTTTGTTGAATATGGTTCCCTGAGTCTTAGTAAACAAAACCTTATAGTCAGCATCACATAATTGGCTGATGCTAATAAGATTGTGTTTAAGACCATTCACATATGCAACCCTGGTAAATGTGATCCCATTGCAGTTCACTGAGCCATATCCTTCTGTGTCACCTGAAGAGTTATCTCCAAACACCACTTTGGGACCTGGCTCCTTTGAGTATCTGTTCAGGTATTGTTGAATCCCTGTCATGTGTCTAGAACAGCCACTATCTAGATACCATACCGATTCCTTGAGATATTTCTGCACAGATACATAGAAACAGATTAGTTCCTATGGTGAACCCACTTTCCAGTGGGTTCCCTGAATTGCTTGTTAGCAACTCTTGTGTTCCTGAAAAACTTTTGGCGTTGGGATGGACAGTTCATTGTTTCATGGTTATAACTCCCACAGATATCACACCCAGGGAAGTCACCACACTCGTCTGAGTGATGGTCTATGAACCCACAGAATTTACAGGGAGGATAAGGTTTGTAATTTCCCTATTGCCTTTTGGAACTCTGTGGTCTGTCCCTAGAGGGTGTCTGAGCTCTTTTAGCTGTCATGTGTCTGTCATGATCTAAGGTCGAATGGTGAGAATTTTTACATACATTGCAATAAGGTTTGATTAACCTTTCCCCTTTGGGTTCACCTAGGACTGACTTAGGTTCATGAGAAGTAGAGCATTCAGCGGAAGGCTTAATGTGTTGTTTCAAGAGTTCTACTTCTTTCATAAGAGACAACAGGCGATCTTCAGTGGTAGGGTCAACCTTATTCACAGCTTTAGTAGTAACAGGCTTAAAAGCTACTTGTTTACCAGTTTGTTTAGCAGGCACATGAAAAACTTTAGCTGGAGGATTCTCAATATCTGTCCTAAGTTCATCCTTAGCAGATCTAGAAGAACTGCTAGGTTCAACTCCAGAGAGTTTGGGCAAAGGTGGTAGCTCAGCCACATCTTTAGAGACAGGGTCATTTGTCAAAGAGGTATCTGACATATGAATAGTCTCTGTAGATTTAAAGACAATGTCTTTGGGTTTGGTGAGAATCCTCAACTTATTTTTCTTAGCAGATATATCCCTTTTTAAGTCAGCAGGCACTTCATCCCTAAGCAATTCATCAATAGTAAACCTAGCACACAGCCATTTTTCAAAAATCTTGTTCAATTCAGTGACTTGATCATTTAAAGCTATGTTTTTCAAGGTTAATCTAGCTACTTCATTTTGTAGGGATATTTTCTCTAAATTAACCCGCCTGAGAGTTTCACATTCAGCCTTAGCATTTATCATTTCAGATTTAACAGAGTGAAACTTATCAAGTAGGTTCTTTCTTTGTTCCTCAACAAAGTGCAAATCAACAATGGTGTAATCAAGGACATGCTTACGTTCATCACTATCAGACATAGATAAAAGCCTGTGTACCTTTTTCATTGTGATGTCAACCCATTGTCCTGATCTAGCATCACCTTTTCCAACAGCTGGTTCATCCTCAGCTATTGCCATAAAAGCCCTGACTCTTGTGGTGTCTTCTTCATCTGAATTCAGTGGTTCATCATTCCAATCATAAGTTTCAGCAACCAACCCTTTCTCTGTGTTTTTCTCACCACCTTTCTTTTTGGACAGAGCTTCAATCTTCAAGTTCATTTGTTCTAACTCAGCTTTAAGTGCCTTGTACTTATTTTTGTAATCTTTCTTCTCAGTGTCTGAAGAATTGGATTGAGATGAGTTGTTATGTTGTTTGAACTTGTATGGTTTGGATGAAGATGATGGATAAGAGGGTGAGGATGTCTTGGTAGAAGGACAATATTTTTGATAATGTCCAAGCTTTCCACAGGCAAAACATGTTTCTTTTGACCTGTCAGTTGGTTTACTAGCTGATCCTACTCTTCCAGATCTTTTGTAGTATCTTCTTTGGTTGGCTAGCAACGCTCTTTCATGGAACTCTGCATTGAGGTCTGACAAGAACTCTTGGATGCTACGGGTATCTTCTTCAATATCAGAATCGCTGTCATGAGGATGTGTTGCAGAGATCAAAGCTTTGGAAGATGCTCCTTGGACTACAAATCTTTCAGTCTCTGATTTGTAGATAGTATCGATCAGCCCTTCTTCATAATTGTACTTACCATAGAGCTGAGCAAGGGTATCATTTTTGATTGAGTTGTTAGCTCTCTGAGTCTGATTCATGCTCAGCCACTTTCTTGGAAGGCTGTTGACAAAAGTAGTATTGATCTCAGGTTGACCAATAGTGACATCATTCATAGCCAGGTCATTTAGAAGAATCTTCAGCCTAGTATAGGTTTGCTGAACCTTTTCACCTTCAAGTGACTTAAAGGCATTAAACTGAAGTCTGAGTGCCTGAATCTTAGTCTCTCTTGTTTCAGAGGGTCCTTCATGGCCAAGAATGAGGTCTGTCCACATTTGTTTAGCTGTGGGACACTGAATGACAGACTTCATGATATGCTTGGGAAGACAGGAAATTATGATGCTTTTGAGACGTTTATCTTGGTTTGCTAATTTCCTATCAGCTGGAGTCCATTGTTTGAGAGGTTTGGGAAGAGGGTTTTCTTCAGTGGATGTAAGCGCCATGGGAATATAAGGACCATTTTCTAAAATTTCTAAAAGGTTCAAGCCCATCAAGGTATACAAGAAATTGACTCTTCCAACTGGCAAAGTCTTCTTCATCAAAGACTGGTACACTGGTTACGTGTGATCCACCTCTTGAGTCAAGAATTTGGGGTAGATCATCGTCATTGGCTGGAGGGTTAAGTCTTGGTGAAGATGGGTTTGTGGAAGGTGATTGTGGGCTAGAAGTTTCCGGCATGGTGGATCTTGATTATAAAACTGAGAACGATGTTTCTTGAAGGTTTTAATATCAAACACCGCTCTGATACCAATTGAAAGTCCCTAATCAATGCAAGAAACCCTAATCTAAACTTAATCAACACAAGGTATTACTTTTTAAACGTAATCTTATTATTGTATAATAAAGAATTACATGTGTTATGGATAACACAGTTTGATGACAATGTGTTGTGCACACTTTGAACAACAATAAACCCTAACTTATGAATACAGTCGTAGCTGTTTGATTCACTAAGTTGTATACACTAATGTTCTTAATATCTCAAAGTGTTAAAACATTAATGCATGGATACACATCCTATTTATAGTGTTACGAGTTTGACTTAAACAGTACTTGATGTCGACTACACAAGCTTTTACAAGTTCCCACATCAGTCACATGATGTCCTTCTATTCTTGGTAGTCTTCCATTATGCTTTAAGGAACAATTGTCAAAAACAGTTTCCTTATTCTTCATAGTCTCGAACACACAAATGGCATGTCCAAGGTGTGCTGAGAGTTATCAGGGTATTGCCACCCCTGTTAACTCTCAACCCCTCAGAGTCCCTGATACATCTTGGCTGTTATCCATCACAACCAATGAGTATGTCTTCAGGTAATCTTCGACTTCCCTGACAATGTCTCTGACATGGACTCCTCTGAGGTTGCTCATAGAGACTTGGATCTCTGTGAGTCTTGCGAAACTTGCCTGCCTCCTAGGCACAGGCAAGGGACTATCTAACATCCTAATTATGTTTAAATCAATGATCAGGGAATCTAACAAGTTTAGATTCCCAACACTTTGTTCCTTAACTTGAGTAGGCTAGCTTCCAATTCAGCAATTTTCTTGTCTTGAACAAGCTTTTCTTTCTGCAATACTTGTACCTGTTGGGACAAACTTGTACACAAAGTAGTTAAATTTGCAACATCCACCACCTCTGGTGCTTGTGCTTATGGTGAACCACTAGCAGCAATAAAAGTAGTAGGTGTGTGGATCATCTCATCAGTGTTTGGTGGAACACCAACATTGTGAGAAGAAGATTGTGAATCTTCTAGAGAGTGGGAGCTCTGGTGAGAAGGAGTTTGCTGAGAAGCACTAGCATTGCTAGGTTCCTCACCTTCTTGATTGGCAGGTTGGGCTAACATATGAGCAAACAATGGTGTTACTGTTCCTGTAAAGGCATTGCCTTGTTTGGTCAAGAAAGAGAAAGTTCTCTTTGTGAATGAAGGAACATCCCATGTATTAGTTAATACTGGTAGGTTAGGTGTTTGGTCACTAACTAAAGTCTGAATGAATCTAGGATACATTAAGAGCTTCTTAGTCCCTTCCAAATTCCTAGTAATGCCTTCAAAAATTAATTTTGAAAAATTAAAAACCCTGTTATTTGCTAGACAAATACCACCAGATGCCAATGCAGCAGGTATTTGATCAAAAGATGTACTTTTTGAACTTAAACAGTGAATAATAGCATGAAAAAGCAGTTTCCATTGAGGTGAAAATAATGCTTTAAAGAAAGTAAGACTTTTCCTACCACCCTCATAGCCCATGGCTGCAAGGCCATCATGAATCTCTGTATTATTAAGCATACTAAGTCTGTTTTCGTCATTTAGTCTCAAACTTGCTCATAGTAGTACAACAGTGACATATATATTCCTATGATTCACCCTAGCCTTAATGCAAGGTTGATCAAAACGAGTACCTAACACAGCAGTATCCCAAAATTGTTCAACAATGGGTATAGAGACAACTGGACTTATAGTGAGTGCGAAGCGAACATGACTTCGAGATAGGAAACCAAGCATCTCATGGAAACCAAGAAAGTCATCATTCGTAGCAAGATTCGCAACCAAATTATGCTTAGAGATTACTTGTAAAGCAGCCATTGGTATTTTTGATGATCGAAAGATTAGAGAGAAGGTTATAGAATCAAGAGATAAAAATAAAAGATTAGGTGAATCAATTGTGTAATTGGGGTAAGTATTTAAGTAAATAACAAACCCAAACGCGAAGAAACCGCCAAATTTACAAAAGAGACCCTTAACGGTACAACCGACATGTAACGGTACATGGAACATAAGCGGTACTTGGTTTTGTGCTAGCTGTACTTGGAGTGACAACGGTATCTCACAATTTTTACCAGTTCATGCTTTCCACTAGACATGTAACCTCTTTTATCTTTTTCTATAAACCTGCAATAGCATCAAAAACACAAAACATAGACTATAAAATAAAAACTATAAAAAATTTGTACAGCTATTACCTCCCCTCAACATATGAAACATGTTATTGGTTGAGCATACCAATGTGTGTCACCAAGAATTCGAATCTCTTTGCATCAAATGCCTTGGTCAACAAATCAGCTACATTGTTGTCTGTATGAATCTTCAAGACTTGAATAAGCTTTTTGTCATAAGCATCTCTTATAAAGTGATGTCTTATTTCAATATGCTTAGTCTTGGAGTGAAATATTGGATTCTTGACAATGCATATAGTACTTTCATTATCAATGTAAATCTTGGTGTTCATGAAGTTAAACCCATAGTCCAACAATTGATTTTGAATCCAAAGTACTTGTCCACAGCAATGAGTAGCAGCTACATATTCAGCTTCAGTTGTAGAAATAGCAACAATGGTTTGCTTCTTACACTGCCATGATATGAGTCTTCTGCCTAGGAATTGACAACATCTTATTGTGGATTTCCTATCATGATTTGCTCCTGCATAATCACTATCTGAGTAAGCTTCCAAATCAAAGGTGGAATCTCTTTGGATGAACTTGGAATCTTGAACAGGCACACACATCAAACATTATATCTGGTCTTGAAGCAGTAAGATACATCAATGAACCAATCATTGACCTATAGATATGAATGTCAACATCTTCTCCATGTTCATCTTTTGATAAAGATTTCTTGGCTTCAAAAGGTGTGCTTATACTCCTTGTATCCATACATGAAAATTTCTTTAAGATTTCAGCAACATATTTATCTTGGCTGATAAATATTCCATCTTTCCTTTGTTTGACTTGCAGTCTCAAAAAGAAAGTTAGTTCTCCCATAGAACTCATTTGAAATCTTCCTTTCATCAAAGCTTCAAACTCTTCACACCATGTCTTCTTGGTAGAACCAAAAATGATGTCATCAACATAGGCTTGAACTAGAATGATGTCTTTGGCATTTTTCTTGATGAACAGAGTTTTGTCAATGGTTCCTCTCCTATATCCATGTTCTAGTAGAAAGTTGGATAAAGTTGCATACCAGGCTCTTAGAGCTTGATCTAGACCATAATGTGCTTTGATAACTTTTTAGACTCTATTGGGGAATTTAGGATCTACAAAACCTGGAGGTTGTGAGACATATACCTCGTCTAAATTAGTACCATATAGAAAGGCATTTTTCACATCCATTTGATAGACTATAAATCCTATATATGATGCAAAGGCCAAAAACAACCTAATGGCTTATATCCTTGCCACTGGTGCAAAAACCTCATCATAGTCTATCCCTTCTTCCTGTCTATATCCTCGAGCAACAAGTCTTGCCTTGTTCCTCACAACAACCCCTCTTTCATCCTTCTTGTTCCTGAAGACCCATCTAGTACTAATTACTCTTTTACTTGAGGGAAGATCCACAAGAATCCAAACTTTTTGTAGCTCAAATTGTGTTAATTCTTCTTGCATGGCATCTACCCAACTTTCTTCATCAAGAGCCTGAGAGATGTTTTTGGGCTCTACTTGAGATAAGAAACAGGCAAACAAACAATGCTGAGTATCTTTATGATTTGTTCTTTGCTTTTGTTTGACATAACTCACTAGTGCATGCATTTCAATATTGGTTTGCAGTTGTCTTATGGTTTGTACAGCAGATTTTGGATCACTAATAATTTGTGTAGTAGGATGGTTGTTGTTGACTTTATGAGTGGGAATAGAACTGACTGGAATTTCTGTTTCCAAATTATTGAAATCAGTTACACCACCCTACTCATCATAGGAAGCTTTGGAGAAGATTCCTTCAGCTGGACTAGCATATAAGTCTTCATTGTCTAATGCTTGCAAAATCTCTTCTAGTGAGTCAACAGATTTGGCAGATTTTGACTTAGCAGTACTTGCAGATGAAGTACCGCTAGGTATAGTATGTACTGATGAGAGTTGTGACTCAAAAGATTCTTCTCCTAAATGCTTATTAGCAGATGTAGCATTCTTTTCTTGATCTTGAAGCGTCTGTAGCTCCTGGGAGGCTTGCTCATCATTTGATGGCATGGTTTGCTTCTTGGGAGTTGCAGACATGGGAGTAACAGTAGGCATGTTGGGCACATAGATATGAATATCATCATTTGATAAAGAAACATCTTCTTGAGTACCTGCATTAGTTGCACTTGACTTCTCACCTGCATTGTTAGTTTGACAATCCTTTTGCAAAGAGTAGTAATCCATGCAGTTAGTTAGATAATCTAAATCAAACATCCAAGCATAACCTATTCCTGGAACATTGTGTTTATTTTCTAAGAAATTGACATGAGCATTTTCTTCAACTTTCTTAGTTGCCAAATTGTAAACCCTATATGCTTTACTTTGCAATGAATATCCTACAAGATATCCTGGATCAGACTTTCCATCAAACTTTCCCAAATAATCAAGAGTATTTAGTATGGACACATGACACCCAAAAGGTTTTAAATGACTTATGTTAGGCTTTACATTAGTCAAGAGTTCATAAGGTGTTTTGTTTTGAGGCTTAGTTACTAGGACTCTATTTAACACATAACATGCAGTATTGATTGCTTCTGCGCAAAAGGTATTTGGCAAAAGTGAATCAGACAGCATAGTTCTAGCAGCCTCAATTAATGTCCTATTTTCCTTTCAGCTACTCTATTCTGTTGTGAAGTTCTAGGATTACTAAATTTTCTCTTAATTCCTTTAGACCTACAGAATTCATCAAAATCAGCATTCTTAAATTCTGTTCCATTATCAGTCCTAATGATTAAAACATGTTTAGTGAACTGCTTTTCAACTAAAGTGATAAAATCCTTTAGTAATTCACTTGTTTTACTTTTAAGGGCTAAAAAGAAAACCCAACTGAATCTACTATAATCATCAGTTATGACTAGACAAAAGGTCTTATGACTAATGCTTCTGATAGAAACTGGACCAAATAAATCCATATGCAAGAGATGCAAAGGTTTTGTCACAGTGTTTACAGTCTTGGTCTTACAAGAGGCTCTATGTTGTTTACCTTTTTGACAAGCAGCACATGTGAAATCATTATGAAAAGATTTGTTAGGTAGACCTCTAACAAAATTCCTTTTTACCAATCTATTAAGATTATTGAAATTCACATGACCTAACCTTCTATGCCATAAGTTTGACTCATCTAAAGAAGCCTTAGCTAGCAAACATGTAATACCACCTGTTGGAGTAATAGTATGAAGATTAAAGGTTTACATATTTTCTTGCCTGGGTACTTTAAGCAGTATTTGAGATTCCTTAGGCATCTTAAAGTCTTTGGACAACACCAAGCAGTCTTTGTCTGCGAATAGAACCTTGTTCTTCTTATCACACATTTGTGATACATAAAAGAGATTGAACTCATTCAATTCTTTTACAAAGAAAACATCTTCAAACTCCAACTTTCCTGTGTTGATTTTCCCTTTGCCATTGATTCTACCTTTGCTACCCCCAAAGGCTACTGGACCTCCTCTGATATCTTCAAATTCAGCAAGAAAATCTTTGTTTCCTGTCATGTGTCTTGAGCATCCACTATCTAAAATTCCTTTATCTTTTAATTCATCAATGAGATGCCCCTGCACACAAATAAAACTCATTAGTTTTTAACAGGGACCCAAGCCACATTTGGCTCGGATCTTGTGGGACCTACACATTTAAGAGTTTTTACTGAAGCATTTCCAGTAATGCTACTTTTACTCTTATACTTTATGGTTTCATTTATGTAGTCAAATTCATAGGGTGACTCTATGTGCTCTGAAAACACTTATCCTTTTACCACTTATTTCCAATAATAACAAGACCAAAACGTGTGATTTATGTCATAAAAGTCGGAACTATGCGTGGTTTGTGTTTTTATTGTGTTTTAGGACCAAAATATGAAAAAGGAAGAAAACACGGGTTTTCACGGGCTTTTATCGAAGAAAACGGGAAAAGACGAAGTCAAAAGATCAAGAGTGCAAAAAGAACGGAAGTCCAAGGCCTATTCTGAAGATTTATCGAAGAAAAAAGTCTAAAGGCGGAAGTTTAACGAAGTCGAAGAACTTAAGTCTTATAGAAGAAGAAATTAAAAGACAAGTTCAAATCCCGAGACGACAAAGACAATGAATTAAAGTCGAGTCGAGAAAACGTGAAGAAAGCAAGAAAGAAGATGCAACACATGCACTCCTTCCACCTTCCCTATAAATACCCTCCTAATAGTCATTAGGAGGGTGGTTAGATAGTTTTAGTTAATTTTCACTTTTTCATTTTCTTTCTAGTTTTAGAGAGATAAAGTCTTAAACTTTCTCTCACTAAAGTTCATCTTCTCTCTTAATCTTTCAAGATTAAACACTTTGCATTGCTTATTTTCATTAATCAAGTTCTATTTTAAGCTTTTAATCCTTAATCTCATTCTACTTTTCTTTGATTTTAGATTGATTTTGGTGCGATTATCATATGATCCGTGTTGTTCTAAATGATTTCGTGCTTAAAAAGTTAATCTTTTGATCATTACCTAAGTTTTCATTTGATTAAGCTTTGAGACTTTTGTGCCTATTGGCTTATTTTTATGATTAGCTTATTTTCTTATAAAAGTTTTCCTTAAAAAGTTCATGTTTTTATTGTTTGATTGAAAAAGTTGTTTATTTTCGAGTTAGATAAGTTGATAAGTGCTTATTTGATCCTGTTCATTAGTGATTTGTTTAGTTTTGGGAATAAGCTCTCTATTATAGCTTATTTCTTGGCTTTAACCGAATCCCCATCATTTTCGGAAAGGGTTAAAACCCCTTTCCGATTGACACATTCCGAGAAGACGCATCCCTTCATTCCGATTGAACAATCGGAAAAGGGTTTCTGATTTTCCGATCTATACATCCTTATTCCGATCACTGTGATCGGATTAGGGCTTTCGCATTCCGATTGGTTTCATTTGTTGAGCATTCCGATAGGTACTAATCCATGTTATTCCGATTGATATCATTTTGTGGATATTCCGATTGGTAGGTCTTTGCTATATTCCGATTGCTCCCAATACCCCATATTCCGACCACCAGATCGGAATACTTTCCGATCTGGGCTTGTTTTGGCTTATTCCGATTGAGTTGTTTTGGTGTATTCCGATCTTACTTTCTGTTAGTTTTATTTAGTGTGCTAGTACTTTTCCATTGTTACCTTTAAGTTTACAAGCATTTATTTTTACTCGTCATTTTAGTATTAATCTTTATTCTTCCATTTTACTCAACGACACTTTAATTACTTGCTAATAGTTTAAAATAGACAAACAAACCAAACCATTCTCTTGATTCACCAAAAGACAATTGAGTCACACTTAAGACCGGTTTTCAATTCGAAAGGATTCAGACGATAAGATTTTTATACCTAGCCAAAAGCGAAGTATTAAATGGCGCCACTGTCGGCTCTTTTCGTTACGATTAACGGTTTCTAGTGAGAGACGCATTGAATTTTGGGATCCGTTCTTTGAACGTTATTTTCCTTGCTTTAAAAATTTTCAAAAATCCTAAAAAATATAAAACTCTTCAAAAATACAAAAACATTAAAAAAATCATTAAAAAGCAATTCTTTTCAAAAGGTTTTGCACCAAAAAGATTATATAGATATTCTCTTTGTGTATATTTTTTTTCTTCTGCAGGTGTATGCGTACTAGATCTTCGAACTATTCTGAGCCCGAGACTCGTGAAGATTTAGATATGGCTGGTGTTAATAACAACAATAATCACCCACCTCAACCCAATTTGAATAACAACAACAACAACAACAACAACAATGTCCACCTACCTGATTTACGAACAATGGAGGAATTGTGTCAACCCACCATGAACGGACGCGGAGGCCCGATTGCGCCAATGCATGTCACGGCTCAGGAGTTTTCGTTGAAGCATCACATGATCCAGCAAGTGCAAACTAACCCATTTCGCGGAATTCCGGATGATGATGCCAACAAACACCTCGACAAATTCATTACCATAACCCAAAGCATGAAGTGCCCCGGTGTTTCTATGGATGACCTTCTCCTTCAACTCTTTCCCCACTCGCTTTCTCACCATGCCGAAAAATGGTTTGACCGTCTTCCTAAGAATTCTATTCATACGTGGAATGACATGACTCAACACTTTTTATCGCGCTACTTTCCCCCATCCATGGTCACTAGCCTTCGTAACCAAATCAGTGGATTCATGCAAGAGAATGATGAATCGCTCTTTTATGCTTGGGAACGATACAATGATTTGATCGACCGCTGTCCAAATCACAATATGCTCCCCGTCACTCTCATTGACACTTTCTACAATGGTCTCACTTTTCGTGATCGTGACACGATCAATGCCGCCACCGGTGGTACCTTTATGAAAAGGAGACCGGAGGAGTGCCGAGAGTTGATCGAAAACATGACTACTCACCACAAGAATTGGGATTCATCCGCATCCTCAAGATCTAATCAGAGAGTCAATGTTTCATCTACTACCTCCAATCCTGAATTGACTGAAATTTCTCGACAACTCGCTGAAATGAACAAGAATTTCATGGCCATGGCCACAAACCACTTTCAACAAGCTAAAGTCGTTGCTATTTCTTGTGACACATGTGGTGGTCCTCATTCTTATAATGATTGTCCTTCTACCTAAGCCATTTTTTCTGAAAACGTTAACGCAACTTACGACACTTATCCCACGGGAGGCTATCAAGCCCGCCCGCAAGGAGACCGTGGCTTGCTAAGTTATCGTTCCAACAATTATCTTGCTCCTCCCGGTTTCCCTCCTGCAAACCAAAACCAACAACAAAGCTACAACCAATCCCAACCTCGTGCAAACAATCAATATCAATCCCAACGAAACCCATACCCAACTCAAGGAAATTCTCAAGCCTACCAACCTCCACCTCTCAATCAACCGATGGCAGTGAGTCCAGACGTCGAGACATTCATGAAGACTAATCGGGAGATGGTGACGAATCTTCAGAGTCAAGTCCGCAACTTGAAGGGTGAAATGGCGAAACAAGGGAACGATATTCGAGCAGAGCTAAGGAATGATATGGAAAAACACAGCAATGAAATTAATGCAAACATAAGAGACTCTTTTAATAATCAAGCGGTTCACCTTCGTGATATGATTGGTTCGCTCATCCAAGGTAATCAACCCTCTTCTTCGGGTACTCTTCCGAGTAATACCGTTGCGAATCCAAGAGGGGAGATGAAAGCAATCACCACTCGTAGTGGAAAAGGTTATATGGAACCCGAGCTTCCTACACCTCCACCCGTGATTGTGAACAAGGAAAAAGAGCAACTTTCCTCACCTCTTTCACCTTCTATCCCCATTTCCCCACCACCCGTGGTTGTGAGTGATCCTACTCCCTTAAAGCCTTCTTCTTCATCCAATATACCTTATCCTTCAAGGTTGAGGAAAGAGAAGCAAAAGAGCAAGGATGATATTCAGGTTTCAAACTTTCTAAAAATGTTTAAACAATTGAATTTTAACATCTCCTTTGCCGAGGCTCTCACTCACATGCCCAAATACGCTAAGATGTTTAAAGATCTTCTAAGTGATAAGGAAAAGCTTCTTGACATCGCTCAAACCCAACTTAATGAGAACTGCTCCGCAGTGCTCTAAAGGAAATTGCCTACCAAACTTGGTGATCCGGGTCGCTTCTTGATTCCTTGCAACTTCCCGGGAGTAGAGAATTGCATGGCCCTAGCCGATCTAGGTGCCAGTATAAACTTAATGCCTTTAAGTGTTTGGAAGCAATTATCTCTCCCCGAGCTAGTCCCCACCAAAATGACTTTGGAATTAGCCAACCGTACGGTTGCTTATCCAGTGGGGATAGCCGAAGATGTCTTTGTTGGCATTGACAAATTCACCTTCCCGGCGGATTTTGTCGTTGTTGACTACGAGATGGATCCTCGTGTTCCATTAATCGTTGGACGTCCTTTCCTGAGACCGGTCGCACTCTTATTGATGTAGTCGCGGGCGAAATAATCATGAGAGTTGGTGACGATAAAATTGTCTTCAACATGGGTAAGATTTCTAAGCAACCTTATTCGTATGAGAGTGTTAATGCTATTTATGTTCTCGATGAGGCTTGTGAAGAACATTTTCATGATGCTTGCAAAAGTACTCTCTCTTCTCTACCCAATGTTGAGACCGTTGCCTCAATTGCTCCAGCATTGACTACTTTTGGAGAAAGTGACTTGGATGATTTTGAAGCTAGCTTGGGTCCTCTCGATATTAAGTATGATAATTTGTCCACCAATTGGGATGAAGACATTCGTACTATTGAGAGACTTCTCAATGAAGACCCATTTTCTCCTCCTTCTACTAAAGAGGTGACTAATGATGATCCATCGTTAGTTACACCATCTATTGAGGATCCTCCTACTCTTGAGCTTAAGGACCTACCTCCTCATCTTGAGTACGTTTTCCTGGAAGACAACGAGAAGTTACCGATCATCATCGCAAAGGATCTGAAAGAAGACGAAAAAGCCCGACTTGTCGCCGTGTTGAAGAAGCATAAAAGAGCTATCGCTTGGAAAATCTCCGACATCCGTGGAATTAATCCTCACTTCTACACACATAAAATTCTCATGGAGGACGACTTTAAGCCCACAATTCAAAGCCAACGAAGGGTGAATCCTAAAATCCATGAAGTCATCAAAAAAGAGGTTATCAAACTTCTTGATGCGGGTATGATTTACCCTATTTCGGATTCACCATGGGTTAGTCCAGTCCACTGTGTGCCTAAGAAAGGCGGAATTACCGTTGTGCCCAATGTGAACAACGAGTTGATTCCCACCCGTCTCGTTACTGGGTGGAGAGTTTGTATAGGCTGCCGCAAACTCAATGATGCCACGAGAAAGGATCATTTCCCTCTACCTTTTATGGACCAAATGCTTGAACGTTTAGCGGGTAATGAATATTACTGCTTTCTTGATGGTTTCTCCGGTTATTTCCAAATACCCATCGATCCCCAAGATCAAGAGAAGACCACATTCACTTGTCCCTATGGCACATTTGCTTATAAACGAATGCCTTTTGGCTTATGCAATGTCCCTGGGACATTCCAAAGGTGCATGTTGGCTATCTTCCATGACATGGTTGAGCAAACCATGGAAGTCTTCATGGATGATTTCTCGGTCTTCGGAGATTCCTTCTCTTCTTGCCTTGCCAATTTGGAACGTATGCTTAAGCGGTGCGAAGACACTCGCCTTGTTCTAAATTAGGAAAAATGCCATTTTATGGTAAAAGAAGGCATTGTGCTAGGACACAAAATCTCTAAAGCCGGTCTTGAAGTCGACCGTGCTAAAGTAGATGTCATAGCCAAATTACCTCCACCTTCAACCGTGAAGGGTGTGAGAAGTTTTCTGGGTCATGCGGGCTTCTATCGTCAATTCATTCAGGATTTCTCTAAAATCGCTCGCCCGATGACCCACCTCTTGGAAAAAGATACTCCTTTTATCTTTTCTAAAGAGTGTCTCGAAGCCTTCAATCTTCTTAAGGATAAGCTAACTAAGGCACCGGTCTTGGTTACCCCTAGTTGGGAGCTACCTTTTGAATTGATGTGCGATGCTAGCGATTTTGCTATTGGTGCAGTTTTGGGCCAAAGAGTGAATAAACACTTCCAACCAATCCACTATGCTAGCAAAACAATGACGGGGGCTCAATTGCATTATACGATAACCGAAAAAGAGCTTTTAGCTGTTGTCTATGCTTTTGAAAAATTTCGACCCTATCTTGTTTTATCCCCCACCATCGTATACACGGACCATTCCGTGTTGAAGTACTTGATGACTAAGCATGATTCTAAGCCAAGACTTCTTCGCTGGGTTTTACTCCTTCAAGAATTCAACATTGAAATTCGTGACAAGAAGGGTGCAGAAAACCTGGTCGCGGATCATCTGAGTCGACTTGAGGATCCATATCAAGGGGATCATCCGAACAAAGAGATCAATGACTCTTTCCCCCTTGAGACCTTAATGTCTATAAATCTCAATCTTGATGGCACCCCGTGGTTTGCGGACATTGCAAACTACTTAGCGGGTGGTATTCTCATCAAAGGGTTAACATCCCAACAAAAGAAGAAGTTCTTGAATGATGTTAAGACTTACTTTTGGGATGACCCTTATCTATTCAAACAATGTGCTGATCTGATCATTCGTCGATGTGTTGACGGACCGGCAGCATTTGACATTCTCCAAGCTTGCCACAAAGGACCCACCGATGGTCACTTTGGTCCGAACTACACCGCTAAAAAAGTGTTTGATTCTGGATTCTATTGGCCCACCATTTATCGTGACGCTCACGAAATGGTTAAGCATTGTGATGCTTGCCAACGCCAAGGCAAGATCACACATAAGGATGAGATGCCTCAAAATTTCATACAGGAATGTGAAATCTTTGATGTGTGGGGCATCGACTTTATGGGGCCATTTCTATCCTCCAAAAGGAACAAGTACATCCTCGTCGCCGTCGATTACGTTTCTAAATGGGTTGAAGCCAAGGCTCTCCCTACGAATGATGCGAGGGTGGTTGTGAACTTTTTGAAGCAGCTTTTCGCTCGATTTGGCATTCCTCGTGCTATCATCAGTGACCGCGGGACTCATTTTTGCAACGATCAATTTGCAAGAGTCATGGCTAAGTATGGTGTCAATCACCGTCTTTCCACCGCTTATCATCCCCAAACCAATGGGCAAGCCGAGATATCCAACCGTGGATTGAAGCGAATTTTGGAGCGTACTATGGGAGAGCATCGCGCCGCGTGGGCTGATAAGTTAGATGATGCTCTGTGGGCTTTCCGTACTGCTTACAAGACCCCGATCGGTTGTACACCTTATCGTCTTGTGTAAGGGAAAGCCTGCCACCTCCCCATCGAGCTGAACATAAGGCGCACTGGGCCTTGAAGTGGGCTAACTTCGACATCAACAAAGCCGGTGATCATCGCAAGATTCAACTCAACGAGCTAAATGAACTGAGGAATGAAGCTTATGAGAACTCGCTGATCTACAATGAGAAGACGAAGATCATTCATGACGCAAAAATCAAGAACCGAGAGTTCCACGTTGGTGATCAAGTCTTACTCTTTAACTCTCGGTTGAAGATCTTCTCTGGCAAGTTGAAGAGCCGCTGGTCTGGTCCATTCACCGTCGCCAAAGTCTTTCCTTATGGGACCATTGAGCTTTCTCGGCCGAATGGGCCCAATTTCAAGGTGAATGGCCAGTCTGAAGCTGTACTTTGGTGAGGACATCTCTCAAGAGATGATTCCATCCCTCACCACGTTCCCCATGAACTAAATTGGGTCGAGTCAGGCTCGTGACTCGGTGAACAAAAACAAGCGCTTCTCGGGAGGAAACCCGTGATCTATCCTTTACTGCTTTCATAATAAGTGTAGGGGGAGCCCCGTATGTATTTGTTGTCTTGTTTCTTGTGCTGTGCAGGGATTAAAGCTTCAAAGATATACCTTGATGACTTTTGACGAACCGTGATACCGTGTTCCCATCTTCCCGGTTCTATCCTAAACTCTTGTGATTCAATATTTCATATTTTATATGTTCACATTGAATTCACTTTAGTTGTCCTTTCCTTAGCATGGTTTAAACAAAGTGCACAATGTCATAAGTGTAGGGGAGTTTACTCCCACATGCTCAAACATTGAGGACAATGTTTATCTCAAGTGTAGGGGGGACTTCTATTGAAGTAAGTGGTCTTTTCCATGAATTTGCCCTCATTTTAACCGGAAAATTTGATTTTTCGACATATTTCAAAATTTTTAATCTATTTTGGCCTAGTTGTATAGTTGTATTTTCCTTTGTTATGTTTATTTTCTTTCTTTGCTAGAATAAATTTTCAATAAAGTGGTTTAGATTTTTCTTAGTCGTGATCATTTGACTCAACCCGAGTTTACTTATCTAAGTTTACTCTAGCTAGTATCCTTAACGTATTTAAGTCAAGTTTTGCTAGGATTTTATATAGGGAGCTATAAAATGCGAAAGTCTTAACTCTCGCGGGTTAAGAACAAGAACTTTTCGCAAGTTCCTATAATTGATCCTAGAGAGTCGTTTATCAAGGGAACTTTAAAATGCACTTTCTAAACATGAAAAAGTCTAAGAATTTGTAAGATCCTATAGATGACTCGAAAACCCAAAACTTTGATTTAATTGGCTAAGCATCCACGAGTCTCATTCCTTGAGATTTTAAACTGTGGAGAACGAGAGATGATAGAGTCAATTATAAGTTTGGTATTCTTTCGTGAATTTATGTGAGTTAATTATAAGCCTACTCTCCCTCCGCTTGTTAATAAATTTATCTGCAATAAATAAGGTTGTACGATTTAAAAGGTTACTTAGCTTCTAGCCCCAGATCGTTTAAAAGTTGCTCGGTACGGATTAGAGTTCATAGCCAAGGCATAACTTAGTGAAGCGGGATGTGAAGATTGGCGAGTCCGAAAAGGCCCTAACAAGGCATGAGGGCTACATTTTGTTGCTAAAGATCCAAAAGTGATGTGAAGAATCATTTATCGAAAATCAATATGAAGGATCGAGACACACGACGAAAAGCAAGAACTCCCCAAAAGTCATGGATAAGTCTATCCAAAAAGACGCTAACAAGGTATGAGGATAAATAGATCCAAGTCCTAAAAGGAGGCGGATCGTTGTATATCAAAGTCCAAAATAAATATTGGTGAAAAATGAAGAAGTCGTGGTCCAAAGATGAAGAATCTTTCAAAACTTCAAGTGAAGAAATTCCTATTATGAAGAGAAGACCATTATTTCAAGAACGTCTCTCAAAGATTTGAAGTATGAAGTCGCTGCCAAATATCGGTCCGAGAAAGGTCTCAACTCGTGAAGCGAGTTATGCCAAGATATGAACTTTATGAGGTCCCAAGAAGCAGTTTTAAAAGATTTGGTCCTTTAGCTAACTATTGATTAAATCGTTCACTTTATTTTCGGACTAAATAACTATCAAAATAAGTCAAACAATGCATCCTCGTGATCATTCAAGACAAAAATAAAATATAAGAGATACACCTAGGAATAAGGGAGTCTAAGTGAATAATTGGCCCACATAAGTTCATGTTAGTTTGCTAACTTATAATAACAATGATCTCGTTTTTAAGCTTGGTTTGGGGAACGTGAAACTTGAGGATGATAAACGTTCATGGCTGCCAAAACCAATGTAAGTGTTTGATTTCTTTTCTTGTTATGCTTAGTAGTTAATAAAGGCCAAGGTGGGTTATTTATGATGGAAAATGTAAACCGTGCTTTAAAATTAATGCATTGCATGAGGGCATTGTAATGGTCAAGTGTAGGAATTTAATAAGTGTGAAAACACTTATCCTTTTACCACTTATTTCCAATAATAACAAGACCAAAACGTGTGATTTATGTCGTAAAAGTCGGAACTATGCGTGGTTTGTGTTTTTATTGTGTTTTAGGACCAAAATATGAAAAAGGAAGAAAACACGGGTTTTCACGGGCTTTTATCGAAGAAAACGGGAAAAGACGAAGTCAAAAGATCAAGAGTGCAAAAAGAACGGAAGTCCAAGGCCTATTCTGAAGATTTATCGAAGAAAAAAGTCTAAAGGCAGAAGTTTAACGAAGTCGAAGAACTTAAGTCTTATAGAAGAAGAAAATTAAAAGACAAGTTCAAATCCCGAGACGACAAAGACAAAGAATTAAAGTCGAGTCGAGAAAACGTGAAGAAAGCAAGAAAGAAGATGCAACACATGCACTCCTTCCACCTTCCCTATAAATACCCTCCTAACAGTCATTAGGAGGGTGGTTAGATAGTTTTAGTTAATTTTCACTTTTTCATTTTCTTTCTAGTTTTAGAGAGAGAAAGTCTTAAACTTTCTCTCACTAAAGTTCATCTTCTCTCTTAATCTTTCAAAATTAAACACTTTGCATTGCTTATTTTCATTAATCAAGTTCTATTTTAAGCTTTTAATCCTTAATCTCATTCTACTTTTCTTTGATTTTAGATTGATTTTGGTGCGATTATCATATGATCCGTGTTGTTCTAAATGATTTCGTGCTTAAAAAGTTAATCTTTTGATCATTACCTAAGTTTTCATTTGATTAAGCTTTGAGACTTTTGTGCTTATTGGCTTATTTTTATGATTAGCTTATTTTCTTATAAAAGTTTTCCTTAAAAAGTTCATGTTTTTATTGTTTGATTGAAAAAGTTGTTTAATTTCGAGTTAGATAAGTTGATAAGTGCTTATTTGATCCGGTTCATTAGTGATTTATTTAGTTTTGGGAATAAGCTCTCCATTATAGCTTATTTCTTGGCTTTAACCGAATCCCCATCATTTTCGGAAAGGGTTAAAAACCCCTTTTCGATTGACACATTCCGAGCAGGCGCATCCCTTCATTCCGATTGAACAATCGGAAAAGGGTTTCTGATTTTCCGATCTATACATCCTTATTCCGATCACTGTGATCGGATTAGGGCTTTCGCATTCCGATTGGTTTCATTTGTTGAGCATTCCGATAGGTACTAATCCATGTTATTCCGATTGACATCATTTTGTGGATATTCCGATTGGTAGGTCTTTGCTATATTCCTATTGCTCCCAATACCCCATATTCTGACCACCAGATCGGAATACATTCCGATCTGGGCTTGTTTTGGCTTATTCTGATTGAGTTGTTTTGGTGTATTCCGATCTTACTTTCTTTTAGTACTTTTCAACTAAGTTCTTATTTTTAGAGAGTTTTCCAAGTGTTAGTTTTATTTAGTGTGCTAGTACTTTTCCATTGTTACATTTAAGTTTACAAGCATTTATTTTTACTCGTCATTTTAGTATTAATCTTTATTCTTCCATTTTACTCAACGACACTTTAATTACTTGCTAATAGTTTAAAATAGACAAACAAACCAAACCATTTTCTTGATTCACCAAAAGACAATTGAGTCACACTTAAGACCGGTTTTCAATTCGAAAGGATTTAGACGATAAGATTTTTATACCTAGCCAAAAGCGAAGTATTAACAGTCTTTGATAAAATGATTTAGACTACCACAAACATAACATCCTTTTCTTCTTAAAGAAGACCCAAAAGGTTGTTTTGATTTTACTTTTTCAAAACCTATCCCATCCCTTTTGACTTTATTATGTTTTACATTGTTTTCCAATATCTTGCTAGGAGTTTTTACCTGCTTGAGAGCAGAACTAGTCTTAGATTTCTCAGAAACAAAGTTTTTCATTAAAGGTGGATAAACAATATTCTTGGTCACAACAGTATTTTCTTGAGACACAGTACTAGAGTTAAAGACATTATAAATCTTAGGTTCTTCTGACTCTATACTAGTATCATTACAAGAGGGCATGAAAGTTCCTGATACTGGTGGAGGAACTGCCTTCATTCCTTCAGCATATCTATCATTTTCAGGTGTATCATCTACCTCACTAGAACTATCAAAAATCCCTTTTGATAAATCTTTGTTAGTTAAGGTCATCCCAGGTTGATCCTCAATATATCCTAGGCCTGTTTTATCATAATACCCCATTTGTGAACTAATCAATTTTCCCAATCCCTTAGAGGATTGTTGCCAATGACTAATCACTTCCCTTTCATTACAAAGACTGGTTTTTAAAGCTTCATTTTCTGAGTTTATTTTTAAAAGTTGTTTTTCAAAAGCTTTTATATCCACATATTTTTCCCTCATTTGAAGAGTCAAAATCCTTATTTTCTCTTCATAGTTTTGTTGAGCCTTTTTGTACAAAACTATATTTTCTTCTAATTTAACAACACCCTGTTTGAAAGCTTTTACTTCTACAGTGCATGTGTTAACCTTTTGATACTATTCCTCTAGTTCTACTTTTAGACTATTAAATTAAGAATACAATCTTTAGAACAAGGATGTACCTCAGTATTTTCATGTGAGAGAGCCATTAATCTAAGCTCTTCTTCTTCTTCTGCCCAATTCACCACTCCATCTACAGTAACCAATACTTTGGTTCCTTTAGGACTCCTGCTGTTTCCTTTTCGAAAGCTTTCAGTTATTCTTGGACTGGTTCTATAGATGTTTTTGGACTTCTGATTACTAGTCTCACCTTTATGTCTAGAGCATTCTCTTGCAAAGTGTCCATTCCTTCCACAGATATAACATTCAACTTTAGACTTGTCATATCCTAATGGCTCATTAGGATCAATAGTATTTTTTTTCCAGTCTTCTTGAAGAATCTATTAGATCTTACTGACACCATGGCAGCTTGCCATTTAAGATCCATTTCTTCAACATCAGCATCATCCATTTGGAACAAGTCATTGAGAGTTAATCTTGGCCTGCTGTTTTGTCCAACAAATAATGAGAAGGCATCATTGTCACTAAACAATGGTGAAGACCTTCCATGTGGATTTTGAGAGACGATTGGACTGCTTTCAATACTTTGTGGGTAAGTACTGCTTGTAAGTCCTCCAGCGGTATTTGTGAAGTATGTACTGCTGCTAGATCCACTAGCGGTATTTTGAAAGTAAGTACCGTTGTTCCCATCTGACACAAAACCCAAGTTAGACTTTGAAGTAGTTGCTGTCTTTACTTCAGTGCCTTTCACATCCATCTCATATGCTCTAAGATTGTTGTAGAGATGATCAAACGGAATTGTTTCCAAATCATCTCTTGTGATGAAGTGCATAGCCATTGCTTTCCACTCTGGTGGAACACTTCTTAAGAATTTTAGATTTGCTTCTTCATTAGGAATTACTTGTCCATAAACTGCTAACTGAATAAGAAACTTGCTGAACCTTCCATATCCACCATGTATTCCCTCTATACTGGTAATTGAGAAGTTATCAAATTCTTGCTTAAGAACAATCTTCTTAATTTTCTTAGATTTGTCATTGCCTCCAAATCTAAGTTTTATAGCATCCCACATAGCTTTGGCATCTTTATAATGATGAAAGCTTGGTAGATTGTCTTCAGAAAGAGCCATAGCCAAAGCAGTTCTGGCTTTTCTTTCTCTGATCTCTGCTTGTATCTCCTCAGCACTCACAGCAGGTAGAGCATAGCATGTACCGTCTGGCAACCAGTGTAGCTTCTTTGGTGTGTTCCCATTCTTGATAACTTGCCACATAGTATGATCTGTGTGATTCAAGTAATGTTCCATCTGCATAGCCCAAGTCTCATAATTGTCACCTTTGAGAACTGGGAGTTTAACAGCAGACAGAGTATGAGAAGGTGTTGGTGTAGAGGTAGCTACAACATTCACGACTTGAGCACCTTGTGCTGGTGCAGGATGCACAACTTGTGGTTGTCCATGTGGAATAGGATCAGGGATCTGAGCATCATTCAAGTGAGCATCATCACCTTCTGGTTGAGACATTGAGTTTTGAGATGTGTGGAGTGTTTAGGGACGTGTTCTTCTTTTTCAGAGTTTCTCAACAAGCTCTGATGCCACTTGTTGATCCCTTTGGTTGGATCTATATTCTGTTAAGAATTAGTATAACAGTTTGTAATCAAACTAAAACACTACTCTTACTAACACTAAATAAGTCATGCGGAATCTAACTTATAAAGCACAAAAGAACAGAATTACTTTTAACTATTCGATTCTCTTATTAATCGACTTATATGAGGTACATGAAAGACATTGTACCTATGTTCCTTTTATAGAGTAAGGAACCCTAGAAACCTTAGAATATTCTATAAAGATAATTATATCACAGTCGATATATTATTAATATTCTAACTATTTAGGCATATCACATAAGATATACTCTAACTATAACTATGACATATCGTATACAAAGATATATTCGTCCTAATCATCATAGCAGTACTTACTTTATAAGTAGCAGTACTTACTATGTACCGCGTTAACACTAACGGTACTTACATAACACTAACAGTACTTGGGATATACTAACGGTACTTGACACTTAACAAATAATTCCCAACATATTCTTAATTTAGGACTGAATATATGTTGTTTTTCTGTTTGCTTTTCCTTGAGGATAAGGGGAGATGATTGATACTACATATTGCTAGTTGTTGCTACTTTCTCTTAAATGGAATCGGTGGTGAGCGGTTAGTGGGTAACCGGGTATAAGTTTTGGTTGTGGAGCACCGGACTCTTTCGAAACCCTGCATTACTTTGTCACAAATTCAATGTTAGCCTAATAATAGTTGTTCAACTGGTTGGATAATATGATGTAGCGATACTTTTCTGTTCAATAAAGCACATTGTTTTAATTCAATGTATTGGTCGCAAAATGGTTAAAAAGACATGATTTTATATGCCAAAGTGATCTTGATGATCAGCTAATTATTTTGATAATATTTTATCTAACAAAAACGCGCCTCAGATCTATGTGTACTCTGTGATACCAAATCCATATTTTTTGACAACCTTTAGTTGCAAGTTTTGTGTTTTGTGTGGTCTGCAAGTTCGGCTACAAGTTGTTTGTGTTTTTTTCTGGCCTGCCAGATTAATTTGGTTCCAAGGCAAGTTATGTGTTTTTTGTGGGTTCCAAGTTCAGTCTGCAAATTCAGTTGCAACTTGGCGCGCAACATATATTCAAATGGTTTGTGTTTCGGCTGTCCCTATGATAATATATGACATATCAAAGACTCGTAATTTTGAATATTTTTGGCTTAACTTAAATAGATTACTTAACTGAATACTATATTTAGATATTGTGCACCCATAATATACCTATATCAGTGATTAGTGGCAACAATATTGGGAAGAATTCAAGAAAATATCTACAAAACCCCCATGTTAAACAAACAACATCAGCAATAAGCATATCCATCTCTAAATTTGCTATCACAGGTGTCATTATCCACTCAATCTAATTATAAGGAATTCTCATTAACATCATTACGTTCATCTACTCTTTTAAACATGGGATCCATTTAATACTGTCGACTCTTTCTCATCCCATACTAACCCACATATGCTTGGTACAAGATCGATAAGGTCCATGTTGATTATTTTGAACGTTACACAAAACACCTAACACAAGTCCACATTATAGTACGATGTTAATTATCTACCGCTAGGAATCCCGCCGCTATGCGCGGGTACTCGTCTAGTTAATTGTTAAGGGTAAATGTGTTATTCTATCAAAAAGTAAGAGAGAGAAGATTATAATAAATGGACTTATTTTAAAATGTGTGTTTTTTATCAGACACAATAACTTTAAGACGGAGGGAGTATCTATTTACACAAACACAACAATTATCGGAACTGAATGACAAACGTTGAAATAAAAAATGTTTTATGAACCGATCCCGTTCGTTGGAGGCAAAAGTTATTTTACAAACTTGTTTTTTCTAACAAACCAAGGGACTCATCCTAGCCCTTCATTGATCTTTCATCTAATGGCTAGAATTAATCTAAGATTTAATCAAGAAAACATACTTTTAAGTATTTGCAATTTAGTCCTTTTCAAAAATATACACAGTTGCAACTATGTAACAGTTTTTCTCTCTTCTGTCAGTTACCCACCATCGATCCACCATCATCCACCATAATCTCAAGATCCACCATCATCCACTATCATCCACCATCATCCACTATAATCAATCCACCATCTTCTGTCAGTTACCCACTTATTATAATTGATCAAATTACACACAGTTACACACAGTAATGGTTATTGATTTGAATAAACCTGCGGTTTTAGATGGGGAAGATGATAATGGTTCGTTAGGTGATTGTAATTCATTTGTAGATGGATCTCGAGGTGTTTGTAATTCATTTGATGATGGATCCCGTGGTGATTGCAGTTTGTTTGATGTTGGATCTGATGATCGTGATCAAAGTTGTGAATGTAAGTTATTTATTCTTTATCCTTCTGCTTATTATGCTTTTTCTTATGTTAAGCTGAATATATTATACATACTGGATAAGCTGAATGTAAGTTATTTGATATGGTAAGCTTTTTTTAAGCTTTTTGATGTTAAGTTGAATAGTATATCCAGATATACAACAAGTTCCAGTTGAATTCGTTTATTAATGATATTTTCGAGAAGTTGGCTGCTAAGAGTTCGAAGCTGGTGAGGTACAATAAGAAGAACACTCTTTCTTCAAGGGAGTTGGCTAAGCATGTTGTTAGTGAGGGTACTAAGGCTTGGTTGGGCTAAGACTTATACTTTCATAGGTTTAGGTTTAATTGTGTTAGCAAGTAGTGGATGTTGGAATTTATGTAAATCAGAACTGATGAAACTTAAGCCGAAACCACATAAGCCATAAGCCCTATATAAGCGAAAACAAACACCCCCTAAATAACAATATTTTGATTTGGTGCTATTGAGTGCAAGTTTAATGATATGCTTGATATTGATTGTAGTCTATTTCCTGAATGTATAATATTTTTTTGTGGCCGAATTTTCTGTCATTATTTTGTGCTTGATAAAATGTGGATAAACTACGTTAAGCAGGCTTTATATAAGGAACTTAGAACTTTTGAATGGTGCCCTTATTAAATTTAGAAAGCTTCATATAAAGCAACTGGTTGAATATATCAAAAGAGTTTCAACGCTCTCGGTAAATTCTTCCTTCAACGCTTCAACGCAATCTTCATCTTCTAGAGCTTCAAATTTCTTAGAGTCCATGGTATATAGGAAACTTGAATAAAAACAAAAGTTAGCAGTTACTTGACTTACAATAAGGTAGAACTGGTTCATAACAGCCCTATGATGGACATAGGTGGATTAATTTAATTATGATGGACAAAAGTTAGCAGTTACTTGGCTCTTAACCCTGTGGACGTGGGTTCGAGCCCCATGGTGGGCGTTCTAGTTTTTAAGTCAACGATTTGTTTTTGTAGTAGACATATAATTGACCTCAATATCTGTAATGTATATCTGGATATATATAAAGTATATCTGGATATATATAAAGTATATCTGGATATATATAAAGTATATCTGGATATAATTAACAGATAATTGACCTCAATATCTGTAATGTATATCTGGATATATATAAAGTATATCTGGATATATGAAAGTGGATCTTGATATAATTAGCAGATAATTGACCTCAATATCTGTAATTCATATCTGGATATATATAAAGTATATCTGGATATATTCCATGTATTTTTTATAGATGATACAATCCTGAAGCTTCATCTAACTTTCTTTCCCCAATACACACACATATATATGATACGATTTCCTGAAGCTTCTTGAAAGCTTCTCCATATAAGTTTTTGTTGGTTTTTAGGTAAACCTTCTTCCCATAAAAGCTTGTGTCGGTTTTCAGGTTTTTGAGTTTAATTTGTTATTCATTTTCAAATTAGGTTTATGTCAGAATTAGGAGCTTTCTTAATATCGTTTTCCAGATAATTATTTCCAAGTTAATTTAATGATGCTAGTATGCTATTTGTTTTTGATTTTTTTTAATTTTAAAATTAGGATTTTGATTATTTTTTCCATGTTACGTTACAGTTTCCTTTTGGAGCTAATTATGTTCACTTTTGGAGCTAATTATTCGGCCGCATTGATTTATTAGGTAATTGAAATTATTACTTCTATGTTATTGAGGATTTGGATTATTTGGGCCATAGATATAAAATTCATGAGATCGTACTGGATAATGAATCCTTTCACAGTTATAATGTAGTTACTATCATGCATCTATGTGATGAGTTTGAGAACTATTTTGAGTGGAAAGGAGCATACAACTACTAGATTTAGTATATTGGTACCCTTATAGATAAAACTTTTATGATATGAGATGTCTTGATTTCCAATTTAAACAAAAATTCCCTGTTTAAGTACTGGAGCTCTACATAAGATACTTTCCCGTCATTGGGGCCTTGGGGGTCTCCTTGAGTCTTCAACAATCTCGTGCTAAGGTTCTTGTTACCGTACAATGAAACTAACTATTGAATCAGATTGTCAGAGTTCTACTAAGATTACATCTGTATTGGAGTATCAACAAAGTCAAAATGAGTAAAGGCCTAACAGGTAAAGACTGTCGGGGTGTAATAGTTGACACTCTTTTGTCCATTTTTTGTACTTTGTAGAGAGTTAATATATTAAATAAGAGTTATGAGAACTATATTCTTGGAACTAGAATCTTAATCGTTATGAAAAAGATAGAGTTAGGAAGTTCAAAGCATTTGTAAACATTTTAGTGCGACTTGAGCCAAATGACCAATTTGACCAGATTTTTCTTTTTAGTGACGTCTTAAATTTCAGAGCGTTGCAGATGAGATGGAACCTGGTTTTGGGCACTCATTTTTCTCATATATAGTGAATATTCATTTATGTTTTCAAACAGTTTTTTTCTCTTTTTCCTTTGGTGCATGTCTAATTGTTTAGTTTAGTAGAAAGTCCTTCATTCACTTCTACTTGCAGGTGTTCTCACATATTGTATTACTATTTGTGTTCAGGTGTCCTCAATGTATTGCCAGAACTAAAAACTATGGTGCATTCCTCATGGAAGATCTTCCTCTTGTTAAATTTCTTGTTGAAAAGCTAGCCACCAACCTTACAGTTCCAGTATCCTGCAAAATCCACACATTTCCACAACTAAAAGATACATTGAACTATGTTAAGCTATTAGAAGATGCTGGTCTCTGATAGTCGTCCATGGTAGAACAGGAGAGGAAAGAAACCATGAAAGAGCCGAATGGGAAGCCATTAAATTCGTCAAAGATGCGGTTAATATCTCTGTTCTTACACAAGTCTTATGAGTAAAAAAAAGGTTACCACATCATTGTTTACTGTGGCATCAGCGTTGTTGTTCTGAAGTAGGAGTTAAGCATTTGATTAAGCTCTTGCTTCAAGTCTGTGTTAGATGTCTTTGTTTTATAAAACATTCATATATTTTTGGGCTAATCAAACATTTATATCGAGCATTGTTTATTGTTTTTATATTTGGATATACTTGTTTTATATCAAGATATATTTTTTTATATCTTGATATAAACATCTTTTTATATCTAATTATAAACATCCTGGTTATATATCGATATAAAACACTGTTACACTGTTATTTATATCTAGATATACCTTTTATATCTTGATTTACGTGTCTTATATCTGGATATACTTGTTTTATATCTAGATATTTTTTTTATATCCTGATATACATGGAATATATTTAGATAAAATATATATAGTTTATATTTCAAGTATATCTAGATATATTCCATGTATATCTAGATATATTTCATGTATATCCAGATATATTTCAAGTATAACGCTGTTACACTGTTATTTATATCTAGATATACCTTTTCATGTATATCTAGATATATTTCATGTATATAAATACATTTCAAGTATGAGTACTTGGTTTATATCTAGATAGACATTTTTATATGTCGATATAATTGTTTTATATCTTGATATAAACATCCTGGTTAGATCTAGATATAAAACACTGTTACACTGTTATTTATATACAGGTATACTTGTTTTATATTTATATATATTTCAAGAATATTCAGATATAATTGAAATATATCTAGATATACTTTGAATATAAACTATATATATTTTATCTGGATATACTTTAAGTATATCCAGATATAAGATGGTATATCTAGATATAAAAAAAGTATACCTGGATATAAAATATGTATAGTATATCCAGATAAAATATATATAGTTTTGAATAGTGATAGATGTGTTTTGATTGAAGAAGCTTTTGTTATAATTTTTGTCTGGATTTTTTGATCATGATAGATTTAGAGAGAATTTTCCGGTGTTTGGTTGATTTTTGTTTTCAAGAGTGTTATGTGTTTTGGTGTCTTTAAAAAAATAATAATTAAATTAAAAAATACACATAAAAAAGATGAAACATGATTCAAAACTGTGACATCCCTTTCACAACACAACACGCTAGCCAACTGCCCTAGGGACTTTTTCATACTTGATTCACGTATAAATAATGTAGTAATATCTTTAGTGTTCGATATAACATATATATATATACATATATATATATATATATATATATATATATATATATATATATATATATATATATATATATATATATATATATATATATATATATATATATATATATATATATATATATATATATATATATATATATATATATATATATATATATATATATATATATATATATATATATATATATATATATATATATATATATATATATATATATATATATATATATATATATATATATATATATATATATATATATATATATATATATATATGTATGTGTGTATATCCAGATACACGTAACATATATCTAGATATACATAAGTATATCTTGATATAAATTGTTATTTATATGTAGGTCAAAAGTATATCTTGATATATTTAAAGTTAGTATGTGTATGTTACTGGAGTTGCAGATAAAAAGCAATTATATTTTAACCATCATTACAGATTGAAAGGAAAACTACTACAAATATTACTAGATAAAAAACCATATTCATTAAAACATCAATGATTCTTAAGCGATTGAAAAGAAAAGTACTACAAGATATGTCTAACACTAATTCTGATAGGATGCCATACTGATAATATTTTGATAGTATGATAATTCTGGTAATATAATACTAAAAATCTGAGTAATCCCTAATACTTATAATACTGATAACACCATTAATACTAATCTTTGTGTTGTTCCTTGTAGACATGTGCATAGTAAGACATCACCCGTATCTTGGTGTTGACTTCATGAAACATAATTTTGGTTAAATATCTGCATCTCATGGTTCTCATCGTTGTGTCATAATCATGGTTGCTTTCTGTCACTATACCAGTCTTCCATGACGATGCTGATTCACCTAAATAAAGCTCCATGTGCATCATTGTGTACAACCCATTGTCCGCATTGTCGTTCTTAGTAGACCACTTCAATTTGTAGACTCTTGGTTGTTTCTGCTTTGCCAGCTTCTCAACACATGTATGATCAAGTTTACTAAGATATCTGACGAACATTTTTTTCTGCATAAACACATATTATTCTAAAATATTTAATACAAAACAATAATTTCTTTATTTTACATCAAAATTATACATATCCAGATATAAATTTAACTATATCAAGATATAGTTAACTATATCTGGATATACAATTATATATATATCCAGATATATATTAACTATATCCAAATATAGTTAACTATATCTGGATAAAAATTACTTTTTATCTGCTCACAGACCATGGTTTACCCAGAGATTTACTAGAACGTGTTTAGTGTATGGGCTTTACAACACTTTCTAGTTAGTTAGATATTTTACCAAGTATATCAAGATATATTTCAAGTATATCCATACCAAGTATATCAAGATATATTTCAAGTATATCCAGATATATTTCAAGTATATCCAGATATATTTCAAGTATATCCAGATAAAAAACCCAAAACATACATTTTTTTTTAAATTTACCTTTTGTTTTCTGTTTTATTGTAGACGTTTCATTAAGCATATCATTTTCTGATTCGGAAGATTCTTCATGAACATTTTTAGCTTTTTGGTTTGTTTGCTTTTTTCCTGAAACAAATTTTTAGATTAGATTAAGTGTTAGAAAACTATGTATGTGCTGTAAGAACGCAAATTAGCAAAACTATGTATGTGCTGTAAGAACGCAAATTAGCAAAGGAACACAAATATTTTTAAAGCTATTTATTTGCCATATGAACTTACAATAACACTTTTATCAAGCAATCTTTCGCATGTAATCTGACGCTTGTAATATATTTTGTTTATAAGCTCACTTTTTGTGGCTTATTTTCAAACCATTCGGCTTATACTAGTTTAAAATGACATAACAAACTTTTATAAGCCGAAAAGTTTCAAAATAAGCCACAAGAAATGATTGAAAAATATAAGCCACATGTACTTTTAGCATTGGCATGGTTTTTAATTTCATAAATTTAACACTAAACATCCTTTTGTAAATTCTAGTTGAACTGTAACTTAACTGAGATACTAGTAGCAACATCACATTCTAATTATCTAGTCCATGCACATATTTTCCACTATCGAGGCTTCTTAAGAAACCATAATCGTAACTACTAACACTATACAGTCTACTTTATATTATTTTATATCTAGATATAACATTCATCCTAAAATTATTTTAAACGTTTCATCATATATTTATTAGCATTTATGACATAAAAGCTAACAACGTCTATTAGCGTCTCAATTAGAAGCATCTAAAGAAAAATCCAGAAGGTAAACGCGTCTACTTTCAAAATAAAAGCATTATATTCTAAACAGCTAGAAGCTAAAATTATAAAACTAGAAGGTAGAAGTTATAATAAAAGCTTGAAGGCAAACAAAAGGTAAACACGTCTTTTATTTCAAACAGTAGCATCTAACCAAACGAAAATCCAATATGAGCAAGCAATCGGTTAATTAATAAAAGTTTGTTCTATCTTATAACTAACAATATGAGCAAGTAATCGGTTAATGTATACCTAGAAACCTATACCGCACAAATCAAAGTATAAAGCTGAGTTAAAAAAAACACAAAACATACACTCAGTTTAAGATGAGTTTACCTTTAGATTTGTTTTTGGTGGAGATGGGTTTAAAAACTCAAATGTTGAAACAAGTTTGTCAACCCTTTCATTTGAACTTTGTGATTCTGATCCAGAATTCATAATTTGTTTGTTCTTTTTTTTTTCCTGAAACAAAATTTGCATAATTAAATGTTACATTAGTCAAGTATTAACAAGATATATAACTAAATCATATGACAAATAATAGTAGCCCATTTTTGGCATTTTCACGTTTTTTTATGTTATATCCAGATATATATTAACTATATCTGGATATAAAATTATATATCAAGATATATTAACTATATTCAGATATATTTAACTAACTTGAAACTAGCGCTTTACAAAAACACAACGACTTAACTACCATTTCATGAATTGTAAGCATTATCCTTTTACAACACTAACTGATACGGCATCAATAAATTTAATATCAGTCAAACACTAGCCCATTTTTTTTTGTAATTTTCATGTTTTTTCAGATTATATCCAGATATATATTAACTATATCTGGATATAATCTAAATTTCATATTAGTCAAACACTAGCCCATATTTTTAATTTATCATATTTTTTAGATTATATCCTGATATATATTAACTATATCTAGATATAAAATATATATATATCCAGATATAGTTATCTATATCTGGATATATATCCAGATATATATAAACCATATTTGTTATTTTCATGTTTTTTAGATTTCAAAACAGATTCTGCCTTTCAAAAGCATGCCCCAATTTTCTATTTCATCTAGCGGAACTATTATCAAAACTCACTAGAGAACAAACTTAGTTAAAAACAGTATAATACTACGAATATAAGAGTTTTTTTTCCCATAAGTATAAAACTAATTAACTAAGAACTGAATCCACGACGAGTTTACCTTCATTTCCACGGCAAGTTCACTCGAAAACTATGAAGGTAAACTCGTCGTGTTCATCTTTTTTTTACATTACATCCATATTATATCTGGATATACCTTACACTTTTTTAAAACTAATTAACTAACATCTAAATCCGCGACGAGTTTACCTTTTCCACGACAAGTTCACTCAAAACTATGAAGGTAAAGTCGTTGTTTTCATGTTTTTTTTACCCTACATCCATATTGTATCTGGATATACATTATACTTTTATAAAACTAATGAACTAACAATTTAATGTGCGACGAGTTTACCTTCATTTCCACAGCTAGATCTACGTTATTTTATATCCACTATCCAGGCTCACTTAAGAAAGTTTCATCGTAAGTACTAACACTATATTATTTTATATCTAGATATATCATTCATCTTAAAAATATTTCAAACATTTCATCAAACAGGTTTTATACATCATCAATATTTTTCAACAATCATAAAATCGTATCAATTATCATAAAATTAACATCAATTAAGTTCACATTATCGCCAATAATATCTGATTTTTATTAATTAGGTCAAAAATTGAAAAAAAATTAAAAAAAAATCGTGATTAAAGGATCATTACCTTCTTTTGGATCAAAATCTGCTATTTTTGCTCGTCCCATCGTCGTGGATGTGTGTGTGTTAGGGTTTGAATTTTTAGAGAGAGAGAGAGAGATTTAGGGGCGGAGTTTGAATGATTTTAGAGAGAGAGAGAGAGTGATTTGGGGAAATGAGGTGTGTGTGCGTAATGTGTTAGCTTAATTATTGTTTTCAATTTAGTCCCAGTATATTTTTCATTATTTGCAAATCAGTCCTTCTGCTTTTTTTAACCTAAGATCTGGTCTCAAGAAATGAGTGGCCAGGATTAGTCCCTTAGTTTCTTTGAAAATACTAGTTTCTATAATAAACCGACTCTTCGTTGGACTAGTTACATTACTAGTCATGACATAAAGAAAATTTAATACTAATTACTAATCGAAAAATAGAAAAACTTATTATAATAAAATGATACCAGCCAAGAAAAGCAATATCTTAGACATATAACAAACTAAATCAAGAAACAAATAACCCATCCTCCCTACATCTACAAGCAATAAAAAGCTTTCACTACCTAATTTGTGTAGCCATTAATCTTTTTGTAAGTGTACCACTTTGCAGTGAACACATAAACAATCAAATTCAACAAGCTCAAAACTGCCAAGAGCGCAAAGAAATAATCAAGATGCCCTTCGTTCAAGTTGTCCGCTATCCATCCTGTCTTCCCATGCTTCGTTGTCACCTTTGATACTATCGCCACCAAGGCTGTACTCAGGTAATTCCCCAATGCTACAGTTGTTAAAGACAAAGCAGAACACAAACTCCTCATAGCGTCAGGCGCCTGGTCATAAAAGAACTCTAGCTGCCCGATAAAAGTAAACACCTCAGCACATCCGATAAGAAAATACTGTGGGACTTGCCAGAATATGGTCATGGGGATTGTTTCATCATCATAAAGATCGTGCTTCTGGACATATTTTAGGCGGAACACCTCCAAGGTGGCTGCTGCCATCATGGAGAATAAAGATATCACAAGACCAATACCCATACGTTGGAGTGTTGTGAAGCCTCGCTCATGGCGTGTGCGCTTTCTGGCAATTGGGATGATGATACGCTCATAGACAGGAGTCCAGAAGATGACGCTTAAGGTGTCAAAAAGTGAGAGAGATGCTGATGGGATTTTGAAGTTGGGACCAATGTGTTGGTCCATAGTGTTGCCTTGGAGAACAAACATGGTGCTCATTTGGCTGTAGACGGCTGCGAACACAATGCCAGATGCCCAAATGGGGAGGAGTCGGATAATTGACTTGAGTTCTTCAACTTGTGTCACTGTACATAGTCTCCATGGATTGTTGGAGCTCTTGCCCCGATCCGAATCTGTCTCCACTGCAGCCTTGTCCAAAAACCTTGGCCACATATAAGAATAATGATCGAATTGATGTTACATATAAGAACAATATGTTTACACGTCCATAAACAAGTTCATACTTTTATGTGAACTTTAAGGAATTTCTTAAGAATATTTAGAGTGAGGAGTTAGAAGCAATTCATCATGTCTAATTTTCTATATCTACAAAGAGTGTTTAAATATATATTAAAGTGACAATTTGATGTTAAAATTATCAAAATATACAACAGTTGATAGAAACTGGTCTATCGATATAGTGTTTGAATATGTTCTTGCTCTTTGAAGTTCAATCAATCCAAGATCATATGTTAACTGTTAAACTGATATTTTTTTGAGAAAGAGTAGTGTGAAAGCAGATTAGATAGTAATCTCTAAAATTAAGTTCAAGGTATGGTGTACTGCTATCTTAAGCTTATAATCAGTGTTATTAAACTATACATTAGACTGTATATTTACAACAACTCACTTAATCAGTTCATCAGAATTTAGAAAACTCGCAATGAAAGGCAATTGCTCGAATTGAAAATCAAAGCGCTAGCTTCTTGTTTAAGAAACACCATAGGATTGATTTATATTGAAAACGAAAGGTAGTACCTGAATTTATCTGTGTGCTCAAGCTTACGACTTCCGACAATCTGGGATTCAGTATCAGAAGTCTCGTATAGAAGTGATTTATCACTAGGTACTTTCACTTTAAACTTTCTGAAGGACGCAATTATCACTTGGCAAAGCCTAACCAAAGGACTTCCAGAAGGCTTTTGAATCCGATACAAAGGACTCCCAGAGAAGAAAAAGCAAACAGCTATAGCCATAGCAACTGCAGGGACACCAAACCCCCATTTCCATCCTACATTCATCTGTATCCAAACCAAAATTGATGATGCAAATAGTGCACCTATGTTGATAGAAAGATAGAACCAGTTGAAGAATGAACTCTTCCTCTTTTTCTCCCTTATATGAGTTTCGTCAAATTGGTCAGCGCCAAAAGCTGACACACATGGTTTTATGCCGCCAGTTCCTAGAGCAATCATATAGAGGGCCACGAAGGTGACTGTAGTTTGAGTTGAGGTTGGATGGCAACCATCTGTATCACAATGTGGCTCTAGTCCTTTTACAGATGCTGATAGTGTTAAGAGTGTCATTCCCTACAAAACGTTGGATTCCTGTCACTTTTTTTTGCCGAAACTGTTTTTAGATCTTTCTGATGTCACTTAACCTTTCTAGGAAATTGGTTTTGTATTTGATATTTTTACTGGGGCAATTTCATATCTTCCCTCCTAAAACTTGAAAATATCATATTTACCCAAATCATCCTTTAAAAGCATTGTAGACAATGCATTCAGTGGTTGTGTTTTGACTATAAATGAAATTAATCATGAAAAGAAGGGGAGATATGAAATTCATTGAGATTGTGAAGGGTATATACTTTCATTTGTTTAAACTTAAGAGACTTACAAAGAAATAGATAATGGAGAAACCAGCAATCGTCCAGTATCGTCCCAAGTATGCATCGGCTAAGAAAGCTCCAAGCAATGGTGTGGCATAGCATGTTCCAGACCAATTTGAAACATTAATAGATGCACGTACGTTACCTTGGTTAAGACGGTCCTCAAGATAGTTCACCAAGTTTGTACTCATTCCATAGAATGCAAATCTTTCACAACATTCATCACCTATAAAACAAGTAAACTAATATAGTAAAATTTTAAACAAACTAATTAAGCATAATTTGTTAACTGTATAGAATTAATATTGATTTTTATATTACCAAGAATGAATGGGCAAGCCTTCCAGTTTCCGGTTCTGCTTCTAATAGCACGTTCGTTACTAAGCGTAACTGTTCCATCACCCGTGTAAATTTCGTCGTCTGTCATTGAATCTTCGTCTTCTCGAAAAACACTAACACTAATAAGCTATGTGGATACATGGTTGTTCACATATTTTAATACTTAAGAGTTAAGAAAAATTTCATTTTAAGTTCACGCTTCCTTTTGAATGAAGAAATATAGCGGACGAAACCATATATTGGAATGTGCAGACAAACTTCATATTAATTTATAGTTATATCATTACACATATTATAAGAGGGTTAGGTGTAGTAACATCAAAACTAAATAACATCGTGACATTAGCATAACACCAACTCTTATAATCATAACACCTATCAACACCCTTTTTTTTCTTTTTTTTCAAAAAACCTTCTTAACAATTATTTCATTCTTTAAACAAACACCCATTTCATTCATAAAATTAAAATACAAATTACATTACGAAATAAAAAAATTTACTTTACGAAAAAAACATACAAATTAAAAAAAACCTACGAATTAAAAAAAACGTTACGAAAAAAAAAAAATTAAGACGCGTCGGCACCGTCGTCTTCGGCATAATCTCGACTCATAATCGCCCCGATTAGTTGTTTTTGCTTCCTAATCCAATAGGCATCTTCGTCGTCCAAATCCCGAACGGGTGCTAAAACCGCAACTCCTCCAAACGAACAAGCCTGCGGTTTTTTTGTTTGCACGTCGAAAACCCTTTCGGCGGTTTCCCGTTTGAGACGAAGCTCGTTCTCCATTAACAAATCGAAATTGGCCGAGCTACTTCCACCCGTGCTGGCATTAGCGTCGGACTTGGTTTTTTTGGCGGGACGTGGTTTACCGGGTGGCCTTGGTCTTGCATCGTGCCCGAATAGGGTCTCTTGGCTAGCCCCGGGGACGTCTCTGGATAAGTCAACCGGGTCTGGTGCGTCCCATTTGCTACAGTTTCTCAAACCCCCCCAAGTGTCCAAATTCGTAACAGATTGCCCTCGATGCTCGTCACGGTAAATCGATTGAGCCCGTTTCATCACTCGAATTCAAAACGTATCACCCTTTTAACTTCGGCCAACATTTTTATCTTCCGAAACGGAAATATATGACGATGCTAGCAATTCTTCTTCAAGCGGTAGCCAACGACTAGGTACAATTGGCTCTTCTTCGGTAACACCTTTGCCTCTTTCTGAATATTTTTTTCAGGTACCTTTTTTAACGTCGAATCTGTTTGTTCATCGGTTTGAGTTGTGAATGACGGTGTCTCTTGTAATGTGCTCATGGCTTGTGATTGTTGCCACCGAAGGAAAGATTCTTGTTGTTCTTGTTGATGTTGTTGAAATGCTGCGTACGAATTAAAGTCGGTGGGTGGATTTTTGAGTCGACGAGTTTCCGGCACAAGCATCGTTCATCATACTAGCGAAACCGTGTTGAGGGTAGTCGGACATTTTTTTGCAAAGAATTTGATAAAATAAAGGTGGTAATTTGGTTTATATTTGATATTGTGGACTGTAAACTGGACTTGGGCTGGTCCATAACAGAATATTGACCAAAAGTCAGATAAGTTATATGTGGCCCAACAACAGAATCAGTCTTATGCACGTTGGAAGTGAAGACCAGATCTTTAGCATTATCTTTGGAGTAGTCAAATAAGTGGAGGAAGTGGCTGCACTTTTATCTCCTAGTCTTCTGTTTATGAATTTAGTTGTTCAGTTATGTTTCACTATTTAAGCAAGGTAGCAGTAGTACTTCATTATCAATTCCAGTATTGTAAGTTTCCCTTAATGAAATCAATCTTCCAGCAATCACTATATATTCCTCTTTAATTGTCACTGTCAACATACACTTGTGATCCAACAAGTGGTATCAAGAGCTTGTGTTAGTGTATGAAGTGCATGCCAAGAACAACCATGGTAGCAAGTTCATCTTCTTCAATTAATGATGATGTTCAAGGGACCGGAAAGGAGGGTAGTGTCACCCTTCGTTATCCAATGCTCACGAAGACGAATTATGCTGTGTGGGCTATTAAGATGCGGGTGAATTTGCAAGCACAAGGAGTGTGGGATGCCACTCAAGGAGAAGGGGTTGACGAACGGCAAGATCGGATGGCTCTAGCCGCCATTTATCAGGCAATTCCAGAAGATGTGTTATTGATGTTAGCCGAGAAGGATACGGCTAAGGAAGCGTGGGAGACGCTGCGTACTATGCACATGGGAGCAGAAAGGGTAAAGGAGGCTAAAGTACAAACCTTGAGAAGCGACTTCGAGGTGATCCGAATGAAAGACAGTGAATCAGTGGACGAGTTTGCAATGAGATTGAATACCATTGTGACGGGTATTCGATCTCTAGGTGACAAGATAGAGGAGATTACGGTGGTGAAGAAGTTCCTTCGGGCTGTTCCGATACGATTTATGCAAATCGTAACGTCTATTGAACAGTTTGGGGACTTGAAGAATATGACAGTGGAAGAGGTGGTGGGTCGTCTTAAGACCCATGAAGAGAGACTCCGAGGTTATGGAGATCGACAGGGGGAACAATCACTACTGCTCACTCACGCTGAGTGGTCCGCACGTTCCAAGAGAACCGACGAGAGGGGCTCGTCAAATGCTCCAAGAGGGAGAGGAGGTTCTGGTAGCCGAGGTCGAGGACGAGGCAGGGGTCGCGGACGTGGTCGAGGTCGAGGTGATGACCATGATTTCAAAACAAGTTGTAGTGATCAGAGGTATGTCCAAAAAGATAAAAGCAAAATAAAGTGTTTTGCTTGTGAAGAGTTTGGTCATTATGCTTCTGAATGCCCAAATAAGAAGCACGACGAAGAGGCGAACCTCACGCAAACTATTGATGATGAACCCACTTTAATGATGGCGATTTCAGAAGAGAATACTTATGACGAAGTATTTCTGAATGAGGAGAAAGTTACAGCAAATCTCCTTCAAATGGGTGAATCTCGAGTCGAGTCCGATGTCTGGTATCTTGACAATGGTGCTAGCAATCACATGACGGGAGATCGTTCAAAATTCCATGAGCTAGACGAGTATGTTTCGGGTAGAGTGAAGTTTGGTGATAGATCGACGGTAGCCATCATGGGGAAAGGATCAGTCTTGTTCGATTGCAAAAATGGTGATCAACGACTCCTTAACGAGGTATACTTTATTCCAAGCTTAAAAAGTAACATTATTAGTCTTGGGCAAATGACAGAGCAGGGGAGTCGAGTTGAATTAGTAGGTTCGTTATTAAAAGTCTTTGATAGAAGCAAAAATCTTCTTATGAGGGTGAAAAGATCACCGAACCGTCTCTATAAAGTTATCTTAGAAACAGGTCATTCCACTTGTCTTCTTGCAACACGGGACGAACCAGCTTGGTTATGGCATTCAAGACTTGGGCATGTCAACTTTTACTCACTACGAAGATTGGTTGATAAGAATATGGCAGCAGGCGTCCCCATGATAACACACCCAAATCAGGTGTGTGAAGGGTGTGTTCTAGCAAAGCAAACCCGAATTCCTTTCCCAGAACAAGCGGCGTTTCGGGCTAAAAAACCCCTCGAGCTTGTACACGCTGATTTGTGTGGCCCGATCACACCCACAACTGTCGGGGGAAGTAAGTATTTTCTACTTTTAATTGATGATTTTAGCAGGTGGTCATGGGTGTACATGCTTTCTAGTAAGTATGAAGCTTTTAATGCATTTAAACGGTACAAAAAGATGATCGAGGAGAGCTCAGGTAACAAAGTGAAAACACTTCGCACTGATTGTGGGGGAGAGTTTACATCAAAGGAGTTTGCAAATTTTTGTGACGAAAATGGCATTACAAGGCATTTGACAGCCCCTTATTCGCCCCAACAAAACGGAGTTGTGGAGAGGCGAAACCGAACCGTAATGGAGATGGCAAGGAGCCTTCTCAAAGGAAGGAATGTACCTGGAGAATTCTGGGGTGAAGCCGTGAGACACGCGGTCTATCTTCTAAACCGTTTACCATCAAAGTCGCTTCCTGACATCACCCCGTATGAAGCATGGTATGGTAAAAGACCGAATCTTGAACATTTAAAAATCTTTGGTTGTGTTGCTTTTGCTAAATGTACAGGTGGTCATTTAAAAAAACTCGATGATCGGAGCAAAAAGATGGTGTACCTTGGAGTTGAAGATGGAACGAAAGGAAACCGTTTATATGACCCACATAACAGGAAGTTGTGGGTTAGTCGTGATGTTGTATTTGATGAACAAGAAGGATGGGATTGGTGTAAAAGTGTGGAGGAAGAGAGACCAGTATCAACCACCTTCACTATAATCAAACCACAATCACAAATACAACCACCAGGAACTCCACAAAACAGCCCCAAAACCAATCACAACCAACCAGAAGATCTTGGCTTCGATAATGCGTTTTCGGGACAGCCGTATCCTGAAGATGTGCAAGCTGATTCAGACCCAACCATTGCAGCCTTTGACCCATCTTCCCCGCTCTCATCACACTCAAGTAACTCCCCAAATGCTCTTGGACCTAGAGGGTTCCTTTCCTTAGATAATGTGTATGCTAGAACTCATGAGGTGACACTTGAACCCGAAGAACTTATGATGGCTGAAACGGATCAGCCCTCAACATTTGTAGAGGCAGTGGCACACAAGGCATGGCAAGAAGCTATGCAAGCCGAGTTGGATGCGATCGAAAAGAACAAGACGTGGCAGCTTACTAGCTTGCCACCGGGTCATAAAGCAATCGCTTTGAAGTGGGTCTATAAGGTTAAGAAAGACAACATGGGAAACGTGGTTAAGTATAAGGCACGTCTCGTCGCGAAAGGGTGTGTGCAAAAACAGGGGGTGGACTATGATGAAGTTTTCGCACCCGTAGCTAGACTCGACACGATAAGGCTTATTCTTGCCTTAGCGGCGAAACATGGGTGGAGTGTTCACCATCTGGATGTCAAGTCGGCTTTTCTCAACGGAGACCTCAAGGAGGAGGTTTACGTCACTCAACCAGAAGGGTACGTCAAGAAGGGTCAAAGTGATAAAGTGCTGAAACTTTTCAAAGCTCTTTATGGTTTACGACAAGCACCTCGAGCTTGGAATGTGCGTTTGGATAAAACCATGAAAGGGTTGTGTTTTTTGAAAAGTTCTCAGGATGCAGCCGTTTACACCAAAAACACTAACGGTAAAACTTTGATTGTTGGAGTTTATGTTGATGATCTTATTATCACAGGTTCGAACACACAAGACATTATCGAATTCAAAGAGCAAATGAAGAATGAGTTCGAGATGAGTGACCTGGGACTGTTAAGTTATTACCTTGGAATTGAAGTCTCACAAAAGAAATGGGGAATAGCTTTGCGACAAACGGCTTATGCAAAGAAGCTGTTGGAGAAGTTTCGATTGCAAGATTGCAACTCGACCAAAACTCCTATGGAATCAAAGTTGAAGGTCGACAATGATGAAGCTGGTGAACGTGTTGACCCTACCGAATACAGGAAAGTAATTGGATGCTTGAGGTATTTAACCCACACTCGTCCAGATTTGTCATTTGCGGTTGGAATTGCTAGTCGTTTCATGGAAAAACCGACAACCTTGCACTTTCAAGTTGTAAAGCGCATACTGAGGTATATTAGAGGTACTTTTGATTATGGGTTGAATTATGAGAAAGGATCAGAATTCAAAGATCTAGTCGGGTTCAGCGATAGTGATCATGGTGGTGATGTAGTCGGTGGTAAAAGTACGAGTGGTATGATTTTCTACCTCGGAAGGAATGCAATTACCTGGCAATCTCAGAAACAAAAGACAGTTGCTTTATCATCTTGTGAAGCTGAGTTTATGGCAGCAACTTCAGCAGCATGTCAAGCTATTTGGCTCGCAAATCTCGTGAAGGAACTAGCGGGACAACACGTTGAGCCAATCACTCTGTTTGTTGACAACAAATCAGCAATTGCCTTAATGAAGAATCCAGTTTTTCATGGAAGAAGCAAGCACATTAATATTCGCTTTCACTTCATAAGGGAGTGTGTTGAAGAAGGGAAGATCGTAGTGGAGCATGTTAACTCAAAAGATCAGCGAGCAGATTTATTCACTAAGGCGTTGGCACTAGTGAACTTCATTGAAATGCGAAACAAACTCGGTTTGACTGACACCGAGCTTGGTCCAGTTTAAGGGGGAGATTGTGGACTGTAAACTGGACTTGGGCTGGTCCATAACAGAATATTGACCAAAAGTCAGATAAGTTATATGTGGCCCAACAACAGAATCAGTCTTATGCACGTTGGAAGTGAAGACCAGATCTTTAGCATTATCTTTGGAGTAGTCAAATAAGTGGAGGAAGTGGCTGCACTTTTATCTCCTAGTCTTCTGTTTATGAATTTAGTTGTTCAGTTATGTTTCACTATTTAAGCAAGGTAGCAGTAGTACTTCATTATCAATTCCAGTATTGTAAGTTTCCCTTAATGAAATCAATCTTCCAGCAATCACTATATATTCCTATTTAATTGTCACTGTCAACATACACTTGTGATCCAACAGATATTATATATATAGTAGGGGGTGAGGGGTAAAATTTAAAAAAAATAAAAAAACTAGTCGTTACAGGCTATTTTAAATTTACTTTTTATTTTTTTTAAACTAGTCGTTAGAAACGTTGGAGGGTGTTGGAAAACTAACAAAAAGATGTTGGGGGTAAAACGAATTTTTTCTAAAAACAACTCCTAAGGTGCGTTGTCCTGAGCCAACGTTGTTAGGCTTTTTGCATCCGATTGGGGGTAGAACTAATAAGTATTGTTAAACCTACATATCACTAAAAATTATAGGAAAACCAATGATGGGTTGATTAACATATTTTTAGTATATATATATATATATATATATATATATATATATATATATATATATATATATATATATATATATATATATATATATATATATATATATATATATATATATATATATATATATATATATATATATATATATATATATATATATATATATGAGCGTTCAATGCAGAACCATTATTTGTTTACAGAACTTACAGAACTTACAGAACCATAGTAATTAATCCCTACACCTTAAAATTTAAACCCAAAACACTAAATCACACTCCCTAAAGTCTAAATTCCAAATTCTAACCCTTAAATCCTAAATCTTAGACCCTAAAATTTAAATTCTAAAACCTAAAAAAAATAATAACTTATAGTTCCGCAAGTTTTGTACATAATAATGTTTCTGCATTTAACGCTCTAAAGCACACACCATAAGTAGTAAACCTTAAACAATGAACTCTAAAGCCTTAGATATAAAGCCAAAACCCATAACCATACATCATAAACCCTTAAATAGATAGAAACTAGTGGTTCTGTAAGTTCTGTATAAAAATAGTGGTTCTGCATTGAATACTACACTATATATATATATATATATATATATATATATATATATATATATATATATATATATATATATATATATATATATATATATATATATATATATATATATATATATATATATATATATATATATATATATATATATATATATATATATATATATATATATATATATATATATATATATATATATATATATATATATATATATATATATATATATATATATATATATGTATATATATATATATATATATATATATATATATATATATATATATATATATATATATATATATATATATATATACACTAGCCTTTAGATCCGTTGACGGGTTAGTTTAAGTATATATATTTTTAATAAAAATTAAAGTTATGTGTGTTTGTATTAAAAGTTTAGTACATGTAGTGTTAGTTATGACATTAATATTTTAATAATGTAGCATAAAATGGACAAAAATAACGTAGTTTAAGATATTTTATTTATTTAATAATATTATGAGTTAATTGAGTTTGCACACGTTAATGATATGAATAAGTTTTTACATTAAAATAATTTAGAATTTTAATAATATTGTATAAATATTTTATGTATTTTTGAATTTTATGAGGTAATAACTTTGTATATATTAATGTTATGAATAACTTTTATACATTAATTTTTTTAAATTAATATTATTGTTAAGTTTTTTTTTTGTTAGCAAAAATATTATACTTAAATATTTTTTAGAAACGATTTTGTTTTGTAAGTTTTGTGGTAAAGTGTATTCTAGCAAAAGTAAGCCCAACAAGCTCATTCATGGTCACGTGTATAATATAACAACAGTATATAACGCAGTCCAAAACTTGATAGTCCGAATATCTAAAAATATTTTCATTTTAGTAAGTCAAATTATTGTGAATCATTTGTAATTTCTATTTTCTTTTTAAAGCATTTTATGGAAACCTTTTAATAAATTACATGTGTCATTTTTATACAACTTTGTATATAGGGCATCATTTGTAATTCCTATTTTCTTTTTGAAGAATTTTATGGAAACCCTTTAATGAGTTCCATGTGTCATTTTTATATAATTTTGTATTTAAGACTTTTTTTCAGCATCCTTCCTTATATATTTTTATAAAATTTTGTATTTAAGGCATCATTTGTAATTCCTATTTTCTTTTGAAAGATTGTATGGAAACCTTTTAATGAATTACATGTGTTATTTTTATAAAAAATTTATTTAAGGCATTGTTTCACCATCCTTCCTTATATATTTTTATAGACTTTTGTATTTAATAAATCATTTGTAATTACTATTTTCTTTTTTAAACATTTTATGGAAAGCTTTTAATGAATTACATGTGTAATTTAAAAAAAATTTGTATTTAATGTATTGTTTCACTATTCTTCTTATATAAGAGTTTTTGATTTGATATGTATAAGAACTCAAAAATAATTTTTAAAATCCACTAATTATATGACACATCATATTATTATATAATATTTTATGAATATCTTATTGTAGATATATTTAGTGAGTCTAGGATTACTCATAAGCACATCTTCAAAAAAATTCGAGGAAATCAAAAACCTCACACGGCAATTCTCATTCAGCATGTTGGTAACTTCATTGTTTGTGAATAGAAGGGTGTTAGCCTGTATAGTTATATGTATTTATGTTGGGCTCAAGCCCGTAATTAGAACATTCGATGTATCTGTATATATTGTATCCATTCCACATATGAATGACATACGAGATTATCTAAACCTACATGGTATCAGCAGCCATTGTAGATCCATAAAACTCTAGCCACAAAACAAATCCGCCGCTTCTTTTTTCTTCATATGGTTTCAAGTGTTGGTGATTGGTACTCTGGTTACCAGTCCACACGATTATATTACGTGTTAGTGATTCGTGTTTTAAGTCACTGGATCCACACGTCTACTTTATTGGTGTCTTTTTGTTCATACGGTCCTGTTCCTGTCATTGTTTGTTAATTGCTTTTGTTTGATACTGTTACTCACTCAACACAGCCCTAAACACCCATAATAAATTCCCACGTCAAAAACACTACCCTTTATTTATCACTACATACCAAAGTTCGTACCCACCAAAAACCCTACTTTAATTCACCCTCATACAAATCACCATGACAGGAACCGATGTCACCGTTTCATTGTCGGACAAACTATCTCTTGTCACTCATCATCATCTCTTAACACGGGTTCCTGTGAAGCTCGATCTTGACAACTGGAACTATGGAGAATGGGAGTTGTTTTTTGAATAACTTTTTTCAAGCTATGATCTTACTAAGTTTATTCATGATAGTACTGATGCTGCTGGTTCAAGCACCCCAGCCCCACCCACACTGGACGAGCTCAAAGTGGACAAAATCATTTTCTCTAGGATATTTACGACCCCCTTCGATGCACTACAAAAGAGGTTAGTGATTGCACGTCCCAAATCTGCTAAGGAGGCTTGGGGTCTTATTAATGACATTTTGAAGGACAACTAACGTTCTCGTACTTCCGCTTTGAAGGCGGAATTGAGATCCATAAAACTTGGAACACTAAGCATGGAGGCTTATTTTCAGAAAATTGAATCTCTTGTCACCATTCTCACAAGTCTTGATTCTCATGTAAATGACGAAGATGTAGTTTACTATGCGCTTGAAGGTCTCCCCGAAAAGTATAATCACGTTTGTGGCTATATGCATTATAAAGAAACTTTTCCCGATCTCAAAATGGCACGTTCATTGTTGATTACCGAAGAGATGCGTTTGAAGTCAAAAGAACTTGCTTTAGCTACGGACTCCTCATCTCCTATTGTTTTTGTAGCCGACTCTGTTAATAACCGTCCCCCTTTTAATCCTTAAGTTAAGTCTTGGAGGCCTTGTTATAACTTTTTAAGGGAGCTTGTCGTTTTGGAGAAACTTGTAAGTTCGTGCATGATGCAAATGCTAAACCTAGTGGGAATAAAAATAGTCATGGCAATAATAGTGATGAGGTACTGTCCAAAATGGGGTTACATAAAAAGTTAGTATCTTATGGTCAAAATGAAAGTAACAAGTTACCAACCCCTGTTGTACCTCACGTGGCCACATCCAGGTATCATCATGTGGCTTATAATGCCACTGTCGGCCCAATAGCTAGCCCACTTATTGCTCCACCCAACCCGTATTACTATATGCCACCTGCTCAACCCCTCGACCCTCCTTATCAGCCTTATGGTTATAGCAATGTTCCACCAGGTTTCTCTTACCCTCCGGCTCACTTATATAGCTCGGCACAACAACTAGCTCAACCGGTCCAAGCCCATCAGCTTCATGTGGCCCAACAGAATGGCGCGGCCACACTGGTCGTTAACTCGGTGGCTAATACTAGTGGTATGGGGATCTCGGTTACTCAGGGACAAGAAACCATTTTACCGCATGCATTTGCAGCCGGAACACTTTATGATGCTACAACGGGCACGTGGAATATGGACACATGTGTGAGTATTCATCTTAATAACTCAATTACAAATCTAAGTGATATTTTTAACAAGTGCAGTTATTCGTCTGTCTTTGTTGGTGACGGTCATTCTATACCCGTCACTAATACAGGCCATAGTGTTTTGCCAACGTAGATCTTTACATTTAAAAACGTCATGATTACTCCTCATATTGTTAAAAATCTTATCTCTGTTCGTCAATTTGTCCGTGATAATAATTGCACTGTTGAATTTGACGCGTTTGGTTTTTCTATAAAGGACTTCATGACCCGTCGGGTACTTCTCCGATGTGACAGCACGGGGGACCTTTACCCAGTTACAGCTCCATCTTCCATTCCTCAAGCCTTTGTTGTGAGTCAACATACGTGTCACCAACGTCTTGGACATCCAGGAAGTGAAGTGTTATTTCGTCCTGTTTCCAATAATTTTATTTCGTGTAATAAGGAGAAACCTCCCGTTCTTTGTCACGCTTGGCAAACACGTGAGGCTTCCATTCGTTAGTTCTGATACTATGGTTACTTCTTTTTTTAACATTATTCATGCGGATGTATGGACTTCACCCATTTCGAGTCTTTCAGGATTTAAATATTATGTCTTGTTTTTGGATCATTATTCACATTTTGTTTGGGTTTATCAGTTGTTAAGTAAATCTGATGTATTGTCTAAATTTTTGTTGTTTCGTAAATATGTTCATACACAGTTTCAGCGTGAGATTCACTCTTTTCAGTGAGACCATGGTGGTGAATTCGACAACAACACCTTGCACAAACTTTATGCTGCCAATGGCATTCAGTTTCGGTTTTCATGTCCCAAAACCTCCCAGCGAAATGGCAAGTCTGAACGAATGATTCGTACCATCAACAATGTTATTCGAACCTTACTTTTTCAAGCCACCCTTCCACCACTTTTTGGGTTGAAGCTCTCAATATGGCCATTCAATTACTTAATATTTCACCTTCCACTACTATCAACAATGACATACCTTATACACGTTTATTTGGTACCAATCCGGATTAAACGCTTTTACGCACTTTTGGATGCTTATGTTACCCTCACTTATATCCCAATCACAAACTTGAACCCCGTGCCACACCCTCAATTTTTTTAGGGTACACTTCCAATCATCGCGGGTATCGATGTCTTGCGTTAAACACCAACAAAATCCTTATATCCTGCCATGTAACCTTTGATGAAACCGTTTTCCCATATGGCTCCCATTCACCAGTTTTGATTCCTTCTTACTCGTTTTTAGATGATGCTCCAGATATACCCACTCAACCTCTTCGGCCAACTATTATAGCCGAACCCTCAACACCAACTCATACCACCAATAATACTAATACTACCTCTACCATTCCCCAACTCATGACTCCATCACAATCTCCCCTACCACTCAAAATGAATCGACCGAACCTCAACATGCCCCGGCCGAAGACCACTCTAATGATACCCCTTCAGTTATTATCCTTGATCCACCAGAAAACCCGAACCCTGCATCCATTCACCCAACGGTTACACGTTTTCGAGTCGGGACTAATCATCCTAATCCGAAGTATAATTGTCATGTGTCAACTGTCTCACCTTAACCTAAGTCGTATACTGCTGCGTTTAATGATCCAAATTGGCAAAATGTTATGCGCGATGAATATAATGCACTTACTAAAAATTACGCTTGGACTTTGGTACCGAGACCCACAGACACCAACATTGTCCGTTGTACGTGGCTTTTTCGCCACAAGTATTTAGCGGATGGCACACTTAGTCGCTACAAGGCTCGTCTTGTAGCGAATGGTAGCACACAGATTGAGGTGATTGATGTTGATGAGACCTTTAGTCCGGTTGTTAAACCGGGTACGATTCAGACTGTTATTAGTTTGGCGGCATCTCAACATTGGCCGATTCATCAGCATGATGTCAAGAATGCCTTTTTGCATGGAGATTTGTCTGAGACTTTTTATATGCATCAGCCTCCCAGGTTTCGTGACTCTAAGCATCCTGATTATGTGTGTTTACTACAACGGTCTCTATATGGGCTTAAGCAGGATCCTAGAGCTTGGTTTCAGCGTTTTGCATCTTATATTACTCGGGTTTGGTTTTATCATAGTCGTTATGATTCATCTTTATTTATTTATAGACAGGGGATGGATACTGCGTATTTATTGTTATACGTTGATGATATTGTGCTCACCGCTTCTTCCGAGGTTTTGTTACAGCAGGTTATTATTTCTTTACATGAGGAGTTTTCTATGACAGATTTGGGCTCTCTGAGTTATTTTTTGGGTATTTCTTTGACACGGGACTCTACTGGATTATTTTTATCTCAACGGAAGTATGCCCTTGATATTCTTGAGGGGGCTCGTATGGTTGATTGTAACTCTAGTAGGACTCCTGTCATACTGATTCTAAATTAGGTGCCGATGGTGATCCGGTTTCTAATCCGACTTTATATCAGAGTCTTGCTGGTTCTCTCCAGTATCTTACCTTTACTCGACCAGATATTTCTTATGCTGTTCAACAAGTTTTCTATATATGCATGATCCACGTGAGCCTCATTTCTCAGCTCTTAAACGGATCTTACGGTATGTTAAGGGTACATTGAGATATGGCTTGCAATTATTTTCTTCTTCTAATACATCCTTGGTTGCTTATACAGATGCAGATTGGGCTGGTTGTCCCACTACTAGGCGTTCCACTTCGGGTTACTGTGTATTTCATGACAACAATTTACTATCTTGGTCCTCTAAGCGTCAACCAATGCTTTCACGCTCTAGTGCTGAGGCAGAGTATCGTGGTGTTGCTAATACCGTCGCTGAGACTTGCTGGTTACAGAACTTATTACGTGAGTTACACACACCTTTATCTTCCGCTACGCTTGTCTACTGTGATAATGTGAGTGTTGTATATTTATCATGTAATCCGGTCAGCATTAACAAACGAAGCACATTGAGATTGACATAGATTTTGTTTGCGATTTGGTTACTGCTGGTCAGGTTCGTGTTCTTAATGTTCCATCTCGTTATAAGTATGCATATATTTTCACAAAGGGATTGTCTTCTGCATTATTTGAGGAGTTTCGTACCAGTTTGAGCGTCCGCTATATACCCGCTCCAACTGCGGGGAGTGTTAGCCCGTATAGTTATATGTATTTATGTTGGGCTCAAGCCCGTAACTAGAACATTCGATGTATCTGTATATATTGTATCCATTCCACATATGAATGACATACGAGATTATCTAAACCTACAACGAGATTATCTAAACCTACAAAGGGAACATAAAAAAGAATGCAACGAAACAAAAACATATAACTCGACAACTTAAATTCATGTTTTAACCAAACATGATCAAATTAGCAATCAGCTCTTTTGCATGTAAGAACTTTATCATCAAGAGAAATTAGATATCAAACATCAAACCAATTGGCGTCCAATTAAAAGAACCAATAAAAGTGTATACGATAGATGTAAATAAAAGTCATCTAAATGATGTTTTTATCTTTTTTAACCGTTGCACGTAGCACAACTATTGCACTGATGTAGCGGTTATACTCCACCACATTATTGGTGAACCAAACCATAACAAAACATCACACTTAACATTACAATTTATATTATGAAATTTTATATTTCAATATATAACCTATTTTCTTCCGAAAATTAAAATCAGCTTACACTCAAATCTAAACATATTCAAACTCGTCGTTTTTGGGCTAAATTTTGAGTCATTTATCATGCAAAATTGGAAAACCGATAGACAAATACTAATTAGTAGATCTATCTTGAATTCATCGTAAATCAAGATGACAATATATAATCATTCATCATACACATGCACGTACGTTGACACACAAAAAATTAAGCAAGAAAATAGATCTTGATCGAGAAGCACCACAGGTAAACTGACCTTAACTGAGATCAGAATGCGTTTGGAAGCGTAATAACAGCGGTGATAATCGGAGAACGTAGGGGAAATGAGAGAGAAGGCCTAGGTAATTGGAAATGAATATGCCTATGTAACAGTTATACTATGCATATGATTTGTACATGCTTTTTGTGTATTAAATTTTGCTTAATATAGTAAGACTATCTTATAATATGTGAAATCATGTATCTAAATGTTGTATAACGTAGGAGTTGAGATTAATATAAACTCATATTATAGTACTAGATGTATACTTGCGCATAGTTACGAAAATTGTCTATCAAAAAATAGTTAACGATACGTTATTTGACTCGGTGGTCGAACCAGTAACCTGATAATTTTACAAACTAACTCAGTGGTCGAATCAGTGAACCGATGACTCGATAGGATTAATGCGGTGGTTGAACCCTTCACCCGATGCCTCGATCGAGTTGAGTCAGTGATCCATCCCGTGACCCAATGAATCAATCGCCATCGGATTGACCAGGTGCTAAAACATGTGTCACGGTCACTCGACCGAATTGACCCGATGGTCCATCCCATGACCCGGTAACCCGAACAAAATATATGCTCTTTACATTTACGTATTTGGCTGTTTTGATCATAGCCACAAACGCATTCTACAATGTCAAAAATCCATTACTCATTGGATCATCACGGCCTTCTTTCCAAACACACATCTTACGACATGTTCACGCCTAAATAACACTTTTATCACCATATTTTCTTTTCATCTTTACATGGGTTAAGTCCATATATTGGTAATATACTATCCACCATTTACAAATCTAGGTAATGTACTATTTTTATTAACAATATTGCTATCAAAACCGGCTATACTTTTCTATTCTGGGAAATATTACCGGCTCATGTTGCCAACTAGATAATTAATTACCACGTTGGAAAAAATTTTTAATTTTAATTTCCAACTGTGTATATCATATATACATAAAACCCAACCCGACCCAATCTTATAATTTAAAACCCAACCCGACCCAATCTTATAACCTAAAAACCCAACCTACACCCCTAATTCAGATAAATAAATCGCCCCCATCTCATTCATCTTTTCATCTTGAACAAACAAACCCTAATCCACCATGTCCATTTTCCTTCAAGATCAACTTTGCAAATGTGATCTCCCACTAAGACTTTTAACATCTTGGACTTCAAATTACCCATGTCGTAGGTTCGTTGTTTTTCCTAATCGATACAACCCTGGTAAAAAAATGCGCTGTTAGGGATTGGTACGATCTAGAGCTCGAATCCGATTGGTATCGTATGAACTTGTTAGAGATGTACATTCTATTGAATCCACAACATAGACGTCATATGGCTCAAGAAGGCAATCGTCACAGGAGGATTGAAGAGCTTGAAGCTCAATTGGGTGAAAATCACAATGAAATGTCCATTCGTCAAAGGAGGATTGAAGAGCTTGAAGCTAAATTGGTTGAAAAGCCCAATGAAATTGGCATTCATCAATGGAGGATTGAAGATCTTGAAGATCAATTGGGTGAAAAGCATAATGAACTGGTGAAAAGCAATGAATCATTGACTTTTTGGAAGTCAATGATTTTAGGATTTGTAACTCTTATGTGCCTTGTTTTGGCATGAAATAGATGTTTAGGTTGTATTGTCATTCCATGTCTGTTCTTTTGTACTCCTTTAGGTTGTATGGGCAGTTTGTAAGGTTTTAAGTAATGAAATGACATGGTCACTCTTTTCATATGCCAGGACTCATGCTAATCTTTTGTAATATTCAAATACAATGCACATGCCAAGGCTAAAAAATTAACCAAATGTTGAATAAGTTAATCAAAAAAAGCCAAAATTACACAGATAATAAGCTGGTCAAGGGAACAACTTTTCATTAAGTGGGGAACACAACCATTGTTTTCCACAAGCATGTCTTAACATTACAAAAGATAAAGCTTAAAAAGTCACAAAAGATAAGGTTCATTGTCTAGATAAAGCTTAAAAAGTCATGAAAGATAATCTGTTAACAACCCTAATGACTAACACCAAATGCCTTTTCATGTGTTGAACCAGTAACATATTTATCAAATTGGTACTCCTTTCCCTTTTGCAGTTTGATCCTCTCTGATCTTTGCCTTAGCTTGACTGGTGCAGGTGGTCTTTTAGCTTTCTTCTTTGTTACAGGAACACTTGGACCAGCAATGTTTGAAGCAGCATGTGACCTTGATTCCTGAGTGTTCATATCTGGGTGTCTGAAATCACATGTAGGATCTAAGTGAGCCTCTCACATTGCATCTCTCATCTCTCTGTCTATTTCCATTCTCTCATACATGTCATCTTCTGCATTTGTTTGTTGGACAGTTTCTTGACCCATCTTATGTTGTTCATCCTTTCGCCTTTGATCTTCTAGCTCATCCAACAAGCCTTCCATATACTCGTGTTCCATATTGTTAAGCATCTCATCTTGCTCTTCCATCAACTATAAAACACAAAGTTGTTAGGACTTGTTAAATCTTTTAACTAAAGAAATTTCACAAAAAAAGCAAGATTTGAACTTACCATGAATTGGGCTCTGTGTGAAATTCCACCCCTAAACCCTCTACCTTCACCTCTGCCACCACCTCTTCTACCTCTGGTAGCACCCCTAGACACCCACCCAACACCCCTTCTACCTCTAGCACCACCTCTATATACTCTCCCACCACCTCTTGAACCTCTTCTAACACCATCAGTACCTAAACCCCCATTACCTTCACCACCATCAGTACCCAAACCCCCATTACCTTCACCACCATCAGTCCTCAAACCCCCATTACCTTCACCACCATCAGTCTCTAAACCCCCATTACCTTCACCACCATCAGTCCTCAAAACCCCATTACCTTCACCTCTGCCACCACCTCTTCTACCTCTGCCACGGGCCCTAAATGAAGCATGTTGAAGATTTGGTTCCCTTCTTCTACCAGGAACCCTTTTAACAAGCACAAGTTTTAGGACATACTCTTTGTCACAACTTGATTTGTTGTGACCTACTGTTTGACAGTTTGAGCATGTCATCTTTCTCCCCACTCTACTAACTTGTGAGTTGTTTTCATCAGCTGCCTTCATCCTTTTCTTTCTAGGTCTCCCAAGCATTGTTTTAACAATAGAGGCAAAGGAGGCTGATTTTTAGTCTTTTTCCATAATAGGGTGCCAGGCACAGGCCTAATAGAGTATTGATATGCCTTAGCCCACATTTCTTGGCTATACCAATGACTAACCCCCTCTTCTAGTTCTTTATTTAAATGCAAGTACCCTGCTACTGCATGTACACAGGGTACACCAGTCAAATGCCATTCTCTGCATACACACTTTTTTGTTGTTATGTTTACACCAAAAGCCTGAGACCCACTTCTGACTTCCAGTTCATCATAAGCACTAGCAACAACTCTCCAGTTCCTATAAAATCAATAAATAGTTAGTCAAATTAAATATTATTTAGGTTATTGCTTAAAAGATAGGATGACATATCTAACCTTTGTTCTTCCCTGTAATAGTCGATTCTTTTCTTAACAGTTGGCGTTATCTCATATTCCAATTATGTAGCTAATCTTACTCATCTCAAATAGCCTCTGCATCACATAGATCCTTATGTCTTCTAACATAGTTATGATGGGCTTTGATCTTTGCAGAAGGATTGCCCTGTGATAACTTTCTGAAATTCCATTTTCAAATGCAGCACACTTGACATCCAAGTTAAAGAATGCTCTGCACCAAGTATTTGGATTTCTTTGTAGCAGATATTGGTAAGCTTGTTCATTACAGTACCTCATCTCATCCATCGTGACATAAAAAAGTTGCTCCATTGTACTTGAAGCAGCTGACCAAAATAGTCTTTGCATCTGTAAGCCACTATATTTTTTCTTAAAGTTGGCATACACATATCTAGTGCACTTTCTGTGCTCTGCATGTGGTAACCAAGCACCAACAGCTTCCAACAGTCCCTACATAAAATTTACAAGCATTAAAAAGAAACAGGTTGATATAAGTGTAAGTAAGTAATATTTACCTTATGTGAGTCTAAAATAAGTGTTAATCCAGTTCCTTTTTGTAAATTTAGATCATCATGCAGCAAGGACAAAAACCAGTGCCAGTTTACAGTGTTCTCAACCCTGACAACAGCCCAAGAAATAGGGAACATCTGATTAGTGGCATCTCTTCCCATTGCTGTGAGCAACTCACCTCTGCAAGTATGCTTCAAAAAGCAACCATCTAAACCTATGATTCTCCTACAACCTTCCAACCATCCATCCTTCACTCCTTTAAAACAAATGTAGAACCTTTGGAAATAAGTACTACCAGACCCCCCACAGTCCTCTACATCTAGCCTGCAAGTTGAACCTGGGTTTGAATCTAGCAAAGCTTGTCTATAGTCCCATAATCTGTCATAGTGTTCAACCAACCCTCCCTCATGGTTATAAAGTGCCCTTTGCTTGGCCCTTTTACACTGTCCTATACTAACATCTATCATGAACTTTTCTCTAATCTGATACTTGATGCTAATGTAAGGTATGAATGGGTCAGCAATTATCTGTTTGGCAAAATGGAAAGCAATCCATTTGTAAGTCACCAGTGAACCAATGTTGCAATTTCTACTACATTTGTGGTCTATATGCAGGGACTTTATTTGGAATGACCTTTCACTTTTCATCCATGAAGCCCACAGTCTAAAACCACACACAGGATGAGACTTGCCAAACTTGGCATTCCTAACTTTACTTCTAGACCAGTTACCTGATGTGGTATTTGATTTATCGGGTGTATTTGTTCCCTCACCATCACTAGCTGCTTTTTGTTGTACACTTGTTCCCTCCCTAGCATTGACATTTGTACTAATAGGTTGACTAAATGATAATAATTTTCTTGACTTCTAGACTTGGGATGAGACTTACTACCCTTTCCACCACTCTTATACTTGGTAGACTTACTACCCTTTCCACAACTAGTGCTAGCATCAGTCTTAACAGACTTAGCAGCCCTAGGTGAATCGTCATCACCGTCTGGAAACAAATTAGAACTTGGTTTCTTCTTTTTGTTGCTATACTTACCAGCACACCTACCTTCCTCAACACTCCTTCCACAAAAAACTAGCAAACTCTTCCAATCATTTCTAGCATACCATAACTGGTAACCATTTGCTACCCCATAATTGGCTAAAGCTAGCTTAAGCTGTTCAGGGTGTTTATATCTCATTCCTAAAACAGGACACATTTTATTCCAAGGTATTGTTGGGTCATGTTTTGGGTAAACATGACCTCTTTGAACTTGGCAACTAGGGTCAATGGTTTCCTCATGAAATGTAATATAATGCAAGTTCGTTTTCTCAGTTCTTAACCAATAGAAAGTCCAATCAATATCAGATTTATTATTGTTCTTGGTTGTTCAAGCTTGCTTGGTAATCTATTGCTAATTCAAACAACACTATTTAAAAATGAAAAATATAAACCTACTTATACGTAAAACAAGTTGCAAATACCAAGATTTTATTCAAACAAAATTAAAATTGCAAAATATAAAACTAAGAGGACTGAAAATGTAAATTCTAGGAAAATTAAATGCTTGAAAATTAAATTCTAACAACTTTAGGGACTAAAAATGCAAATCTGTTAACTATAAGGACCAAACTGCAAAATCTATAACAAACTTAACCAAAAATGTAACTAACCAACAAGTTGCTAACTGAAATATAACAAACTCCAAAGTCCAGGGACTAAATCTATGCAAACCCTAAAAACTAGAAAGATTAGCCAAAGATTAAACTCTAAATGAAATGTAAGGACCAGAGTGCAATTAAACTAAAATTTTAACTAGAAACGGGACAAAAGCAAGATTAAGCTCGTTTGAGCTTATTACTCAACCAAATCAGCTGAAACAAATTGCAAAACTCTTAAAATCCAATTTCAGCTACGTGTGTCTGAGGAATCTAGCTAAAAGTCAAAAATAAGCAATTGAGTGCTTATTAATAAGCACAAAATAAGCTACAGCTTATTCCAATCAGTCACAACCTGATTTTTGTAAAGAAACTGATTAAGCACTTGATTTAAAGAAGGGGAAATCAAACTAGAACCATTTTCATCCAGTAATGAATGAGAAATCTGAAATAAGCTCTTTTGAGCTTATGTTGACCAAGTTTGACCAACTTTTTGCAAAAAGCTCAAAACTTCAAAACTTAATATTCAACACTAGTTAAACGGATTGGTAAAAGAAAATAACAACTTTTGTGAAGTGGATAATGAGATCTAGGAAAACAGTTACTAGCTTATATCAGAGAATGAAATATGCTCAGTCCTTGACTAAAAAGCTTATTTCTAGCTTATAACCTAAAACTGTAGATTTTCCTTTTAGAAACTGAAACTTTATGATGTAAGCTAAGTTTGGAAACAAGTTTGAGTAAATTTCATCAAGTAATGAAGGAGAAACAAGTAATTGAATTTGGTAAGTTTTGGAGAACAAAGCTGAAATAAAGCTAACCCAAACAATTTTTATGCCAATTGCCTGATTGACTTTTTATTTGACTTGTAAATGACCTAGAACCAATTGTTAACACCTATTGACTGGAAATCAACTTCTAAACACCAAATCTTAACACTTGAAAACTGCTTAAAAGCTATTCCCAAACACACCTTTATATGCTTTGAACAAAATTTTACAAAGGCTTTTTAAGAACTGGAATGAACTGATACAAAGGCTATAGCAGACTAATTTCAATGACCAAAATGAAAGCTATAAGAACTGAAACTAAGCAATTACCAAGACTAAAACAGTAAGTAAGCTATTAAGCCAAAAAGTAACTGAAATTATGCTAGTAACTACAAAGCTGAACACAAATGCACAAGATTAAGCAGTAACTGAAATTTAAACACTTAAAACTCAATCAAACAACAACACATAACAAGTATATCATGTAGCCATCAAAGTTAACTAGGAAAATGAGCATGCAATTGACTGTTTAGAGGAACACAAAACAAGAGCTATGGAACCTATTGTAGAAATCCTTTGGGAAGAAGAGGAGCGCTGAGCTCTCTTGCACTAGTGATAACCACCACCTATCACTAGTATTCAACTAAAATCAATCAACAATCAACTGCAAATCATCAAACTGCATTGAAATCTCCAAAAGAACTAGGAATGAACTGAATTCTGAACAAACAGCTACAAATCTTCACCAATGTCAGTTATGATCAATGTATGATCATAACAAACATCAAACAGCCACAATAAGATCACACAATAGCAGGTAATGAACTGGAATGATAAGAACACTTTTGGCGGGAAAAAGGAAATTTGAAATTTATTGAAGGAATTCTGTTATAAAGGTTGTTACAAGCTACTAACTAACTAACTGACTCAAGAGTTTGTCAGACTCTTGAGTAGTTAGGGTAAAAGTGAGAGAAAAAGGAAAGGGAAATTGAACTATGTGTTTTTACAAAATTTAAGCTACACTGAAAAATGAGGACTAGTCTAGGTATTTATAGGCAAGAGATGAGAGTTTGTTGGAGTTGGTGACGTGTCAGGACCAGTAATAACTTGCCACGTGGAAAAATTCTGCATTTGCTCTTTGAAGGTGATGAACTAATTTGGGTGTTTTTGATTGACTGGATGATTTGTAAATTGGATTGCACCATTGAATTCCTCTCTTAAAAACGAGCAATATTGATGTTTTGATCTTCTCATGAAACGGCCTCTATCAAAAACCCGATCCTGGAAATTTTTCTTGTGAAGAAGATGACACGTGTCATCTTCTGGTTGGCTTAAAACATGTCACACGGATTGAAACTGTTTAGATATGGTAATAAATGTGACGGCAGTTAGTGGGCAATTAATGCTTGATCCGTGTGAGGCACTTTCTTTATTCCCATTGGCTAAAATCTTTGACACATGGATTAAACTTGCATTTCTTTCCAAAGTTGGCAGATTTGGTCCCTATACTTGGCAGATTCTTATTTCAAGCTAGGATCTTCATTCCTTTGTCATTTTTGGTCCTTTAACTTCCATAACTTGTACAAAATGGTCCTTTGACTGAGTTGACTTGATAGTTTGACCAGGTTTGACTTGAATCTTGACTTTTCATTATTTGCACTTCTAGTCCTTCAACTTTCATCACTTGTCAAGATAGGTCCTTGAACTTCAAAGTCTTGTCACTTTTGATCCTCTTTTGTCTTTTTCATCCATTTGAGCTTGATTTTTCCTTGTTTGCTTGAAATTGTATCCTTTTACCTACATAAGATCACACAAACACAACATACCACATAACACTGCTTTTTACAAGATAAATGGGTATTTTGCTTCATGTTTTAGGGTTATTTGTTGATAAAAGGATATGAGTTTAAGCTCATATCAAATTCCCCTACACTTGAGCATTGCCATGTCCTCATGCAATATTATATTTCAAGGCTTAAAAATTTACATTTCCCTCATAATTAATCCACCTTGGCCATATGAGATGCATCTACACTACTCTAAACTAAATGATGCATGATTTTGACTTTTAATAATGCAATGAATCAAAATACAATTCTATCTATATCTTTTTGATTTTTCTTGAAATGGTTTTGATGGAAATAACTCATAAAGAACTCAATGACTTGGATTAGGGCTTGGATACCATGAACATTTATCACCCTCAAGTTTCACTTTCCCCATACCAAGCTTATAAATGGGATCATTGCATTCACAAGTAAAAAGTGCATCAACTTATTCATGACAATTAAATGTGGAACCGGTTATTAACTGAGCAAATTGCTTGTGGGCAAATTTGTCATTATTCAAGTGTGAAATATAAGAAGTGTAAAATCCAAAAATAAGGAAGCACGGTTTTAATCCTAAGTAATCTTCTCATCCATTACTTGAAAAACCGCTCACAATTAATACAAGTCCGTATTAAGAGTAATAAGTCATTCGCCTTATGTGTAAAATCCTCATGTCATGCTTTCATAAGTAACTACACACTCGCTAAGGAAAGAAAAATAAAACTCACGCAATAATTTACATCCGCATCTTTTTGAGATTTTGGATCTTCAACCCCGCAACCCGTCAAGGTAATATTGGATTGGAGCAATCTATTGAATCCTCGCAACCCGTCAAGGTAATATTGGAACTCAATAGTCACTATAATTAACACCACACTGCCCCTCTTGGGAGTCTTGCATTATTTTTTTTCTTTTTTTTCTTTTTTTTTTCTAGCCACTCATTTTTTTTTCATAAGCCGCTCTTATTTTTCTTTGTTCCTCACAAAGAAATTTGAAAAGAAGAAAAGGAAAAACACCCGCTAAATATGGAGCATGACATAAGTCTAGTACACATAAAACGTGCTAACTTAGAATCTTAAGACGTACTCATATCAACCATAAATGATTAGCCAAAAATGCATAAGAGATTACGAACCAATTAAAACCGTACTTGATTATTTATTAACAATTATATACAAGCGAAGAAAGTAGAGATAAAGAAGAGAAGGGTTTAGCCACAAGTAATTGCCATGAAGTCTATCTAGCCCTTTTATACTTGCTTCAACTCTATCATTTCCCATTCTCCACAAATTTAAAATTTCAAAGAATGAAATTGGTGGAAGCTTAGCCTAATAGACCAATGAAGGACTACATGGTTAAGGATACTAGCTAGAGAGTGCTAAAATAAGCAAACTCGGGTTGAGTCAAAATATCCATGGCGGGCCTAATATGTCAAAGAAATCTAAACTTGTTAAAACCATGTTTTATTATATTTTTCCTTTTTATATATTTTTGATGAAAAATAAAAGAAGAAATATATACAATGCAAATGTGATATGCAAATGAAAAATGATTGATGCAAAAATTATGAATGCATATTTTTGTTGGCCAAAGTAGATCAAAAATTTGAAAAATGTTTGAAAAATTAATTTTCCATTTTATCATGCAAGACAATGACAAGTTCTAGGTAAGGTCACTTCGATAGAAGACCCCCCTACACTTAAGCTAAACATTGTCCTCAATGTTTAAGAGCATGGAAGTATAAAAACTTCCCCTACACTTATGACAATGAATAGACTTTGCTTAACCCAAGTTAAGGAAAGGACTACTATTAGTGAAATCATGTTTAAGCACAAGGTGTCAATGAAAATTCACTAAAGTAACGAAGTGAACCGGATACAAGGGCCTCCTCCATAAGCTCCAAAGCATGAGATGAGTGAGCAACCCTACAAACAAGCATGAAGACAAAAGAAGGTCTCCCCTACACTTATCTCCAAATCTATGCATTTATTTCTAACCTACAACACTCTAAACCTAGTTATACGATGCTTGAGTTAATGAGTCTCTAGCTCGACTCGTCCCTCGATGAATTAATTCATGGGGAAAATGGGGACCTCTTGGACCATTTCAACGGAAATGTCCTCCCCAAAGTAATGTTTAACACGGTGACCATTCACTTTGAAATTTGGACCATCGGGTTGGGACAACTCAAGAGTTCCATATGGAAATACTTGAGCAATAGTGAATGGACCGGACCATCTCGACTTAAGCTTGCCCGCAAAAAGCTTCAATCTTGAGTTAAAGAGAAGAACCGGCTCTCCAACTTTGAACTCACGATTCTTGATTTTAGCATCATGCAATTTCTTCGTCTTTTCCTTGTATAACAAAGAATTCTCATAGGCATTAGCTCTCAACTCATCCATCTCATTGATTTGATCTTTCCTATGTGAACCGGCTTGGTTTAAATCAAAGTTAGCCCACTTGAGAGCCCAAGATGCCTTATGTTCTAACTCAAATGGGAGGTGGCACGCTTTTCCATAGACAAGCCTATAAGGAGTACAACCAATTGGTGTCTTAAAGGCCGTCCTAAACGCCCACAAAGCATCATCAAGCTTATCCGACCAAGAAGCTCTATGCTCTCCCACCGTTCTCTCTAAAATTCTCTTTAAACCACGATTTGTGACCTCGGTTTGACCATTTGTTTGAGGGTGATACGCGGTAGAAAGTCTATGATTCACTCCATATTTCTTCATAACTCTTGTGAATTGATCATTACAAAAGTGCGTACCACGATCACTTATGATGGCCCGAGGTACACCAAATCTAGCAAACAATTGTTTCAAGAACTTTACAACCACTCTAGCATCATTAGTAGGTAAGGCTTTAGCCTCCACCCACTTGGACACATAATCCACCGCCACAAGTATATACTTGTTTCCTTAGAGGATGGAAAAGGTCCCATGAAATCTATTCCCCATACATCAAATATCTCACACTCTTGGATAAAATTTTGTGGCATCTCATCACGTTGTGTAATTTTTCCTTGTCTTTGACAAACATCACAAAATTTCACCATCTCTTGGGCATCCTTGTAAATGGAAGGCCAATAGTAACCCGAATCAAAGACTTTCTTGGCGGTGTAGTTAGGCCCAAAATGTCCACCCGTAGGTCCTTTATGACATGCCTCTAAGATCTTAAATGCCTCGGGCCCATCTACACACCGTCTAATGATTTGGTCCGCACATTGCCTAAAAAGATATGGATCATCCCAAAAGTAATACTTAACTTCCTTAAGAAACTTTTTCTTTTGTTGGTAAGTAAGACCCTCAATAAGCACATTACCCACAAGATAGTTTGCAATATCCGCAAACCAAGGTGTGGCATCCTCTTGGGAAGAGATAGACATGAGCTCCTCTAATGGAAAGGATTCATTGATTTCTTGATGTGGAAAATCTCCTTGAAAAGGATGCTCAAGTCTACTCAAATGATCCGCCGCTAAATTCTCGGCCCCTTTCTTATCACGAATCTCTATCTTAAACTCTTGAAGCAACAAAACCCATCTCAAAAGCCTAGGCTTAGCATCTTGTTTTGTCATAAGATACTTGAGAGCGGAATGATCCGTATACACTATGGTCTTGGAAAGCACAAGGTATGGTCTAAACTTCTCAAAAGCATATACTATAGCAAGCAACTCTTTTTCCGTGGTAGTGTAATGAAGTTGTGCACCGGTCATGGTTTTACTCGCATAGTGTATAGGTTGAAAATGCTTATTAACTCTTTGTCCTAAGACGGCCCCCACCGCATAATCACTAGCGTCACACATAAGCTCAAAAGGTAATTCCCAATTTGGAGAAACCAAAACGGGAGCCTTAGTCAATTTTTCCTTAAGTGTCTCAAAAGAGTCTAAACAAGCTTGATCAAAAATGAAAGGAGCCTCTTTCTCCAAGAGATGAGTCATCGGTCTAGCTATCTTAGAGAAATCTTGTATAAAGCGCCTATAAAATCCCGCATGACCTAAGAAACTCCTCACACCTTTAACCGAGGTGGGTGGGGGAAGCTTAGCAATCACATCAATTTTAGCTCGATCAACTTCTAATCCCTTATTGGATATCTTGTGTCCTAAAACAATCCCCTCTTTCACCATAAAGTGACATTTCTCCCAATTAAGCACCAAACGTGTTTCCTCACAACGCTTAAGCATTCTCTCAAGATTGGTGAGACAAGAGCTAAAGGAGTTCCCAAATACGGAAAAGTCATCCATAAAAACCTCCATGGTTTGCTCTATCATGTCATGGAAAATTGCCATCATGCACCTTTGAAACGTCCCCGGTGCATTACATAGGCCAAAAGGCATCCTCTTGTAAGCAAATGTACCGTATGGACAAGTGAATGTGGTCTTTTCTTGATCCTTAGGGTCAATGGGTATTTGAAAATAACCCGAAAAGCCATCAAGAAAACAATAGTACTCATTTCCCGCTAAGCGTTCAAGCATTTGATCCATAAAGGGAAGCGGGAAATGGTCTTTCCTAGTTGCCTCATTGAGTTTTCTATAATCAATGCAAACTCTCCAACCGGTTACAAGTCTCGTGGGAATAAGCTCATTGTTCTCATTAGGCACCACGGTGATTCCACCCTTCTTTGGAACACAATGAACCGGGCTAACCCATGGAGAGTCGGAAATGGGGTAAATCATACCCGCATCTAAGAGTTTAATCACTTCCTTCTTAATAACCTCATGAATTTTTGGGTTAACTCTCCTTTGGTTTTGAATGGCGGGTTTATAATCATCCTCCATAAGGATTTTGTGAGTACAAAAATGTGGATCAATTCCCCTTATGTCGGATATTTTCCATGCTAAGGCTTTCTTATGTTTCTTAAGGACTTCAATAAGTTGCTCCTTCTCATCCTCTTTCAATTCCTTAGCAATAACCACCGGTAGTTGGTCTTTTCCTTCTAAGAAAGCATATTCTAAGTGGGATGGAAGTTCCTTAAGTTCAATGGGAGGTGGACTCTCTATGGAAGGTTTTACTATGGAAGGTTCCTCAATGGTAATCTCTTGTGGAATAGGAGAAGGAATATGGTCCTCATTGAGCAACTTTTGGATTGTAAGAATATCTTCTTCCCAATTAATGGGAGAATCATCATCACCAAGAAAGTTAGACTCAAATTCCTCCAAGAGGAAATCACTCTCTCCAAAAGGTGTTAAAGAGGGAGCAATTGAGGCCACGGTTTCAACATGTGGAATCTCATCACTAGCATTCTTACAAGCATCATGAAAGTGTTCATTACACACTTCATCTAGCACATCTACAATGTTAATAGTCTCACAAGGTCTAGACTCCTTAACCTCTTTTCTATCACAAACTTTCCCTAACTTAAACACCACTTTCTCATCCTCTACTCTCATAATTAATTCTCCTTCCGCCACATCTATCAAGGTACGACCCGTTCTCAAAAACGGTCTACCAACAATCAAAGGCACTCTAGGATCCATGTCATAATCGACCACTACAAAGTCGGCCGGAAAGGTAAACTTATCCACACCTACAAACACATCTTCCGCTATACCTACGGGGTGAGCTATGGTACGGTTGGCTAGTTCAAGAGTCATCCTAGTGGGAGTGAGCTCGGGAAGAGATAGTTGTTTCCAAACCGATAAAGGCATGAGATTTATGCTTGCCCCTAAATCCGCCAAAGCCATGCAATTTTCAACACCGGGAAAATTACAAGGTATCAAGAAGCGCCCCGGATCTCCAAGTTTTGTTGGTAAGGTTTTAAGTAACACCGCGGAACAATTTTCATTAAGTGATGTGTTGGGCAAATCAACCAATTTTTCTTTGTTTGAGAGCAAATCCTTGAACATCTTAGCAAACTTAGGCATATAAGCAAGAGCTTCCGCAAAGGATATGTTGATATTGAGTTGCTTGAACATCCTTAAGAAATTGGAGACTTGTATGTCATCTTTGTTCTTTAACTTGTCCTTTTTCAACCTTGAAGGGTATGGAAGAGTAGGTTTTGGTGTAGGTGGAATAGGTGTTGTGGTGGAAGATTTGTCTTTGTTAGCCTCTTCATTGGGAAGTGTGGAAGGTAAAGGAGAAGTATGAGGTGGTTGAGAAGGTGTGTTTGAGTGAATAGGAGCACTTTGAGGAGGTGGAGTAGAAGTAGAAGGTTTATCACAAGTAGGAGCACAAGTAGGTTGAACAATAGTAGGTTTAGGAGGTGAAGGATCCTTTGTTGTTGTACCACTCCTTGTTGTAATAGCATTAACATTGGCCCTAGGGTTTGTTTGTGTGTTGGAAGGTAAAGCCCCTTGTGGTCTTTGATTTAATACCACTAAAACCTTATTGAATTGTTCCTCCATTGTACGTTTCACTTGGTCATTCATTCTCTTCTCAATTTCACGCATTTTCTTGTCAACATACTCTTGAGTCTCTTGCATCCCATATCCTTGAGTTTGATTTTGAGGGTAAGCTTGATTTGGTATTGGAGCATATGCTTGATTGGGAATAAATGGAAGTGGTTGATTAAATCCTTGTTGTGGTGGATAAAAGGTATTAGCTTGAGTTTGAAATTGATTGGGTGCCTTGTAGTTATTTCCTTGGTATGGTTGTCTTTGCCCTTGATTCCTTGCTAAAATTTGAGGAGGATTTTGTGGAATTTGGGTGGGTGGTTGGGGTGGGAAGCCGGGTGGAGTAAGGTAATTTTGGGATTTGTAAGAAAGGTTATTTGGATTGATGTTAGGCTTGAAGTGTTCACGGTGTTCCTCTTGATAAGCATAGCATTCCCCTTGATACCCTTGCACCTTATCACATTGTTCATAAGAGTGGGGGCCTCCACAAGTAACACAAGAAATGGTGATAGCATTCACATTGTTTGAGGAATTGTTCAATGACAAGTTCTTAAAAGTTTGAAGCATTTCTTGTTGTGCTTGCAAATGCCTCTCACTTTCTCTATCCATCCTTTGAAAAATGGCTTCTTGAAACTTGAGGAGTTGGTTGTCACAAGGGATTTGAGAAGTGTTTTGGATAACATGAACTCTTTCTTCAAATGGATCGTTTGTTTGAACCATTGCCTTAGTCTCAATAATGTTCAAAGCCTCGTGGTATGTCTTGAAAAGAATACTCCCTCCCGCGGAAGCATTTAGTGAATCTTGGTGGTGAGGTTTAAGGCCATTGTAGAAGGTATTGATTTGGCCTAGATCATCCATTCCATGGTTAGGGCATCGCCTCAACAACTCACTATACTCTTCCCAAGCATCACCAAAGGATTGACTAGGTTTTTGTGTAAAGCCCATAATCAAGTTCCTCAAAGCCATAGTCTTTTGTGGAGGAAAGAATTTGTTCAAAAACTTAGTGGTAAAATCATCCCATGTGGTGATACTATCGGGTGGTTGGGTGTCTAACCAATGCTTAGCACTCCCATCTAAGGAAAATGACACTAACATCAATCTAATGACCTCATGTGGAACCCCATTATGCTTAATGGTATTGCAAAGTGAAAGAAATCTCTTAAGGTGAGCATGGGGATCCTCATTTTGTTTTCCAAAGAAAGGTGATGAAGAAACCATATTGATCATAGATGTATGTAGCTCAAATGTGTTAGCGGGAAAGTCGGGAATCTTAATGGCACTAACATATCCATGAATGTTAGATTGCATACGTTCATACAAAGTACGATTATCAATAGCCATGGCTTCTTGTGGTTGTGACAAAGCACGATTCTCGTGATCGGCTTGGTGGACGGTGGTGGTCTTACTCTTTCTCTTTTTCTTCCTTTTCGGAGGAAGAGGTTGTACACCAATCGGTATTTGTGCACGCCCGCGAGTGAGCATGCAACTCAATACGAGGAATGAGAGAGAAGCTCTCGTGTGACTTTGAAGAGAAATGGATTATCCTCTTCGAGTTTCAATATTAAATATCCACAAGAAAATAACAATATATGTAATACTACTTTGGGTGCAAGACCCTCAAAGAAGCCTTCCTTCTTAGAATACTCCCAAGTGAACGGGGGGTTAGGTGGCGCGAAGCACTTAAGTACCTATTGACCCTTAGATGGCATTTTATAGCACATCGCCTTTCTATTCACTTAAATGTTCGTATTCTTTGAATTGTTGCTTATTGAGAGTATTTATCTATTCTTGCTTTATTTTGTTTGATCGATACGCGTGTCAAGGACCGGAACGCCCCTCAACACGGTGTATTGCCTCGGCAATACTTATGAAAGATATGTAGATTGATTGTTCTTATACGTATACGTATTTACTTATAATAATATATGGAAAATATTTTTGTATTTATGAGTTTTTTAAAGGAAAATACTATATGTACATAAAAACCGAGAGAATCCAATAATATATATTTTTGGGTGCAATCTCTTAGGAAAAAGATTGCTTTTTGGATTTTTTAATTTTTTTGGTCAATTCTTTAGGAAAAGAATTGTTTTGTTAATTTTTTAGTTTTTTTTTTTTTGTATATTTTTATATTTTTGATTTTTTATTTGTTTTTGATTTATGATACGTAAAAATAACGTTCACCAAATGAACGGATCCGAAAAGCCAATGAAAACCGTCAATCGATAGTCTCTCGTGTAGTCAAAGAACCGGCAGCGGCGCCATTTGAAATGTAATATAATGCAAGTTCGTTTTCTCAGTTCTTAACCAATAGAAAGTCCAATCAATATCAGATTTATTATTGTTCTTGGTTGTTCAAGCTTGCTTGGTAATCTATTGCTAATTCAAACAACACTATTTAAAAATGAAAAATATAAACCTACTTATACGTAAAACAAGTTGCAAATACCAAGATTTTATTCAAACAAAATTAAAATTGCAAAATATAAAACTAAGAGGACTGAAAATGTAAATTCTAGGAAAATTAAATGCTTGAAAATTAAATTCTAACAACTTTAGGGACTAAAAATGCAAATCTGTTAACTATAAGGACCAAACTGCAAAATCTATAACAAACTTAACCAAAAATGTAACTAACCAACAAGTTGCTAACTGAAATATAACAAACTCCAAAGTCCAGGGACTAAATCTATGCAAACCCTAAAAACTAGAAAGATTAGCCAAAGATTAAACTCTAAATGAAATGTAAGGACCAGAGTGCAATTAAACTAAAATTTTAACTAGAAACGGGACAAAAGCAAGATTAAGCTCGTTTGAGCTTATTACTCAACCAAATCAGCTGAAACAAATTGCAAAACTCTTAAAATCCAATTTCAGCTACGTGTGTCTGAGGAATCTAGCTAAAAGTCAAAAATAAGCAATTGAGTGCTTATTAATAAGCACAAAATAAGCTACAGCTTATTCCAATCAGTCACAACCTGATTTTTGTAAAGAAACTGATTAAGCACTTGATTTAAAGAAGGGGAAATCAAACTAGAACCATTTTCATCCAGTAATGAATGAGAAATCTGAAATAAGCTCTTTTGAGCTTATGTTGACCAAGTTTGACCAACTTTTTGCAAAAAGCTCAAAACTTCAAAACTTAATATTCAACACTAGTTAAACGGATTGGTAAAAGAAAATAACAACTTTTGTGAAGTGGATAATGAGATCTAGGAAAACAGTTACTAGCTTATATCAGAGAATGAAATATGCTCAGTCCTTGACTAAAAAGCTTATTTCTAGCTTATAACCTAAAACTGTAGATTTTCCTTTTAGAAACTGAAACTTTATGATGTAAGCTAAGTTTGGAAACAAGTTTGAGTAAATTTCATCAAGTAATGAAGGAGAAACAAGTAATTGAATTTGGTAAGTTTTGGAGAACAAAGCTGAAATAAAGCTAACCCAAACAATTTTTATGCCAATTGCCTGATTGACTTTTTATTTGACTTGTAAATGACCTAGAACCAATTGTTAACACCTATTGACTGGAAATCAACTTCTAAACACCAAATCTTAACACTTGAAAACTGCTTAAAAGCTATTCCCAAACACACCTTTATATGCTTTGAACAAAATTTTACAAAGGCTTTTTAAGAACTGGAATGAACTGATACAAAGGCTATAGCAGACTAATTTCAATGACCAAAATGAAAGCTATAAGAACTGAAACTAAGCAATTACCAAGACTAAAACAGTAAGTAAGCTATTAAGCCAAAAAGTAACTGAAATTATGCTAGTAACTACAAAGCTGAACACAAATGCACAAGATTAAGCAGTAACTGAAATTTAAACACTTAAAACTCAATCAAACAACAACACATAACAAGTATATCATGTAGCCATCAAAGTTAACTAGGAAAATGAGCATGCAATTGACTGTTTAGAGGAACACAAAACAAGAGCTATGGAACCTATTGTAGAAATCCTTTGGGAAGAAGAGGAGCGCTGAGCTCTCTTGCACTAGTGATAACCACCACCTATCACTAGTATTCAACTAAAATCAATCAACAATCAACTGCAAATCATCAAACTGCATTGAAATCTCCAAAAGAACTAGGAATGAACTGAATTCTGAACAAACAGCTACAAATCTTCACCAATGTCAGTTATGATCAATGTATGATCATAACAAACATCAAACAGCCACAATAAGATCACACAATAGCAGGTAATGAACTGGAATGATAAGAACACTTTTGGCGGGAAAAAGGAAATTTGAAATTTATTGAAGGAATTCTGTTATAAAGGTTGTTACAAGCTACTAACTAACTAACTGACTCAAGAGTTTGTCAGACTCTTGAGTAGTTAGGGTAAAAGTGAGAGAAAAAGGAAAGGGAAATTGAACTATGTGTTTTTACAAAATTTAAGCTACACTGAAAAATGAGGACTAGTCTAGGTATTTATAGGCAAGAGATGAGAGTTTGTTGGAGTTGGTGACGTGTCAGGACCAGTAATAACTTGCCACGTGGAAAAATTCTGCATTTGCTCTTTGAAGGTGATGAACTAATTTGGGTGTTTTTGATTGACTGGATGATTTGTAAATTGGATTGCACCATTGAATTCCTCTCTTAAAAACGAGCAATATTGATGTTTTGATCTTCTCATGAAACGGCCTCTATCAAAAACCCGATCCTGGAAATTTTTCTTGTGAAGAAGATGACACGTGTCATCTTCTGGTTGGCTTAAAACATGTCACACGGATTGAAACTGTTTAGATATGGTAATAAATGTGACGGCAGTTAGTGGGCAATTAATGCTTGATCCGTGTGAGGCACTTTCTTTATTCCCATTGGCTAAAATCTTTGACACATGGATTAAACTTGCATTTCTTTCCAAAGTTGGCAGATTTGGTCCCTATACTTGGCAGATTCTTATTTCAAGCTAGGATCTTCATTCCTTTGTCATTTTTGGTCCTTTAACTTCCATAACTTGTACAAAATGGTCCTTTGACTGAGTTGACTTGATAGTTTGACCAGGTTTGACTTGAATCTTGACTTTTCATTATTTGCACTTCTAGTCCTTCAACTTTCATCACTTGTCAAGATAGGTCCTTGAACTTCAAAGTCTTGTCACTTTTGATCCTCTTTTGTCTTTTTCATCCATTTGAGCTTGATTTTTCCTTGTTTGCTTGAAATTGTATCCTTTTACCTACATAAGATCACACAAACACAACATACCACATAACACTGCTTTTTACAAGATAAATGGGTATTTTGCTTCATGTTTTAGGGTTATTTGTTGATAAAAGGATATGAGTTTAAGCTCATATCACCTCATCAGGGTCATCTAAAGAGTCACCATCTTGAGGTACTAGACCATCACAAAACCCCCTAAGCATCCCACTAGTAGTGCACAATTTGTTAAGAAATGGGTCTTGAGTGCTTAACTCCTTAATAACTACAGCCTCTTCTCCTTCATTTTGAAAGTCTACACCTTCAAAATCCTCACATTCATCACTACTGTAGTATTCATCACTACTAGACCCATCAGAATTACATTCAGAAACATTTGCATTTAATTCTTCATTAACAAAATCTTCAATATTATAACCAAAACGCTCAACATACACATCTAAACCATTTTTGTTGATAACCAACTCTAACAAAATACTCAACATCAAAATCTGTCCTAATTGGTTTAAACCTAAACTCATTTTAGTCTTAAAAGGACAATAGTATAGTGAAAAGACTGGATTATGGACCAATCTACTAATGATTTCTATGAAATGGTTAAAGCTCAAACCTTCGAACTGTATGTCAGTTATTTGTTTAACATCAGCTTCAAGGTACCTTAATGGCTTTTGGACGAACAGACCATCATGGTGTAAATTAACCGTAAACACTTGATCTGCAAAAAAAATTAGGCTTAGCGAATTAAATCAAATTAAAGCAAGATTATTGTAATTAAACAACTATTATATTGTTACCTTTATTCGTCTTCATCGAATTGCTAAGTTAATTTAACTAATTGTGAATCTAGGGTTTTTTCATAATTGGGGAAAAATTAGGTGGGAGAGATGAAGTGTTTGTTTATAAATAAAGTGTGTTTACTCGTTTATAAATGAAAAACCCCAATTAGGTGATGTAATATTCAATGTGGCATGCCACGTAATAAAAAAAATGACGTGTCGGTTTATTTTTGTGTGAAACTGGAAATGAGCCGGTAATATTACCCAGAATAGAAAAGTATAGCCGGTTTTGATAGAAATATTGTTAATAAAAATAGTACATTACCTAGATTTGTAAATGATGGATAGTACATTACCAATATATGGACTTAACCCTCTTCACATTGAGATATTCAAAACTTTATATATGAGGCATTCTAGTTCTTCTTAAGAATGAATATTAAAAACGCAAGCATAATTGCAAACTATTCAAGTATATATACTCCTTAAATATGTAAATAACTTACAAAGGCATAACATATAGGGGGTGGTTATTGGTACACCCCCTATATGGATTCCAATACCCCGCTTAACTTTTTAATTTTTTTTTTATTTTTATAATTTTGTTTTTGTTATAAAACTGTAAAACGGAAAGTACGGAATAAGAAATATAAAGTTTAACATATCAAAAACAGTATACTGTCAAAAAATACGGAACAGAAACTGGCAGAAAGTTATGGTGTACAGTAACAGGCAGACAAAAGAGGGGTATTAGAAGTACTTTTTTGTACTTTTTTGGGGTTAGGGGGTATTATTAACATAACCCGACATATATTAGACACCATTACAGAATAAAATCACACAAATGCCAGAAACTTTACTTCGAAACCACAAGAAAACATGTACAACAAAACAACCCGTAAACTCGAATAATACACATAATGAGGTCTCTACATGTTTCTGCCATCCCATGTATCGTTGTGGCATACGACAAATATCATTTTCAATTGAACTTATAAATCTATAGTCGATGATAAAGGAAGACATAATGATGATCTGTTAACTCTAGGTGACAAAATTGGTAGGTGGTTTCCTCTTGTAACTCACTTGCAATCGTTGATGATCATGGCAAATATTACCTTTTCTTCACCAAATACTGGGACGAACAAAACAAAGGGAGACAACTTATGATTCCTGCCTTGACACAAACCATTAGTATGCAACCCTCATAAGACAACCCATAACCATATCAGTAACATGTATGTTAGTCAAAAGCCAAACAAAAAATTCAAAATTATAGAAAAATTTAATTCGAAGTGAAATTACAGAAAAAACTAAATGTAATTAATATTCTAGACATGCCTATTAAAGCCCCTCCAACTACAACCTTCAACCTTTTTTAACATAACAAAAATGGATTGAAGTGAGGTTTTTTTAACTAAAAGAACTAAGAAGCATATAACTGTAAAAAATAAGAATAAAAAGGTAAGAATCGTACCTATGATTCTATGAATTAACCATTATACAACGCTTTCAAAAGATTCTTATTCTCAAAATGACACATGTGCTACTGGTTCATTTTAAAAGAACGGATGATGGAAGGAATTCGTGAATGATTTATAGTTATTATAGTGCAGAAAGATGGATCGAGTTTTTTAAGCTTACATGAGAAGTTTGATAAAAAAAATATCTTATTTCCTTAGTAAAAAATGGATTTTCAAGAATTTGATATTTCAAGAATAATTTCATTCAATATAAAAATAGTTTATGTAACACCCGCTCTGAGAAGAGACAAAGTGTTACTACTATAGTGTCACATCAAAAACATAATATTTTAAAACGTCTAAATTAAAAATTTATTAAAACTTCATAATACTCAAATCACAAAATGTATTAAAGGTTTTATTAAACCCTCGGGAGAGTCTAAGTGCACTCATCCAACTCTCAACGCCCAAACTCCCACTTAATACCTGCCGCACGAAAAAAACGGCTGAGCAAAACGCCTAGTGAACGGATATAACAAAATAGATGCACAATTGAAGGAAATATAAGGGAGCAATGGAACATAATTAGATGAAAAAGGTAATAATGCGTACAAACAGAGTGAAAGGAAAAGGTATTGAAATACCCGCGAGTCTATATCACAAATCACATTAATATTGAGTATTTTGAAGTTCGTTTATTCTTGATTCTTGACAAACTGAACGTTCTAAAAATATCAAGCCTTTAATTGTTCTTGGTTGTTAAGGGTATTTGGTACGCTATGTCTAATTCAATCAACAAGTAAAAAGTGGAAAATAATAGGCTACGTATCCGTAAAACACTTTGCAAATACCAATTACTATTCACCAAGTAAAAAAGTAAAATGCATAAAAAGTAAATTTGCTTGAAATGTAAACTAAATTAAAGTACAAGGACTAAAATGTAAATTTCAGAAACTAAAGGACCAAAAGTGTAAATTTTAACCAACTAGTAACAACTTTTAACCAAACTAACAAACTTGCTAACTGATTTTTATCAAAAACTGAAACTACAAGGACTGGTTACTTGCAAACACTAAAAACAAGGAAGTTTAGCACCTAATGAAAACAGTTACAAACAACAAGGACCAAAATGTAATTAACAAGAAATATTTAACAAAAATGGGTATAACACTTTCAATAAGCTGGATTGAGCTTATTACTGGACCAATTTGAGTATGGTTTGTTTTAATGTTCTTATAATGAAAAATTAGCTAGCCTTGCAAAAGGAAACAACTTAAAAGCTCAAGAATCACAAAGTAGCTTATTCTAATAAGCCAAGAATAAGCAAACATGAAATTTAGACTTCCACACTCTGATTTTAATGCACAATCTTATTAATCAGCTGACAAGAAGACTGGAATGTCTTTCCAAATGGAAAATGGTTTAGTGGATAAGCCAGAATCTAAAATTAAGCTCAAATGAGCTTATTTGACCAAGCGTTGACCAAATTTTGGAAAAAGCTGATTTTAACAAAACCCACTCAGGACATGTTGGAAACAAGTTTTGTGAAAGAAAATTGCTAGTTTTATGAAGTATAAACAGAGATATGAGAAAACAGTTTAGGCTATATTACAGAAACTTACATTTGCTCTTAAGCTGTTTAAAAAGCTATTTTCTCTTTCAAACTTGTAAACTGTATTGATTACTTATACACACTAATACTTCAGATGTTGAACTTTAAATAGAAACTGGTTTGAGGCAAATCCATCCAGTAATAAAGGAATGCAAGGGAATTGAATTTGGCTAGTTTACTGATGAAAATGATTACAATACTTGACGCATACTTTTTATCTGCCATTTACCTTTTTGACTGACAATTTGACTACAAAGCTGAACAAAAGTGTTTACACTAACTAACCAAATGTGAACTAACACCAATCAACCAGTTTAACAAGCTTCGATAACCAAAACTGATCAAATCCAAACACCACTTTAGAAAGATGTCAAAGACTTTTGCAAATGAAATTTGAGCACAAGTGTAAGACAAGTTATGACTCTTATCAAAGCTTGTTTAGATGACCAAATGAAATGTGATAGAATCTGAAAACAAGAAGCTAACAACTCTTAACCACAAAATGAGCCTTAAGACCTATGACTGATGAAATCACTTAACAGAATTCAAGTAAACTAGGATTAAAGCTATAAAATCACTAAACAACTATTAAACCAAGACAACAATACTAGAATTAAACTAACACATTATCAGTTCAACAGTTAATAGCTAACTAGGAATGTAGCATGCAATTGATTCAGAGGAACCAAAAAACAGAACTTTCAACACCTTTTAACAATAAGCCTCCTCTGATGGAGTAGAGGAGTGCTGAGCTTTCTATAACAGACTTCCTTCAACCCAATTCAACTAAAATCAACAACCAAATTTTCCTCCAAAAGCTATATATGATTGATTCAATTAAATCTGCTTCAAACTGCTTCAATAGGTCTGGATATGAACTAAATTGACTAATAACTCTTGAATAGCTTCCAAATCACAACACAAACTCCATTGATCAATGAAGATCAACAGAATCACAAGGTATCAAACTAGAATGCAGAATTGAGTGAAATGAGATAAGAGTTTGAACTGTATATTTTTTTTGTTTTATTTATTTAGGAGGGAAAGTTTGTTACAATAACTAACTGCCTAACTAACAAACTCTTAAGTGTGTGTCAAACACTTAAGAGCTGCTAACTGACTGAAAGAAGAACTTGAATTGAGAGAAAATCTGAAAGTGTGTTTTTTTCACACTTTTAACTACACAATACAAATGAAATGATCTACTCCTATTCTAGAGCTGGAATGATAAGTTGTTGGAGTGGATGACGTGTCTTGGCCAATGGGAGAGTGCCAGGTGTCATAAATTGGTTGATTGCAAATTCGTCTTCAAGAACACAAAAGGGGGTTTTTGATCTTGTTGATTTTCGTCTAATTGAGTTGCATGGTTGGATTCGTCCTTCAATTTTGAGTCCTTTTCATGTAGAAAGTTCTTCTTGAAATGAAGTGTAGTTAATGCTTGATTCTGGGTTCGTTCTTTGTTGAAGATGAAACGTGGCGTGATTTTATTAGCTCATGGCTGAGCACACGGATCGTTATCCAAATTTGGATAAAGTGAATATTGGCTGGTGGCTTCTGATTGGGTAATAAAGAGATAGTGCGCCCACTGTTCAGATTTGGTCAAGTATGAGTTAGTGGCCAGCTGTCTTCACATTTGGCAATCCGAAACCCATTTATCTTGCATTCTCATTGGTGGACAAGGTATTCACACGGATCAATACCAAAGTTAATATAGTTTTGTCACTTTTAGCCCTTCTTCTTTAGCAGAATGTACAATTGAGCTATTTTCTTCATTTCTTTGGCAATTTCAGTCCTTTGACTTGAAATCTTGATTATTTAAGTCCCTTGACGTAGTTGACTTGAAGATTGACCAAGTTTGACTTTAATATTGACTTTTTCCAAAATTGCATTTAAGTCTCTCAACTTTTGAACATTGTCAAGATAGGTCCTTTTCTTCAAATGGCATGTCATCTTTGATCCTTCTCTTGTCTTTTCTTCATAAATGAGCTTGATTTTCACTTGTTTTCTTGAATATGTATCCTTGTTACCTATTAAAGCACAAATATAAAACATACCACAAAATACTGCTTTATAGCACAAAAGTTAAGTATTTTCTATGTGTTTTAGGGTGATTTGTTGACATATTGATTTGAGATTTTGCTCATATCAAATCTCCTACACTTGATCATTGCCATGACCTCATGCAATGCCATGTTTTAAAGAACAAATTTACATTTTTCTCATAATTAACCCACCTTGGCCAATATGGAATGCTTTAATACTATTCTATACTATATGATGCATGATTTTGATTTTGTACAATGCAACGCAAAAGAAATCAATTCTATTTATATATTTTTGATTTTTCATTAATGGTTTTGATAGAAAAACTCATAAAGATATCAATGACTTGAATTAGGGCTTTTGGTACCATGAACACTTATCACCCTCAAGTTTCACTTTCCCCATACCAAGCTTAAAAATGGGATCATTGTATTCACAAGTAAAAAGTGCATCAACTTATTCATGAGAATTAAATGTGGAACCAGTTATTATTTGAGCAAATTGCTTGAGATCAAATTTGTCATTATTTAAAGCGTGAAGTATAAGAAATATAAAATCCAAAAATAAGGAAGCACGGTTTTAATCCTAAGTAGTCCTCTCATCCATTACTCGAAAAACCGCTCACAATTGATATAAGTCTGACTCAAGAATAATAAGTCATTCGCTTATGTGTAAAATCATTATGTCATGAATTAATAAGTATCTACACACTCGCTAAGGAAAGAAAAATAAAACTCTCGCAATAATTTATATCCTCCGCCTTTTTGAGAGTTTGGATCTTCAATCCCGCAACCCGTCAAGGTAATATTAGATTGGAGCAACTATCAAATCCCCGCAACCCGTCAAGATAATATTGGAATTCAATAGTCACTATAATTAACACTTCATTACCCCTCTTGGGAGTCCTGTTTAATTATTTTTATTTTTTTATTTTTTTTTATTTTTTCTTTTTTTGTAGCCACTCATTTTTTTGTAAGTCGCTCTTATTTTTTCTTTATTCCTCACAAAGAAAATTGAAAAGAATAAAAGGAAAAGCACCCGCTAAGTATTAAGCATGACATAAGTCTAGTACACATAAAACATTCTAACTTAGAATCTTAAGACGTACTTATACCAACCATGAATGATTAGTCATAAATGCATAAGAGACTACAAACCGATTATAACCGTTCTTGATTATTTATTAACATATATACATGCGAAGAAAATAGAGGCAAAGAAAGAGAAGGGTTTAGCCACAAGTAATCGTCATGAAGTTTATCTAGCCCTTTTATACTTGCTTCAACTCTATCATCTCCCATTCTCCACAAATTTAAAATCTCAAATAATGAGAGTCGTGGATGCTTAGCCTAATAGACCAATGAAGGACTACATGGTTAAGGATACTAGCTAGAGTAAGCTTAGATAAGCAAACTCGGGTTGAGTCAAAGTATTCATGGCAGGCCTAATATGTCAAAGAAGTCTAAATTTGTTAAACCATGTCCTTATTATATTTTTTTTATATATTTTGATGAATAACAAAAGAAGAATATATACAATGCAAATGTGTTATGCAAATGAAAAATGATTGATGCAAAAATTATGAATGCATATTTTTTATGGCCAAAGTAGATCAAAAATTTGAAAAATGTTTGAAAAATTAATTTTCCAAGTTATCATGAAGGTCAATGACAAAGTCTAGGTAAGGTCACTTCGATTAGAAGACCCCCGTACACTTAAGCTAAACATTGTCCTAAATGTTTAAGAGCATGGGAGTATAAACTCCCCTACACTTATGACAATGAATAGACTTTGCTTAACCCAAGCTAAGGAAAGATCAACTATAGTGAATTCATTTTTTTAAGCATAATGTGTCTATGAAGAATCACAATAGTAACAAAGTGAACCGGATACAAGGGCCTCATCCATAAGCTCCAAAGCACGCGATGAATGAGCAACCCTGTAAACAACATGAAGACAAACGGAAGGTCTCCACTACACTTCTCATCAACTCTATATCCTTATTGCTATCCTACCACACTCTAAGTCCAAAAACTATAAACCTAGTTATTCAAGCTTGATTTATGGAGTCTCTATCTCGACTCATTGCACACTTAAAAGTGTCTAAAACCTATCACCGAGAAGAAAAAGTTTTGCCCTTTTTAAGAAAAATCTCCATGATGAGGTAAAGCAAGTTTTCAATTATCAAAACGCCTTAAATATCCCCCAGATCAAATACATAATTACCATCCCACTTATAACATAATTCAACAACTAACTTCCCAAGCAATGGTGAAAAGAGTGAGGTGTTGTTCTCCAAAATGGTTGCCCATATGTTCTTCAAAAGGTGATAATATGATACTCTCAAATCTTTCACAAGTTTTCCTTTTATTGCATCAGGAGGATACTGAGATGGTTTAGCAAACTCTATACCAGGATCAAGAATCTGTTCCTTGATGAGAAAACAACAAGTGTTGGTTGCCTTAGAAGATTCTCCCTTGTAGGTTACATGGTGAGAGAAAGGTTGTGGAGTAATGGGTAACAACAAGCTCTTTGAAGGAACCATCATGACTTATTTTCCTTTATCACTTTGAAAGGTTGAGGTGTACAAGTAAAAAGGTAAAGGATCTTCATGCAATAGAGAATCTAGATAGAGTATGTTCCCCTCCTCATCAATACAACCAAGAGTGTACTTAAAAGGTATATAAACCTCTAAAAACTCATCGCTCTCATCCATGATAGAATCCTCCTCGTCACCATAAACATCATAGATTGGTATATCAAAGATTGGTGATTCCTCAAAACTCAAGGAAGTGTGATCATCAATGAATAGAGAGTCACAATTGGAGAGCTCATCATCAGTACAATCATCATATGTTGGTAAATCACAAAGAAGAGATTCTTCATCACTAAAATCCTCATTGGTGTCTTCATCATGGTGGAAAAGTAGGTTATCAAATGATGTTTCAAATAGAGGATTGGAATGAATCACAAAATCACCAAAGTTAAGCTCTTGAGGTTCATGAAAATCCAAGGATGAGGTAATGGTGGAAATGGTCTCAACATAAGGAAGGTTATAATCTCCACTTGAGCAAGATTCATAAAAATATTCATCACAAACTTCATCAAGGATATCATCTTGAGTTTCCACCGTATTAACAACATCAATATGCTTCACCGTTTCGGGCTCATTGGATTTCTTTGACAACTTCCCCATGTTAAACACAAATCTTTCATCTCCTACCCTCATTGTAAGTTTACCTTCCGCCACATCTATAAGAGTCCGACCCGTTCTCAAAAATGGCCTACCAACAATCAAAGGAACTCTAGGATCCATATCATAATCAACCACCACAAAATCCGTAGGAAAGGTAAATCTATCAACCCCAACAAAAACATCCTCCGCAATTCCCACCGGATAAGCTATAGTACGGTTGTCTAACTCAAGAGTCATCCTACTAGGAGTGAGCTCGGGAAGTGAAAGTCTTTTCCAAACCGATAATGGCATGATATTTATGCTTGCCCCTAAATCCGCTAATGCCATGCAATTTTCCAACCCCGGGAAATTGCAAGGAATCAAAAACCTCCCCGGATCTCCAAGCTTAGTAGGCAACTTCTTAAGCAAAACCGCGGAGAAATTTTCATTTAAGGAAGCATTAAGCAAAATCCACCAATTTCTCCTTATTAGAAAGAAGGTCCTTGATCATATTAGCAAACTTAGGCATATTGGCTAAGGCTTCCACAAAGGAGATGTTTATGTTAAGTTGCTTGAACATCCTCAAAAAGTTTGAGACTTGTATATCATCCTTATTTTTAAGCTTTTCCTTTCTCAATCTTGATGGGTATGGGAGACTTTGTTTTGGTTGTGGTTGAGTGCTTGATGAAGGATTTTCTTTGTTGGGTTCTTCATTGATAGGTGTGGAAGTTAAAGGAGTAGAAGGTGTAGGTGTTGACGTTGTAGAACATGAAGGTGTGGATGTTGATGGATTATCACAAGGTGGAATCATAGTAGGGTTTACCAAAGTAGGTTTGGGTGGTGAAGGATCATGAGTTTTCTTTGCACTTCTTGTTGTGATAGCATTGACATTAGCCATTGGGTTTGATTGTGTGTTTGAAGGTAAAGCCCATTGTGGCCTTTGATTAAGAAACATCATAAACTTTTTGTTTGTTTCCTCATGCATTTCGCTCATTATTTTCTCATTAGCTTGGAACCTCCTTTCATTCTCTTGAATAATTTTGTGAACAAGCTCAATGGTGTTAAAATCATGTGGCACCTTCCCTTAAAAACCTTGGGGTTGGAAAGGTCGAGGTTGATTGTAAAACCCTTGGTTGTTGATTTGAAAGTTATTTCCTTGATTGTGAAAGGTATTGGGTGCTCTAAAGTTGTTTTGTCCTTGGTAACTTGGCCTAGGCCCTTGATTTCTTTGTAACAATTGAGGAGGATTGTTTTGAGTTTTGGTGGGTGGTTGGGGTGGAAAGCCGGGTGGAGCAAGGTAGTTTTGTGACTTGTAAGAGAGATTGTTTTGATTGATGTTAGGTTTGAAATGCTCTCTATGTTCTTCTTGGTAAGCATAACATTCACCTTGGTAACCTTGAACCTTATCACATTGTTGGTAAGAATGAGGACCTCCACAAGTCATACATGAAAGAGCAACATCATTCACATCATTGGTGGAATTCTTGTTCAAAGAGAGTTCACAAAATTTCATGAGTGTGTTGGTCATAGTATCAAGCTTTTGAGAGATAATATTTTCCATTTGTGGAGTAACACTCTCTTGCACCACATGGACTCTCTCATCAAATTGTGTGTTAGTTTGCACCATGGATTTGGTTTCAATAATGTCCCATGCCTCTTGAATAGATTTAGAAAGAATATTCCCACCCGCGGAGGAGTTTAGGGAATCTTGATGATGTGGTCTTAATCCATTGTAGAAAGTGTTGATTTGGTGAACCTCATTGAATCCATGATTGGGGAATTTTCTCAATAACTCCTTGAACTCTTCCCATGCATCACCAAAGGTTTGGCTAGGTTTTTGTTGAAATCCAATAATTAGGTTTCTCAAAGTTGTGGTCTTAGATGGGGGAAAGAACTTGTTCAAAAACTTCTTAGTAGAGTCATCCCAAGTAGTAATGCTCTTAGGTGGTTGTGTATCTATCCAATACTTGGCATTACCCTCTAGTGAAAATTGGATCAATATCAACTTAATGGTATCATGGGGAACTCTATTGTACTTAATGGTGTTGCAAAGAGATAGAAACTTCTTGATATGATTGTGCGGATTATCACTAGGTCTCCCCAAGAATGGTGTGTTTGAAACCAAGCTAATCATAAATGTCTTAAGTTCAAAGTTATTTGTAGGAATCTTGGGTATAACAATAACATCGGCATATCCTTGCACATTGGATTGAAGGTGCTCCATCAAAGGTCGATTGTCAATGTCGGCCATGGCTTCTTGTGTAATGATCAAAGCACGATTCTCGGGATCGGCTTGATGGACGGTGTTGTTTTTACTCTTTCTCTTTTTCTTCATTTTCGGAGGAAGGGGTTGTACACCAAATGGTATTTGTGCACGCCCGCGGGTGAGCATGCAACTCAAATCAAGGAGTGAGAGAGAAGTTCTAGTTCGACTTGAAGAAGAAGGGATTATCCTCTTCGAGATTCAATATGAAATATCCACAAGAAAGTATAATATACGTAAGTACTACTTGGGTGCAAGACCCCCAATCAAGCTTTCCTTCTTAGAATATGCACTAGTGAACGGGGGGTTAGGTGGCGCGAAGCACTTAAGTACCTATTAACCCTTAGACGACATTTTATAGCACGTCGCCTTTCTATTCACTTTATAGTTTGTATTCTTCGAATTCTTGCCTATTGGAAGTATTTATCTATTCTTGCTTAATTAAATTTGATCGATACACATGTCTAGGACCGGAACGCTCCCGAACACGGTGTATTGCAAAAGCAATACTTATGGAAGTATGTGTATTGAGTGTTCGTATACGTATACGTATCTACATATAATAATATAGAGAAAATATTTTTGTATTTATTGGTTTTTTAAAGAAAATACTATATGTACGTAAAAACCGATGAAATCTAGTAATATATATTTTTGGTTGCAATCTCTTAGGAAAAAGATTGCTTTTTGAATTTTTTATTTTTTTGGTCAATTCTTTAGCAAAAGAATTGATTTTGTTATTTTTTAGTTTTTATATTTTATATTTTATATTTTTTTATGTTTTTGATTTATGATACATAAAAAATAATGTTCACGAGGTGAACGGATCCCAAAAGCTAATCAAAACCGTCAATCAATAGTCTCTCGTAATGTCATGAACCGGCAGCGGCGCCATTTAATATTGACTATTTTGAAGTTCGTTTATTCTCAATTCTTGACAAATTGAAAGTCCTAAAAATATCAAGCCTTTAATTGTTCTTGGTTGTTAAGGGTATTTGGAAAGCTAGGTCTAATTCAATCAACAAGTAAAAAGTGGAAAATAATAGGCTACGTATCCGTAAAACACTTTGCAAATACCAATTACTATTCACCAAGTAAAAATGTAAAATGCATAAAAAGTAAACTTCCTTGAAATGTAAACTAAATGAAAGTACAAGGACTAAAATGTAAATTTCAGAAACTAAAAGGACCAAAAGTGTAAATTTAAACCAACTAGTAACAACTTTTAACCAAACTTACAAACTTGCTAACTGATTTTATCAAAAACTGAAACTACAAGGACTGATTACTTGCAAACCCTAAAAACAAGGAAGTTTAGCACCTAATGAAAACAGTTACAAACAACAAGGACCAAAATGCAATTAACAAGAAATATTTAACAAAAACGGGTATAACACTTTCAATAAGCTGGATTAAGCTTATTACTGGAACAATTTGAGTCTGGTTTATTTTAAAGTGCTTATAATGAAAAATTAGCTAGACTTGCAAAAGGAAACAACTTAAAAGCTCAAGAATCACAAAGTAGCTTACTCCAATAAGCCAACAATAAGCAAACATGAAATTTAGACTTCCACACTTTGTTTTTAATGCACAATCTTATTAATCAGCTGACAAGAAGACTGGAATGTCTTTCCAAATGAAAAATGGTTCACTAGATAAGCCAGAATCTGAAATTAAGCTCAAATGAGCTTATTTGACCAAGCGTTGACCAAATTTTGGAAAAAAGCTGATTTTAACAAAACCCACTCAAGATATGTTGACAACAAGTTTTGTGAAAGAAAATTTCCAATTTTATGAAGTAGAAATGGAGATATGAGAAAACAGTTAAGGCTATATTAAAGAAACTTGCATTTGCTATTAAGCTGTTTAAAAAGCAATTTTCTCTTTCAAAATTGTAAACTGTATTGATTCCTTATACACACTAATACTTCAGATGTTGAAATTCAAATAGAAAATGGTTGTAGGCAAATCTAACCAGTAATAAAGGAATGCAAGTGAACTGAATTTGGCTAGTTTACTGATGAAAATGATTACAATACTTGACCCATACTTTTTATCTGCCAATTACCTTTTTGACTGACAATTTGACTACAAAGCTGAACAAAAGTATTTACACTAATTAACCAAATGTGAACTAACACCAATCAACCAGTTTAACAAGCTTGGATAACCAAAACTTATCAAATCCAAACACCACTTTATAAAGCTATCAAAGACTTTTGCAAATGAAATTTGAGCACAAGTGTAAGACAAGTTATGACTCTTATCAAAGCTTGTTTAGATGACCAAATGAAATGTGATAGAATCTGAAAACAAGCAACTAACAACTCTTAACCACACAATGAGCCTTAAGACCTATGACTGATGAAATCACTTAACAGAATTCAAGTAAACTAGGATTAAAGCTTTAAAATCACTAAACAACTATCAAACCAACACAACAACACTAGAATTAAACTAAACACATTATCAGTTCAACAATTAATAGCTAACTAGGAATGTAGCATGCAAAACTGATTTAGAGGAACCAAAAACAGAACTTTCAACACCTTTTAGCAATAAGCCTCCTCCGATGGAGTAGAGGAGCACTGAGCTCTCTATAACAGACTTCCTTCAAACCAATTCAACTAAAATCAACAACCAAATCTCCTCCAAAAGCTATATCTGATCTATTCAACTAAATCTGCTTCAAACTGCTTCAATAGGTCTGGATATGAACTGAATTGACTAATAACTCTTGAATAGCTTCCAAATCACAACGCAAACTCCATTGATCAATGGAGATCAACAGAATCACAAGGTATCAAACTAGAAAGCAGAATTGAATGAAATGAGATAAGAGTATGAACTGAATATTTTTATTGTTTTAATTATTTGGGAGGGAAAGTTTGTTACAACAACTAACTGCCTAACTAACAAACTCTTAAGTGTGTGTCAAACACTTAAGAGCTGCTAACTAACTGAAAGAAGAACTTGAATTAAGAGAAAATCTGAAAGTGTGTGCTTTTCACATTTTTAACTACACAATACAAATGAAATGATATACTCCTATTTATAGAGCTGGGATGATAAGTTGTTGGAGTGGATGACGTGTCTTGGCCAATGGGAGAGTACCAGGTGTCATAAATTGGTTGATTGCAAATTCGTCTTCAAGAACACAAAAGGGGGTTTTTGATCTTGTTGATTTCAGTCTAATTGAGTTGTATGGTTGGATTCGTCCTTCAATTTAGAGTCCTTTTCATGAAGAAAGTTCTTCTTGAAATGCAGTGTAGCTCATGCTTGATTCTGGGTTCGTTCTTTGTTGAAGATGAAACGTGGCGTGATTTTATTGGCCATGGCTAAGCACACGGATCGTTATCCAAATTTGGATAAAGTGAATATTGGTTGGTGGCTTCTGATTGGGTAATAAAGAGATAGTACGCCTACTGTTCAGATTTGGTCAATAAATGCAAGTATGAGTTAGTGGCCAACTGTCTTCACATTTGGCAATCCGAAACCCATTTATCTTACATTCTCATTGGTGGACAAGGTATTCACATGGATCAAACCAAAAGTTAATATAATTTTGTCACTTTCAGCCCTTCTTCTTTAGCAGAATGTATAATTGAGCTCTTTTCTTCATTTCTTTGGCAATTTCAGTCCTTTGACTTGAAATCTTGATTATTTAAGTCCCTTGACGTAGTTGACTTGAAGATTGACCAAGTTTGACTTTAATCTTGACTTTTTCCAAAATTGCATTTAAGTCTCTCAACTTTTGAACATTGTCAAGATAGGTCCTTTTCTTCAAATGGCTTGTCATCTTTGATCCTTCTCTTGTCTTTTCTTCATAAATGAGCTTGATTTTCACTTGTTTGCTTGAATATGTATCAGTGTTACCTATTAAAGCATAAACATAAAACATACCACATAATACTGCTTTATAGCACAAAAGTTAGGTATTTTCTATGTGTTTTAGGGTGATTTGTTGACTTATTGATATGAGATTTTGCTGATATCACACATATCAAATCATATCAAAGTCACATAAGTTATACATGGGGCGCGACTCCCATGTACCAAAAGTGAGATGGCGCATATAGCACATCCACCCATTCACATCATATCATATCAAACTTACCATAGCCTAGGATGCATCCATACGCCCCCTGTAAATCATAATCAAATAACGTGTACACCAGCTCATGATGAACATACGCACTCATAATATCACATATAAAAGTGTACACCGCCCCAGATGGTGTCATGTCGTTTGTACATCAACCAACATGGTATGGTACCTCCATGACTAGATACAAAATATATAGCTCGGGCATAAGAGGTTCATAACAAAGGCATAACAAACTCATAATCAAAGTGTGTCAACCAGAAGCATAATGAGGCATAACAAATGAAGGGATCATAACGAAGCAAAGGAAACAAAGAACCATATTAAATCAACTTCTAAACAATGGGGAACATAGCAATGGCAAAAGGAATGATCAAAATGAAGAGTGTACAAAAGAAATTAGAACGGTTGTTACTAAAAGAACAGACTATACGTACCATGTTGCAAAACCAAAAAAAAACCCTATACAAAACAAAGGGAATCCTAACCCTCGTGTCACAGAGGCTAATAACATACATAACATACATCACATATAATGATCATTTATCATATAATACAAGTTTCCAGAAATAGGTGAGTGGCTTTCTAAAAATAGGAGTTTCCTAACTCAAAAGATTATCGGCAATTAAGGTATGTTTCACTACTAACTACCCCATTATACACATCCCATAAATTCCCACAAAAATCATAGAGATCTACCTATGGGTCAAAAAGGCCTCTGTAAAGGGTAAAATCCCAATGGTTATCCAACCCAAGATAATACCCAATAAGCCCAACATAGCCCAAAAACAATTGTGACAAGAACATACAGAATGATGCGACTAATTTGACCCATCCAGACAGCTTCAAAACAATTAGCAAAAATAATGGAGATGTCCCAACATATGAAGATCATCCCTCTGAAGTGGCTTAGCTTAATTCAAATTATTAAAGGTTTTATTGCGTTTAAGGTTAACATGAGATTTTTAGTCCCAAAAATCAGGTTGTGACCATTCATCTTGTAAAATCAGAAAAAATCCTTACCAACCCCATAAAAATTATTAAACATGCTTTATGAAAACTAGACTCTCTATTTATGATTTTAGGCTCAAGGAACATGTGGTTTAATTTTATAAAACTCGTGTTATAAGGGTTACAAATAGACCCTTCTTACCCCTAGTTTTTGTAGACTGATTTGGAAGAATAGATTGTAAGACCTACTTCCCGACCCATACAAATTGGTTAGAGACCAGATATGAAAACTAGATTCGAATTACTATATCATAGGATTTTAAAATACATCAAAACCTATCCCAAAACTTGTTTTATAGCTCTTACAAGATGACTCAAAAACTGGAAAGCCTTGGGTCTTAATTTGTTTTAACCATTTTAGTGCTCTAGATTATATTACAATGTTTAGATCATGTTAATAATCATATGAAAATTTGTTTGAAACATATTAGGGCTAATCTAACCAAGATCTAACATGATAAAATGTTTTTAAATCAAATCAATCATCATAACATGTTTTTAGGGTTTATAAACCCTAAAATCACATATATAAGAAAATAATCATAAACAAAGCTATGGATAGTGACACAAGGATTTAAGAACAATTACATACACATATAATGATGATATAGAAATCACCAAGGTACTAAAGCACAAGGAAAGAGGATAATGATGGAAGAAATCACCAATAAAGCACCAAAATTACCCAAAACACCAAGGTTTCTACAATGGAGATGTAGAAAAAACCTTAAGCAACCAACAATGGAGTTTGTGAAGTGTGAGGTGACTTATGATGAAGGGTGGATGGTTTGAAGGACTTAGGGGAGGGTTTTATCTGTGTTTAGCAAGTAAATAAGTATATGAAAACATGTTTCAATTATTTTTATTCACTTTCACTTAATACAATTATTTTGTCAACCAAACAATTCCTATCTCATTTTTACTAGTAAAACACACGTCTATAAAACATATAGATGTGTAAAAATTGGATTCTTATTATATTTACAAAGTCTTACAAATCATATCTTAAAAGCCTTAAACATTTTCTTAATTTATAACCCTTAGTATATTTAGTAACAAAAATAAATAAATCTTTATATATTAATTCCCAAAACCGGCCATAATTTAATTTTTATAAAAATTATACATTTTTTCTTTTTAAATAAACTAGGTTATATGATTAATATTTTCAAAAGGTTTTATAACATATTGTTTAATTAATTTAAACTTATTTAAATAATTAAATGCACATTTTTAAATATAAATGAAATGGTATTTCATAAATGAAAAGAATTTACAGAAATGAAATAAATTTTCAGAAATGACTTCAAATTTTCAAAATGACATAAATGACTCAAAAGTCGTATTGCAAAAATACGGAGTTTACAACTCTTCCCCTCTAAAAAGTAACACGATTAAACGAGAATGAACACGAAAACGCATGAATCAGATCGAACGAGTATGAAACAACCGAAGCGACGATAGACAAAGTTTGTGTAACACATATGAAACACATAGAATAATCACATAAGTAATGCAAACGAAAAGGAATCAAATAATGCTTGCACAAAACAAAGGGATAACAGAGGAATCACAATAACATAAATCAAGAATTTCTTGGAATCGTACCTAATGACTTGTCGTCTCCACCAATGATTCCATGTATCGTAGGGCAATCCTTAATCTTATGTTCGATTGAACCACAATGAAACATGCCCCGGAAATCTTAGAGCATGCCCATCAAGGATGAAGCCTTCCGCAAGTTTGGCATGGTGGTCATGAATGATCCTTCTGATCATCCCCTTTGTTATTATGAGCCACAGGTCGAATACGGTCACCATCATAGTTTCTCTTAATCATCCCCGACCTCTCACGATGAATCTCATAATTCCTTGCAACATTAGCCACAACCGCCACATCTTTGAAATCAAGGTTCACGATGTTGTCAATGATGTGATCATTGAGAGCCCACTTGAATTTTTCTGCCTGATCCTCCTGCGTGCCTGTTTTTGATCCTACGAAACCCGCCGACCTAAGGAACCGCTTCATAAATTTACCATTGAACTCTCTCTCCTTCTGTCGAACAGTGTGGTACTCCCGCTCATATTTTTGCTTCTCGGACTTAGGAAAGTACTACAAAAAGAACACCTCCTGAAAGTTTGCGCATGTCATAGTTAGCACGAAATCGTCACCTCCCTTGGCCTGCTTATAGTCCCTCCACTAGCTAAGAGCATCACCCTCGATTTTGTAGCTAGCCAACCTAGCCCTAAACCCGTTATCACAACCCTGTACTTCGAACAATTTCTCAATATGTAGAATCCAGTTTTTAGCATCCACTAGAGTAGTAGCGGAACTAAACAACTGAGGTTTTTGCTTACCGAACCTCTCCAACCACGTGTGGATGGTAGGAGTTTGATCACTGCTTCCACCAACAGTATTCTGACAAATTTGGTTGATCTCGGCAGTGAGACCTGGAATCAACGCAACAACGGCCCGCTGTACTGCCTCTTCGAAAGCATCACCAGAAAAAGTTTGGGGAGTCACCATCTGAGACATAAACGAATTAGTCACATAAAAAATCAGAGTGTATATACGAAGGAGCAGATAATCTCAGAGTACGAAGACGTCATTGTTCGGGGCATCATAATTCGGAAGCCCTATAAACTTTTGAGGAGCGAGGGCACTTTAAATCGTAAACCCAACCAATCAGCCATGATCCTAATATGAATCTCCCTACTAACATGATAAATTCCGCAGAAACGAATACATATAAAAAAATAACGATAATATCAAAAATACGCGTGGAAGCCTAGTCTACCAAATCCTCACAAGTCACTCCTAGGTCATAGACTCTCTGATACCATAATGGTAACACCCGCTCCGAGAAGAGACAAAGTGTTATTACTATGGTATCATGTCAGAAACATAATATTTTAAAAGGTCTAAATTGAAACTTTATTAAAACTTCATAATACTCAAAATAATACTTTAGAAATAGAAATCCCCAAAACAATAGGGTTCAAAATGAAAATGAATCAAATCATAAAATGTCTTAGAGGTTTTATTAAAAACTCAGATGACTCTAAGTGCACTCGTCCAACTCTTAACGCCCAGACTCCCGCTTAATACCTGCCACATGGAAAAAGAAACGGCTGAGCAAAACGCCGAATGAACGGATATAACAAAATAGATGTACAAGTAAAGGAAATATAACGGAAGCAATGGAACATAATTATATGAACAAAAGTTAATAATGAATACAAAGAGAGTATAAAAAAATGGTATAGGAATGCTCATGAGTCTATATCATAAATCACATATCACATATCACATATCATATATCACATATCAGATCATATCAAACTCACAAAAGTTGTACATGTGGCGCGACTCTCATATACCAAACGTGAGATGGGGCATATAGCATATACCACCCATTCACATCATATCATATCAAACTTGCCATATCCTTGGATGCATCCATACGCACCATGCAAATCATAACCAAATAGCACGTACACTAGCTCATGACTATCATACGCACTCATAATGTCACATATAATAATGCACATTAAAAGGGAACATCAGGGTCTAATCATACCGCCCTAGATGGTGTAATGTTGTTGGCGCATCAACCAACATGGTCATGGTCCCTCCATGACTAGTTACAATATATATAGCTCGGGCATAAGGGGTTCATAACAAAGGCTAACAAAAGCACAATCAAAGTGTGTCAACCAGAAGCATAATGAGGCACAACAAACGAAGGGATCATAACGAAGCAAAGGATTCAAAGAATCATATTAAATTAGCTTCTAAACATACGGGGAACATATCAATGGAATAGGGAATGATCAAAATGAAGAGTGTACAAAAGAGAGTAGAAGGGTTCTTACTAAAAGAACAGAATATCCGTACCTTGTTACAAAACCAAACAAAAACCCGTACAAAATGAAGGGAATCCTAATCTCGTGTCACCAATGCTACAAACATAAATACCATACATCACATATACTGATCATTTATGATATAATACAAGTTTCCAAAAATAGGTGATTGACTTTCCAAAAATAGGAGTTTCTTTCTTAACCCTAGTTTTTGCAGACTGTTTTGGAAGAATAGATTGTAAGACCTACTTCCCGACCCATACAAATTGATTAAAGACCATATATGATAACTAGATTCAAAGTACTATATCATAGGCTTTTAAAACACATCAAAACCTATCCTAAAACTTGTTTTACAGCCCTTACAAGATGACTAAAAAACCAGACAACCTTGCGTCTTAATTAATTTTAACCATTTTAGTGCTCTAGATCATATTAAAATATTTAGATCATTTTAATAATCATATGAAAACTTATTTGAAACATATTAGGCTGATCTAACCAAGATCTAACACGAGAAAGTTTTTTTTAAATCAAATCAATCACCATAACATGTTTTTAGGGTTTATATACCCTAAAATCACATATATAAGAAAATAATCATAAATAAAGCCATGGATAGTGACACAAGGATCCAAGAACAATTATATACACATAGAATGATGATATGTAAATCATCAAGACAACAAAGCACAAGGAAAGAGTAGAAGGATGGAAGAAATCACCAATTAAGCACCAAAATCACCTAAAACACCATGGTTTCTACAATGGAGATGTAGAGAAAACCTTAAGAAACCAAAACAGAGTTTGTGAAGTGTGATGGGAGTTATGATGAAGGGTGGACGGTTTGAAGGACTTAGGAGAGGGGTTTTATTTTGTTTTAGCAAGTAAATAAGTATAAGAAAACATGTTTCAATTATTTTTATTCGCTTTCACTTAATACAATCATTCAGTCGACAAAACAACTCCTATCTCCTTTTTACTATCAAAACACACGCCTATAAAACATATAGATTTCTACAAATTTGGTTCTTACTATATTTACAAAGTCTTACAAATCATATCTTAAAAGGCTTAAACATTTTCTTAATTTAGAACCCTTAATATATTTATTAACAAAAATAAATAAATCTTTATATATGTATTTTTTAAATAAACTATATGTTATATGATTAATATTTTCAAAAGGTTTTATAACATAAGGTTTAATTATTTTAAACTTATTTAAATAATTAAATGCACATTTTTAAATATTTAGAAATAAAATAAAATTTCAGAAACAAAATAAATTTCAAGAAATGAAATGAATTTTCAGAAATGACTTCAAATTTTTAAAATAACACAAATGACCCAAAAGTCATATTTCAAAAATGCGGATTTTACTATTTCTATATGTAAGTTACTGATCCAAGTTCCAACCATTTTCCCGCTTGCCACAATAATATGACAATGGTTTCTATTTTTAAAAACTCAAGTATATTTTTAACATTACATCTTTTTTCATTACCTCAGTAAACCTATTTCCGAATAAGGGAATGTTGAAATTTTCAAAATTTCAACAATTGCCATACATGCTTTATAAGTTAGTAGAGATAGAGAAGTAGAGATAGAGATAGAGATAGAGAAAGAGAAGTAGAGAAATTAGTGATTTTTTACTATTCACTTATGATATTTAATGACATTTTCAAAGCTCTTCTAATCACTTCGATTCTATGTATATCAAATAATCTATTTCCTTGCAAATACTAAGTTACTTGCATGTAAATTGTGTAAAATTGACTTCAATTATGTGGTGCATTTTCTTTGTGATTGACGGTACCTTTGGGAAAGCTCATGGTCAGTTTTGTTGCAGACAACCACCAGTTCGGTGCCAAATCACTAAAATCACATGTGGGTTTACATGCCTCTTGTGTCTGATAAAAACTTAAGCCGCTATGGTTTGTGCCAAGATACGTGTAACTTTCACTATAACAACACATCAGCCCCACATGTGGTTCCATAAATCCAGGTTACGGAAGGGTGCTTACGGTCACGGCTTTGACTTGTTGCTCTATTTTTGCTTTCCATACCCATCTTAAATGCTATATATATCAGATCATCTGCCCCACGAGACTTGTTGCATTCCTTGCATCTTCTGCTAACACACCATGCATAACAATGAAAGTTAAATGTGCTTGGTTATTATTTTTAATCAATAAATAGTTTTTACAGGTCGATAAATGTTACTGAAACTAATGAAATGATGTATTATATCATATAATCACCTCAATTATTCTTATAAACTAAGTCCACAAAACAAAGAAAACACCGATGGCATGCATTTACACATGCCAGATAGAACATGAAGGACGTCGACCTTTGTGTTTCCCACATGACAATATAACCAATCAGGAGTATCAGATGTAATAAAACAAATTACACATGTAGATGAATCCAAATTCCAAAACAACTAAATATCTAATTATCAGCATAAGCTATTATTTTGTATTTTAGAATATATCATAAAAGCTACCATGCTAATTTATGGCTCGTCATAGTCTCAAAATAATTCAGTCACTAACATAAAAACTACCACTCATAGAAGGAAACCAATAAGTCATGAACTGTAGTTTAACTCTGTACCTAACTAATGTGTGGGAAACGTGTCAGTGTATTTAATGTAATACGTTATAGAGCAAATAATAGAAAGTTACCTTTAGAAAAAAATAATAGTCTAAAATTAGCTAAAGACGAATTAATTAACACGAGAGTGATCCCGGTTCGTTGTACACGAAGAAATTGTAAATTTGAGACTTTCGTTTTAATTTGGACAATCGATTTGAATTTGTTTCAGTTTTTATCTAAAATCCTACCTTTTTTTAATTAAAATGCATGAATCGTTCCCAAATTTAATCTATGAAAAATATTCTATCTAAAATTCTATGATTTGAAAATTTAAAAGACGAATCTAAAAATTCAAGACACGTTAATCGAGACAATTTAAAAATTAATCTATTACTTATTTATTTTATTTAATTATTTATTTTATATTATCAATCTAACTTTATTAAACGTATTTTTTATATGTTTAAAAATGTAAATGTTAATTAAAGTGTACTAATATGGTATAGTTGAAGTTCGTTTTTCACAGTTCTTAACAAATTGAAAGTCCTAACAATATCGGGTTTTTAACTGTTTTTGGTTGTTAATATTTTTTGGATATTCTATTGCTAATTCAAACAATGCCTTGCAAAAATGAAAAATAACGTCTACTTATATGTAAAACATAGTGCAAATACCAAGTATTTATTCAATTAAAATGCCAAATGTAAATTCTATAAACTATAAGGACTAGAAATGTAAATTCTATGAAATGTAAATGCTCAAAATGTAAAGCTGAAAAGTATGAGGGCTAAATGTGCAAATTTTAAAAACTTTTTACCAAAAACGGGCTTAACACTTTAATAAGCTCGTTTGAGCTTATTTTTCAACCAAATTCAACCAAACCACTTGCAAACGTCTTAAAATCAGAATTAAACTAGACTTGTCAAAGGATTTTAGCTGAAAGTGACTAAAAAGCTGATAAGCCAATTTCAATAAGCACAAAATAAGCTATAAGCTAATTCAGACTTGCACAACTAGATTTTAGTGATGAAAATGATTAATAAGCTCAAAAGAAGAACGGGAAATTAAATCTCATGAACAAGCATCCAGTAATAAGCTCAGAATTCTAAAATAATCAAAATGAGTGCTTATGTTGACCAACTTTGACCAAGATTTTTCAATAAGCTCAAAATCTCAAAAATTAACCAGGAGCACTTACTTAATGATATTGTGAAAATCAGAAAGTGGAAGTTACTGTTAGGATTTTATATTTAATAGGAAAACGGCGCTAGTGGCCAGTTGACAATCCAAACCCTTTCTTTCTTGACTTCCTATTGGTTGAAAGATATTCACACAGATTGAACACAAAATACTTTCACAAATGGCAGAATTAGCCCCTCAACTTTGGCAGTTTGTAGTTTTAAGCTAGCAACTTCATTTCTTTGGCATATTTGGTCCTTCAAACTTCATTCTTGAACAAATTTGATCCTTTGACTGATTTGACTTGAGAGTTGACCAAATTTGACTATGATCTTGACTTTATCATATTTACACTTTTGGCCCTTCATCTTTGGTAGATTGTCAAGATAGGTCCTTTGTCTTCAAAGTCTTTTCACTTTTGATCCTCTTTAGTCTTTTTCATCAAATTAAGCTTGATTTCCCTTTGTTTGCTTGAAAATGTATCCTTCTTACCTATTTGAGCACAAACACAAAACATACCACATAATTCCGCTTTATAGCACAAAGTTTAGGTATTTTTATTGTGTTTTAGGGTGATTTGTTGATAAATTGATATGAGTTTTTGCTCATATCAAATCCCCTACACTTGAACATTGTCATGTCCTCATGCAATGCTATATATTTTAAAGCACAAATTTACATTTTCCTCATAATTAATCCACCTTGGCCATATGAAATGCTTCTACACTACTCTAAACTAAATGATGCATGATTTTGATTTTTAACAATGCAATGAACAAAATACAATTCTATCTATATCTTTTTTTGGTTTTTCTTGAAATGGTTTTGATGGAAATAACTCATAAAGAATTCAATGACTTTGATTAGGGCTTGGGTACCATGGACATTTATCACCCTCAAGTTTCACTTTCCCCATACCAAGCTTAAAAATGGGATCATTGTATTCACAAGTAAAAAGTGCATCAACTTATTCATGACAATTAAATGTGGAACCGGTTATTATTTGAGAAAATTGCTTGTGAGCAAAATTTTCATTTATTCAAGTGTGAAGTATAAGAAGTGTAAAATCCAAAAATAAGGAAGCACGGTTTTAATCCTAAGTAATCCTCTCATCCATTACTTGAAAAACCGCTCACAATTAATACAAGTCCGTTTCAAGAATATTAAGTCATTCGCCTTATTTGTAAAATCCTCATGTCATGGTTTCATAAGTAGCTACACACTCGCTAAGGAAAGAAAAATAAAACTCACGCAATAATTTACATCCGCCATCTTTTTGAGACTTTGGATCTTCAACCCCGCAACCCATCAAGGTAATATTGGATTGGAGCAATCTATTGAATCCCCGCAACCCGTCAAGGTAATATTGGAACCCAATAGTCACTATAATTAACACCACACTGCCCCTCTTGGGAGTCTTGTATAATTATTTTTTTCTCTTTTCTTTTTCTTCTTTTTTTTCTAGCCACTCATTTTTTTTCATAAGCCGCTCTTATTTTTATTTATTCCTCACTAAGAAATTTGAAAAGAATAAAAGGAAAAACACCCGCTAAATATTGAGCATGACATAAGTCTAGTACACATAAAACGTTCTAACTTAGAATCATAAGACGTACTTATATCAACCATGAATGATTAGTCAAAAATGCATAAGAGATTACAAATCAATTAAAACCTTTCTTGATTATTTGTTAACATATATACATGCGAAGAAAATTGAGGTAAAGAAGAGAAGGGTTTAGCCACAAGTAATTATCATGAAGTTTATCTAGCCCTTTTATACTTGCTTCAACTCTATCATTTCCCATTCTCCACAAATTTAAAATCTCAAATAATGAGATTAGTGGATGCTTAGCCTAATAGACCAATGAAGGACTACATGGTTAAGGATACTAGCTAGAGAGTGCTTAGATAAGCAAACTCGGGTTGAGTCAAAATATCCATGGCGGGCCTAATATGTCAAAGAAATCTAAATTTGTTAAAACCATGTTTTTATTATATTTTTCCTTTTTTTAATTTTTCATAAAGAACAAAAGAAGAAATATATACAATGCAAATGTGTTATGCAAATGAAAAATGATTAATGCAAAAATTATGAATGCATATTTTTGGTGGCCAAAGTAGATCAAAAATTTGAAAAATGTTTGAAAAAATAATTTTCCCAATTATCATGAAAGACAATGACAAGTTCTAGGTAAGGTCACTTCGATAGAAGACCCCCTACACTTAAGCTAAACATTATCCTCAATGTTTAAGAGCATCGAAGTATAAAAACTTCCCCTACACTTATGACAATGAATAGACGTTGCTTAACCCAACTTAAGGAAAGGACCACTATTAGTGAATTCAAGTTTAAGCACAAGGTGTCAATGAAAAATCACAATAGTAACAAAGTAAACCGGATACAAGGGCCTCCTCCATAAGCTCCAAAGCATGAAATGAGTGAGCAACCCTACAAACAACATGAAGACAAAAGAAGGTCTCCCCTACACTTATCTCCAAGTCTATACCTTTATTACTAACCTACAACACACTAAACCTAGTTATACGATGCTTGAGTTAATGAGTCTCTAGCTCGACTCGTCCCTCAATGAATTAATTCATGGGGAAAATAGGGATCTCTTGGACCATTTCAACGGAAATGTCCTCCCCAAAATAATGTTTCACACGGTAACCATTCACTTTAAAGTTTGGACCATCGGGTTGTGACAACTCAATAGTTCCATATGGAAACACTTGAGCAATAGTTCCATCGGGTTGGGGTGGGAATCCCGGTGGAGTAAGGTAATTTTGGGACTTGTAAGAAAGGTTATTTGGATTGATATTTGGCTTGAAGTGTTCACGATGTTCCTCTTCGTAATCATAACATTCCCCTTGATAAACTTGCACCTTATCACATTGTTCATAAGAATGGGGACCTCCACAAGTGACACAAGAAAGAGTAATTGCATTCACATCATTTGAAGAATTGTTCAATGAAAGGCTCTTAATAGATTGAATCATTTCTTGTTGTTGCTTAAAACTCGTCTCATGATCTCTATCTATCTTTTGCATGAGCTCTTGGTGATACTTGAGGAATTGGTTATCACAAGGTGTTTGAGAATTGTTTTGGATAACATGAACCCTTTCTTCAAATTGAGAATTTGTTTGAACCATTGCTTTAGTCTCAATGATGTCCAAGGCCTCTTGAATGGATTTAAGAAGAATATTCCCTCCCGCGGAAGCATTGAGTGAATCTTGGTGATGAGGTTTAAGGCCATCATAGAAAGTATTGATTTGGTGAACTTCATCCAATCCATGGTTAGGGCATCGCCTCAATAACTCTCTATACTCCTCCCAAGCATCACTAAAGGATTGACTAGGTTTTTGTTGAAAGCCTATGATTAAGTTCCTTAAATCCGTGGTCTTAGATGGAGGAAAGATCTTGTTCAAAAACTTAGTGGTGAAACCATTGCATGTGGTGATACTATCGGGTGGTTAGGTGTCTAACCAATGCTTAACGGCTCCTTCTAGTGAAAATGGCACTAATATCAACTTGATAGCATCATGTGGAACTCCATTGTACTTAAGGGTATTGCAAAGAGCAAGGAATCTCTTAAGGTGATCATGAGGATTATCATTCTTGTGACCATAAAAAGGTATTTGTGAAACCAAGGTAATCATAGCTGTTTTTAGGTCAAATGAATTTGCGGGAATGTCAGGAATCCTAATAGCATTAGCATATCCGTGAACATTGGATTGCAAACGTTCCATCAAAGAACGATTATCAACAGCCATGGCTTCTTGTTGTGGATGAGTCAAAGCACGATTCTCGTGATCGGCTTGATGGACGGTGGTGGTCTTACTCTTTCTCTTTTTCTTCCTTTTCGGAGGAAGAGGTTGTACACCAATCGGTATTTGTGCAGGCCCGCGAGTGAGCATGCAACTCAATACGAGGAATGAGAGAGAAGCTCTCGTGTGACTTTGAAGAGAAAAGGATTATCCTCTTCGAGTTTCAATATGAAATATCCACAAGAAAATAATATATATGTATGTACTACTTGGGTGCAAGACCCCCAATGAAGCCTTCCTTCTTAGAATACTCACAAGTGAACGGGGGGTTAGGTGGCGCGAAGCACTTAAGTACCTATTGACCCTTAGATGGCATTTTATAGCACATCGCCTTTCTATTAACTTAAATGTTCTTATTCATCGAATTGTTGCTTATTGAGAGTATTTATCTATTCTTGCTTTATTTTGTTTGATCGATACACGTGTCAAGGACCGGAACGCCCCTCAACACAGTGTATTGCCTTGGCAATACTTATGGAGAATATGTAGATTGGTTGTTCTTATACGTATACGTATTTACTTATAATAATATATGGAAAATATTTTTTTATTTATGAGTTTTTAAGAGAAAATACTATATGTACATAAAAACCGAGAGAATCCAATAATATATATTTTTGGGTGCAATCTCTTAGGAAAAAGATTGCTTTTTGGATTTTTAATTTGTTTGGTCAATTCTTTAGGAAAAGAATTGTTTTGTTAGTTTTTTAGTTTTTATATATTTTATATTTTTGATTGTTTTATTTGTTTTTGATTTATGATACGTAAAAATAACGTTCACAAGGTGAACGGATCCCAAAAGCCAATGAAAACCGTCAATCGATAGTCTCTCGTAAAGTCAAAGAACCGGCAGCGGCGCCATTTAATATGGTATAGTTGAAGTTCGTTTTTCACAGTTCTTAACAAACTGAAAGTCCTAACAATATCGGGTTTTTAACTGTTTTTGGTTGTTAATATTTTGTTGGATATTCTATTGCTAATTCAAACAATGCCTTGCAAAAATGAAAAATAACGTCTACTTATATGTAAAACATAGTGCAAATACCAAGTATTTATTCAATTAAAATGCCAAATGTAAATTCTATAAACTATAAGGACTAGAAATGTAAATTCTATGAAATGTAAATGCTCAAAATGTAAAGCTGAAAAGTATGAGGGCTAAATGTGTAAAAACAGTAAACTAGGAGGACTAAAAATGAAAATTATCCAAACAACTAACCAATTTTCCAACAAATTCCAAACTACCTAACTGATTTTGAATAAATAGGAAAGTTAAAGGACTGTGTTAATGCAAAACCTAAAAACTTGCAAGTTTAGCCATGTTTAGAAGCATATTAATACATCAAGGACTTAAGTGCAAATTTTGAAAACTTTTTACCAAAAACGGGCTTAACACTTTAATAAGCTCGTTTGAGCTTATTTTTCAACCAAATTCAACCAAACCACTTGCAAACGTCTTAAAATCAAAATTAAACTAGACTTGTCAAAGGATTTTAGCTGAAAGTGACTAAAAAGCTGATAAGCCAATTTCAATAAGCACAAAATAAGCTATAAGCTAATTCAGACTTGCACAACTAGATTTTAGTGATGAAAATGATTAATAAGCTCAAAAGAAGAACGGGAAATTAAATCTCATGAACAAGCATCCAGTAATAAGCTCAGAATTCTAAAATAAGCAAAATGAGTGCTTATGTTGACCAACTTTGACCAAGATTTTTCAATAAGCTCAAAATCTCAAAAATTAACCAGGAGCACTTACTTAATGATATTGTGAAAGAAAATGAACCAATCAATGAAGTGTATATTGAGATATGAAAAAGCAGTTTACCATTTAAAATAACTTGCATTTGCTCAATGAGCTTAAACTTTGGCTTATTTTTGCTGAATACTGAATACTGTACACTTCTTTATAGATTTTAAAACTTCATATAATGACCTAGAATTGAGAACTGGTTTGGTGGAATTTCATTAGAAATCAAAGAAATGGTAAGCAAATCAATATCACAACTTTTTGAACCAATACTTGTAGAAAACTGACCCACACTTTTTAAATGGCCATTTGCCTTTTTGACTTAACACTTGACTAGAAATTGACTGAAAACCTTTTGTTATTACTTGTTAACTGAAGATGAACCAGAACTTGCCAAAAATCAACACTTGAACATCCAATACAAGCTAATGCCAAACACCAATTTACTGATTTTTTTGGAGTTTTTGTGAAGTCTTTTTGAGCAAATGTATAGACTGAGTTCAAAGCTTTATCAAACCTAGTTTAGTAAACAAAATGAAATATGTGAGAACAAGTAACAAGCAAAAAGCACAACTAGAACTCAAAATTGGATAACAAGCTTAAGTGACTGAAAATAAGCTAAAACAGGACATTTAACAAAGCTATTAAGCAGATTTAAGCTACAATTAAGGTACCAAATCATATAAATCAGATCAGAAACAGGCTATAACAACTTTGATCATGCAAACAATCAAGATTAACTAGAAATGAGCAGGCAAGCAACTGTTTAGTGGAACTGAAAATCAGAAACTTAAAACCTTAAGCAAGGGCCTCCTTTGGGGAGTAGAGGAGCGCTGAGCTCTCTATTCTAGTGCTAACCACCACCTTAGCACTAGAAAACACTAATCAACAATCAACTCAACAGCTACAATCAACAATTCTGCCATTGATGAACTTGAATTCATCAAATTCTGCTAAAACTGGAAATGGATGATCAAACAGCTACAAACTTCAACTTAGCCAGTTATGATCAAAGGATGATCATAACAAACTAACCACAGCAACAAGAAGGATCAATGGAGCAGGTAGTGAACAGTAAGTAGTATGAGAACTTTTAGAGGGAAAAGGGAAATTTGAATTTTATTGCATGAAAAGTAGTTACAAAAGTAGGTATTTGTTACAACTAACTATAACAGACTGAAGAGTGTGTCAAACTCTTGAGTTGTTAAGCTAAAAGCTAAGAAATGAGATGAGAGGAAAATTAAAGTGTGTGAAATTTCACACTTTCTACAACTCCCCAAATGAGAAGTAAACATGGTATTTATAGACTTCAGGAGAAGAGCAGTTGGGGTTGGTGACGTGTTGGAACCAATCCCAGGCTTCCACGTGTCATAAATCTGCCAAATTGATTTTGCTGATGAAGAACAGATTTGGGGATTTTGTCTTGAGTTGATTTCAGCTTAATTAGTTGTAACCATTGGATTCGTCCTTCAAAAATGAGCAAGTTTGATGTTTATAACTTCTCTTGAAATCCACTCTAGCTCAAAGTCGTCCCTGGCAATGTGTTTTGATGAAGATGACACGTGGCAATTTTTCACTGGCTATGAGAAGTTCACACGGATCACTATCCATCTTGGATAAACTGAATATTGGTTGTCACAATGCCATTGGTTGAAAATCAGAAAGTGGAAGTTACTGTTAGGATTTTGTATTTAATGGGAAAACGGCGCTAGTGGCCAGCTGGAAATCCAAACCCTTTCTTTCTTGACTTCCTATTGGTTGAAAGATATTGACACGGATTAAACACAAAATACTTTCACAAATGGCAGAATTAGCCCCTCAACTTTGGCAGTTTGTATTTTTAAGCTAGCAACTTCATTTCTTTGGCATATTTGGTCCTTCAAACTTCATTCTTGAACAAATTTGATCCTTTGACTGAGTTGACTTGAGAGTTGACCAAATTTGACTATGATCTTGACTTTATCATATTTACACTTTTGGTCCTTCATCTTTGGCAGATTGTCAAGATAGGTCCTTTGTTTTCAAAGTCTTGTCACTTTTGATCCTCTTTAGTCTTTTTCATCAAATTAATCTTGATTTCCCTTTGTTTGCTTGAAAATGTATCCTTCTTACCTATTTGAGCACAAACACAAAACATACCACATAATTCCGCTTTATAGCACAAAGTTTAGGTATTTTTATTGTGTTTTAGGGTGATTTGTTGATAAATTGATATGAGTTTTTTCTCATATCATGTACCTAAGAAAATACTACACGGTTAAGAATTTAAAAACAAGTAAAGCTAATAAACCTTTATTAAATTCTAATCGCAAATAATTAACAAAACCACTTGCTAGAACAAGTGGTTGGGTCATGGTATTGTGAAACGTAAGGTCTCGAGTTCAAGACCTTTGAATGCAACTTTTTGCAATTTATTATTTTGGTATTCAGATTTAACAATCTTGCTTCACTTAGAATATCAGCAGACATAAAAAAAATAACACAACTAAATCAGAATCAACATTACGGCAACCCAAACACACTTGATGAATTGAATAAAAAGCAACAAAAAGATTAAAGCACAATAATAGCCAAAATACCAAGATTTAACAGTGGACAATTATCAAACAAAAATCAGCAGCATATATGAATTAACAAGTTCAGTCGTCAAAATCTAAACAAAATTAAGCTATTGCAACAAGATAAATGCAGCAATCAAGATCTTAAGAAAAAAACAAGCTATCACAACAATACAAATTACCTTGTAGCAAATAAACCTCCTTATTACAGCAATCTAACAGATTAATACAATCTATGACATAGACTATTAATAGCAGCTTGAATCAGAAAAATTAGTTTTATTACCGAAACACCGTCACAACATAAACTAACTCAATTCATTCATTCGAATTAAGAAGATTTAAGCACATTAATAAGAACCCAAACCATCCAAACATGACAACAGATTTTTGACTTAAGCATATATTTAACACCATATAGCAGAATCACTTAATAATAAGCAAACTTGAAACCAATTGTGGAAATACACCTTATATAACAACTCAAATAAGTTACCACAGTTTATATCCAAAAAGATAACAACAGATCCATACTCAGCTTTAATAACAACAAACTTCATAAGCACATTGAACAGTATAGTTAATTAAGCATAAACAAATTCATAACAACACTTAAAAAATCGAAATCTCAAAGTCAAACAACAATCCAAGAATAACAGTCAAGGTATTCGATTCAAGCAGATTCACAAGTAATAAAATAAACTAAAAAACAGATTACACTAAAAATTTATGAAGTTAAATGAGCTTAACCATTTTTTGAAATTAAAACCGTTGATGAAGTAGGTGAAGCGCTGAGCTACCTATTCAAACATGACTTCAAACTATAAAACTACCATAAAACATCACGAACCACCATTGAATAACACCATAATGAATCTCGAACCAGCATCATCATTTTTTAATGTTTATCAGTGGGATAAACATATTCCTTAATCTCTCTTAATCGATCACTTAAGCTAATGTTTGAGCTTAAATGAATAATTAACATATAACATCAACTTATAGCTTTAGATGAAAAATAGACGGCAAGAAAAAGAGATTTAAAAACTGAAATAAATTTTTTATTAAATCAAAACATCATTACAATATTTTTAAAGGAAAAATACATCTAACTACAATTTGACATTATAACAATAAGAGAAAAAAGGATGATGATTACAGAATATAATGGGTATTTATAGCTGGACGAGAGGTATTGGGGGTGTCTGATGAAGACGTTTTTGGCCCTTAGATCAGTATCTTTCACTCTCTTTCTTTCTTGTTATGATTCTACGCTTGTAAATCGCCCATCCTCACACAGATTTCCAACTGACATGATGTGTGCTAGTTGAGAGCTGAGTTGGCAATAGATGATAGGATCTCTTGTCATATGGCAGGGAATCCGCCAATCATAGGCTTTTGATGACACACCATACAGCCACGTGGATGCCTCAAACTAAGCATCTCGATGTAGATCACGCGCCTGTCCATCCCTTAATTATTTGAATAAGTGGCGCGTGGATTCAATCTCTGTTGTAATTGGAAACCCCTAATTGTTAAGGTTCTTGAGCTGCTATTGTTCTTCCCCTTCTTTTCTTTCTCTCGACTAACTTTATTCTTTTGTTTATTTCTTTGTTTTGACCGTCCAAGTTGACCCAAAGTTTATAAATAAACTTTCACCGTCTCATACTTTCTCACATCTTGGGCTTCATTGGACCCCTTAACCAAGTAAATAAGACTGCACCGTTGCATTTCTTTATGATTTGGGCTTTTAATGGACCCAAAAAATGTAAATACTTCCATCTGTTCCTTTCTTTTATTCGGGCTTTTGGAATTGGGCCTTTTACTTATGATGTTCTTATTTACACATATGGGCTTTCAGGCCCATTAAACTCAAGTGGATCCCACCAAGGCCCAAAAATACTTGATAAATCCGTGAATAAATTAATCCATTCTTTTGGCTTTGATAACTTCTTCAATTCCCGTGTCGGTTTTGCCGGTTTTGTGATCTTGGTACCTACACACATGAAACAAGAAAACAAGCATATACAATACCAATTTTATATAAAATATGCATTTTAAGTTCGTTAAATGATATAAATGATATGAGTAATTACACTCATATCAAACTCCCCCTTACTAAGCAATTGCCGTGTCCTCACACAATGATAAAAGAAAGCAACTAACTACACTTTTATTCAACTTTTGACAGTATATTTTGCAAAGACATAATGTATTGCTTTCATTATTGAAAATTAACTTTTAGGATCATTAAATTCGAATAGATTCATCGTCCTCGACTTTTCACTCTTTCCATGCTAAGTTTAAAAAACAAGATCATTGTCAATCATAAGTTCCAATGTTAAGACCACTCATACAAGTAATTTGTGTTAAACTCAATCTCCTTTATTCCTAGTTGTATCTCTAGATTTTAAAGTTTTGTCATTCACCCAAAGGATCATTTGATTTATTTAATAATTATTAGTCTAAAAATGAAGGCAAAAACGGTGTAAACCCAACACTTAAAACCTAACCTCATCCTCAAAAACCGTTGTCACTAAAGAAAGCCCACATCAAGGATAACTTAACACGATTTTAGGAATGAATTCCTGGATCCGAAATTTTGCTAATTGGACTACTTAAAGCAATAACTATTCCTCCAAAGTCGATTCGAATTTATTAATGGAGTTAGAAACATTTACATCATATACCTTGAGGCTCTTTAAGATGTAAAAGTGCTCCTTATCTATCATCCACACCCTAAGGATCCTTGTACATAAACAAGAGAATTGACATTCATCATCCACCCTAAGGCTCATAATGATGAAGTAATTTTTATTAAACACTTCACCATGCCATACACCCTAAGGCTCTAATGACAAGGCTAGTGCTACATGACTTCCGCCCAAAGGCTCATAGAGAACAAGTTTTTATTTATTTTTCTTTATTTATGATATATATAGTAAGCCAAATTCTGCAATCCCATGATCAAAAAGTCCATGACGCTGACACCTTCAACGTGTTCTTACTTTAATTACAATGCAAGAAAACAAAGGAGTTAAGAGTTAAGATATTGAACCCAAACCGCTAAAAACTTCATTTATTAAAAAATTAAATATTCAAGTGTGAAAAATTAATACGAGGAGAAAGAGCCATACACAAAAAACTTATATAAGGAAGACTTAACCTCAAAGCTTATGATCAATTCTATCATCTCTTGTTCTTCGTATTGTAAAATGTCAAAGATGTGAGACTAATGGATACTTAGCCTTGCAAGTCTAAATTAAGACTATATTAAATCAAAGTGTTGTGTTTTCAAGTCATCTATAGGATCTTGCATATTCTTGGACTTTTTCAAGTTTAAAATTTGCGTTTTAAAGTTCCCTTGATAAATGACTTTCTAAGATCAATTATAGGAACTTGCGAAAAGTTCTTGTTCTTAAACCCTTTCGAGTTAAGACTTTCGCGTTTTAAAGTTCCCTATATAAAAGTCTAGCAAAACATGATTTAAGCATGTTAAGGAATGAGCTAAGGTAAAAACCGGTCGAGTAAAAAACTATTCTTATTTTCACCAACGGAAAGCCTACATTTGTGTCAAAAACACTTATTTTCTTTATTATTAAACACAAAATTGCACCAAAAATTTAAAATTTTATGAAAAACGACATTATTACGTTTGAACACGACAAAATCAAGTGCAAGATATTATATCGATTGACTCCCCCATGCTAAAACCAAACATTGTCCTCAATGTTTCCTAGCTCAAGAGTAACACCCCCTTGCTAGAACACGAAGAGTTGAATGCAAAAGTCCTAACATGGTAAGAGTACGCAAATCTATAAGCCGTTTATTAATTATGCCCAAGATAAAACGTTAGTCGATAAAAATCAAAGGATAACAAATTCCTCATTTTACAATCAAAGTATGGAAACTCGAGTGGAACAGGCAAAAACCGAACACGAGAGTCTTCAATGATTACGGGCATACCTAAGATTCACATCACAACAAAACACGAGCACGAGCTTGAAAAGATCAAGCCATTATTAGTGTTAGAAAATAGAAAGAAGATAGAATGTATGGGACTACCCCACAAGGCACCTCGTTTTTGTTAACCGAGTCATGAGCTCGACTCGATCCCCGCATTCATTGGTCCTTAGGGAAAGTTTGGAGATCCGGAACAACCTCCGTAGGTATGTCCCCTCCAAAATAGTGCTTCACTCGATGACCATTCACCTTAAAGTTATGCCCGTCTTTTTGAGCTAGCTCAACGGTGCCATAAGGGAATACTTGTGAAATGGTGAATGGTCCGGACCAACGGGCTTAGGCTTGTCCGAGAAAATCTTAAGTCTAGAGTTGAATAAGAGGACTTGATCACCAACATTGAAAATGCGGTTTTTGATCTTAGAGTCATGAATCCTCTTAGTCTTCTCCTTATAGATAAAAGAATTCTTATAAGCTTGATCCCTTAATTGACTTAGTTCATTCAATTGAACCTTTCGATGATCACCCGCGTCCTCAAATCAATGTTACAATGTTTTATAGCCCAATACGCCTTACGTTCGAGTTCAATTGATAAGTGACATACCTTTCTGTAGACCAACCTAAATCGTGTACAACCAATTGGATTCTTATAGGCCGTACGGAAAGCCCACAATGCACGTCCAATTTATCCGACCATGAAGTGAGTTTTTCTCCAATAGAATGCTTCAAATTCGCTTAAGATCTTGGTTTAAAACCTCTACTTGACCACTCGTTTGAGGGTTATAAGCCGTCGAAAGTCGATGAGTGACACCATATTTCTTTAGAACTTTTTCAAATTGTTCATTACAAAAATGGGTCCCTCGATCACTTATGTAGCCCGCGGAGTTCCAAACCTAGCAAAGAGTTGTTTCAAAAATTTCACCACTAGTCGAGCATCATTAGTAGGCAAAGCCTTAGCTTCAACCCATTTTGATAAATAGTCCACAGCTACGAGAATATACTTATTTCCTTTTGATGATGGAAATGGCCCCATAAAATCGATTCCCCATACGTCAAAGATTTCACAAACTTGTATAATGTTTTGGGCCATTTCATCCCTTTGTGAATTCTTTCCTTGACGTTAACAAGCATCACAAGTCTTGATCAAGTCTTGGGCATCTCGATATATGGAAGGCCAAAATAAAGTGGAATCAAAGACTTTTTTCGCGGTGGAGTTGGCACCATGATGTCCCCCGGTGGGTCCTTCATGACAAGCTTTAAGAATATCTTTAGATTCTTTGCGAAACACACACCTACGAATCACTTGATCCGCGCACACTCGAAACCAATAGGGGTCGTCCCAAAAATAGTAAGATATGTCCTTGAAAAATTTCCGTTTTTTTTTTTGACGACATACACTTAATCACGAATGTCCGCAAACCATGGGGTACTATCATCACCACGAAAAGCAATCATACCAAGCGTCTCGAGAGGAAACATTTCATTAATTTCCTTATTCTCCTGATCGCATTGGTGAGGATTCTCAAGTCTAGAAAGATGATCGGCCACGAGATTCTCGACTCCTTTTTTGTCAAGAATTTTGACATTAAATTCTTGAAGGAGGAGAATCCACCGGAGCAACCTCGTCTTTTCATCTTGTTTATTAAGTAGATATTTGATAGCCGAGTGGTCCGTATACACTATGGTTTTAGACAAGACGAGGTATGGTCTAAACTTTTCAAAAGCATATACAACGACAAGTAACTCCTTTTCCGTTGTAGTATACTTAGTTTGAGCATCCGTCATAGTCTTACTTGCATAGTGTATAGGCAAGAAATGTTTGGTCTTACGTTGCCCCAAAACCGCACCTACCGCGTAATCACTAACATCACACATTATTTCAAAAGATAGATCCCAATCCGGGGTAACTAAAATTGGTGATTCGGTTAATTTCTTTTTAAGCATCTCAAAGGCTTTGATGCACTCATCCTAAAAGAAGAATGGAGTCTCTTTTTCCAAAAGATGGGTCATAGGCCAAGCTATCTTAGAGAAGTCTTGGATAAACCATCTATAGAAGACGGCATGGCCGAGAAAACTCCTAACTCCCTTAACGATGATGGGTGGAGGTAATTTGGCAATCACGTCGATTTTGGCCCTATCTACCTCAATACCGGCCTTAGAGATATTATGTCCTAAAACAATGCCTTCTTTGCACATGAAATGGCATTTTCATAGTTAAGCATGAGATTTGTTTCCTCACAACATTGTAACATTCGTTCCAAGTTAGAGAAACATGAAGTAAAAGACTCCTAAAAAACCGAGAAATCATCCATGAAGACTTCCATGGTTTTCTCAATCATATCATGAAAAATGGCCATCATACACCTTGGAACGTCCCCGGAGCATTTCATAACCCAAAAGGCATTATACGATAAGAAAATGTTCCATAAGGACAAGTGAATGTGAGTTTTTCTTGATTACGAGGGTCTATAGGAATTTGGAAATTGTCGGAAAATCCATCCAAAAAGCAATAGAATTAATTTCCCGCTAGTCTCTCTAACATTTGATCCATAAAAGGTAATGGAAAATGATCCTTCCTAGTGGCATCATTAAGCTTCCTATAGTCAATACAAACACGCCATCCGGTCGCAAGTCTAGTAGGAATCAATTCATTATCCTCATTAGTAACTACCGTCATTCCTCCTTTCTTTGGAACACAATGCACGGGACTCACCCATGGGCTATCAGAGATAGGGTAGATCATTTCGGCATCTAGAAGTTTCATACCTTCCTTGTTGATCACCTCATGAATCTTTGGATTAACCCTTCTTTGATTTTGGATAGCGGGTTTATAATCTTCCTCCATCAAAATTTTATGGGTACAAAATTTTGGGTCAATACCCTTGATGTCGGAGATTTTCCATGCAATGGCCCGTTTATGTTTCTTTAACACCTTGATAAGTTCCTCCTTTTTATTATCTTTCAATCCTTTAGCAATAATCACCGGTAATTTATCCGTTCCTTCAAGAAAAGCATACTCCAAATGAGTGGGAAGGTCCTTAAGTTCTAGTTCGGGTGCTTCTTCAAGAGAAGTTTTCAGTTTTGGTTTCATTTTCGTTTACAACTTAAGTCCATCGGAGGGAGTGAAAACGGGTCTATATTCAACAATATTTCAATTAAAGCAATATCTCCCTCTGGATCAAAATTTTCATTATCAAACTCACTAGCATCTACTGGTATACTAAGGTAATCATCAATTTCCTTATCGATCTTTGAATGAACATTATCCTCGAGCTCTTCTAGAACAAAGTCCCCTCCCTAAAATGGAGTGAGTGGAGGTGTAGCTAAAGAGATAATTGGTTTCGATGAAGTGGGATTGCCACTATTGGAAATATCCCGAAAACCAAGCATATCTTGCGAAACTTCTTCACTAGCAACATCACTCACATCGATTTGATTGATTGATTCCTCGTAGTACTTGCAAGAATATCTCAAGATATGACCAATATCAAACGTGATACATTCATCATCAACTCTTAAAGTCAATTTCCCCGCTTTAGTATCAACTAAAGCACTAGCCGTGTATAAAAACGGTCTTCCCAAAAGAAGAGGAATTTGAGAATCTTCCGGATAATCGACAACCATAAAATCCGTTGGAAAGACGAGTTTCCCTAATTTGACAAACACATCCTCGGCTATTCCTTTTGGAATTGCAACTGATCGGTCCGCTAGCTCAAGAGTCATCTTAGTAGGTGTAGCTCAGGAAATGATAACCTTTTCCACACGGAAAGAGGCATCAAGTTAATGCTAGCACCAAGATCGGCTAATGCTAAGCATTCTTCCATATTTGGGAAATTACATGGTATAAGAAACTTGCCCGGGTCTCCAAGCTTTTTGGGAAGCTTTTTTGTATGAACCACAGAACAATTAGCATCTAAAGATGTAGACACTTCTACCAATTTCCCTTTGTCGTTCATCAACTTCTTGATCGTTGAAGCAAACTTAGGCATGTAAAGCAATGCATCCGCGAAACTAACATTAAAATATAGTTGCTTAAACATTTTAAGAAATGTAGACATTTGAGCATTGGATCTTTCGCGGAGCTTCTCTTGGTTAAGACTCTAAGGGTAGGGTAGTGTGGGTTTAGTCTTCGGAAGCTCGAGTTCCAGAATAGGCAATTGGTCTACCTTTGGTGGATTAGGAATTTCCTTTTCTTTAACCACCTCGGGTTCTTGCTCCACTTCCCTCACCAGAGAGGTATGAACATGTAAAAGCAAAGGTCCGTCTAAAGCCTTCCCACTACGTGTGGTAACAGCTTTCATCTCACCCTTCGGGTTTGGAATGGTGTTGCTAGGTAAGCCACCCGAAGAAGAGGAGGGTTTGTTCATTATTGCTTCAAACATCGAAAGTATTTTGTTCTCAAACTTAGCTTGATTTCCCTCAATACGGTTTTGGTTTTGCTCTAATCTTGTTTGATTAAGCTCAGTCTTATTATTTTGCCCCTTGATCGTATTTTAAAAATCGAGTTTCAAAGTGTTCATTTATCCTTGAAGATTATTTTGAAAAGCTTTCAAATTTTCCTCATTTGTTTTGATATAGCTTGACAAATCATTTTGATTGTTGTTTTGAAACCTTGATTGTTTTGATTACCATTCAATCCATTTCCTTGATTAAAATTCCCTTGGTTACCACGATTAAAATTATTCCCATGGTTTCCATTGTTGTATCTATTTTGAAACGGTGGAAAACCCTATGGAGCGATATGAGTGAAATTACTCATATCAATTGTATCAATAAATGAACATAAAATGCATAAGATATATAAAAATAGTATTGTATTTGTTTGTTTCTTGTTTCATGTGTGTAGGTACCAAAGATCAAGAAAACCGGCAAAATCGACACGGATTTTGAAGAAATATCAAGAAGCCAAATGACAAGTCGTTTTATTCAAGGATTCAAGTTATTAAAGTTATTTGGGCTTTGTGGGTCCCACATGTGCCTATTGGGCCTAAAATCCTAATAATGGAATTATAAAGTTATTAATTAGGTTAAAGCCCAAACAAGGCCTAAATTCATTATTAATGCAACGAATGAAAGTTGGGCCCAAGCCCAACTACACAAATAAAAGTGGACGGTGGAGTTTTTATTCTTGCCAAAAATTAGGTAAAAGCCCAATTATTAATAAAGTTTTAACCAAATGGATGCAAGTTTTATAAGCCCATCACACAAAAAAGTAAGTCGGTGGAAGAAAGTTATATTTACTTTGAGAGTTCAATGACTTTGGTCAAAACAAAATAAACGCAATAAATAAATAAAAGAAACAAAAAAGAAGTCGACTGAAAGAAGCAGAGAAAGGAAGAACACAACCACCCAAAAAAACCCTAGCAATTTGGGGGTTTTCAATCCGTAAAAGAATTGACCCTCACGCGCTGGAATTAATTCCCAAGTTTACAGGAAGAGAATGATGCACCAGAAGATCCAACGTGGCAGCCAATCACGTCACATCTCTCATTTGATTGGCTGATGACTTGTCAATCATTGAGAGATCCAATGGTATTAAGCCACCTCAGCATCAAAGTAACACAACTAGCACATTGCCCCCTTGGCAATCTGTGTGAAAGAGGGTGATTATCAGCCCTTTGATTGTAATTGAAAAGAAAGAGAAGGAAGAAGAGATGATCGAATGGCCAAGATTGATTCTCCTCAACAAACCACCCCCCTTGGGTTCTCCTATAAATACCCCTGGTTTTGCTTGTATTTATCATCCCTTTCTTTACTTAGTACTGTTATAATGATATTTTTTAGGTAGGAATTGTATTTTTCACTTTTATAAATGATGTATTGTTGATTAGATCTAATGAAATTAATTTTCAGTTTTATAAATTCAGTGTCCCATGTTTTATTTTACTTTACTGTTATAAGTTTTCTTGCATTTTCTATTCTTGCAAATTTGATATTATAACTGTTAATCGTTCTGTTAAGCTCAAGACATAGCTTAAGTGAATGATTTGAGTAAGATTGGGAATAAAGTTTAACCTACTATTAGACTTAGAATTAATTTTTGGTTCGAGATACACTGTTAGTTCGTGGTGTCTTGGTGGTTCGATTCATATCAATTGTTCGAGTTAAATTGTTGTTTCTTGGTGTCTTTGGTTCGAGGTGATTGTGTTAGTGGTTCGAAGCTCAGAGTTCAGAGGAGATGTTTGGTGTCGATTTAGATAAGTCCGCTAAGCGCGTGACTTCTACATCAAAGGCTTCTTCAAAAATCGGGTTAAGCTCGTTTTATTTTATTTTGCATTTTATTGTTTTATTTTAGTATGAATTTGTAGGATATGCTTAACTGATTTATTTTAATTGAGTGAGTATTATAATCTAATTTTCATTTGAGTTTATGAATTTAACTGTTTTTGTTAATGAAGTTTGATAAATCTGCTTGGTTTGATTTTAGATCTATAAGGACATGAGATCATGGATTAGATTTTCAGTTGCATTTGCTATATTGTTATATTATCCATGAGTTTCCTTGGTGTTTAATCAGTGCTCAGATTATATTTTAGTGTCGAATCTGTTTGGATAAGATCATAATGGATGATCTGCTAAGTTTGTTGAACCATGAGTATGTTTTAAATTTGATTGAATATGTGTCTAATACTGATTTAATTTGTATCCGCTGAGTATTTTTAATGTTTTGGGTTTGTATTTCAAAGATTTACTAATGATGCAATAGTCGTTTTATCACTTTTAATTAGTCTGTTTGGATTATATATCTATATGTTTATTATTGACTGATATTATTGATTTTAGATTGCTGAATTTTGTCGCCTATGTTAATTTCTAGAGCGTTTTTCTTATCTACCGAACTTGCTTTTTATATAGCTGATGAATTAGGACTTAAGCGTTTAATCCTTGTTTTACTGAAATGTGAGCATGGTCCGAATAGGACTTTAGTCTGCTAGAATTCTAGCGATTTAGGTTTCAGTTTTGGTTTAATCTATGATTTTGATTGCTGGGATTTTCAGTTTATTTAATTGTTTGGTTTTAGATATAAATCTCCATAGATTTGGTGTTTGCTGAACTTTTTTCTTAACCTGAACATTTAACTGTTTCCTTATTTTGTTGAAATTGTTATTGTAGTCGTTTATTCAACTGTAATAACTTTGTTTGTTAGAATGTAGGGCTATTACTCATTGATTTGGGTGGTAACTCTTTTACTGAGTAACTAAATATTAAGCTACTGTTTGAAAATATAAATAACCAAAATATTCTCCATCATGAGGCTCAACCTCGAGACCTCTGTCACACCCCACCATGGCGGAACATGGGGCGCGACGTATGGATATCATCACAACAAACGGTGTCTCCATAGAGAAAACTAAAATGCAACTATAATGTCACAAATGGCGACATAAAGGTCATGACAATATCTCAACATAGCAGGAGTCTAGGTAAGTAGGTAACAGTCCTACCACTTACCCAAGACAAACAATAAACATAAACGAAACAAACATATAGGTAACTAAGAAGGAACGAGGATCTCCTTCTATATGCAATCCTAAGGCATCCAAATCTAGCCTCTTCTATCCTCAAGCTTAACCACATTCTCACCTGAAAGAGACACTAAAACACGTCAACATAAAGTTGGTGAGAGTCATAGGTTTAGACTCCAACCGAAAATAGATTATTATAAGCTGTGAACAACCATAAACCACTAAACATATGGACAATGTGCTACAAGTATGAATTAACAACTAACATTCAAGATCAATCATTCCAAACCACATCCAAGGCTCTTAGCCTTAACAAACACCATGGTACCATAGATGATCACACTATGTACCTATCCCAAGGCCCCGCCTTGTCATATTCCATTGGTCCCATAGATGATCACACTATGTACCTCTCCAAACCAAATCATACACAATCAAGAATCACATAGCAGTTAATCACATAATGTACACACAAGTCCATCACAAACCTTAAAAACATTCACAGCATCAATTTATAAATAACTCAACCCAGTGTCTCTTCCATCCCATCTGTAATTCAAAATCAATAGTAAACATGGGACTATGAAACTCACCTGATTGAGCTTCCCCAAACATCCGCGCACTAGCAAAAAGCTAACAACCAAAAACACATAATCAAAACATGAACCAAACACTAAAATGGTTCATCAACCTATGATAGACATCTAACCTTCTCCCATATATATACCTCATATATATGCTCTAAGAATCTCATTACACCCCTCTATAAAGCCCTTAACTCATTTTACTTCATAACACATCCCGTTAACATTTTATCAAAAACAGTCCCAGTTTTAGGTCTCCAAACTAGAAGCCAAATACTTACCTGAACACACCCATGATCTCTTTAAAGGGCATATTTATGCCCTTACATATGTTAGCTAACCTCTCCCACTTGCCCTAACTTTAAAGCTACTGTTAAGGCCCCGATATATATATATATATATATATATATATATATATATATATATATATATATATATATATATATATATATATATATATATATATATATATATATATATATATATATATATATATATATATATATATATATATATATATATATATATATATATATATATATATATATATATATATATACTTTTGTCACTCCAGATTTACTGATTTTAAACTTACTATAATATATAAACCATCTCTCATGTTTGTTAGAAGATCCCAAATGCAACCCTAATTACCCCAAACAACCTAAAACTTAAAAAGACAATAGGCTGAATTCTAAACTGTTTTGACCTCCGACTGTTATAACCTGTTTTTAACCCACTTCCCGATCTCCAATTTAGTTATCGTTTCTTGCATTGGAAAGCCACTTCATTCACCTTTTCAGGGATACTTGGATCACAAAATAAGAGTTTGTAGAACTCCCAATATGATCAAAACAATTGAGTCAAAATTCTGCCCAGTTTTTAAAAACGGGTTTAACAAAATCAACCTCATTAATTAACCCGAATCCCTCTAATTACAAACCCTAATCTATGTAAACATCATATTATGATTAATACAACATTAATTTACTGTTTTTATATTAAACCCTAACCTAAATCCATCATAAGATGATGTACACATGATTCAAAACAAATTAAATGAAAAGGGTTTACATGTTTTACCTTGAATTTGTGAAAACCCAAATTTTGATGAAGAACTCTAAAAAATACTTGAATGCCGTGAGTTTATGATTGATCTCCAGGGAATGATGTTTTTTTTGTGTTTGATAAATAAATAAAAATCTTATATACATAACTAAATAAATCCTAGCCCAATACAACTTACCATAATTAATTTTCTTTTCCCTTTTTTTTCCTTGCGTCACATAACCGACCCAACACCCATAATTTTCGTTTTTTTTCTTTGTTATTATTAATATATGTATTAATAATATTACCTTATCTTGTCTTAATTTATTTCAGCTCCTAAAGCCTCCAAAACCTCAAAACCGTAAAACTAGTCAAATTTACGCGTTTTACCGTAAAAGACGTAAAATATACACTTTTATAAAAAATCTCAGATTTTGAAATAAACTTTATAACTAAGTCCTAAATGACTTAAAACCATCCCGAAAAATATCCATATGACTAATTACCTCATCCGAGACCTCTAAATGCTAAACCGTAAATCGTAAAAATACAATTTTCAATAATACATATACGTATACGTAAAACCACTAAATAACACCATTTCACTTCATAGTCACTACCATGTGAGCTCATGAACATGAAATCATCACACATCGTTTCACTCGCAAGGTACCCCGTACCAGAAACGATATCCAAACCACAATCTATACACACCAATTAGCACATAAACACGTAAAGACACGTAACTAGCACAAAATAAAATTAAGTGACGAACCTCAAAACCAGGGTTTTCACATCACTCCCTCCTAATAGAAATCTCGTCCCGAGATTTACTCCTTAGGATCAAACGTACCATAAGCAAACAACTGAGGATACTTGTTCTAAATGAACTCCTCTTATTTCCACGTGAACTTTAGTTCAAGTTTCAAAATACCACATATACAAACCAAAAATAATTAAACTCATTGCCAAACTCTTGACCTCACAGTCAATAAATCTCACAAATGACTCTTTGATAAAACAAAGACTCTTATTAACACAAGTCCCGAATAATCGTACATGCAAAATGCATTCTCAAACAACCTTTACCAATCTCAATACATGAAATGTATCATGTATACCACTAAATTTCCCCCAGGTAATTCTATGCTCATAAGCTACTGGTCCGACCTTTCCAAAGATCATAAATGGACCTACAAAAATCTACCTCAACTCTTCCATTTTACCAAATCATACCACCCATTACTATGGGTGAAACTTCAGACATAACTCTGTCACTAACTCTAGTGGTTTCCTCCTTTTCTATATAGCATCCCTTGTTGCTCTCATCCTTTACACAAACATCACTACCACATTAGTAGCCTCTTTTACCAATTCTAGTCCACAATGGGGACATCTCACCCTATCCTTTCATATAGTGCCTCAAATGGCAATTATCGACTTCTAGTATGATAACTATCGTTATATGAAAACTCAACCATCGCTAAAGAGTTTTCTAACTCCCTCTAAATCAATCACCCATGCCCTCAGTGTAACTCCTAAGGTTGTATACATATCTCACTTGCCTATCCTTTTCCCATTTAGCTGGATATACTCATATCCAATCACGTCCATCAACTCCCTTCAGTCCGTTCCCCAAACTACTTAAAAATTCCAATTTCCTTACAAAGTGACCTATGACGGTCTTTCACATATCCATTAGTTCTTCCAATCCAAATCAACTTATATTCTATACACATCATCAAAAGGACGGTTATCTAAGTTAGACCAAGCCCTTCGTCCCTATGGCACATCACACCTATAACTCCTCATCCATTCGATTATCGATACTAAGCCTCCCAAACAATCAATATAAGTCAGTGACATTTCCTTTTCCACACTACGACCGTATTAGCCTGCGTTGTGCTTCATTCTACTCATTAAGCTCTACCAAAGTTTTACCTCCGGTTCCTATCTCGACCTATTTCATTCATGCTTCGCTTCTATACACACTTCCTTCTTCTTCCTCAACTCCTACCATACATCACGATGTGATGCTTCCCTTCTTTTCTTCCCTTGCCATAATCCTTCATAAGGCACTCCATACATATTAGGCTAACCTTTACGCAAAACCCTCTATTCCATCACATCCGTACGCAATCCTTCCAACTTCTCAACCACGTGACTTCTCATTCCTCTTGAAATATGAGATGAATTAGTCAGTCTATCGACTATCACCCAATTCTCGTCGTACTTATTCCTCCACCCCATTATGTATCCCTTTCACCAACTTCGTCCTTACATCGCTCTTTCTAAGTTACTCCTATCTACGTAGAAAGTATAGTCTACGTCCCTTTTCTCCACACGATTGTCCAAGCCACGCAACATACATGTTGACGCGTTCTCTACTTTAGACAACTCAACTCGTGCAACCTACATCCTTCATCCAAACCACCCTAATACGTCATCCATATAGTTCAAATTCGTCTCAACTTCACTTCATTCTTCTTATTCCATGTCTTGTCAACCATGCTTGCCTTTCCCAGATGGTACTTGGCCTTGTATATTTTTCTTTCATCACTTAACTCCACCCCTCACCTTTGCCAAATGTTCAATCAAGATGATTGAATATGTGTTGGAGACGTTCATGATCCGTATAGATCATTCTCCACGTCTCGTACACCAAATGCCTCTAGCATTCTAGGCAGATATAACAGTCCAGCTCCACTAACTAAGTCTATCCAGTTCTTCGAAATCTTCAGTTCCTGTAACGTATAAGCGATCGCCTTTCTTTGTCGTCCTCGTACGCGTCCAAGTCCTTGCTCCACGTATCGTCATGCTTCGCGAATTCATCCAGTCCTTCCGATAATGCCAAGATTGGCTCACTATCCAATCCACCTCTTCAGCCTCCAAAATGCTTCCTCATCCTTCTTCACTTCGCCCCTTGCTGGTTCCATGATATGCCATCATCTCTAACTACTCATCATGGTAGACTTAATACTAAAACTCACACTTGAAAATCTCACGTATAATTCCTCTCCAAAACCAACACATACTTCGCCTCACTCTCCTTCTTAGACTTTGAGTAGATCAAGATCTCGTCGATGCTCCCGATGACAACTCGTTTATACACGTTCATGCACAATCGGTTCATTGACTCCATGAAAACCGCTAGTGCTTTGGCGAAACCAAATGCATAACCGTAAACCCAAAGCGTTCATACAACATCCTTAGCAGTTTCAACTATGTCCTCCTTGCACCCTCTCTTAGCGGCAATACGAATAAATTCCTACCTCGTTCTACTTGCAAAATTCTACACGCATTTTTAAGATCGGTACTTCCTCTCATCGGACCACTCAACCTCTTTCCTCATCCATTCTACTACTAAGCAACTCAACTTCTATCCGGCATTCCTTGCAATTTCTAACAGCTCTTGTTTTTAAATCACTCCATCAACGATTTGCCTTGGAAAGGCATTAACTACAACTCCTCTCACTTCTCCTACTTGCTCTATTTATGGTTCTACCTTACGGTAATACGCAAACCTACTAAATTTCAGGAAATTTTCGGAAAACTTACATGCCCTACGGACAATCATAAATACCTTTGAGGTATTGTATCCCCTTCCAACACTCTCTATGGCGCGTTACTTGTGCTAGTATCCCACAAATATCTATTCATCTCCTTGGTACTCCTAAGAGACCTCATGACCACATTAGTTCGTCTACGAACTTCTTTCCTCCCCACGAAGGGTATTCCGACCGTTCTCTCATGGTCACCTACTTAAGCGTGTAGGCGCGACCAAGTCTTTCATATGACTACCTCAACGCTCCCGAACAATAGAAACCAAAACTACATCCTGAATCCATCAAATACGATCAACAAATCAAACCAACGGATAACTAACGACATTTCGCGTGCACCAGTTAAAACAAGTCAAAACAATGAGACTCGAAAGAAAACTCAAACCCAAAACGTGTATCAATTCAAAATGACCCATGACAACGAAAAATAATCCAAGAAACACCCAATGGCAACCAAACATATTACGCCCCGCGACATATTATTTAAACCGTGCAAAAGATCGAATTTTCCAAAAGAATATATATCTTTTTTTATTATTACCTCCCACATCTATGTGACTCAAACAATATACCAACAACCTTCTAGGCGATCTCAAAACTCAACCCAAAGAATAGGTATCCCGTGCACCCCAAATAAAAATAAACAACTATTCAAAACTCAACCTTGAACACGACACTTGTACAACAATTCCGACCAGACCACTTACCTCCCATGACTATACTTTCTGAATATTTGAAAAGTACGTTCCGAGTACATAATTTTTAGCTTTTGAATCACTCAAAAAGCTCTAAAAACGAACAAGTTATGACCAAAACAGTTTTATACTAGTTGTTTTAAAAAAAAACTAAAGAATAAACTTAGTGATTAATGTAATCCTTTTAAATGACAGATATAATTGTATGTGAAATCTTCATAAACTCAATTTAACCTTGTATAAATAATTATAAATGACATAAATCTGTCGAACTCAATTATATAAACTATGTAGGTAGAAAGAAATTTTTACTTCGCTTTATTTCAAAGAAAGTCTTTTAGAATTTGAAATATATAAGTGTTGATTAAAAAGAAATCTTATGTTACATCTTGTTTCAAACACGACTCCAACACCTTACCCTTATTTTACCGAATACAACCAACCATCTAACTCAATATATACCGACCAAAGAAATGCAAGACCCAACACAAAAGATTTCATTATCTCAAAAGAAATCCCAAGTAATTTCAGTTGACTTGAAACCAAAAACACCATTTTAAAACGTACAAGTGAAATACGAAACTCAAAGAATACGCTACCAGACACACTTCAAAAGATTCAAAACGTCGTTGGAACTCCATTAAACTCCAACACCATAAAACACGAGCAAACACAAGGTACGTTCAAGTTATAATAACTAGTGAACGACCATATACCATAACTTAACACATAGTAGTATATATACATCCGCATATTTATACCTATTAAATCACCCAAAACATACTCGTTACTATACATATCCGATCAACCAATCGCGTCATACACTCGTTTTTCCATACGAGTAATCCCCATCTCACCATCTCACCATGCCACAACAAGGCACAAAACCCATCACTAAAACCAGTCCATATCGTGTGATCCCATAATCACACAACATGACTATAACCCAAAACAATAACACACTCAAAAATATCCATATCGTAGGCAACCGTTACATAGACCCATATATTATAAATATACCAATAATCCACATCTCATCATATACAATCATGTACTAACCCTTTTTCATGCAATCATACTTGAGAACCCATTGAAGTTGCTGTACTTGTATAACTATGTTGGCCACCATACTTATACAATTACCCTTTCCCCAATGTACTCCCTCCTATTATGACACTTATAAGAATCAATACAACATATAACGCATAAATCCATCTACTCACATATGCTCATAACCACATAACCAAATAGGTCCAAAACCCCATCTATTAAAATAACATAGTAAAACTCTTGGAATACCGAAATCTATAGTCTAGCAAAAACAACATAGACTAAATCCAAAACGAAAACATAATAAGATATAATTCATGTCGCCCATAAGAGTGGAAACAACTTAAAATCCTTCCTACCCATGTACTCCTAGTAACTCGAACCACCACACGATTCTTAGGGAACATGACTTAAACATCAAAAGAAAAATAACATACGTCAGGTATGTAAAATAACTCGACAAAAGATAGAAACTACCATGTACCAAATTATGTACTATAATGTACAATTTAAGCAAAATATGATAATGACTAGCGTGGACGATTATGGTTCAACCCGCACTAGTTACAACCCGAAAAGAAAATAACATGTGGCTAAGTATGGACTTACTATAGTTCAATTCATACTAGTCAAAACATCACAATAAATAACATCCCAACACATCAATTTATGTAAAATGCACACATACTCCTATGACGCTTATATGTAGGGACCCTTAAGCTATAGAATAGGCTACGCGACTAGGCAACCTAATTCTCTATAACCATTGTCTCTGATACCATTCTGTCACACCCCACCATGGCGGAACATGGGGCGCGACGTATGGATATCATCACAACAAACGGTGTCTCCATAGAGAAAACTAAAATGCAACTATAATGTCACAAATGGCGACACAAAGGTCATGACAATATCTCAACATAGTAGGAGTCTAGGTAAGTAGGTAACAGTCCTACCACTTACCCAAGACAAATAATAAACATAAACAAAACAAACATATAGGTAACTAAGAAGGAACGGGGATCTCCTTCTATATGCAATCATAAGGCATCCAAATCTAGCCTCTTCCATCCTCAAGCTTAACCACATTCTCACCTGAAAGAGACACTAAAACACATCAACATAAAGTTGGTGAGAGTAATAGGTTTAGACTCCAACCGAAAATAGATTATTATAAGCTGTGAACAACCATAAACCACTAAACATATGGACAATGTGCTACAAGTATGCATTAACAACTAACATTCAAGATCAATCATTCCAAACCAAATCCAAGGCTCCTAGCCTTACCAAACACCATGGTACCATAGATGATCACACTATATACCTATCCCAAGGCCCCGCCTTGTCATATTACATTGTTACCATAGATGATCACACTATGTACCTCTCCAAACCAATCATACAAAATCAAGAATCACATAGCAGTTAATCACATAATGTACACACAAGTCCATCACAAACCTTAAAAACATTCACTGCATCAATTTATAAATAACTCAACCCAGTGTCTCTTCCATCCCATCTGGAAGTCAAAATCAATAGTGAACATGGGACTATGAAACTCACCTGATTGAGCTTCCCCAAACATCCGCGCACTAGCAAAAAGCTAACAACCAAAAACACATAATCAAAACATGAACCAGACACTAAAATGGCTCATCAACCTATGATGGATATCTAACCTTCTCCCATATATATACCTCATATATATGCTCTAAGAATCTCATTACACCCCTCTATAAAGCCCTTAACTCGTTTTACTTTATAACACATCCCGTTAACATTTTATCAAAAATAGTCCCAGTTTTAGGTCTCCAAACTAGAAGCCAAATACTCACCTAAACACACCCATGATCTCTGTAAAGGGCATATTTATGCCCTTACATATGTTAGCTAACCTCTCCCACTTGCCCTAACTTTAAAGCTACTGTTAAGGCCCCGATATATATATATATATATATATATATATATATATATATATATATATATATATATATATATATATATATATATATATATATATATATATATATATATATATATATATATATATATATATATATATATATATATATATATATATATATATATATATATATATATATATATATATATATATATATATATATATATATATATATATACTTTTGTCACTCTAGATTTACTGATTTTAAACTTACTAAAAGTTTGTTAGGATTAGGGGGTCTTACCCTAAACCACAACCTTAGCCCAAGTGCAGATACTTACTATATTATATAAACCATCTCTCGTGTTCGTTAGAAGATCCCAATGCAACCCTAAGTACCCCAAACAACCCAAAACTTAAAAAGAAAATAGGCTGAATTCAAAACTGTTTTGACCTCCGACTGTTATAACCTGTTTTTGACCCACTTCGCGACCTCCAATTTAGTTCTCGTTTCTTGCATTGGAAAGCCACTTAAATTACCTTTTCAGGGATACTTGGATCGCAAAATAAGAGTTTGTAGAACTCCCAATATGATCAAAACAATTGACTCAAAATTCTGCCCAGTTTTTAAAAACGGGTTTAACAAAATCAACCTCATTAATTAACCCTAATCCCTCTAATTACAAGCCCTAATCTATGTAATCATCATATTATGATTAATACAACCTTAATTTACTGTTTTTATATTAAACCCTAACCTAAATCCATCATAAGATGATGTACACATGATTAAAAACAAATTAAATGAAAAGGGTTTACATGTTTTACCTTAAATTTGTGAAAACCCAAATTTTGATGAAGAACCCTAAAAAATACTTGAATGCCGTGAGTTTATGATTGATCTCCAGGGAATGATGTTTTTTTTTGTGTTTGATAAATAAATAAAAATCTTATATAGATAACTAAACAAGTCATAGCCCAATACAACTTACCATAATTAATTTTCTTTTCCCTTTTTTTTTCCTTGCGTCACATAATCGACCCAACACCCATAATTTTCGTTTTTTTTTCTTTTTTATTATTAATATATGTATTAATAATATTACCTTAATTTGTCTTAATTTATTTCAGCTCCTAAAGCCTACAAAACCTCAAAACCGTAAAACTAGTCAAATTTACGCATTTTACGGTAAAAGACGTAAAATATACACTTTTATAAAAAATCTCAAATTTTGAAATAAACTTTATAACTAAGTCCTAAATGACTTAAAACCATCCCGAAAAATATCCATATGACTAATTACCTCATCCGAGATCTCTAAATGCTAAACCGTAAATCATAAAAATACGATTTTCAATAATACATATACGTATACGTAAAACCACTAAATAACACCATTTCACTTCATAGTCACTACCATGTGAGCTCATGAACATGAAATCATCACACATCGTTTCACTCACAAGGTACCCCGTACCAGAAATGATATCCAAACCACAATCTATACACACCAATTAGCACATAAACACGTAAAGACAGGTAACTAGCACAAAATAAAATTAAGTGACGAACCTCATAACCAGGGTTGTCACACCTCTAGGTTAAGTGTCCAAAGACTTACCAATTGAGCTATGAGCTCAGTTTTTTTTATTATTGCTTTTAGTTATATTTAAACGTTAATTGTACTGTCTATCTTTTCATATAAACGTTTGTTTTTTTACATTGATAATTTTAAAATAAAAACTTAAATAAAATTTCTTTATTAGACTTTTATTAAACTTTGTTTTATAAAAAAATAAAAAAATAAACAAAAATAATAAATAAATAAACAAATATATTTTATGACTTTTAAAATTTTAAATTATTTTAAAATTATTTTTTAATTAAATTAGTTTTAAATATAAATTTGTTAAAATAATTTGTTTTTTTTTTCAAAAAGTAAAAAGTAAAAGTAAAGTTTAAATAAAAAATAATATAGATTTAAATGTTTGTATTTTATATTTTATTTTAAGATACGATTCTGCACTTAGGGTTTAAAATTGTAGGATTAATTTTAGATAAAAACCAAAACCGAATTTAAATCAATTGTCCAATTCAAATCGAAAGTCTCAAATTCACAAGTTCGTTGTGTACAACGAACCGGGATCACTCTCGTGTTTAATTGATTCGTCTTTAGCTTATTTTTGGATTATTACCTTTTCCTAAAGGTAATTTCCTAAAGTTGCTCTATAACGTATTCAATTAAAATACACCGACATTTTCCAACACATCAAAAATTTTGGCACCGCTGCCGGGGATCTTGTGTACAATTCATTCGATTGCGATTTGTTGATCGTTGATTTGAAGACCCTTTCTGTCCTCGGAAAGTTTTGTTATTTTCTTTTATATAGTATATATCGTTTTTCGTGTTTTTTTTTTGTTATTACTAAATTGTATTACGTAGAACTATAAAATTACCTACTTCCAAATAAGACCTTAGTTGGGATTTCATCACTGAAATTGAGTATTTGTTAGTTCGTTTATTCTCGATTGATGACAAACTAAAAGGCCTAAAAATATCGAGCTTTTAATTGTTCTTGGATGTTAAGGATATTTGGAATTCTATGTCTAATTCAATCAACACGTAAAAAAGAAAAATATTAAGGCTACGTATCCGTAAAACAAAGTGCACGTACCAATTACTATTCACAAAGTACAAATTTTTAATGCATAAAAAGTAAATTTCTTGAAATGTAAACTAAATGAAAGTAAAAGGACTGAAATGTAAAAATCAGGAACTACAAGGACCAAACAAGTGAAATGTAACAACTAGTAACAAACTTATCAAGATTACCAAACTTTCTAACTAAAAATGTAACAAACTAAAACTTGAAGGACTGAATTATTGCAAATTCTTAAAAACTTGACAATTAACACTGATTACAAACACTAGCAAAGAACAAGGACCATATTGCAATTAAATGTAAAGTTATATGAAAAACGGGTAAATTAAAATGAATAAGCTGGATTGAGCTTATTAATGAACCAAATTAAGTCTGGTTTGTTTTAAACTGCTTAAAATGAAAAATTAGCTAGGCCATTAACAGAAATCTGCTTAAAAGCTTGAAAATCTCAAATTAGCTTATTTCAATAAGCCAAGATTAAGCTCAAATGAAATCCAGACTTCCACAATCCAATTTTATTGATGAAACTGATTAATCAACTAACAAGAAGCTAGGAATGTCTTTTAGAATGAAAAATGGTCCACTAAATAAGCTAGAATCAAGAATTAAACAAAAATGGGCTTATTTGACCAACGTTGACCAAAATTCCAAAAAGCTGATTTTTGCAAAATCCACTCAAGACATATTGGCAAACTGACTGGTGAAAGAAAAATGACAAGTTATTGCAGTGGAATTGGAGATATGCCAAAACAGTTTGAACTTGATTACAGAAACTTACATATGCTCATAAGCTAACTAATAAGCTGATTTCTCTTTCAAATCTTGAAACTGTATATTTTCCTCTTAGGCACTAAAAGTTCAGATATTAAGCTATACCCTGAAACAGGTTTGAGCTGATTTGGTCCAGTAATGAAGGTATGATAATGAATCAAAGTGAGCGAGTTTGACTAATTATCTAGTTAAAAATCTTGACCCATACTTTTTCAATACCAATTACCTTTTTGAAAACTATTTTGACCACAAAACTCTACTAAAATGTTTACACTAGTTTACCTGATGTAAATGAACACTTAACAAAGGATTTAACAAACTTGAATAACAAAAACTTACTTAAACCAAACACACCTTAATATTCTGAATGAGAACTTTTTCAAAGAGGATTTAAGCACAAGTTTAAGACAGGTTCAGACTTTGATCAAAACTTGTTCAAATGACAATATGAAGTATGTTTGAGCCAAAAATAAACATGTAACTAGACTGAATCATAAAATGAACCCAATGAATATAAACTGATGAATATACTAACTGAAATCAAGTAAATCTCAATGAAAAGCTGAAAGACAATAAACTCTCTATCAAACTAACACAATTATGCTACAATCAAGCTAAGCAAACATTCTAATCAGCAAGTAATCATTTATCTAAGAATTTAGCATGCAAGTACACTTGAGAGGAACCAAAAACAGGATTTTTAGAACCTTTTAGCTAAAGGCCTCCTCTGATGGAGTAGAAGAGCGCTGAGCTCTCTAGAAAACACTTAAACACCAGTAATCAACCCAAATTCATCATCATATCAACACCAAAAGAATGCTAAGATCGTCAATCTGCTAGAAATCTACATATGACTGGAAATGGACTTCTTATGAACTCCAAATGAATCTGAACAGTTACAAGTACTTCATAACATCAACAAAGCATCCATTGATCAATGAAGATCAACTTAAACACACAGTATCAACAGGTTTGCCGGATTGAGTAAAGTAGAATTAGAGTAAGTGAACTGAATTGTGAATATTATTAATTAGAGGGAAAGTTTGTTACAAGTGATAACTGTCTAACGAACAAACTCTTAGGTGTGTGTCAAACACCTAAGAGTTGTTGTAACTGAAAGGGAAGAACTAGAAATGAAAGGAATATTTAAGTGTGTGTTTTTCACACCTAAGTCTACACACTACAAATGAGAGCCTATCAGGGTATTTATAGAATAGAAAGGAGTTGTAGGAGATGATGGTGACGTGTTTTGTCAAATCAGAAGTTGCCAGGTGTACTAAATCAGTTAATTGAGTTTATCCGTTGATGAACACCTTTTGGGGTTTTCTTCTTGTGTTAATTTCATACTAATTGACCACTTGGGATAGCTTCGTTTCTTGATTTGGAGTCCTTTTCATGTTTTACTCTTTGCCTGAAATTCACTCTAGCTAAAAGTCAGTCCTAGGCGTGTTTTTGTTGAAGATGACACGTGGCAACTTTTTATTCGTTCTCATCTAGTCACACGGATCATTATCCAAAAGTGGATAATGTGAATATTGCATGGCGCTTTGTGATTGGCTTAAAAGAGAGATAGTGGGGATCCCTGTAGCAGATTCGTTATTAAATGAGAACTGAGTTAGTGGCCCAGTTGGCAAGTGAGCTGGTTATCCGAGTGCTATTTTCCTCTCTTCCCATTGGTCCATTACTATGTCACATGGATTAAGCAAAAAGTTGATGTAAATTTGGCAAATTCAGCCCTTAGACTTTGGCAGATTTATTATTTGAGCTCTTTTCTTCATTTCTTTGGCAAATCTAGTCCTTTGACCTTCATTCTTGATCATTTTTGTCCTTTGACTTGGTTGACTTGAGAGTTGACCAGGTCTGACTTTGATCTTGACTTTTTCCAAAATTGCACTTATGTCCCTCAACTTTTGAACATTGTTAAGATAGGTCCTTTATCTTCTCATGGCTTGTCATATTTGATCCTTCTCTTGTCTTTTCTTCATAAATGAACTTGATTTCACTTGTTTGCTTGAAATTTGTATCCTTGTTACCTATTTAAGCACAAACAGAAAACATACCACATAATACTGCTTTATAGCATAAAAGTTAGGTATTTGCTATGTGTTTTAGGGTGATTTGTTGACTTATTGATATGAGATTTTACTCATATCAAATCCCCTACACTTGATCATTGCCATGACCTCATGCAATGCCATATTTTAAAGCCCAAAATTTCATTTTTCTCATAATTAACCCACCTTTGCCAATATGAAATGCTTTTACACTAATCTACGCTATATGATGCATGATTTTGATTTTATACAATGCAATGAAAAGAAGAACAATTCTATAAATATATTTTTGATTTTCTTGAAATGGTTTTGATGGAAATAACTCATAAAGAAATCAAAGACTTAGATTAGGGATTTTGGTACCATGAACACTTAAACCCTCAAGTTTCACTTTCCCCATACCAAGCTTAAAAATGGGATCATTGTAATCACAAGTAAAAAGTGCATCAACTTATTCATGACAATTAAATGTGGAACCGGTTATTATTTGAGCAAATTTCTTTTGGGTAAATTTGTCATTATTTAAAGCGTGAAGTATAAGAAATGAAAAATCCAAAAATAAAGAAGCACGATTTTAATCCTAAGTAATCCTCTCATCCATTACTCAAAAACCACCCACAATTAATATAAGTCTGACTCAAGAATAATAAGTCATTCGCCTTATGTGTAAAATCCTTATGTCATGCATTAATAAGTAGCTACACACTCGCTAAGGAAAGAAAAATAAAACTCACACAATAATTTATATCCGCCGCCTTTTTGAGACTTTGGATCTTCAATCCCGCAACACGTCAGGGTAATATTGGATTGGAGCAACTATCAAATCCCCACAACCCTTGTGAGAGTAATATTGGAATTCAATAGCTACTATAAATAACACTTCACTGCCCTTCTTGGGAGTGTTGTATAATTATTTTTTGCCTTCTTTTTTTCATCTTTTTTTCATCTTTTTTTTCTTGCCATTCCTTTTTTTAAGCCGCTCTTATTTTTCTTTATTCCTCACAATGAAAGTTGAAAAGAATAAAAGGAAAAACACCCGCTAAGTATTAAGCATGACATAAGTCTAGTACACATAAAACGTTCTAACTTAGAATCTTAAGACGTACTTATTCCAACCATGAATGATTAGTCACAAATGTATAAGAGACTACAAACCAATTAAAACCGTTCTTGATTATTTATTAACATATATACATGCGAAGAAATTAGAGGCAAAGAAAGATAAGGGTTTAGACACAAGTAATTTTCATAAAGTTTATCTAGCCCTTTTATACTTGCTTCAACTCTATCATCTCCCATTCTCCACAAATTTAAAATCTCAAATAATGAGACACGTGGATGCTTAGCCTAATAGACCAATGAAGGACTACATGGTTAAGGATACTAGCTAGAGTAAGCTTGGATAAGCAAACTCGGGTTGAGTCAATGTATCCATGGCGGGCCTAATATGTCAAAGAAGTCTAAATTTGTTAGACCATATCCTTTATTATATTTTTTTTCCTTTTTCAATTTTTCATAAAAAACAAAAGAAGAAATATATACAATGCAAATGTGTTATGCAAATGAAAAATGATTGATGCAAAAATTATGAATGCATATTTTTGGTGGCCAAAGTAGATCAAAAATTTGAAAAATATTTGAAAAATTAATTTCCAAGTTATCATGAAGGTCAATGACAAAGTCTAGGTAAAGTCACCTCGATAGAAGACCCCCTACACTTAAGCTAAACATTGTACTTAATGTTTAAGAGCATGGGAGTATAAACTCCCATACACTTATGACAATGTATAGACTTTGCTTAACCCAAGTTAAGGAAAGATCAACTATAGTGAATTCATTGTTTAAGCACGATGTGTCTATGAAAAATCACAATCGTAACAAAGTGAACCGGATACAAGGGCCTCCTCCATAAGCTCCAATGCACGAGATGAGAGAGCAACCCTACAAAAAACATAAAGAAAAAAGGAAAGTCTCCCCCTACACTTATCCTCAACTCTATACCCTTATTTCTAACCTACCACACTCCAAGTCTAAAAACTCTAAGCCTAGTTATTCAAGCTTGATTTATAGAGTCTCTAGCTCGACTCTTACCACAATGGATCAATTCATGGGAAAAATGGGGATCTCTTGGACCATTGCCACGGAAATTTCCTCGACAAAATAGTGCTTAACACGGTGACCATTCACTTTGAAATTTGGACAATCAGGTTGTGACAACTCAATAGTTCCGTATGGAAATACTTGAGCAATAGTGAATGGACCAGACCATCTCGACTTAAGCTTGCCCGCTAAGAGTTTCAACCTTGAGTTAAAGAGAAGAACCGGCTCTACAACTTTGAACTCACGGTTCTTGATCTTAGCATCATGCAATTTCTTAGTCTTTTCCTTATAAAGCAATGAGTTCTCATAAGTAGTGGCTCTCAATCCATCCATTTCATTGAGTTGGTCCTTTCTATGTGAACCGGCTTGATTCAAATCAAAGTTTGGCCACTTGAGAGCCCATGAAGCCTTATGCTCTAACTCGAATGGGAGGTGACATGCTTTTCCATAGACAAGCCTATATGGAGTACAACCAATTAGTGTCTTAAAATCCATCCTAAAAGCCCACAAAGCATCACCAAGCTTATCCGACCAAGAAGCTCGATGCTCTCCCACCGTTCTTTCCAAAGTCCTCTTTAAACCACGATTTGTGACCTCGGTTGGACCATTGGTTTGAGGGTGATATGCGGTAAAAAGTCTATGGTTAACACCATACTTCTTCATAACTCTTGTAAATTGATCATTACAAAAATGAGTACCACGATCACTTATGATGGCATGAGGTACACCAAATCTAGCAAATAATTGCTTCAAAAATTTCACTACAACTCGAGCATCATTAGTAGGCAAGGCTTTGGCCTCAACCCACTTTGACACATAATCCACGGCTACGAGTATGTATTTATTTCCCTTAGATGATGGAAAAGGTCCCATGAAATCTATTCCCCACACATCAAAATTCTCACATTCTTGTATGAAGTTTTGTGGCATCTCATCTCGTTGAGTAATTTTTCCTTGTCTTTGACATACATCACAAAATTTCACCATTTCTTGGGCATCTTTGTATATTGAAGGCCAATAGTAACCCGAATCAAAGACTTTCTTGGCGGTATAGTTGGTTCCAAAATGTCCACCCGTAGGTCCCTTATGACAAGCTTCTAAGATATTAAATGCCTCAGGCCCATCTACACACCGTCTAATGATTTGGTCCGCACATTGCCTAAAGAGGTAAGGGTCATCCCAAAAGTAGTATTTCACTTCCTTAAGAAATTTATTCTTTCGTTGTGAAGTGAGACCCTCTATTAGCACATCTCCCACAAGATAGTTTGCAATATCCGCAAACCAAGGGGTGGTATCCTCTTGAGAAAAGATAGACATGAGATCCTCTAATGGAAAGGATTCATTAATTTCCTTATGAGGCAATTCACCTTGAAAAGGATGCTCAAGTCTACTCAAGTGATCCGCTGCTAAATTCTTAGCTCCTTTCTTATCACAAATCTCAATGGAAAACTCTTGTAGCAATAAAACCTATCTCAAAAGTCTAGGCTTAGCATCATGCTTTGTCATGAGGTACTTGAGAGTGGAATGATCTGTTTACACTATGGTTTTGGAGAACACAAGATAGGGTCTAAATTTCACAAAGGTATAGACTATAGCAAGCAACTCTTTCTCCGTGGTGGTATAGTGAAGTTAATCAACCGTCATGGTTTTACTAGCATAGTGTATAGGTTGAAAATACTTATTCACTCTTTGTCCTAACACGCCCCCCAGGACATAATCACAAGCGTCACACATGAGCTCAAAAGACAAATCCTAATTTGGAGAAACCAAAACGGGCGCCTTAGTCAACTTTTCCTTAAGTATCTCAAAAGAGTCTAAACACTCTTGGTGAAAATGAAAGGAGCCTCTTTTTTCCAAGAGGTGGGTCATCGGTCTTGCAATCTTAGAGAAATCTTGTATGAAACGTCTATAGAATCCCGCATGACCCAAAAAACTTCTAACTCCTTTCACCGTGGTAGGTGGGGGAAGCTTAGCAATAATATATATTTTAGCACGATCCACTTCTAAACCTTTGTTGGATATATTATGTCCTAAGACTATTCCCTCTTTGACCATGAAATGGAACTTCTCCCAATTAAGAACAAGACGTGTTTCTTCACACCTCTTAAGCATACGTTCTAAATGGAAGAGACAAGAAGTGAATGAATCTCTAAAGACCGAGAAATCATCCATGAAAACTTCCATAGTGTGCTCAATCATGTCATGAAAGATTGCCATCATACACCTTTAGAATGTCCCCGGTGCATTGCACCAGCCAAAAGGCATTCTCTTGTAAGAAAATGTACCATAGAGATAAGTGAATGTGGTCTTTTCTTGATCCTTAGGGTCTATGGGTATTTGAAAATAACCCGAAAATCCATCTAGAAAACAATAGTACTCATTTCCTGCTAAGCGTTCAAGCATTTGGTCCATAAAAGGCAATGGGAAATGATCTTTTTTAGTAGCATGATTGAGATTCCTATAATCAATACAAACTCTCCAACCCGTGACAAGTCTAGTAGGAATAAGCTCATTGTTCTCATTAGGCACTACGGTGATTCCACCCTTCTTAGGAACACAATGTACTGGGCTAACCTATGGAGAGTCGGAAATGGGGTAAATCATGCCCGCATTAAGGAGTTTGATAACTTCCTTCTTAATGACCTCATGGATTTTAGGGTTAACCCTTCTTTGGCTTTGAATGGCGGGTTTGTATCATCCTTCATAAGGATTTTGTGTGTAAAAAAGTTTGGATCAATTACCCTTATGTCAGATATTTTCCATGTTATGGCTTGCTTATGTTTCTTAAGGACCTCTATGAGTTTTTCCTTCTCATCATCTTTCAAGTCTTTAGCAATGATCACGGGTAATTGGTCTTTTCCTTCTAAGAAAGAATATTCAAGGATAAGTGGACTATCTATGGAAGGTTTCACTATGGATGGATCATCATTGGTAACTTCTTGTGGAATTGGAGAAGGAATGGGATCCTCATTGAGCAACTTTTGGATAGTTAGAATGTCTTCTTCCCAATTGATGGGAGAATCATCATTACCAAGGAAGTTGGACTCAAATTCCTCCAAGAGGAAATCACTCTCTCCGAAAGGTGTTAAGGAGGGAGCAATTGAGGCAACGGTCTCTACATGAGGCATGTCTTCACTACCATTCTTACAAGCTTCATGGAAATGCTCATCACACACCTCATCAAGAACATCCACTATGTTAATTGTTTCACAAGCTTGAGACTTCTTAGTCACTTTTCCTAGCTTAAAACCACTTTCTAATCCTCAACTCTCATAATTAGTTCTCCTTCTGCCACGTCTATAAGAGTACGACCCGTCCTCAAAAATGGTTACCAACAATTAGAGGAACTCTCGGGTCCATATCATAATCAACCACTACAAAGTCCGCCGGAAAGGTAAACTTATCCACACCTACAAACACTTCCCCCGCAATACCTACCGGATAAGCTATGGTACGATTGGCTAACTCAAGGGTCATCCTAGTAGAGTGAGCCCGGGAAGAGAGAGTTTTTACCAAACCGATAAAGGCATGAGATTTATGCTTGCCCCTAGATCCGCTAGTGCCATGCAATTTTCCATCCCGGGAAAATTACAAGGGATCGAAAATCGCCCTGGATCTCTAAGTTTTGTAGGTAAGGTTTTGAGCAACACGACGGAGCAATTCTCATTAAGTGATGTGTTAGGCAAATCCACCAATTTTTCCTCGTTGGAGAGGAGATCTTTGAACATTTTAGAAACTTTGGCATATATGTAAGAGCTTCCGCAAAGGAGATGTTTATGTTAAGTTGCTTAAACATCCTCAAAAAATTAGAGACATGAATATCATCCTTGTTTTTCAATTTCTCCTTTCTAAATCTTGATGGGTAAGGAAGGCTTGGTTTTGGTGTAGGTTGATTAGTTGTTGTTGTGGAAGGTTTCTCTTTGTTGGTTTCTTCATTGGTAGGTTTGGAAGGTAAAGGAGAAGTGAGTATAGGTTGAGAAGGTGTAGGTGTTGAAATGGTAGAGCTTGAAGGTGGTGAATAAGATGTAGAAGGCTTATCACAAGGTGGAACAATAGTAGGCTTAACCATAAGAGGTGTAGGAGATGAAGGATCATTAGTTGTTTTTCCACTTCTTGTTGTGATAGCATTGACATTAGCCCTTGGGTTTGTTTCTGTGTTTGAAGGTAGAGCCCCTTGTGGCCTTTGAGTATGCATAATTTGGTTGTGTAGAAGAGCAAATTTCTTGTTGTTTTCCTCTTGAGCCTCTTTCATTTGTTTTTCATAAGAAGTAAGCTTTTGAAGAATCAAATCCATGGGGTTAGGTTGCACATTTCCTTGATAAAAATCTTGGTTTGGATATTGAAGTGGAGGTGGTTGGTTAAATCCTTGATTTGGTGTATGAAAGTTGTTTCTTGATGTTGAAAATTATTGGGTGCTCTATAGTTGTTCCCTTGGTAGTTTGGCCTAGGACCTTGATTTCTTTGTAGCAATTGAGGAGGATTGGGTTGATTTTGGGTGGGTGGATGGGGTGGAAAGGTGGGTGGAGCAAGGTAGTTATTTGACTTGTAAAAGAGATTGTTTTGATTGATGTTAGGTTTCAAGTGCTCTCTATGTTCTTCTTGATACGCATAACATTCACCTTGGTAACCTTGAACCTTGTCACATTGTAAGTAAGAATGAGGACCTCCATAAGTCTCACATGAAATAGCAACGGCATTCACATGATTGGTGGAATTGTTGCCCAAGGAAACTTTCATAAAGTGTTGCATCATTGTTTGTTGCATCTTTTGGGTATTTTGCAAGAGTGCTTGATTTTCCTTTTGGGATTGGGTCCATTCTTGCATTTGTGAAAGGAGTTGACTCTCAAATGGTTTGGAAACACCCTCTTGAATAACATGGACTCTCTCATCAAATTGTGTGTTAGTTTGCACCATGGATTTAGTCTCAATAATGTCCCATGCCTCTTGAATGGATTTAGAAAGAATATTCCCACCCGCGGAGGAGTTGTATCTTGATGATGTGGTCTTAATCCATTATAAAAGGTATTGATTTGGTCAACTTCATTGAATCCATGATTGGGGCGTTTTCTCAATAACTCCTTGAACTCTTCCCAACCATCACTAAAGGTTTGGCTAGGTTTTTGTTTAAATCCAATAATTAGGTTTCCCAAAGCCGTGGTCTTAGATGGAGGAAAGAAATTGTTCAAAATTTTCTTAGTAAAGGCATCCCAAGTGTTAATGCTCTTAGGTGGTTGTGTATCTAGCCAATACTTGGCATTGCCCTCTAAGAAGAATTGGATCAAAATCAACTTGATGGCATCATGGGGAACTCCAATTTACTTAATCGTATTGCAAAGAGATAAAAACTTCTTGATATGATCGTGTGGATTATCACTAGGTCTCGCAAAAAATGGTGTGTTTGAAACCAAGCTAATCATAGATGTCTTAAGCTCAAAGGAGTTTACGGGTATCTCGGGTATAACAATAGCATCGGCATATCCTTGCACATTGGATTGTAGGTGCTCCATCAAAGGTTGATTGTCAACGGCGGCCATGGCTTCTTGTGTGATGTTCAAAGCACGATTCTCGGGATCGGCTTGATGGACGGTGTTGTTTTTACGCTTTCTCTTTTTCTTCCTTTTCGGAGGAAGGGGTTGTACACCAAATGGTATTTGTGCACGCCCTCGGGTGAGCATGCAACTCAAATCAAGGAGTGAGAGAGAAACTCTCATTCAACTTTGGAAAAGAAGGGATTATCCTTTCTGAGGTTCAATAAGTAATATCCACAAGAAAATATAGTATACGTAAGTAATACTTGGGTGCACGACCCCCAATCAAGATTTCCTTTTTATTATACGCACTAGTGAACCGGGGTTAGGTGGCGCGAAGCACTTAAGTACATTTACTTTGTAGTTTGTATTCTTCGAATTCTTGCCTATTGGAAGTATTTATCTATTCTTGCTTAATTAAATTTGATCGATACACGTGTCAAGGACTGGAACGCTCCCGAACACGGTGTATTGCAAAATCAATACTTATGGAAGTATTTGTATTGAATGTTCGTATAGGTATACGTATCTACATATAATAATATATCAAAAATATTTTTGTATTTATTGGGTTTTTAAAGAAAATATTATATGTACGTAAAAACCGATAAAATCCAATAATATATAATTTTGGGTGCAATCTCTTAGGAAAAAGATTGCTTTTTGAATTTTTTTTTGGTTCAATTCTTTAGAAAAAGAATTGATTTTGTTATTTTTTAGTTTTTGTATTTTTATATTTTTGATTTTTTTTATGTTTTTGATTTATGATACGTAAAAATAACGTCCACTAGGTGAAATGATCCCAAAATCCAATCGAAACAATCAATCAATAGTCTCTCGTAATGTCATGAACCGGCAGCGACGCCATTTGAAATTGAGTATTTGTAAGTTCGTTTATTCTCGATTCTTGACAAATTGAAAGGCCTAAAAATGTCGAGCTTTTAATTGTTCTTGGATGTTAAGGATATTTGGAATTCTATGTCTAATTCAATCAACACGTAAAAAAAGGAAAATATTAAAGCTACGTATCCGTAAAACAAAGTGCACGTACCAATTACTATTCACAAAGTACAAATTTTTAATGCATAAAAAGTAAATTTCTTGAAATGTAAACTAAATGAAAGTAAAAGGACTGAAATGTAAAAATCAGGAACTACAAGGACCAAACAAGTGAAATGTAACAACTAGTAACAAACTTATCAAGATTACCAAACTTTCTAACTAAAAATGTAACAAACTAAAACTTGAAGGACTGAATTATTGCAAATTCTTAAAAACTTGACAATTAACACTGATTACAAACACTAGTAAAGAACAAGGACCATATTGCAATTAAATGGAAAGTTATATGAAAAATGGGTAAACTAAAATGAATAACCAGGATTGAGCTTATTAATGAACCAAATTAAGTCTGGTTTGTTTTAAACTACTTAAAATGAAAACTTAGCTAGGCCATTAACAGGACTCTGCTTAAAAACTTGAAAATCACAAATTAGCTTATTTCAATAAGCCAAGATTAAGCTCAAATGAAATCCAGACTTCCACAATCCAATTTAATTGATGAAACTGATTAATCAACTAACAAGAAGCTAGGAATGTCTTTTAGAATGAAAAATGGTCCACTGAATAAGCCAGAATCAAGAATTAAACAAAAATGGGCTTATTTGACAAACATTGACCAAAATTCCAAAAAGCTTATTTTTGCAAAATCCACTCAAGACATATTAGCAAACTTATTGGTGAAAGAAAATTGACAAGTTATTGAAGTGGAATTGGAGATATGACAAAACAGTTTGGACTTGATTATAGAAACTTGCATATGCTCATAAGCTAACTAATAAGTTGATTTCTCTTTCAAATCTTGAAACTGTATAATTTCCTCTTAGACACTAAAAGTTCAGATATTAAGCTATACTTTGAAACAAGTTTGAGCTGATTTGGTCCAGTAATGAAGGTATGACAATGAATCAAAGTGAGCAAGTTTGACTGATTATCTAGTTAAAAATCTTGACCCATACTTTTTCAATACCAATTGCCTTTTTGAAAACAATTTTGACCACAAAACTCTACTAAAATGTTTACACTAGTTTACCTGATGTAAATGAACACTTAACAAAGGATTTAACAAACTTGAGTCACCAAAACTTACTTAAACCAAACACACCTTAAAACTCTGAATGAGAACTTTTTCAAAGAGGATTTAAGCACAAGTTTAAGACAGGTTCAGACTTTGATCAAAACTTGTTCAAATGAAAATATTAAGTATGCTTGAGCCAAAAATAAACATGTAACCAGACTGAATCCATAAAATGAACCTAATGAATATAAACTGATGAATATACTAACTGAAATCAAGTAAATCTCAATAAAAAGCTGAAAGACAATAAATTCTCTATCAAACTAACACAATTATGCTACAATCAAGCTAAGCAAACATTCAGATCAGCAAGTAATCATTTATCTAAGAATTTATCATGCAAGTACACTTGAGAGGAACCAAAAACAGGATTTTTAGAACCTTTTAGCTAAAGGCCTCCTCTGATGCAGTAGAGGAGCGCTGAGCTCTCTAGAAAATAATTAAACACTAGTAATCAACCCAAATTCATCATCATATCAACACCAAAAGACTGCTTTGATCATCAATCTGCTAGAAATCTGCATATGTCTGGAAATGGACTTCTTATGAACTCTAAATAAATCTGAACAACTACAAGTACTTCAAAACATCAACAAAGCATCCATTGATCAATGAAGATCAACAGGTTTGCAGGATTGAGTAAAGTAGAATGAGAGTAAGTGAACTGAATTGTGAATTTTATTAATTGGAGGGAAAGTTTGTTACAAGTGATAATTGTCTAACTAACCAACTCTTAGGTGTGTGTCAAACACCTAAGAGTTGTTGTAACTGAAATGGAAGAAATAGAAATGAAAGGAAAATTTAAGTGTGTATTTTTCACAACTAAGTCTACACACTACAAATGAGAGCCTATCAGGGTATTTATAGAGTAGAAAGGAGTTGTAGGAGATGACGGTGACGTGTTTTGTACAATCAGAAGTTGCCAGGTGTACTGAATCAGTTAATTGAGTTTAGCCGTTGATGAACACCTTTTGGGGTTTTCTTCTTGTGTTAATTTGATACTAATTGACCACTTAGGATAGCTTCGTTTCTTGATTTGGAGTCCTTTTCATTTTTTACTCTTTGCCTGAAATTCACTCTAGCTAAAAATCAGTCCTGGGCGCGTTCTCGTTGAAGATGACACGTGGAAGCTTTTCATTCGTTCTCATCTAGTCACACGGATCATTATCCAAAAGTGGATAATGTGAATATTGCATGACGCTTTGTGATTGGCTGAAAAGAGAGATAGTGGGGATCCATGTAGCAGATTCAGTATTAAATGAGAACTGAGTTAGTGTCCCAGCTGGCAAGGGAGCTATCCGAGTGCTATTTTTCCTCTCTTCCCATTGGTCCATTACTATGTCACATGGATTAAGCACAAAGTTGATGAAAATTTGGCAAGTTCAGCCCTTAGACTTTGGCAGATTTATCATTGGAGCTCTTTTCTTCATTTCTTTGGCAAATCTAGTCCTTTGACATTCATTCTTGATCATTTTTATCCTTTCACTTGGTTGACTTGAGATTTGACCAGGTTTGACTTTGTTCTTGACTTTTTCCAAAATTGCATTTAAGTCCCTTAACTTTTGAACATTGTCAAGATAGGTCCTTTATCTTCTCATGGCTTGTCATCTTTGATCCTCCTCTTGTATTTTCTTCATAAATGAACTTGATTTCACTTGTTTGCTTGAAATTTGTATCCTTGTTACCTATTTAAGCACAAACACAAAACATACCACATAATACTGCTTTATAGCTTAAAAGTTAGGTATTTGCTATGTGTTTTAGGGTGATTTGTTGACTTATTGATATGAAATTTTACTCATATCAATCACCTAGATATTGTATTCGAATCCAAAACGAAAAATAAAGGAAAAATAGATAAATACGAATAAAAAGTTTGAACTCGATTTATACAAACTATAAGGTGGGTATAAGGCGACGTGCTGTAAAAGGCCGTCTAAGGAAAAAGGTTTTTCAGTGCTTTGTGCCGCCTCGTTTCCCCGCCTGCTTGTGCGTATATTGAGAGGGACGGCCGATTATTGGTTTGCCTACTCAAGTAGTAATAAATCTTATTTTTGTTGTTTACTTATTGAACCTCGAGACGTTTGGGTTTTCACCTACGTTTCAAAGTCGACCGAGGGTAGTTTACTTCCATAGTAAATACTTTCACTCCTTGTTTTTATCAATCTATGATTGATTTGAAAAATAAAAACACCAAAAATAATCTTCTTTATCCTCTATCATGTTTAATTCTTTTCTCGTCACCCTCTAATTTTTAATTCTTCCATGAATTCCTTCGTCAGTCGTGTAGGGTGTGGAGAACCGTTATATGGTCTTTTACCATGTCGGTGGTGTACGTGTGAGTGTTGTGGAAATGATTTACGTAACGATTTATGAGTTGGATTTTGTCCTTTTTGTAATGTTATTACTTCATGTGGAAACCCGATTTTTTCAAATAATCCTCTCGATTTTTACCCACCTCCACACCCCACATATGAGACACCCTCGTGTGAGTTATATGGAAACGATTCTCATTTTGGTGTTGATTGTTCGCATAGATTCTCTCTTAATTACGAGCAAGAACCGGGCTACAATCAAAACAATGATGACAATTGTTATCCACAAGATTCCCCGAGTTTACCACAATAATATATTTGTTGTGAGTATTGTAGGGGTCCTTGCGATAGTTTTTGTTTTCAACTGATGGATCAAATTTTTTATGAGCCCACTCCTTGCTATAATTCCATTCACTCTGGTTTTAACCAATCCCCACTATTCTCTCTCGATAGTGAAAATTATAGACGAACTGAAACATTATTCCAACAAATAATGAATAAAGGAAGTGTTGAAATCATTGAAAAGAGCATCGAAGATATGTTGCAAGAAAAGAGATAAATTGATTAAGAGATTAACGATATAACTAATGAACTGGGAATTCGAAGATATCGAGGAGAAATAATTGATGAGGAATTTAAAAGAGAGTATGAGATTAAGATTTGTGGGTTTTCTATTATAGATCCGGTGGTCTAGGTCGGTGGTAGAAAGTGGTGGTAGCCATGGATGAATATAGAGAGAGAGGTTGTGTGTGAAAGAAAGAAAAAGTGTATTAAACTCAAATGAAAACACAAGCAACAACCCCTCCTTGGAAGCCTTGGAAGGGTATATATAGTCACATGACACCTAAACTATACATCGTTACCTAGTCTAGTCAATGCGTGTGTGACTATTATAACTAATGGGAATTCTTAAATGTCGTCACATAAAGTGAATTTCCAACAATCTTCCCACATGGGACGACGTGTAAAATTCCTTACAATATTCTTCCTGACAAGTACATAATGATTAAGAACAAAAGATTCCATGAAGCATCCAATGCTGATGATGTCTTTTGAGGCCTTTGACTTCAAGTCTTTACTTCAAAACGACTCATCTTTAAAGTAACTTGTAGTAGAAATACTGTAACGACACGAGCTAAGTAATCCATATACTTCTAGTTAAGGAGAAGCTTCTGAATTAACTTCCCCTAATTCATGTCACATAATCTTGATGTAGAAGCTTTTAATAGCTTCCCCCTAAACCGACAATCCTCATAAGGAAATCCAAAGCTTTGAATAAAGCTTAGAATGATTAAGCGCACAGCGGAATTTAACAAGCAAACCCCATCATATAAAATGATAATGTTGATATAAGGGATTGAAAGTTGGGGCACACCAAGTAGATCAACAACGTCTCTTCTCACGCTTGAATAATTCTTCTGAATTTTTCTTCCCCCTGAGAGTTCAAGTTATGCATACTAGAAAAAATCAAAACATTTCTTCCCCCACGTAGTTGAAGAAAGTAAACCAATCCCATGTATGAAGCTCAAATACTGAAGTAGACACTTTATCCCATTCATGAAGTTGACATCGTAACACCAGAGTCAATTAAGTCCCAGAAATGCACATATCTTCTTCTGGATATGCACCAGAGTCAATTAAGTTCCAGGAATGCATATCTCTCCATATAGGAAAATGATGATGAATAATTGCAACATCAAAACAATTAAACATCGAATCAGTAGTGTACCGTTTAGAGATTGATAACCCCACGAGTTAAAACACTGATTTTCTTTGCGGTTATGACAAATGTCTTCCCGAAATGTCTTCAAACCAAAAGAAGGTATGAAGTTCATCACGTGTACTTGTTGTGTGTTCAATGTGTCTTTATCTTCCCCCTTGATGGTTTCGAAACTTCGGAACCAGCAATAAATCGTACGCACATGTACCTGAAATCTCGTGAGAATAATAAATAAGAGGAATTATATATTTTGTGAGAATTAGCTGCTGATCGAAATTCTCTACTCATAAACTCTCCATGGCCATCTTTACCAACCCCCTTGTAGGCAATTTGAAGTGACCACTGATGGAATGAACCACATACATCAAACATGAAACTGAATAAAAATCCTTCGATCTTGTGAGTTAAGCTTTCAAAATTGTTGAATGAGGAACGGTGGAGAAATCTCTAAGTACCTAATACATTACTGAAGAAGTATATAAGCACAACACCTCTTGAAATTATCCACATCGACTATGCGCGTGATACGAAGTACAATAATGTAGCTCATTAAGGTGATAGTTATCCAAGTCATCAACCAACCACCCCGAACCCGGTAACTTGATAATCAAGTCTTCATCCTAAGATTTAGCTTGAACAAGTTATCTTTCAAAGATAAAATAAGTGCACGCCTTCGAAAAAATCCATCTTCAACTTCAAATAATTAATACCCGATCAAACATCCGTAGCTACTAAAAATATCGCCAATTTTCTTTCTTGGTCCCGTCAAAATAAATTCCGTCACTTTGGCTCGTCTTTTTGTGTAAACCCCTATAAAATGACCGATAACTAATATTTACTAGAAAAATTAGTAAAAATTACTAATAGTAAAATTACTAATCACGTTTAGCAAAATTAGTCATATTCTCATTTTAACATCATATTACCCATATTATGGACATATATACGCGTATGCATTCAAAAAATGAATGACTTGGCTGGCCCATGAAATCATACGACCCGATCCATTCAATCAAGTTATCTCAACGACATCAAGTTATAAATGTGTGATAACCTAATTTTTCTCAAATAATAACAACCCCTAATCTCTCTCATAACAAGCGCAGACACTACACACAAATCAATCCCAAGGCTTTGGTATCACCGCCCCCCATCTTCTTCTATCTCCCATCTCAGAACAACCAAAGATGCAGTCACTATTTTTTGATACTTTTCTCCATCACAAATCAATCACCAATAAGATGACCAATCAAACGAACCCATTCCACCTATGGTTTTATGATCAGTGCCACTTTAAATCACAATCACCACCTACAATTTATGAACAAAAATCGTTTGAATCATAAGAAAGAGCCAAGATCCAAAACGATTTCTTCTTCAAGATCTTTATCAAGATCTCGGGTAGGTGATTATATGCATGTCGGTTTTTCTGTTTTGTCTACATGAATCGAAAAAAATAAGAGCAAACTCTTTAGTTTGAACTCTTTTCTTTGATTCGAATAATAAAAGTGGGTAAACCAAACATGGATCTGTGATGCATGTTGTTCAAAGAAAAAATCTGTAAGGATTTTGTTACATTGAACCAAACTGAGATCAACTAAATTTTCTGTTTTAAATGTTTTGAGTCTAGATGTGATGGGGAATTAGGAGACGATGGAAATAAGTTTAGATGAGGATTTGTTGTGGAGTTAAAAGGTTGGAGTGTAATGGTAGAGTCTTGGTCAAATCAGTCATTGTATGTTTTTTACTGGGTTCAGTCAAACAGTCATTGTCTTGTTTTTCCAGTTTTGGTATAGTTTTGATACCACATGTCAAAATAAACCAATGCAATGTCTTCACTACACCCCATCGGAATGTCTTCAAATCCATCAGAATATGAAGAAGTCCCATGAGAATATGAATAAGTCCCATCGGAATATGAATAAATCTATCGGAAAGTATTCATAGGAATATATCCGTCGGAATATATCCGTCGGAATATATCCGTCGGAATATATCCATCGGAATATATCCGTCAGAATCATATCCATCGGAATCATCTGTCGGAATGTATCCAACTGAAATCTTATCCATAAGAGGTACTTTTCCGTATTTACAGGATCTTGGTTTTGTGGATCTGATTTTCTTTCTTTAGATATGGGTTTTAGTCGGCAAGATCTTCATCATAAAGAAATACGAGAAAACCCATTTGACCATACAATAGCTTTAAACAGCTGATTTTGAGACCATAGTGAGATCTAAAAATCACATTAATAAAGAACTTAGACCATAGAAAAAGAATGAAACCCAGACTAAGAAACCCTAGATTAATGAAACTAGATATGAAAAAGATAACAACTTGACTCATGAATCCAAAAAGGACAAAACTGTGACAAAAAATTTGACATTCGTGACAAAGAATTAACAGATCTGACAAAAAAAAATTTTGACCACCAAATCAATAACAATAAAACACGATCCAAGAATAGAACCAAAGCTCTGATGCCAATTGTGGGTTTTCTATTATAGATCCGGTGGTCTAGGTGGGTGCTGGAAAGTGGTGGTAGCCATGGATGAATATAGAGAGAGAGGTTGTGTGTGAAAGAAATAAAAAGTGTATTAAACTCAAATGAAAACACAAGCAACAACCCCTCCTTGGAAGCCTTGGAGGGGTATATATAGTCACACGACACCTAAACTATACATCGTTACCTAGTCTAGTCTATGCGTATGTGACTATGATAACTAATGGTAATTCTTAAATGTCGTCACATAAAGTGAATTTCCAACAAGATTAGACAACTTATGCAAGATTATAATGGATTAAGCATTGAGATTCGAAAGAAAGAACAAGCTCAAGAGGAAAATATCTTGCTTCTCTTGAACTCGAGCGTTCTCTTCTTATTGATGATGACGACGATGATGATATATTCGATCTCACTCCATCTCATGACGTCACTACTCTTATTATTGATTCTTCCACCGTGGAACCCGACAATTCTCTAAGAAAGGGGAACGAGCATCTTAGCACTATTTCGGAAACGGAATCGGACGAAGTAATAAAGTCTAGTGTTGAAATCCTTGTCCAAAACCTAATAGAGTCTGATGGTATTTCCAATGAATCGTGTGATTTGCCACATTGTGATAACTCTCCTTCTTCAAATCACATTGAGATTTTCTTCAATTCTAATGATGAAAATTGTGATGGAAATGAAGATTTTGAGTATGATACGACTTCTAGTAATTTATCTAATGAGGAGTTCTCCGATGAACTTTCTTATAAAGATGACATTCACGACTCGGGTTATGAGGAGGTTCCCGATGAACCAACTTTTGTTCACTCATTTCCACCGGGAAATGAGGATGATAGTGATCCGGTTCTTGAGAGGTTCACCTTTGAACATACTCCTTTAGACCCATTTCCATCGGGAAATGAGGTTGATTTGATGACTCTGATCCTTGAGAAGTTCTCCGATGAAATTACTCATTTAGAGGTGGAAGACGTGATTCTTCGTGAAAAATTATCAAATGTCTATCTTCTCATTTCTAAAATCAAAGCTTTGAATTCTAAGCCTAATGCCAAGTCTTTCTATCTATCTCCTATCCCCGTTGAGGATAGTGATCCGCTTATGGAAGAGGTTGACATGTTTCTTGCTTCGAATGATTCGATACCACCGGGTGTTGATGAACTTGACCCGGAGGGGACGCTATCTCACTCCACCGGGAAATGAGGATGACAGTGATCCGGTTCTTGAGAGGTTCACCTTTGAACTTACTCCTTTAGAACCATTTCCACTTGGAAATGAGGTTGATTTGATGACTCCGATCCTTGAGAAGTTCTCCGATGAAATTACTCATTTAGAGGTGGAAGACGTGATTCTTCGTAAAAAATTATCAAACGTCTATCTTCTCATTTCTAAAATCAAAGCTTTAAATTCTAAGCCTAATGCCAAGTCTATCTCTCCATCTCCTATCCTCGTTGAGGATAGTGATCCGCTTATGGAAGAGATTGACATGTTTCTTCCTTCAAATGATTCGATACCACCGGGTGTTGATGAACTTGACCCGGAGGGGGACTCTATCTTTTTAGAGCATTTACTTGATGATGATTTCGTCCCAAGTCCTCCTCTCACTCACTTTGATCTTAATGTGCGGGTTTTTCATATGACTCATGTTGAGTACCATGACCCGATTGATCACATTCCTAAGGGTGAAATGGTCGATAAGGATAAGAATGTTGAGGCTACTATAAATGAAATTTTCACCACACCATTACCATGTGCTTTATATGATTATGGATTAGCATGGGGGGAACACACAGTGTTGTCTATTCATTTCTCTCCCGAGGACGAGGTATTCGATCCCGGAATCATTGATTTAGGGAAATCTAGGCCTTTCACCGATGTAATAATTGAAAGACTTTTCGATCATCTTGGTACGAGTTTATCTTGGGGAAGCTACTATATCCAATTCATGATTTGTGACTACCATCTCTTTTTGGAGATTTATTTTGGAGTTTTATCCTTTCGTTTGTCATCCGACAACGAGGATGTGATCTTTGACCCCGGCATTGTGGTTTATGATGGATTTTATTCCAATATGTCGGTTTTAACCATTTTCCCTAAGGACCAATGAATGCGGGGATCGAGTCGAGCTCATGACTCGGTTAACAAAAACAAAGTGCCTTGTGGGGGAGTCCCATACATTCTATCTTCTATCTATTTTCTAACAATAATAAGGCTTGATCTTTTCAAGCTCGTGCTCGTGTTTTGTTGTGGTGTGAATCTTAGGTATAACCCTAATCATTGAAGACTCTCGTGTTTGGTTTTTGCCGGTCCACTCGAGCTTCCGTACTTTGATTGTCAAAAAGGGGCACTCTAACTATCCTTTGATTTTTATCGACTAACATTTTATCTTGAAGCATAATTAATAAACGGCTTATAGATTTGCGTGCTCTTACCATGTTAGGACTTTTGTATCCGACTCTTCGTGTTTTAGCAAGAGGGTGTTACTCTTGTGCTAGGAAACATTAAGGACAATGTTTGGTTTTAGCATGGGGGAGTCAATCGATATAATCACTTGCAATTGCTTTTTTCGTGTTCAAACGTAATCGTTTTTCTCGTTTTTCATTAAAAATTTTAATATTTAGTGTTATTTTGTATTTAATTAAAGAAAATAAGTGTTTTTAACACAAATGTAGGCTTTCCGTTGGTGAAAATAAAAATAGTTTTTGACTTGATTCGGTTTTTACCTTAGCTCATTCCTTAACGTGTTTAAATCAAGTTTTGCTAGACTTTTATATAGGGAGCTTTAAAACGCGAAAGTCTTAACTCATACGGGTTTAAGAACGAGAACTTTTCGCAAGTTCCTATAATTGATCCTAGAAAGTCGTTTATCAAGGGAACTTTAAAACACAAATTCTAAAACTTGAAAAAGACTAAGAAGATGCACGATCCTGTAGATGACTTGAAAATCCAAAACTTTGATTTAATTAGCTAAGTATCCATTAGTCTCACATTTTTGATATTTTACAATATGGAGAACAAGAAATGATGAAGTTTAATCATAAGTTTTTGAGGTTAATTCTTCCTTGTGTAAGTATTTTTGTGTTTGATTCTATCTACTTGTATTTATTTTCCATACTTGAATAATAAATTGCTTAATAAATGAAGTTTTTAGCGGTTTATACTTAATATCTTAACTCGTAACTCCTTCTTTTTCATCCCTTGTAATTAAAGTAAGAACACACTGAGGGTGTCAGCGTCATGGACTTTTTGATCATGGGATTGCGGAAATTTGGCTTACTATATATATCATAATAATAATAAGAATAAATAAAAACTTGTTCTCTATGAGCCTTCGGGTGGGAGTCATGTAGCACTAACCTTGTCATTAGAGCCTTAGGGTGTATGGCATGGTGACGTGTTTAATAAAAATTGCTTCATCATTATGAGCCTTAAGGTAGGATGGTGAATGTCAATTCCCTTATTTATGTCCAAGGAGCCTTCGGGTGTGGATTATAAATATGGAGTACTTTTACATCTTAAAGATTGACTTTGGAGGATTTAATGTTGCATTAAGTAGACCTATTAGCCAAATTTTGGATTCGGGGATTTATCCCTCAAATCGTGTTAAGTTATCCTTGATGTGGACTTTCTTTAGTGACAACGGTTTATGAAGTCGAGGTTAGGTTTTGAGTGTTGGGTTTACACTGTTTTTGCCTTCATTTTTGGACTAATAAATATTTAATAAGTCAAATGAGCCTTTGGGTGAATGATAAAATTTAAAATCTATAGATACAATTAGAAATAAAGAAGATTGAGTTTAACACAAATTACATGTATAAGTGGTCTTAACATTTGGACTATAATTGACAATGATCTTGTTTTTAAACTTGGCATGGATTGAGTGAAAAGTCAAGGACGATGAATCTATTTAAGTTTTATGATCCTAAAAGTTATTTTTCAAATAATGAAAGCAATAAATTGTGTCTTTGTCAAAATGAAGTCTCAAAATTTGAATAATAGTATAGTTAGTAGTTTTATTTTATCATTGCGTGAGGATACGGCAATTGCTTAGCAAGGGGGAGTTTGATATGAGTGAAATTACTCATATCAATTGTATCAATAAATGAACATAAAATGCATAAAATATACAAAAATGGTATTGTATTTGTTTGTTTCTTGTTTCATGTGTGTAGGTACTAAAGATCAAGAAAACCGGCAAAATCGACATGGAGATTGAAGAAATATCAAGAAGCCAAATGACAAGTCGTTTTATTCGAGGATTCAAGTTATTAATGTTATTTGGGCTTTGTGGGTCCCACATGTGCCTATTGGGCCTAAATGCCCAATAACGGAATTATAAAGTTATTAATTGGGTTAAAGCCCAAACAAGGCCCAAATTCATTAATAATGCAACGGATGAAAGTTAGGCCCAAGCCCAACTAAACAAATAAAAGTGGACAGTGGAGTTTTAATTCTTGCCAAAAATTGGGTAAAAGGCCAATTATTAATAAAGTTTTAACGAAATGGATGCAACTTTTGTAAGCCCATCACACAAAAAAGTCAGTCGGTGGAAGAAAGTTATATTTACTTTGATAAGTCAATGACTTTGGTCAAAACAAAATAAACGCAACAAATAAATAAAAGAAAGAAAAAAGAAGTCGACTGAAAGAATCAGAGACAGGAAGAACACAGCTCCCAAAAAAACCTAGCAATTTGGGGGTTTTCAATACACAAAGAATTGAACCTCACGCGCTGGAATTAATACCCAAGTTTATAGGAAGAGAATGATGCACCAGAAGATCCAACAAGACAGCCAATCACGTCACCTCTCTCATTTGATTGGTTGATGACTTGCCAATCATTGAGAGATCCAATGGTATTAAGCTACCTCAACATCAAAGTAACACAACTAGCACAAATGATTGCCACCCTGGCAATCCATGTGAAAGAGGGTGATTATCAGCCCTTTGATTGTAACTGAAAAGAAAGAGAAGGAAGAAGAGATGATCGAATGGCCAAGATTGATTATCCTCAACAACCCACCCCCTTGGGTTCTCTTATAATACCCCTGGTTTTGCTTGTATTTAACATCCCTTTCTTTACTTAGTACTGTTATAATGATATTTTGTAGCTAGGAATTGTATTTTTCACTTTTATAAATGATGTATTATTGATTGGATTTAATGAAATTAATTTTTAGTTATATAAATTCAGTGTCCCACGTTTTATTTTACTTTACGGTTATAAGTTTCTTACATTTTCTATTCTTTCAAATTTGATATTATAAATGTTAATCGTTCAGTTAACCTCAAGACATAGCTTAAGTGAATGATTTGAGTGAGATTGGGAATAAAGTTTAACCCACTGTTAGACATAGAATTAATTTTTGGTTCGAGATACACTGTTGGTTCGTGGTGTCTTGGTGGTTCGATTCATATCAATTGTTCGAGTTAAATTGTTGTTTCATGGTGTCTTTGGTTCGAGGTGATTGTGTTAGTGGTTCGAAGCTCAGAGTTCATAGGAGGTGTTTTGTGTCGATTTAGATAAGTCCGCTCAGCGCGTGACTTCTACATCAAAGGCTTATTCAAAAATCGGGTTAAACTCGTTTTATTTTATTTTGCATTTTATTGTTTTATTTGAGTATGAATTTGTAGGATATGCTTATATGAGTTATTTTAATTGAGTGAGTATTATAATTTGATTTTCATTTGAGTTTATGAATTTAACTGTTTTGGTTAATGAAGTTTGATAAATCTGCTTGGTTTGAATTTAGATCATTAAGGACATGAGATCATGGATTAGATTTTCAGTTGCATTAGCTATATTGTTATATTATCCATGAGTTTGATTAGGGTTTAATCAGTGTTCAGATTGTATTTTAGTCTCGAATCTGTTTGGATAAGATCATAATGTCTAATACTGATTTAATTTGTACCTGATGAGTATTTTTAATGTTTTAGGTTTGTATTTCAAAGATTTACTGATGAAGCAATAGTAGTTTTATCACTTTTAATTAGTCTGTTTGGATTATATATCTATATGTTTATTATTGACTGATATTATTGATTTTAGATTGTTGAATTTTGTCGCCTATGTTCATTTCTAGAGCGTTTTTCTTATCTACTGAACTTGCTTTCAATATAGATGATGAATTAGAACTTAAGCGTTTAATCCTTGTTTTACTGAACTGTGAACATGGTCCGAATAGGACTTTAGTTTGCTTGAATTCTAGCGATTTAGGTTTCAGTTTGGGTTTAATCTGTGATTTTGATTGTTGGGATTATCAGTTTATTTAATTGTTTGGTTTTAGATATAAATCTCCATAGATTTGGTGTTTGCTGAACTTGTTTCTTAATCTGAACATTCAACTATTGCCTTATTTTGTTGAAATTGTTATTGTAGCCATTTTTTCAATTGTAATAGCTTTATTTGTTAGAATGTAGAGCTGTTACTCATTGATTTGGGTAGTAACTCTTTTACTGAGTAACTAAATATTAAGCTACTGTTTAAAAATATAAATAACTAAAATATTGTCCATCATGAGGCTCGACATCGAGACCTCTAGGTTAACTGTCCAAAGACTTACCAACTGAGCTATGAGAACAGTTTGTTTCATTATTGCTTTTAGTTATATTTAAACGTTAATTATAGTGTCTATCTTTACATATAAACATTTGTTTTTTTACATTGATAATTTTAAAATAAAAACTTAAATAAAATTTCTTTATTAAACTTTTATTAAATTTTGTTTTATAAAAAAAAATAATAAGTAAATAAATAAATAAATTTATTACTTTAAAATTTGTTATAAATAGAATTAGTTTAAATATAAATTTGTTAAAATACTTTGTTTTTTTAAAGTAAAAAGTAAAAGTAAAGTTTAAATAAAAAATAATATAGATTTAAATATTTGTCTTTTAGATTTTATTTTGAGATACGATTCATGCACTTAGGGTTTAAAATTGTAGGATTAATTTTAGATAAAAAAACAAAACCAAATTCAAATCAATTGTCCAATTCATTTCGAAAGTCTCAAATTCACAAGTTCCTTGTGTAAAACGAACCGGGATCACTCTCGTGTTTAATTGATTCATCTTTAGCTTATTTTTTGATTATTACCTTTTCCTAAAGGTAATTTCCTAAATTTTCTCTAGAACATATTTAATTAAAATACACCGACATTTCCCAACACATCATGGAGCCACATGGTTTTGACGAGGAGCTTGACCGTTAGGGCCATAAGTTCCCGTCGCCGTAAAAGCACTAGCTTGATCAAACCCCGTGGTTGGATAAGCATAATTCGGATGTGCTCCACCACACAATACACAAAAATTCTCAACCACATTAATCGATCCATGGGGATTCTTCCTAATCTCATTCAAAATCGTGTCAATCTTAGAGTCCAGTCTAGAAATCTCGGGATTAGTTGAATCAGATGAGAAACAACCGGTGTGTTTCGTGAATATTGAACTCTAGATTTATTCGCAATGATACCCCACGCGTCTCTCGGAGTTTTTCTTATAAGATTACCACCCGCGACGGCATTTAAAGAATCTTGTTCTACCATATTAAGTCCATTATAAAAGTATTAATTTGGTGTAACTCCGTGAAACTGTGGTGTGGACATTTTCTCAACAAATCCTTAAACCTTTCACAAGCATCTCCAAACGATTTATGCACTTTTTGTTCAAACCTAGTTATTTCATTTTTAAAGTGAGTTGTTTTAGATGGTGGAAAGAAATGATTCATGAACTTAGACACTAGATCGTCCCATGTCAAAATCTAACCCGGTGGTTCCTTTTCATACGAACGCTTAGCGTTTCCCTCGAGCGAGTACGGAAAAAGCATGAGCTTAATCGCGTCATTCGACACATCTCTAAACTTGAGAGTCGAGGTGATACGAAGAAAATTCCGAATGTGAGAATGCTGGTTATCCGTCTCATTGCCATGAAATTGGTCGGAACGAATGAGTGATAAAAGACCCGTCTTAATCTCATAATGATCCGCCAAAATAGCCGGCACAACGATTGCTTCCCCGTACCCTTCGGTGGGTGCACGGAGAAATTCCTCCATTGTTCGGTTATCGGCCATATTACCAACAATAGTTGGAAGCTCGGGTTTTACTACTCATTGTGAACGATTCCTATTCCTACGAGGAATGTCTTCAAGTCTATCGTGATTAATCAAAAGTCTATTAGAACGTAACTGCATAAACCAAAATGACGAGAATTTAGAGGGTTGAAGAAAAGAAAATAGATTAGAAGAAGATTATTTTTGGTATTTTTTTTTTCAAATCAATCAAAGATTGATAAAAACAAGGAGTAAGGATAATTACTATGGAAGTAAACTACCCTCGTTCGACTTTGAAACGTAGGTAAAAACCTAAACGTCTCAAGGTTCAATAAGTAAACAACGAGAAAAAAAAGTTTATTACTACTTGAGTTGGCAAACCAATAATCGGTTCTCCCTCTCAATATACGCACAAGCAAGCGGGGAAACGAGGTGGCATAAAGTACTTAAAAACCTTTTTCCTTAGACGGCATTTTATAGCTCGTCGCCTTATACCCACCTTATAGTTTGTATAAATTGAGTTCAAACTTTTTATTAGTATTTATCTATTTTGCCTTTATTCTTTGTTTTGGATTTGAATACAGTAGCTAGGTGATGAAATCCCAACTAAGGTTTGCGTTTTCACGCTTTTGGAGGTAAGGGAATTTATTGTTCTAAATAATATAATATATTAGCAACAAAAAAACACGAAAAACGATATTTATATTATTTATATAGAAAAATAACAAAACTTTCCAAGGATGGAAAGGGTCTTCAAATCAACGATCAACAAATCGCCACGAAAGAATCATACACAGTTTCTGCGGCAGCGGCGCCAAAATTTTTGATGTGTGGGAAACGTGTCGGTGTATTTAATGTAACACGTTATAGAGCAAATAATAGAAATTTACCTTTAGGAAAGAGTAATTGTCTAAAATTAGCTAAATACGAATTAATTAACACGAGAGTGATCCCGGTTCGTTGTACACGAAGAAATTGTGAATTTGAGACTTTCGTTTTAATTTGGACAATCGATTTGAATTTGTTTCGGTTTTTATCTAAAATCGTACCTTTTTAATTAAAGTGCATGAATCGTTCCCAAATTTAATCTAAGAAAAATGTTCTATCTAAAATTCTATGATTTGAATATTTAAAAGACGAATCTAAAAATTCAAGACACGCTAATCGAGACAATTTAAAAATTAATCTATTATTTATTTATCTATTTATTTATTTATTTTATTTATTTATTTATTTATTTTATATTATCAATCTAACTTTATTAAACCTATTTTTTTTTATATGTTTAAAAATATAAATGTTAAATAAAGTGTACCTAAGAAAATACTAAACGGTTAAGAATTTAAAAACATGTAAAGCTAATAAACCTTTATTAAATTCTAAACGCAAGTAATTAACAAAACCACTTGCTAGAACAAGTGGTTGGGTCGTGGTACTGTGATACGTAAGGTCTCGAGTTCGAGACCTTTGAATCAAACTTTTTTCAATTTATTTTTTTGGTGTTCAGATTTTACAATTTCGTTTCACTTAGAATATCAGCAGAAATAAAAAATTACACAGCTAAATCAGAATCAACATTATAGCAACCTAAGCACACTTGATGAATTGAATAAAAAGCAACAAAAAGATTAAAGCACAATAATAGCCAAAATACCAAGATTTAACAGTGGACTATTATCAAACCAAAATCAGCAGCATATATGAATTAACAAGTTAAGCCATCAAAATCTAAACAAAATTAAGCTATTGCAACAAGATAGATGCAGCAATCAAGATCTTAACAAAAAATAAGCTATCACAGCAATACAAATTACCTTGCAGCAAATAAACCTCCTTATTACAGCAATCTAACAGATTAATACAATCTATGACACAGACTATTAATAGCAGCTTGAATCAGAAAAATCAGCTTTATTACCGAAACAACATGAGAGCATAAACTAACTCAATTCATTCATTCCAATTAAGCAGATTTAAGCACATTAATAAGAACCCAAATCATCCAAACATGAAACCATATTATTGACTTAAGCATATATTTAAGACCATATAGCAGAATCACTTAATAATATGCAAACTTAAAACCAATTATGGAAATACACCTTATATAACAACTCAAATAAGTTACCATAGTTTATATCCAAAAAATTAATAACAGATCCATACTCAGCTTTAATAACAACAAACTTAATAAGCACATTGAACAGTATAGTTAATTAAGCATAAACAGATTCATAACAATACTTAAAAAATCGAACTCTCAAAGTCAAACAACAATCCAAGAATATCAGTCAAAGTATTCGATTCAAGCAGATTCACAAGTAATAAAATAAACTAAAAAAAGATTACACTAAAAATTTATTAAGTTAAATGAGCTTAACCATTTGTTGAGATTAAAACCATTGATAAAGTAGGTGAAGCGCTGAGCTATCTATTCAAACACGACTCCAAAGTATAAAACCACCATAAACATCACGAACCACCATCGAATAACACCATAGTGAATCTCGAACCAACAACATCATTTTTTAATGTTTATCAGTGGGATAAACATATTCCTTAAACTCTCTTAATCAATTACTTAAGCTAATGTTTGAGCTTAAATGAATAATCAACATATAACATCATCTTATAGCTTTAGATGAAATATAGACGGCAAGAAAAAGAGATTTAAAACTGAAATACAAATTTTATTAAATCAAAACATCATTGTAATATTTTTAAAGGAAAAATACATCTAACTATAATTTGACATTATAACAATAAGAGAAAAAAGGATGATGATTACAAAATATGAGGGGGTATTTATAGCTGGAAGATAGGTATTGGGGATGGCTGATGAAGACGTTTTTGGCCCTTAGATCATTATCTTGCACTTATTTCTTTCTTGTTATGATCCTACAGTTGTCAATCGCCCATCCTCACACGGATTGCCAACTTGGCAAGATGTGTGCTAGTTGAGAACTGAGTTGGCAATAGATGATTGGATCTCATGTCATATGGCAGGGAATCCGCCAATCATAGGCTTTTGATGACACACCATACAGCCACGTGGATGCCTAGAACTAAGCATCTCAGTGTAGATCACGCACCTGTCCTTCCCTTAATTATTTGAATATGTGGCGCGTGGATTCAATCTCTGATGTAATTGGAAACCCCTAATTGTTAGGTTCTTGAGCTGCTATTGTTCTTACCCATCTTTTCTTTCTCTCGACTTTCTTTATTCTTTTGTTTATTTCTTTGTTTTGACCGTCCAAGTTGACCTAAAGTTTATAAATAAACTTTCACCTTCTCATACTTTCTCACATCTTGGGCTTCATTTACCCCTTGATCAAGTAAATAAGACTCCACCGTTGCATTTCTTTATAATTTAGGCTTTTAATGGACCCAAAAACTGTAAATACTTCCATCCGTTCCTTTCTTTTATTTGGGATTTTGGAATTAGGCCTTTTACTTATGATGTTCTTATTTCCACATATGGGCTTTCAGGCCCATTAAACTCAAGTGGGTCCCACCAAGGCCTAAAAATACTTGATAAATCCGTGAATAAATTGATCCCGTCTTTTGGATTTGATAACTTCTTCAATTCCCGTGTCGGTTTTGCCGGTTTTGTGATCTTGCTACCTACACACATGAAAAAAGAAAACAAGCATATACAATACCAATTTTATATAAAATATGCATTTTAAGTTTGTTTAATGATATAAATTATATGAGTAATTACACTCATATCACTAACAGACCTAAGAAAGCTTGTTCTAAAAGGTAGATGAACACCTCTATTGACACGAAACCGATGTCCTTTGATTTCGTCAATTAAAACATACATATAAACAAATGTCCTTTAATTCCGTTAATGCATATAATAACAATTATAATTCATTTTAACTTATTTGCTACCTATTAACCGTACACGCACCTATTCCGTAAACTACTTCATTTATTTCCTTCGTTACCTCTGCTACACTTTAATTCAAATGACTACTAAGTAGGAGAAGCAAACAAAATAATCGCTAATGAATAGTGCACGTGACCATGAATGTAGCTCCAAGAACACAAATAGATTAAAACATAAAACGTCCTTTAAAGTTTACAAAAATGATCGCCAACTACAAATTCACACATTCATGTGACAACATTTATGCGAGCGTGAAAGTTAAATATACCTTTTAGTTTAACCCAGAGGACCAAAATCTTAAGCTGGTTAATTCTTGAAATATGTACAGATATGAATCAGTTATATGAGGAATATGGAGTATGTAAAGTGCACAGAAGCATTCGCCATCAAACAAGCATTCAGTAATCAAATGGAAATCTCTATGAATACAATTGACTATAATTAGCGTACATGAAACTTATTCAATAATGTTTTATTCATCAAGATTCCTTACGCGCTATACCCATAATCTATAACTATTACTATTTATAATTATATACCAGAATTGTCACAAACAATATCTACCAACATGTTGAACCGGTTCTTCCATTTTAAAGCATTCATTGCATCAACACAAAAATTAACAATCAAAATACATATAGCGAATAGTAGCTTAAACACGTGTTTCGACAGCTTTCAAAACACACCTCCACCCACCATATATTGTCTACACATTCTCACCTACAAAAGTAAAAAATAAGAAAAAAACTTAATATTTCAACCAACGGTAAATTCGCACGTTTTTATCTCATTACGTACTTCAACCACATGATTCAATTATAGAACAAATGAAGCATCTATAACCCTCAAAATTTTCATCTAATCCATAAAATTATAACCACCCGCAATATTGATAATCTTGAGCTTTCATGTATGAGGTGAGTACCACCAACCATCAACCAATACCACCAATCGCAACTACCTGAAACCACCTAAACCACCAAGAGATGGTGGCTGATTCGACAGATGGAGAGGTGATTAGATTATAATGACGGTTGTGGTTTTGCATGTATGTTTTATGCTTTTAGGTTTACTAAGAAAATTATCTATTTGTGCGTGGTCTAATGAAAGTCCATACACTCAAAAATGCTTTGTCAAATGACCGCAATATGTTAACCATATAATTAAAATGGGTTAATATCATGTGTTGATCCCAAACATAGATCGATTTAGCTTTGTGTTATCGAGATTTAATCAAGTATAACACATAGAGAAACTTTATGTTTATAACAATCTAACGGTTATGCGGAATTAACACTTAGAATGAAGAACAAAACAAAACACAATGTTTACCAAACTTTCACTTGTATTGATTATCAATGAGGTACAATGAAAGTATTAAGAACGTATGTCAAACATAAACCTAAAGGCCTCATTTTATAGAACAAGGAGCCTTGTACCATAATCTAACTTGTCAACTATTCTAGGAAGATATATCAAGGTAAATATAGAAAATATAATATACAATGCATATCTTCCTAACATATCAAAACGTGTTGACTAAGTATTCTGGGACTTCTCTTGTCAGCGTCCAATCTGTCAGCGCTTGATTTACTTTTGTCAGCGTGTGAAATCCCTTTGTCAGCGACATAGTGATGTATCTTAATTTTATTCCCAACAATCCTCCCCTAAACATGATACTTATACTAATAATCAAGTTTCTGAATAAAACAAAATACAAAGAGGATTCTTACAAACAAAAACCTACTCCTGAATTTGAGAATAAATGAATCTCATGTAGTCCAAGCTAACATCAATGATGTAGTCCACTTCAAGTCTAGTGGTGATCAATTTCTTCAATAAGTCTTGTGAAAATGGATAGTTCACATCTATCAGCAAGAACTCTGAAAACTTGGTAGTACTCAAATAAAACACCCCAACAACAGAATATAAATGCCACTTCAAACTGCTCAAATCATCCAGATCCAACCATATTGGATCAGCCTCATCATGGGTAAACATTCTTTTGAATGTTCTCCAAATCTTTATTTCATTCAAAGAAGAAGGAGCTTCAGCCTCATACTTCTCCTTTAACAAACTTCAAAGAGTTTCTACATCTTCCATATCCAGGCTGGCAAATAAAGAAATAAATGAAGTAAAAGTATGAACCTTTCCTCCATCCCCGGTAATCATTCAAAAGCTAATAGAATCCTCCTCATACTTGATGACAGGATTCTTGAAGTCAAGAGGTAAAACATCAGCCATATCTGATGTATCCAAAGGAGAAAGCACCATGTTTCTATTCAACACTAACTGATGTGGATTCAACTGATTAAGATTTTCAAATTTAAGCTTGAATCCCTTCTTCCTTGGCTTTGGTACAATAGAATCCTTCTCAATCTCATAGCTTCCTCATTCTCTTCCTGTCTCTCCACAGAAAGCATCCTAAGAATATTGTAACACCCCTAAATATTCACATTTCGAATTAGCGGAAGAGTTGTTGGTGTTACAGGATAACACATTACTCAAATCATAGACAACGCTTAAAAATTGCATCGTTTGATAACAAAGCATTTTCCATTCATAAATATCAAATTACATAGGTCCTCAGGTCAAAATATATCTTACAAATTTACAAAACATTTGAATGGAAATTTTTATCTAAATGCGGGCCGTAAACTCTTGTCATCTTCCCGAGAATTACCTTCAAGTACCTGAGATAAAACATGTTAAAATTCAGCGAAACACTGAGCGAGTCAATAGACTTTAATAATAACCATTAACATAAAACGATGTATAATCATTACCGAAAAGTATTTTCGTGCAATACTTGGTCGTAGACCATAACATCGGCCAAAAATAGTTTTATACGAATCATATTCGTAAATCATAACTTAGGCCAAAATTTTTTTATGCAAATCATTGTCGTAACAACACCATAAAATACGTTTTATAACGTTGTTTATAGAATAATAAAAACCGTTATATGAAACAGTTATGTAAAACCAGAACCCGGGTATAATATTAAATAAGACCCCATATATCATACGCTATTCCTGAGACCCCAGCCTCGGTGTTAGCATTATCATTATTATTATCGGATTATTATAAGTCGCATGACATTGTTACGTTTCTATAATATATATCAGGTAGCTATCCTGGAACTCATTTGCCCATTTAAAACAGCATGTCGTCACAATAATCATGATAAATATACCACTATCATACATAAATTCGCTTACCAATCAATGTGGCACGACGGGATCAACCGTCAAGGCGCGAACTGGGGTGATCTTCCCCAAATAGTACTATTATATGCATAAGCGTCTATCATCTCCCGGTAGTTCACAAATCATGCTAATGGGACTTATAGTGACTTAACCTAACTAATAATAATCCATTTTAATCATTTATTGGGTCATCATATCAATCAGGTCCATATCAATAAGCATACAATCGGGACCACTTGTGTTCTATTTTTATTAAAACTAGCATGTTATCTCCCTCGTGTGTTTATAAAACACTTCATAAAACATTTAAAAGAGTGTGAGACTATTAACTCACATTGATAGGGAAAGGCGGGTTATCGGCAATTAGGATGTACGGTACGTGCCTCGATCACGGGAAACCTAAACAAATAATAGTCGATCTTAGACTATGTCGAATAATATTTATAAAAAATTATTATATATATGTAATGATGTCATAATCATGATGATCAAATGGGGTTTTATTTCCTTATACAACATTACTAGTTTTTAGGTACTAGTTAACTTAGTCTAGTTATACTAGTTTTAGCCCATTTACATATTAAGGCCCAATAAATCTATTAAGAGTCCAATACATTATATTAGTCCATTTATCTTTTTAAGACCAGACACATACTCATATGTTGGGCCCAAGTGGGTTAAACCCATGAGTAAGTCTAATAAAATTAAACCAAACTAGTTAGGCCTAGTGGTCCAACAAGGCTAATTTGGCCCATTATGGTCCATAAGTTACAAAGCTCGGTTTTGTCGATTTTTACATGTCACAGTGTGTTTACATATCAGTATATGATTTATAAAAATGTTACATTAGACGGGTTCGACCATCTAAGTTTTATTTGGCGAAACGTTATTCATTCAGTTTTAGCCGAAAAGACGTAAAAATTTATATATAGTTTGTAGTTTTGAAAACATTTGAGTTTTATTTTTATAAAATGTAATATTTACTTATTATAGTGTATATACATATTTTATATTAGTTATATCAATTAATTAACTTATAAATACTTATTTTATATAGTATTTCACTTTTAGTGCCTTTTTAATAATATATATTTTAAGTCAAATCTGATGTAAAATTTCAAGTCCACTATTTTGATCATATCTTGAGTTCTACAATGAATTCGAACCTCAAATCTTTAATTTATAAACTACATGATATGTGCTAAAATTAACTCTACTGTAGCTCCTGCTCAAACAGCCTCTAAGTATTTTTAATAATTCGTAGAAAAATAGACCAGACAGATTAGTATCACAAAAGTGTTTTGGCCATATCTTGCTCATTTTTAACATTCCATTGTATGACCAATTCACCACTTATGTAAAATTCAGTTATCTATCATTATATAAAATAATATAATACATTTAACCAATTAAAAATATTGAATGTTACTGTTTTTAACAGCCTACTCATCTAGTGATGATTTTAACATCTTTTACTTGTAGATTTAACCTAATCAACTTAATCTAATGATATAAAATCCTCATGCAATCACTTGATCATCATTCATAGATATATTACATATACATTTGGAAGTAAATAGAAAAATATATTTACAAAAATAGTAGGATGATGGTAGGAAGACAATCTTTATACCAACCAAAGTGATAGAAAAGATGGGATTTTGGATGAACAAGCTTGATCCTTGCAACCAAATCTTTTACTTTGCAAGAGAACTCATTAGGATCTTCAAATATCTCTACTTCACTTGAGAAATCATCCTAGGAACTCCTTAAAAACTTCTTTTCATATGTTGTAATCTCCTCCAATCATCATCCTTTTATGTAGTTATCAACATATGTTGATTGTAGATTAAGTTTATAGTTGAAAAGTTGATGAAGATGGTGGTGGTGTGATGGTGTTGGACGGAAAGAGAGGGAGACTAGAGAGATTTTGGTGAAATTTTTTTATTATACATGCAAGTATTAGTGTGTGTGAGAAGATTTAGGACTTTTGTATTTGGTCAAAACATGGGACAAGTGTCTCATGTACTTAGCCATAACTTAACACCAAAGAGGTGTGGTGGCATTGTTTTGTCCTCCCATTATGGGGGTGGGACAAGTGTAAACTTGTTTAATCCTCATTATTTTACGGGTATTCCTCGATTCTAGTTTCCTCGATTTGCGTGCCCTCAGGTCGATTTACGAAAAACATTTTTTGCAATTTATGAAACTACGACACAAAACGATTCTAATAAAAATTTTCTCATAAAAACGGATTTCAAAAGCGTAAATACGTAAACCTAGGGTTCCCGGTTTAATCGTAAAAGACGTTAAATTATGCACGTAAGCCCTAATTTCATCCCGTAAATTTGTGTTTTCATGAACCCACATAAAATAAAATTTCAAAATAATATAGGAGAATAAATTTATTATCTGAAAATGTCAGACTGTCACAAAAACGGAGTATGTAAACGTAAACACGTAACGTAGAGCTCTCCGGTTTAGACGTAGACGATGCTACTTTAAGACATAAACCCAAATTTCTTCCCAAAAGTCAGTGAGTTCATAAACAAACAATAAAATAATGATTATAAATAATACTTGAGAATATAATAGCGACCTCAAATTGACCAAATTGTCACATCATTTCCCCCTAAAAAGGATCTTTGTTCTCAAAGATCAATTCATCTTACTACTCACTTCTTATAGAATCAAAGACATATGCGCATTTCCTCCACATTCGGTCTTTCCTCTCAAGCGTGATTCAGTATAATACGCGAGTTTCATCAAACATAACTATGGTAATACGATCATGCTTAAGTTGACTTACTTTCTCTTTCCATGATGTCCACGGGTTTTCGATGAATGCAACTTTTCGCGGACCCAAACTTCATTAAGAAATAATTTGATTTTCAGTTGATAGATATTTTATCATGTTCGATATACGGAACATATTCCATGCATCCCTTGAAGTCCTAGGGTAGTCTAGCTTATATGCCTCTCAGACCAATTCTTTAAATTGTCTCAATGGTCCCATACAACGGGGACTTAGCTTTACATGATCTTTCAGATCATCAATTCATCTTTCCACGAGGAAAATTCACGGCATAGCTTTGCTACCCATCCTGCACTTCAAGATCTACATCTCACATCGGATCCTAATTTCCACAATCATTTCAGGTCGCGCGGGTCGGTTTTCCTCATCCCAACTCCTACCTACAGATACTCTTAAACTTTTCTTTATATAGATCCTCGCAAGGTTCGGTCTCAATCCTAAAGCGATAATTATCAATGATATCCTATCCAAAGGAAAGTGCTTATCCTGTTCATTACCAAAGGTTAATCATTGATGTGTTCAGACATAGATATTTAAAAGAATGCAAATACAAATCCCCGACAAGAAGCCAAAAACTTGATGCATTCTTTCCACACATTGGGTTTTAAATTTATAAACAAGAATTACTGAAATTAATTAGGAACACAAATTCAAGCAAGTATACTCTAGTCATGTTGCAATTAGGTTGGTAAGTCAAGGTCGTCCAATGGGACTTGGTTATACTCAAGTGTAGTTGTTTGTAACAATGGTAAGTATGATTGTCACGATCACACCACCATAAGAATCGTTAAAGGCACAAGAACACAAAGAACATACATGTATAGTCAAATGATCACATGGACATTAGGATGTTTAGTTTTGAAAAAATATTAAAGGTAATCCTTTCGACCTATAGAACCAATAATAAGACACTAGTGCTTTATAAATCAAATATACATAAGTCTCAATCAAGTGGTCACTCATGAGCCTTATGCCTAAACCAATAACAACAAGAATCCTTTCGATCCATAGACTTGGTAATCGATTTGATAAGTTCCATTTACTTGAAATATGATTAGAACAATATATAAAAAAGACTCCTTTCGACCTATAATCTAGATTAAACCATTACTTGTTATGCTTATTAAATCTCTTGCACAATCGTCACAAGCACAAGACCAAATCATTAGTCGGTTAACGAATTGAAATCAACCATGTTGAGAATAATTCTGACATATAGACTCAACAATGATTAACCAAATTGATAAACAAAAACAAATTCCAATTCAACCAAATATAATGTTATCACCATAATCCAATGACAAGCACTAATAGAATACAAACATACATATATCACAAGTTTCAATACAAGTATCAACACATTCACAATATCATAAAACACAAGAATCACCATGAACATGAACATAAACAACATTGAATAATAAAGAAGAAGTTACCAAACATAAGAGCTCAAAGTACCAAAATACAATGCCTTCTACCCATAACCATCTTAGGTTTTGTATGGAGTATGGATTTCTTCTCTACTCTCCTATGGCTTATTACATGGACATGGATACCAAATTCCACCCCTCATCACTTGGGTGAGGGGTGATATCAAAATCACAGAAATATGGAGATGGAATAGATGATGATTGAGATGAGATTGGATAGGATGATTGGTTATCAAAAACACTACCCCATGGGTTTTTTTATACTTGAATTAGCCTTGACCATCAAGCAATTTTCTTGTAGCCAAAGGTGAGTAATGATGAGTGTAATGAAGCTTGGAGGAGTTACAATGGAGTTATGGCTGAACTTGGTGAGAAAGGTGAAGTAATGGAGGGGTTTAAGATTACTTGGAGAAGTGGCAGCCATGGGAGATGCTGGTGGCAAAAGTAGATGTTGGTGGCAACTTGGCCATCATTCCCATATTTCTTCTTTGGGTCCTTTTTTTTTGTTTCTTCCACTTTCTTTCTTCCACACTTTCCAAGACTCTTATTCTTTGTATTATTTATCATACGAGAGATACACTTTCATGTCTCGTTCATTCTTTCACCTCCAATAATCGTCTTTTCTTCATTTCTCGTGATGTAACCATTGATGAACCTACAATAGCAAATACGCTTCATTAAGTATCATATGTTCCTAATAATCACATAAATATATGCATAAACACCACGAATACGCTCATATAAATATGTTGGATTTGAGCGTTATCAAATCCCCTCACACTTACGTTTTGCTCGTCCTCGAGCAAGGAAAATAAAAACTTTGCTTGCCCTCAAGAAAAATAAAACTAAAAACAAAATACCTAGGTTCTAAAAGAAAAGAAAATTTTTAAAATTCTATGAAAAATTTAAAATCTTTTTGGCTTTTTATAAGAAATGGCTAAAGGTGCAAACCTCCTCACACTTAAGAGGTTGCTTGTCCTCAAGCAAGTAAAAAAATTATTTTTGGGAATTTTTATATATATACGAAATCGCCAAAGGTGCAAACCCCCTCACACTTAAGAGGTTGCTTGTCCTCAAGCAAATAAAAGAAAATACTTTCCACATGGTGCATAAAAATAGTTTAGAAAAATAAGATACAAATCTACTAAATACAAAAAACATTAAACCGAACGGCATGATCACCAAGTGTACACATCTAAAGAGGACTTCTATTCGGGCTACAAGGCTAAGGATTAATGGGTAAAGATAAGACATGATAATTTTATGAGAGGTGTATCACGATTATACAAGATAAAGGTCTAAGTCCCATGTTTCTAGTTACCGAACAAATCACAAGCCCAAAAATGATCATAGCTACGAGTTTTATTCAACACACAACACACACATATCACGTCTTAGCACATTGGCTAATCGATATCTAAAGCATAATTCATCTTCCTTCATCTTCATAATATTGTCATCACTTTTTTTTTACTTTTTTTCGATGACTTATTACTTTTTTCTTTTTCTTTTTTTTTCTTTTCTCATCCTCCTCTTTTTTTTAACATACATCACATGCTCCCCTCACACTTTGCTTAAGGACACACCACAAAAAAATACAAATATAAAGGTGATCAATCTCCATCTTTGATGGAATGGCACACACACATAGCGAAGTGTGGCATAACTAATAATCATCAAAAACGATCCAACACACCATGCAACTAGCAACCCACCATTTATACTTGACAAGGGTTAGGCTAAGGTGAAAGGCTAAACATTTTTTTTCTTTTTTAGTGGATTTAACGAAAACGAAAAGAATGGCTCAACGGGTGTTCTATGGGTACCTAGCACTAGACGAGAGCGCTAACAAAAGGGTTAATATGAGAGGTTAGCTAATAGATGTAACTAGTTAAAAAGAAAATGGAAAAGGCTATTTGGGTTTTATTCCTAAGGTTGCCTCTTTGTCACGCATATACACTTATATCACACAAGTGTGATCTCACTAAAACTTATTTTATTTTTTTATTTTTTTTATTATATTTTTTTACCATGTGGATGATTATTAAATTTTTTTTACATACAACCGTGTGAAAAGATTTAAATCCTAAGGTAAAACAAGTACACAAACTCTCCTTTTTTTATTCTTTTTTTTATATTAGCCGAAAAATTTTAGATAATAAAAACTAGTTTCGTTTTCTCATTTATTTCCCCTCACACTTAAGTTTTGGATTGGACTGAATGTTAAAAATGAAATGTAAAGCATGAAAAGTAGGGTAAATAAATAAATAGTTCAAGAGAAACGAAACTTCCCGGGCTAAGAAATTTCAATTGATCTTCGTATGATAATATGCCAAGTAAAGAAGATCAAGCGATTTCATCTCCAACGAGCGTATACACATACAATCCATCAATCACGATCAATCCATCCTCCATAAGCTTTATTAAACCTACAAAATAAACTAAACTACAAAACATGTAAATTTATTAAGCACACTTTCGTAGGCAACACGGTTGCATTTAGCGTATGCAACAAGCCTTTAAACCCCTCGGTATCCCGAGTGGACGAGTTATAGTCTCGTGAGGGTTTCCAGCGAACACACCCACAAAGTTCATACATTAACCACATGAACTTAAACAAACACAAACAAGCACACTGATAGGTGTGAAAACACCCATCCTTTTTACCACTTAATTACAATAATAACCGAGCCAAAACGTGTATTTTATGTCATTTATGTCGGAATTATGCTTGGTTTGTGTTTTTCTTGTGATTTAGGACGAAAAGGTGAAAAGTGGAGAAAACACTGGATTTCACGGGCTTTTATCGAAGAAAAAGACGAAAGATGAAGTCGAAAGATCAAGAGTGGAAAAAGAACGGAAGTCCAAGACCAATTTTGAAGATTTATCGAAGAAAAGTCAAAAGACGGAGGTTTACTAAAATCCGAAGAACTCGAGTCTTATTTATGAAGAAAACTCAAGACGAGTTTAAAGAAATCCCAAGACAAAGTCATTGAAGTAAAAAGATTAAAGAAGATTAAGGACTTGAGCATGCAATTAAGGAAAAGAAGAAAGAGGGAGGAAGCTTCCTAAGCTCCTCCCTAATCTCCCTATATATAGTCTTCTATGTTTTCATTTTTCAAGTTGTTGGGTGGTTTGACAAACCACCACTTCCACCATTTTCATACCTTGTTATTTAATTTCTTCTTGTATTTGCACCTTTAGTTCTTACCTTTAATTCAAGTAAGTGTTCTTAATTTTGTTATTTTAATCTTCTTTACCTTTGATTAAGCTTTCTATCTTTCATCTCTTTCTACCTTTCTTTATTTTTAGTTGATTTTGGTGCGAATTACATTTGATTCGTGTTGATCTTGATGTTTTCGTGCTTAAAAAGTTCATCTTTTTATGGTTTGATTTAAAAGTTTGTTTAATTTAAGTTGGGTAAGTTGTTATTTGTGCTTATTTAGTCCTTTTTCACTATAGATTCGTTCAAGTTTTGGTTATAGCTTATCATTATAGCTTATTGCCTTGCTTATTTTCGAATACCACTTAAATCAGAAAAGGTATTAAACCCTTTTCCGATTTGTACATTCCGACTGCACCCCTTCCCTCATTCTGATCACTAGATCGGAAAAGGGTTTATAATATTCCGATTTGGCATGTTTTTGCTATATTCCGATTGTGGTGTCTTCAAACATTCCGATTTGGATTACTTAGTGTATTCCGATTGGGATTCCTTTTTGGTATTCCGATCAGGACATCTTTGGCAAACATTCCGATTGGACTTTCCTTTTTGTGTTCCGATTTGACTTGTTTTCATGTATTCCGATCGTTCCCTTTTTTTTTACTCATTCCGATTACAACATTCCGATCTGAATACATTCCGATCGGATCCTTATGATTCCGATCAGGTGTATTCCGATTGATTGTTTTGTTTTGTTTTAGTATTAAGCTTGCTTTTCCGCCATTTTACTCGTTTTGTTTTTAGTCTATTTTAATTTTGTTTTGCATTTTTATTGTCAATTTACTTTTCGTTAAGTTTTAATTTTACGTCATTTAATTTCAAAGTTTTAAATATTGCACTATTTACGTTTCAACTAGTTTTAGTTTTAATTACCCGTCATTTATTATAAAGTCTTGCACATTTATTTTACCAAAACCAAAAATATTTGTTTCACCAAGAACGACTGAGTCACACATTTAACCGGAAGTCAATTCGAAGAGACATACATCAACAAATCTTTTTAATTAGGCAAAAACTTAGTTATCAACTGGCGCTGCTGCCGTCTCTTTTCGTGAAGATTAACGGTTTTTTGTGAGAGACGCTTTGGCTTTTGGGATCCGTTCACTCGTGAACGTTATTTTTCGTGTCCAAAAATTTTCAAAAATCCAAAAACATTTGAAAAATCATAAAAAGCATTTCTTTTTCAAAGTTTTACACCAAAAATATTATTCTTGCTTATCTATTTTTCTTTATGGATTCTTATGTCCATTGCGTCGGGTGTGGGAGACGATTGTACGGGAACGACTCATGTCAATGGTGAACATGTGAGCAGTGCGGAAACGATATAAACAATACACAATTCATATTCGGATTTTGTCCCTTGTGCAACTCGACTAATTCGTCCTTTTTGAACCACCTCCTCCTGTTCCCCCGTGCATCTATTGTGGAAGCGATTCTCATTGGCATGTTTCGTGCCCGGTTCAATACCCGTATGGTCACGGGCAAGAACCAGGGTACAATTATGACAATAATAATAGCTATCCACAAGACGCACCCGATTTTTCTCCCGACCCATGTTGCCAAAATTGTGGGGGTCCTCACGATACCTATTATTGTCAACCAATGAATTATTATGAGCAAAATCCGTGTCCTCAGTTTTCTTCACCAATGGATTATTATGAACCCAACCCAGTTTCTAATTCTTCTCAACCAATGAACTACTATGAGCCACAACCATGCTATAATTCAGGTTTTCAACATTTTGAGCCCCCACAACACTCCATCGATCATCAACCCTATTGTGCATTTCCTCCTGAAAAAATGGCCGCATTTTTTGACCGCTTTCAAAAAGTTCAAGAAGCTTGCAACAAGATCATCGAAAAATATCAAGAGGATCAACGGCCTGAGAAAATATCGAATATCGAGACTTACACTCCTCCTCCGGTGTATCCATACTACTATGATGATGATGACGATGAGCCTACTATTTCTTGGAATGATCTTACTGCTCAATGTCCTAGTGCAATTGTCATCCCTTCTCTCACTATCCCGAAGGAGTCTAAGGATTGTGATAAATTGAGTGAGCTTAGTGAGTTTGGTCTTGATAAATTGTTTGATGATGAGGTTTCTGACATACCGACTGCTATGGAGCTTGAGGACGACGTTGCTCTTACGGAAGAGGTCGATCCTAATGATGACGATTTTTCTCCAAGCTATGAGAATTTCACTTTTGAAATATCTCAATCTCCTCCGGGAAATGCGGGCGATGACGATTTATTCTCTCCGGCTTACGAGAAGTTCACCGATGAACATGATCTTGTGGATGAGGTGGAAGACGTGCTTCTTCGCGATAGATTACGGAAAGTGCACCTTCTTATTGCTCAAATCGAAGCGTTGACTTCTCCTCCTCTTTCCGAGTCTTTGCCTCCATCTATTCCTCCCGTTGAAGATAATGACCCATTGCTGGAATAAATCGACATTCACTCCATACCACCAGGTATTGATGACAACGACATGAAGGGGGATATAATTTTTAATAATTTGCTACAAGAAGGTATTGTCCCAAGTCCCCCTCCCGAGCACCTTTCATCCTCCCCTTTAGCCACTATTATGGAGGATGAGTGCTTTGACCCGGGAGGTGACATTCACTATTTCATGATTTATAACATTACGGCTTTGCCGAGTGCTCAGCATCCATTGTCTTTGGGGGATGAAAATGTGCTTACTTTACCCACTCCACCTCCCGTGGATCTTGATTTCACGTACTTTTCGTATATTGAAAGAACCTTCTCCCATTCAAGACTTATTCCCCCGCCTCTCCTTTGTTGATGTCAACCGGGAACGAGGACAAGGTCTTTGATCCTGGTATTACATTCGAGGCTTCCCCATGGACCATTTAATTCGGGGACGAGTCAGGCTCGTGACTCGGTTAATATAAACAAGCGCTTTTTGGGAGGCAACCAACTTATCTATCTATCTTTACCATAAGTGTAGGGGGAGCCCGGTGGTGTTTCTTGCTTTCTTTCTTATCATATGCAGGGATTAGAGCTTCAAAGACACACTCTTGATGACTTTTGACGAACTGTGATTCCGTGTTCCCTTCTTCCCGGTTCTATCCTAAACTCTTTTCGATTCACTATTTTATATTTCTCAATATTAAAATAGGAATCTCTTTAGTTGTCTTTTCCTTAGCGAGATTTAAACAAAGTGCACAATGTCCTAAGAGTAGGGGAGTTTACTCCCACATGCTTAAACATTGAGGAAAATGTTTATATTAAGTGTAGGGGGGGACTTCTATCGAAGTTAAGTGGCCTTTCCCTTGTATTTGTCCTCATTTTAACCAGAAAATTTGATTTTTCGACATTTTTCAAAATTTTTAATCTATTTTGGCCTAGTTGTATAGTTGTTTTTCCCTTTGTATAGTTATTTTCTTTCCTTATTAGAATAAATTTTGAATAAAGTGGTTTTAATTTTCAAACGTTGTGAATTTTTTTGACTCAATCCGAGTTTACTTATCTAAGTTACTCTAGCTAGTATCCTTAACGTGTTTAAGTCAAGTTTTGCTAGGCTTTTATACAGAGAACTATAAAACGCGAAAGTCTTAACTCTCACGGGTTAAGAACAAGAACTTTTCGCAAGTTCATATAATTGATCCTAGAGAGTCGTTTATGAAGGAAACTTTAAAATGCGATTTCTAAACTTGAAAAAGTCTAAGAGTTTGCAAGATCCTATAGACGACTCGAAAACCTAAAACTTTGATTTAATAGGCTAAGCATTCACGAGTCTCATTCCTTGAGATTTTAAACTGTGGAGAACGAGAGATGATAGAGTCAATTATAAGTTTGGTATTCTTTCATGAATTTATGTGAGTTAATTATGAGCCTATTCTCCCATCGCTTGTTAATAAATTTATCTGCAATAAATAAGGTTGTACGATTTGAAAAGTTACTTAGCTTCTAGCCCAAGATCGTTTAAAAGTTGCTCGGTATGGATTAGAGTTCATAGCCAATGCATAACTTATTGAAGCGGGATGCGAAGATTGGCGAGTCCGAAAAGGCCCTAACAAGGCATGAGGGCTACATTTTGTTGCTAAAGATCCAAAAGTGATGTGAAGAATCATTTATCGAAAATCAATATGAAGGATCGAGACACACGACGAAAAGCAAAAACTCCCCAAAAGATCATGGAGAAGTCTATCCAAAAAGGCCCTAACAAGGTATGAGGATAAATAGATCCAAGTCATAAAAGGAGGCGGATCGTTGTATATCAAAGTCCAAAATAAAGATTGGAGAAAAATGAAGAAGTCGTTGTCCAAGTATGAATCTCTCAAAACTTCAAGTGAAGAAATTCCATTATGAAGAGAAGACCATAATTTCATTAACGTCTCTCAAGGTTTGAAGTATGAAGTCGCTGCCAAATATCGGTCCGAGAAAGGTCTCAAATCGCGAAGCGAGTTATGCCAAGATATGAACTTTATGAGGTCCCGAGAAGCAGTTTTAAAAGATTTTCTCCTTTAGCTAACTATTGATTAAATCGTTCACTTTATTTTCGGACTAATAAACTATCGAAATAAGTCAACAATGCATCCTCGTGATCATTCAAGACAATAATAAAATATAAGAGATACACCTAGGAATAAGGGAGTCTAAGTGAGTAATTGGCCCACATGAGTTCGTGTTAGTTTGCTAACTTATAATAACAATGATCTCGTTTTTAAGCTTGGTTTGGAAAAAGTGAAAACTTGAGGATGATGATCATTCATGACATTTCCAAAACCCAAGGTATGTTTTTGATTTATTTACTTTTAAAGTTTATAATTTTCTATCTCTTTAATAAAGGCCAACGTGGATAGATTATGATGAAAAATGTAATCTTGCTTTGTAACTAATGCATTGCACGAGGACATTGCAATGGTTAAGTGTAGGGGATTTGATAGGTGTGAAAACACCCATCCTTTTTACCACTTAATTACAATAATAACCGAGCCACAACGTGTATTTTATGTCATTTATGTCGGAATTATGCGAGGTTTGTGTTTCTGTTATGATTTAGGACGAAAAGGTGAAAAGTGGAGAAAACACGGGATTTCACGGGCTTTTATCGAAGAAAAAGACGAAAGATGAAGTCGAAAGATCAAGAGTGGAAAAAGAACGGAAGTCCAAGACCAATTCTGAAGATTTATCGAAGAAAAAGTCAAAAGACGGAGGTTTACTAAAACCGAAGAACTCGAGTCTTATTTATGAAGAAAACTCAAGACGAGTTTAAATAAATCCCAAGACAAAGTCATTGAAGTAAAAAGATTAAAGAAGATTAAGGACTTGAGCATGCAATTAAAGAAAAGAAGAAAGAGGGAGGAAGCTTCCTAAGCTCCTCCCTAATCTCCCTATATATAGTCTTCTATGTTTTCATTTTTCAAGTTGTTGGGTGGTTTGACAAACCACCACTTCCACCATTTTCATACCTTGTTATTTAATTTCTTCTTGTATTTGCACCTTTAATTTCTTACCTTTAATTCAAGTAAGTGTTCTTAATTTTGTTATTTTAATCTTCTTTACCTTTGATTAAGATTTCTATCTTTCATCTCTTTCAACCTTTCTTTATTTTTAGTTGATTTTGGTGCGAATTACATTTGATCCGTGTTGATCTTGATGTTTTCGTGCTTAAAAAGTTCATCTTTTTATGGTTTGATTTAAAAGTTTGTTTATTTTAAGTTGGGTAAGTTGTTATTTGTGCTTATTTAGTCCTTTTTCCCTATAGATTCGTTCAAGTTTTTGTTTTAGCTTATCATTATAGCTTATTGCCTTGCTTATTCTCGAATACCACTTAAATCGGAAAAGGTATTAAACCCTTTTCCGATTTGTACATTCCGACTGCACCCCTTCCCTCATTCCGATCACTAGATCGGAAAAGGGTTTATAATATTCCGATTTGGCATGTTTTTGCTATATTCCGATTGTGGTGTCTTCAAACATTCCGATTTGGATTACTTAGTGTATTCCGATTGGGATTCCTGTTTGGTATTCCGATCAGGACTTCTTTGGCAAACATTCCGATTGGACTTTCCTTTTTGTGTTCCGATTTGACTTGTTTTCATGTATTCCGATCGTTCACTTTTTTTTACTCATTCCAATTACAACATTCTGATCGGAAAACATTCCGATCGGCTCCTTATGGATTCCGATCGGGTGTATTCCGATTGATTGTTTTGTTTTGTTTTAGTATTAAGCTTGCTTTTCCGCCATTTTACTCGTTTTGTTTTTAGTCTAATTTAATTTCGTTTTGCATTTTTATTGTCAATTTACTTTTCGTTAAGTTTTAATTTTACGTCATTTAATTTCTCGTCATTTAATTTCAAAGTTTTAAATATTGCACTATTTACGTTTAAACTAGTTTTAGTTTTAATTACCCGTCATTTATTTTAAAGTCTTGCACATTTATTTTACCAAAACCAAAAATATTTGTTTCACCAAGAACGAATGAGTCACACATTTAACCGGAAATCAATTCGAAGAGACATACATCAACGAATCTTTTTAATTAGGCAAAAACTCAGTTATCACACACACTCAAACAAAATGAACCAAACACACAAGACAACAAACAGAAACAAAAACAAACATTATGCATATATAAACATCACACATATGACAAAGGAAAACAATCTAAACACTTAGAAATATAACACGACTCAAGAAAAACTAAATAAAAAAAACTATTTTTTTTAACTAAAAGAAACAAAAACACATAATAGAAGTTTTGTACCAAATCTATTAGACCAGATGGTTTTCTAGACTTCGGGTTCTATCCATGGGGTTTGAGAATTAACCGGAGCGAATAGAAATACGAACAAGGCACAAAATGACTAAAACGGGGTGGTTGGGCGGGATATAAGCTTTATTAATAATTGGTTCGAAACTTAATTAACGGATTTTTTGATGAATGTAAGACACAATTAGAAATGGTTTTGGTGAAAGCTTAGTTTAAATAAAAGAAGACAAAAAGGAATTTTTTTTCTTCAGAATTTTAGAGATGCCTCCGGCACGACATAGTTGCCACCGACACGATGATAACAGTGGGTAAGAAGCCTACCGGCAAGGCAGTTTGCCGCCGGCACCGATTATTTTTTTTATTTTTTATTTTTTGAACATGCCATGTTTTGCCGACCGTCACGGGTTCATGCCGGCGACAAAGCTTTCATAGTGTAACAGATGCCGGCCGGCACCTCATCACGCTGGCGGCTTTTGGTTAATAGAATGCTAGATGCCGGTCGGCACGGGTTCATGCCGGCGACATCTTTACCTGCACCAAAATATATTTTTTATTAATAAACTTCCTTAAAACATAAAAATTAAGAACTTTTGTAAAAACACTTTTATTAAAATCATTAAAAGATATAAGAAATAGATTAATCCAAACACACCCTTAAGAACACATTATGCATGCAAAAAGACAAATAAGCACAAAATAAAAAGAAAACACTAATAAGCTAGAAAGACAAGTAAAACCACTTATGACACAACATTCTAATAACAAAATAAGACACAACACAATACACATTTAACACATAACATGAAACAAATAACAAAAACTAGAATTCTAACTTTTTTTTTAGTTTTCATGTATTTTCCATTTATTTTCAAAACATTTTTTTTATTTTTTATTTTAACAAGTATGACTTAAGGTATCAAATACCACTTATTTTAACAAGTATGACTTAAGGTATCAAAATCATTATAAAATGATAAATCCAAACGCCCCCTTAAACTAGGAAAAACACAAAAATGCATACAATGGATGAAATGCAAACAAGCAAGAAAGCAAGCACATGAACACATAAGAACATAAACACATAAAAACACTTATGCAAATGACACACAACTAGACACAAACTCACAAAACAAGAAAAATACAAACAAACAGAAAATTCATGTGGTCAAGTAGTTCTAGCCATCGACCAGAGTGATTTAGGACAAGGTTTTTGGGTTTTTGAGAACAATCACTTTAGGACACAACTAGGAAGAAATCATTGAAGCAAGCATTTTGAGAACACAAGAAAGGAAATCCCAACACCAAAAGTATGATTTCGGCGCCAAGACTATTTAAGCAACTTTTTGAGAATTAAGAGATTTTAAGAAAATGGTGTTCTAACCTTTGTCAAGGGTTAGAATAAGAGAAATAAAACATTGGAATTTAGAGAAATTCAAAGCCTCCAATTTGGTAATCAACCACCAACCAAATTCCCCCTATGTGAAATTCGTCCCCCCTATGCGGATAAATGGGGCATAACAACTCTTTCGTGTTATGTATTAATTGGTAACACAAACGATTCAAGTAACAAGCAAGCAAAGAAACAAACAAACACAAGAGTATAAACTAGCAAGTCCCCGACAGTGGCGCCAAAAACTTGATGTGTTCGGACATAGATATTTAAAAGAATGCAAATACAAATCCCCGACAAGAAGCCAAAAACTTGATGCATTCTTTTGACACATTGGGTTTTAAATTTATAAACAAGAATTAACAATATTAATTAGGAACATAAATTTGAGCAAGTATACTCTAGTCATGCTGCAATTAGGTTGGTAAGTCAAGGTCGTCCCATGGGACTTGGTTATACTCAAGTGTAGTTGTTTGTAACAATGGTAAGTATGATTGTCACGATCACACCACATGAATGGTTAAAGGCACAAGCACATAAAGAACATACATGTATAGTCAAATGATCACATGGACATTAGGATGTTTAGTTTGGAAAACATATTAAAGGTAATCCTTTCGACCTATAGAAACAATAATAAGACACTAGTGCTTTATAAATCAAATATACATACGTCTCAATCAAGTGGTCACTCATGAGCCTTATGCCTAAACCAATAACAACAAGAATCCTTTCGACCCATAGACTTGGTTATTTATTTGATAAGTTCCATTTACTTGAAAGATGATGAGAACAATATATTCAAAAGACTCTTTTCGACCTATAATCTAGATTAAACCATTACTTGTTATGCTTATTAAATATCTTGCACAATCTTCACAAGCACAAGACCAAATCATTAGTCATTTAACGAATTGAAATCAACCATGTTGAGAATAATTCTGACATATAGACTCAATAATGATTAACCAAATTGATAAACAAGAACAAGTTCCAATTCAACCAAATATAATGTTATCACCATAATCCATATATAACAAGTTTCATATGAACAATACAAGTATCAACACATTCACAATATCATAAAACAAAAGAATCACCATAAACATGAACATAAACAACATTGAATAATAAAGAAGAAGTTACCAACCATTAGAGTTCAAAGTACCAAAATACAATTCCTTCTACCCATAACCATCATGGGTTTTGTATGGAGTATGGCTTTCTTCTATACTCTCCTATGTCTTATTACATGAACATAGATACCAAATTCCACCCTTCACCACTTGGGTGAGGGGTGATATCAAAATCACATAAATATAGATATGGAATTGATGATGATTGAGACGAGATTGGAAAGGATGATTGGTTATCAAAAACACTACCCCATGGGTTTTATTTATACTTGAATTAGCCTTGGCCATCAATCACTTTTCTTGGAGCCAAAGGTGAGTAATGATGAGTGTAATGAAGCTTGGAGGAGTTATAATGGAGTTATGGCTGAACTTGGTGAGCAAGGTGAAGTAATGGAGGGGTTTAAGATTACTTGGAGAAGTGGTAGCCATGGGAGATGCTGGTGGCGAAATAAGATGTTGGTGGCAACTTGGCCATGTTTCCCATATTTCTTCTTTGGGTTCTTTTTCTTTGTTTCTTCCACTTTATTTCTTCCAAACTTTCCAAGACTCTTATTCATTGTATTATTTATCATACGAGAGCTACACTTTCATGTATCGTTCATTATTTCACCTCCAATACTCGTCTTTTCTTCATTTCTCGTGATGTAACCATTGATGAACCTACAATAGCAAATAAGCTTCATTAAGTATTATATGTTCATAATAATCACATAAATATATGCATAAACACCACGAATACTCTCATATAAATATGTTAGATTTGAGCGTTATAAATCATTCAAGCATAAAACAAGCCTTCTAGTGTTTGTATCGTTCCTTCACCTTGTCCCCTCGATTGTGGGTGGTAAGCAGTACTCCCATCAAGATTCGTTCCCAATGACTTCTGAGTGGATTTCCAGAAATTCGATGAGAAGCGAGGATCTTGATAGAGATGATCGATACAGGCACACAATGCTTGCACAACTCCAATCGAGTCAACTTCTCCATCGAGAACCTATCATTAATTGGAATAATATGAGCAGATTTGGTCAGTCTATAGAGGATGAACCAAATCAAATCAAATCCAGATGATGACCTTGGAAGATTTGTGATAAAATCCATGGTGATTCTATCCCACTTCCAACAGGAATAATAAGCTTTAAAATCAATCTTGATGGATTTTGGTGTTCAGCCTTAACCTTCGCAAAAGTTAGATATTTACTAACGTATGTGGCGATGTCTGCTTTCATATTTGGCCATCAGTACAACTTCTTCATATAAAGATACATTTTACCATAAATGGCATGAATAGAATACTTAAACTTATGAGATTCCAACATGACTAAATCTCAAAATCCTCCATATTTAGGCAACCACAAACGACCTTTTAAACAATTAACGCTATCGGCTACCAACTCTAATGGTTCTCATTAGCCGCGAAACCCTTCATCATCTATATTATCCTTCTTACAAGCATCGGCTATTTCTAAATTGCTCGGGAAAATTATTCTGCACGGTCATTATTAAGGAACACATCCTAATTGGTTCTTTATCATTTCTTTATAATGTGTCAGCAACTACATTCGCATTCCCTGATGAAATAAATATCATGAGCATAATTACTCAGAAATTCTTTCTTCATAGTTTCTAAGTTTTAGTTTCGTCTCAACTATTATCTTTATTTGTTTTGCCCAGTCTGACGTTGTCGATATATATTACAAATGATTAAATAATAAATATTTAGTTTATGAAACGTAAACGTAAAATTTTTAAATTTCTCAGTTCCTCCAATTATAGAAAAATGTTCAAAAATAAATTTTAATTTAGGTAACACAAACTTCGTTGATTTATCGAAAATAATTAACAAGATCCGTAAATGTTCGGACAAAAAATCTTTGTTTAAACTTTGGTCAAAATTTTCTTAGTTGAAAAGAAAAAACTGCCGCTCTAGATTCGAATTCATGGCTTATATGGTTTCCTTAATTCCTCCTAGGTTGTCTTGAGGTATACACAAATATCTACTCCTAAGGGAGTTTAGTTAAATGATCGGGGTATGAGGAAATAATTCCTTAATAATCCTTCGATAAATATCTGTCAAAACATCTTCGCGCTTCCTTTTTGCTATAACCTAAAGCCTTAATGGCTCCGATCTTTGAAGAGTCAACATAGATTCCACTACCATTAATCTCACGGTCAAAGAATGTAAGGGATCAAGCCTATCATTCCACTTTAATAATTTAACGCACAATGTTTCACACCTCAGATAGATCAAGGTAGTCTACAAATGATTACTAAGCTACTTCTTATTCTTGGAAATAACTAATAAGTGTGAAAACACTTATCCTTTCACCACTAAAAACAAGTAAAAACGAGACCAAAACGTGTATTTGATGTCTTAAAAGTCGGAATTATGCATGGTTTGTGTTTTTATTGTGTTTCAGGACAAAAATATGAAAAAGGGAGAAAACACGGGCTTTCAGGGCTTTTATCGAGGAAAAGACAAAAGACGAAGTCAAAAGATCAAAAGTGTAAGAAGAACGGAAGTCAAAGGTCTATTCTGAAGATTTATCGAAGAAAAAGAATAAAGACGGAAGTTTGACTAAGTCGACGAACCAAGTCTACTAAAAGAAGAAAAATTAGAAGACGAGTTCATTTTATTATTCGACTAATCCCGAGACAAAGTCGAGAAGACAAAAAAAAGAGAAGGAAGCAACACACCACACCTCTCCTCTCCTTTTTTGGCATCTTTTTCTTTGCTTTGACCGCGACTTTGTTTGGTCTTCCTCTTTCCTTCAGCCCATGTTTCAAAGCTAGCAAAAAGTTCGAGCCTTCGGGATCCCTCTTGAACGGCGGTCGGTCAGTCCTTTTCTTCTGTTGATGCTGAGGCTGATGCTTTGACTGTCTCTCATATCATTATAATAAAGATCCACTACTTTCCAAGACAAAAGTCGCATATGTCACATGGTAGATCATATCCAAGCAGAGGTGCACAAGAACGAGCACAACTTCACTCAGAACTTGTGACAAAGACTTGGTGTGCATCAGAACACGACTGAAAGCCCTTGCTGCTTCTTCATTCCAGGCGAAGCTATCTTTATTCAGTAAATTGGTCAGTGGCTTGCTGATAACCCCATACCCCTTTCCAAATTTTCGGTAATAGCCTGTTAAACCCAGAAAGCCTCTCAACCCCTTGACAGTAGTGGGTTATGGCCAGCTCAACATGCTGTCAATCTTTCTTTTATCTGCTGATACCCCTTCACTGCTCACCACATGCCCGAAATACTCTAACCTTGCCTGACCGAAATACTCCCCTAAAACTTCGTTTTAGGGAGTTAGTCATTTTTTTGTAGTTCTTATGTTTTAGAGAGAAGTAGGAGTAGGTGCTTCTACTTTCTCTCTCAAAGATTTCTATCATTTTCTTTCAAGTTTTAAGCTTTTCACTTCAATTTTGTATTTGAATCTTTAATCTCCAAGTTTAATTTCAAGCTTTTCATAATATATCTTATTCTACCTTTCTTGCTTTAATCTTTATTTTGATTCGGTTCGAAGTATGTAACTTGTTTCATCTTGGTGTTTATTTGATTAAAGTGCTCATCTTGTTGTTCTTATCAATTTCATACGATTGATAATCTCAACTTTTTGGTGCTTTTAGCTTATTTCATGTTTAGCTTATTTTCATTTAAGAGATTTTAAAAGTTCAATCTTTTTAAAGTTTATTTTATAAATCTTGCTTATTTAGTGTTTTGAAAGTTTCTTATTCGTGCTTATTTAGTTTTTTTATTATTGATTTGGTTAAGTTTATGGTAAGTTCTTATTCAGTTCTGCTTATTTTCCTTTTGTATCTCATCGGAAAGTTCTAAGGGTTTTACTTGATCCGATCGAGTTTCGTGATCGCATAAACCTAAGGGTTTCTACTTGCGATCACAAACTACGATCAAAGATCGTGATCCAAAATGCGATCCACAACCACGATCCAAGTTGCGATCGTTGTTGTGATCCAGGTTGTGATTCAGCTTGTTACGATCCAGGCTACGATCGTTGTTGCGATCGTAGGGTACGATCTGGGTTACGATAGGAGGGTGTGATCGTGGTTGCGATCGGTTGATACGATCGTTGACTGCGATCCAGACTACGATCCAGACTACGATCGCGTGCTGCGATCGTAGGGTGTGATCCAGGTTGCGATCTGACTACAGTTTTTGTTTTATTTTACTTAGTTATTTTTCAAGTTTATTTCTTTCCCGCCACTTTTTGTCAAGTTTAATTCTATATTTATTTGTCTCATTATATTTTCAAATTTACTTTTAATTAAGTTTTTAATTACTTTAATTCCCTTGTTATTTCATCTAAGTCTTTCATCTTAGTTTTGTTATTTTGTCATTTACTTTAAAGCTTTCGTCTTTGTTTTAATATAGATAATCAAAAGCTCCCCCTTTTAGTGACCAAAAACGACAATTCATCTTTAAACCGTGATCAATTCGATTAGACACCGAGAATGAACAACACTTAAACTCCACATCACAAGTTGTCATATTAAAATTATCCATATTAAAATGGCACCGCTGTCGGCTCTTTTCTTAAAGATTAACGGTTTTTAGTGAGAAAAATTGGATTTTGGGATCCATTCTTTTGGGAACATTATTTTCAAGCATAAAAATTTTCAAAAAAAATATCCTAAAAATATAAAATTTTCAAAAATCCAAAAAAAATAAATAATAAAAAAAGATAAAAAATCAAAAATATTGTATTTCATTTTTAGTGTATGCGTACTCGATCTTCGTCTTATCTAGAGCCCGAGACTCGTAGAGACCTAGATATGGTCGGTGTGCATACTAATAATAACCCACCACATCCCGTTGTGAATAATAACAACCATGACCCTCAACCCGACCTTCGTACGATGGAGGAGCTATGTCAACCAACTATGAATAGACGTGGAGGACCGATTGCTCCGATGCAAATCACGGCTCCCGAATTTTTTTTGAAGCATCACATGATCCAACAAGTTCAAAATGCTTGTCCATTTCGCGGACTACCGGATGATGATGCCAACAAACACCTCGATAAATTCATAACCGTCACTCAAAGCATGAAATTGCCCGGTGTTTCCATGGATTTTCTCCGCCTTCATCTTTTTCCACACACTTTATCCCACCATGCCGAAAAATGGTTTGATCGTCTTCCTAAAAACTCAATTCATACATGGGACGAGATGACTCAATTTTTTTGTCAAGATACTTTCCACCATCCATGCTAACTAGCCTTCGGAATCAAATCAGTGGTTTCACTCAAGAACCTGATGACTCTCTTTTTTATGCTTGGGAACGTTATAATGTATTGATCGATCGTTGTCCTAACCATAATATGCTCCCCTTCACTTTAATTGATACTTTCTACAATGGTTTAACTTTTCGTGATCGTGATACGATTAATGCTGCTGTCGGTGGTACGTTTATGAAAAGAAGACCTGAGGAGTGTAGATAGCTTATAGAGAACATGACCACTCATCACAAAAATTGGGATTCATCCACATCTTCAAGAAATAATCCGAGGGTAAATGTTTCTTCTACTTCATCAAACTCCGAGATAGCCGAACTCACCCAACTCACCCACCAACTAGCCGAGATGAACAAAAATTTCTTAACCATGGCTACGAAACAATTTCAACAAGTTAAAGCTGTAGCACTTTCTTGTGAGACTTGCGGCGGTCCTTATTCATACACCGATTATCCTTCTACTCATGAAAATTCAGAAAACATGTATGCGGATAACGGTAACTTTTCCACGGGAGGCTATCAAGCACGTCCTCAAGGTGACCCTAATTTGCTAAGCTATCGTTCAAACAATTTTCTTTCACCACCCGGTTTTCCTCCTCAAAACCAAAACAACTTCAATCGCAACAATAAAAACCAACCTCGAGTTCCTAATAAATATCAAACCCAAAGAAACCGATATCCACCTCAAGGTAGTAATCAAGTTTACCAAACACCACCTATCAACCACCCGCTTACCAAGCTCCACCTCCCAACCAACCCACGACATTTAATCACGAGGTCGAAACTTACATGAGGACTAATGACGCACTGGTGAAGAATCATTAGAGCCAAATTATTAACTTGAAAGGTGACATGGCTAAACAAGGGATGATCTTCGAGCCGAGCTTAGGAATGACATGCGAAACTCTTTAAGCAATCAAACGAATGACTTAAGGGATATGATGGCTAGTTTCTTCCAAAGTAATCAACCTTCTGCTTCGGATTCTCTTCCGAGTAAAACCATTGCTAATCCAAGAGGGGAGATGAAAGTAATCACCACCCTAAGTGGAAAAGGGTATAAGTAACCCGAGATTCCTAAACCTACTCCAGTGATTGTGACAAAGGAAAACGAGCAACCTTCACCAATTCCTCCACCTTCTACTTCCACCCCTCCTCCACCCAAGGATGTGAGTGAGCAATCCATTCCAAAGCCTTCATCTCAACCCGACATACCTTACCCTTTAAGGTTGAGGAAAGAGAAGTTGAAGAACAAGGATGATATTCAAGTTTCTAACTTTCTTAAAATGTTTAAACAATTGAATTTCAACATCTCCTTTGCCGAGGCTCTCGCTCACATCCCTAAATATGCTAAGATGTTCAAAGATCTTCTAAGTGATATGTAAAAAATCCTTTATATTTCTCAAACCCATCTTAATGAGAATTTCTCCGCGATTGTCTTAAGGAAATTACCAACCAAACTTGGTGATCCGGGTCGTTTTCTCATTCCTTGCAACTTTCCCGGGGTAGAGAATTGTATGGCCCTAGCCGATCTAGGTGCTAGTATCAACTTAATTCCATTAAGCGTTTGGAAACAATTATCTCTACCCGAGATAGTCCCCACACGAATGACATTGGAGTTAGCTAACCGTACGGTTGCTTATCCGGTGGGGATAGCCGAAGATGTCTTCGTCGGTGTCGAAAAATTCACCTTTCTGGCGGATTTTGTTGTGGTTGACTACGAGATGGATCCCCGTGTTCCATTAATCGTTGGACGTCCATTCTTGAGGACCGGTTGCATTCTTATTGATGTATTCACGGGCGAATTAATCATGAGAGTTGGTGACGACAAAATCGTCTTCAACATCGGTAAACTTTCTAAGCAACTTATGAACAGGAGAGCGTTAATTTCATTGAGGTACTTGATGAGGCTTGTGAAGAACATTTCAAAGACGCTTGTAAAAGTGGTTTTTCTTCTCTACCCATTGCTGAGACCGTTGCCTCTATTGCTCCCTCATTGACTCCATTTGGAGAAAGTGACTTTCTTTTGAAAGAATTTGAAGCAACTTTAGGGGATGTGGACTAAAAATATGATGATTCTCCCTCCCATTGGGATGAAGACATTCGTACCATTGAAAAACTTCTCAATGAGGACCATATTTCTCCACCTTCTCCTAAGGAAGTTACAAACGATGATCCGAATTTGACTAAGCCTTCCATCGACAATCCTCCGGATTTAGAGCTTAAGGATTTACCGTCTCATCTTGAATACGTTTTCTTAGAAGACAATAAAAAGTTACCCGTCATCATTGCAAAGGACTTAAAAGAGGATGAAAAATCTAGACTTATCGACGTGCTCAAAAATCATAAGAAAGCAATTGCTTGGAAAATTTCCGATATCCGCGGAATTGATCCAAACTTTTGCACTCATAAAATTCTCATGGAAGATGACTTTAAACCCGCAATACAAAGCCAAAGAAGGGTTAATCCAAAAAATCATGACGTCATCAAGAAAGAAGTTTTCAAACTTCTAGATGCCGGAATGATTTACCATATTTAGGATTCGACATGGGTTAGTCCCGTCCATTGTGTGCCTAAGAAAGGCGGAATAACCGTTGTTCCCAATGAAAACAACGAGTTGATTCCTACTCGACTTGTCACGGGTTGGCGAGTTTGCATAGACTATCGCAAGCTCAATGATGCCACTCGTAAGGACCATTTTCCTTTTCCTTTCATGGATCAAATGCTCGAGCGTTTAGCGGGTAATGACTATTATTGCTTCTTAGACGGTTTCTCCAGGTATTTTCAAATTCCTATCGATCCAAAAGACCAAGAGGAAACCACATTCACTTGTCCTTATGGAACATTTTCTTAGACGGTTTCTCCGGCTTATGCGGTGCTCCTAGGACTTTCCAAAGGTGTATGATGGCTATATTCCATGACATGGTTGAAGAAACTATGGAAGTCTTTATGGACGATTTCTCGGTCTATGGTGATTCTTTCTCATCTTTCCTTGCCAATTTAGAACGAATGCTTAAACGGTGTGAAGACACTCGTCTTGGTCTTAATTGTAAAAAATGCCATTTCATGGTAAAAGAAGGCATCGTTCTCGGTCATAAAATTTCCAAAGCCGGTATCGAAGTCGACCGTGCTAAAGTTAACGTCATTGCTAAGTTGCCTCAACCTCCCACCGTCAAAGGAGTTAGATGTTTTTTAGGTCATGCGGGATTTTATCGTCGTTTCATCCAAGATTTATCTAAGATAGCTCGACCAATGACTCACCTCTTAGAAAAGGATGCTCCTTTCATCTTTTCTCAATAATGTCTCGATTCTTTTGAACTTCTTAAAGGTAAATTAACTAAGGCACCGGTCTTAGTCTCTCCAAATTGGGAGTTACCTTTCGAGCTCATGTGCGATGCTAGTGATTTCGCGGTTGGAGCGGTTTTAGGTCAACGAGTGAACAAACACTCCCAACCAATCCATTATGCTAGCAAGACAATGACTGGGGCTCAATTACATTATACCACTACCGAAAAAGAGCTTTTAGCTGTAGTGTATGCTTTTGAGAAATTCCGCCCCTATCTTGTGCTTTCCACCACCATCGTTTACACCGACCATTCCGCCTTGAAATACTTGTTGACCAAGCAAGATGCTAAACCGAGAATCCTTCGTTGGGTTTTGCTCCTACAAGAATTTAAAATCGAAATTCATGATAAAAAGGAGCGCAAAGCCTAGCAGCGGATCATCTTAGTAGACTCGAGGATCCTTATCAAGGGGAACTTCCAAATCAAGAGATTAATGAATCTTTTTCCCTTGAGGCCTTAATGTCTATTAACTCCAATCTTGACGATACCACATGGTTTGCGGACATTGCAAACTATTTAGCGGGTGGTGTTCTTATGGAAGGGTTAACGTCCCAACATAAGAAAAAAATTCTTTAAGGATATTAAACACTATTATTGGGACGACCCTTACCTTTTCAAGCAATGTGCGGATCTTGTTATTCGTAGGTGTGTTGATGGGCCAGCAGCTTTACTAATCCTAGAATCTTGTCACAAAGGACCCACCGGTTGTCACTTTGGTCCTAACTATACCGCGAAGAAAGTTTTCCACTCCGGATTCTATTGGCCCACCATTTATCATGACGCTCATGAAATGGTTTAGCATTGTGATGCTTGCCAAAGACAAGGCAAGACCACACATAAAGATGAGATGCCTCAAAATTTCATCCAAGAATGTGAAATCTTTGACGTATGGGGCATCGACTTTATGAGACCATTTCCATCATCCAAAGGGAACAAGTACATCCTCGTAGCCGTTGACTACGTATTTAAATGTGTTGATGCAAAGGCTTTACCTACGAACGATGCGAGGGTGGTTGTGAACTTTTTGAAACAATTATTTGCTCGATTCGGTGTTCCTCGTGCTATCATTAGTGATCGCGGGACTCATTTATGCAATGATCAATTTGCTCGAGTCATGGTTAAGTATGGTGTCAATCATCGTCTTTCCACCGCGTATCATCCACAAACTAATGGTCAAGCCGAGATCTCTAACCGTGGACTTAAGCGAATCTTAGAGCGTACTGTAGGAGAGCATCGTGCCTCATGGGCCGATAAATTAGATGATGCTTTGTGGGCTTTCCGTACCGCATATAAGACACCAATTAGTTGCACTCCATATCGTCTTGTGTACGGAAACGCATGCCACCTCTCCATTGAGTTAGAGCATAAGGCTTATTGGGTCTTGAAATGGGATAATTTTGATATCAACAAAGCCGGTGATCTTAGGAAAATCCAACACAATGAACTTAATGAACTAAGGAATGAGGCTTATGAGAATTCGTGGATCTACAAGGAGAAAAACAAACTCATTCATGATTCTAGGATTAAGAACCGAGAGTTTCACATAGGTGATCAAGTCCATTCACCGTTGCTAAAGTCTTCTATCATGACACCATTGAGTTGTCTCAACCAAATGGGCCAAAGTTTAAGGTGAATGGCCAGCGTGTTAAGTTTTAATTTGGTGAGGACATCTCTCATGAGATGATTCCATCCCTCACCACGTTTCTCTTGAATTATTTCTGGGTCGACTCAGGCTCGTGACTCGGTTAACAAAAACAAGCGCTTCTCGGGAGGCAACCCGATGATCTATCCTTTACCCGTTTTCATAATAAGTGTATTGGGAGCTACATAGGTGTTTGTTGTCTTGTTTCTTATGATGTGCAGTGATTAAAGCTTTCAAAGAGCACTTTTGATGATATTTGACGAGCCGTGACCCCGTGTACCCGTCTTCCCGGTTCTATCCTAAACTTTTGTGATTCAATATTTCATATCTTATATGTTGACATTGAAATCACTATAGTCGTCTCTCCTTAGCGAGACTTAAACAAAGTGCACAATGTCCTAAGTGTAGGGGAGTTTACTCCCACATGCTTAATCATTGAGGACAATGTTTATATCAAGTGTAGGGGGACTTCTAGCGAAGTAAAGTGGGCTTTTCCATGAATTTGTCCTCATTTTAACCGGAAAATTTAATTTTTTCAAAATTTTTGATCCATTTTGGCTCAGTAGTATTTTTCATTTATTCTCTTTTATTTTCTTTCCTTTTGTTATCGCATCGTATGTATATATTTCATTTCAAAAATAAAGTCAAAAGAAAAATAAAGGAATAAAATGGTTTTAATAAGTTTAGATGTCTTTGATATATTAGGCCCGTCATGAATCTTTTGACTCAACCCGAGTTTACTTATCTAAGTTTACTCTAGCTAGTATGCTTAACGTGTTTAAGTCAAGTTTTGCTAGGCTTTTTTTAACACCCCCAAATTTACACGCAGCGGAATACATCTTTGGGTGCTAAACAATGATACAACAACACATAATTTATAAAGAACGACTCGAAAAGAGACATTTTAGATTTATCGTTCCTAAAACATTTGTCAGAGTAGCGTAGTCCCAAGTAAGCGTTACCAAAAGATAAGTTAAAACAACATATTAGTTTGTTTTAAAAATGGAACGATAAATAAATCAAAGAGTTTGAACAACAAAAGCAGTGCACAACTTCATTCCCCGTGACCTCCAAGCTTCCACTTGTAGATTACCTGAAATACATGTGAGTAAAACAATCAGCAAAAATGCCGAGTGAATCTATAGGTTTATGTAATCAATTTGAACACAAGCAAAGATTATAAGTTTGTGGCATGCTTATAAGCATCAAATAATAATTTGCATCAACAATGATAATTGTATATAGCATAAATTGCAATAAGCTCATGGAACCGAGCCCTTAGACACTCCCATATCAGTCTAATAAGACGAGAGATTTATTAATTGTCGTTACCTCCAGATTATTGGTACATTGCCGTATACCTGACTTCTCAATACAATATGTCCAAACAGTGTGGAGGTCGGGCCTAAGCTTCTATGACAAGTCCACAAAACTGAACCGGGGCGGCTTCCCCCATAGATCTATTAATTATACTAGCGGTTAACCCATCATAGGTTAAATAACGGTCCATAATTGAGGTTTCAACAAAGGCAATCACTTAATGCAATTTAAAGGCAACCACGGGTCCATTCATAGAGGGACAAAGCATACCATAAAAATCTTGTGTTCTAAGTTTATGAAAAACATGTATTCCCCCTCGCGGGTTTAAAATCATTTAATAACTAGTATAAAGCGAGGCTATAGACTCACCTTAGCCAATAGTGGTAATGAGACGATCGCCGACGATAGATGATGCCTTTCAAACACAAGAACCGCAACCTATCAAATGAGGTGCGTTCATTAATAATAGACTCGAGAAATAAACCATACATAAGAATAAAAAACTCGACTCATAAAATCACGACAAACTCGAGAGAAAACGATACAAGTGATACTATTACACTCTCCTATATATTCATTTATTGTTCAATGCCTTTAACAAAAATCTGTCGGAACATACCAAATGTCCAAACCGCTTTCCCATACTTATACACATCAAATTTTTGTGATAATACTCAGAGAACATACTTACTATATATAGAAAGTCCTCTCAAAAGCCCATTAAAATATTTTACTTCTAAAGTTCCCTGCCCGACTCATCTTTGAATCACAAAATCCGAACAGTTTAGCGACCTTGACTTACGAAACCATTTTGACCATTCTAAACAACTCCATTTGTAAAACCGCCACTTGATTCTAAAAATAGACTCAAAATACTAAACTTGGAGCCTGCGAACAGCCCTTGAATCATTTTGAAACTCATTTTATAGTCCCCGAGATTCGATCCAAATATCGACAACAATTTCGGATTGTGTCGACACTCGTCTCCCGGTATACGAAAATCAAACTAGTGTATCTTCCACCTCGTTTGGAGTTGGAAGGTCTACTTTATATCAAATCGAAGCTAACGAAATTATCTACAACCCTATCCTATTAGTTAAGCGATTATCAAATAGTAAGACCCCCGAAAACAGCCTCAAACCTACTGCCCAAAATTGACTATTAAAATCTCTTACAAAATCATATTTTTGATCAATTCCAACAACTTTTTTCATCAACCTAAGCCCCTAATATCATCATAAACCATTCCTATTACTTGTATCATCATCAAAATCAAAAACCCAAAAATTAAAAGTCAACTTTTTAACAAAAACATAACATGAAAATCTCTTGATCATCACTACTAACACATGCATACAACAAATTTGGATCAAACATAACCAACTTTTCTTGAAAAATTTAGATGGTTGCATGTATGAAAATTTTATACCAAATTGTAGCCATTTGAAAATGGAGGATGGGACTTGTTTTGATTTTGGATGGATCAAAGTTGATCATCAAAATTTTTGATGATTTGCTCGTGTTGTGGTGTAGGCTAAAAAGAAAGAGGAGGAAGAAGAATGGTGATTTTGTTTAATGAATTTTTTAAATGAAATGAGATAGTGGAAAAAAATTTATATAGTGTAAGGTTAGGGTATTTTTGCCAATTTGTGATAGTTTTGGTCCAAAATAGAATAAAATAGTTTAAAAGGGTAGAAAATGAAAATTGTAATTTTTGAAATATTTACGAGACTCGGGTTTCGTAAAAAAAATACTTTTCAAAAGTTTAAACGCACACGAAAAATAAGAATATAATGACTCGATACGTAATTAAAACGATATCGTCGAAAGTATTAAATATCGAAACGATCGATAATAAAATATAAAATTTTAGGCATCCGTCGGTATCGCGATCACTAGTAGTCCTCGTTACTCGTCAAAATATTAAAATATAATATTCAATATCGGTTTCAACTTAAACCGGTAAACATAATAATATTTAACGTTATAAAATACTTCAAAATAATTGAAAATAGAATTAAATTATGACCTTATTTTTACGGGTTTTACATCCTCACCACCTTAAGGGAGCGACGTCCCAGCGCTCAACTCGCCTCATACACGAGTTGTTCACTACCCGGGAGGATGACGACAATCCTTAATAAGAAGTCCTTACGTTCCCACGTGAATCTCGATCCACGATCTCCACTGGTTCTTTTACAAAACGCAACTTGTCGTCAAGTGGTATCTCACCAAAAAGGAATAAATAAATCCGTATCCACCAGTCACCCGTCAAGTTCGACACATGAAAATTTTATGAATCACACGAAGCTCATTCGACGACAAGAATAGATGACAGGATTTTCGGGTAAGTCCAGTTAAAAGGAATGTTGCAATTTAAAGGATAGCCACTGGCCGGATAGCCATGGACACACATAAAATAGAATTAACAAGAAAAACATTTTCGTCATCGGAGGGTGTTCACACGCGGGTCCCTACTCAAAAGATAATACAAAGACACCATCTCACTCTCGCCAACGCGCATTAAAGTCTCAATAAACCTTGTCGTTGAAAGTCAAAAAGATATTACATAATATGTGTTCTACATGATCGGACGTTATCGGATGATGCCGTCTCAAGTTCTCACAACTTACGATCATTTGACTAGATCACATACCACATAAGTACATAAAAATAAAAGGTCGAACAATAACATCAAGTATAGATTTCCATCGTTAATCATCGAGAAAACCTTGAACGAACCCTTGATATTAACCACTTGATCACAAGAGTCTTTCCACTTGCGGTGTCGGCTTCAACATGCTCCTCGAGATTGTAACAAATTTATTAACTCCATTCTTTAAGAGATTCGGTCCTCAATCATTCCACAAGTACACGCATAAATCCTGGTGACACTTATCGTTTCTTATTATACACTGCTTCCCGAGATTCATTTTAAACTCAAAATAAAATAGTGATCTTCAATATGAGGAACAGAACGATATAAAAATAAATTCAATAAACGCATAAACGGACTAGATGTGGTAAAATGATTTAAGGTTGACGATCGACGAGGGATCTCGGATCACGTAACCGTAAAACATAATAATTCACAATACTAGAAAAATGAGAGCGAAGAATGAATTAAATATTAACATTAAAATAACGTTTGTCACAATTATCCGTCCCGGATTTGGTATTACCTTAAAACTCAGTTGAGGTACTTTCTTGATAAAGATGATACATCAAAAATAGAAGTAAAATAGTTTCAAAATTTATTTGGTCGTCTTAAGAAACTTTGAAAGAATGACATAAATTTATTAATTAAACTCATACTGATGGTTACGATTTAGAAATATAATTTCCAAATTAAATCATTATTAGGAATATAAATTAAACCGGTAATTTCATTACATTAAAAGTAAAGTATGATAAGTCAATTAGTTCAAAGGGTAGAACATAATTTTATTTTTAACATTAGTTTTAGTTATACAAAATATGGTGTATAAATTTGACCTTTTACTTGTGAGGGTTATTTCGATAATTGAAAATCATTAGAGAATGTAGACAAGTTCTATAAAATTTTTATAATACTTTGTAGAAATACATAAAGGTGTTTATTATTTCAAAATAACATCGGATGTATTCGGGTTTCCAAATGTGACAAGATAACAAATGAATACGAATGGAAATAATGGTTAACAATCAGTACGAAATCAACGGTACAAAAGAGAACGAAGCAATGTCGTATGAATTCTTAAAGAGAATAATAAAATAAAGGCATTGATGGTATGACGATAAGAAATAATAGATTAAACAAGTTGTCAAATTTTGTTAGTGCGGTCGATGGTTCACCAATTTCAGCTCGTTAACTTCGCGGTGGTCGTTACACGATCGGAAATAAAATCCATACAAAAAATTTAATAAAATAGAATTCCTAATAATCACTTGTAATTAAAACCAATCAAATGAACGATGTTAGTGTTTAAAGAGAGAAGTCAAAGCACGGTTCACAAGAGTGGATTTCGAGACAAACGAGAGTGACGGACGTCATCCCGGATATACGGAAATCACTCTAATGATAATTCATTATTCACGTGCGGAGACATTCCAAAGATCTATAAAATCGCTTAAAGATCATTGGACGAGAAGGAAGGATAAAATATCGAGACTTTCAAGTCATTTATCAACAGTCAGTAAATAGACGAACGGTCAAAAGAAATCAGTTACAAGACAAAATGAAGTAACAAGTGAAAAAGTGATCGTCGAGTAAAAACGTATTCGTAAGCGCGTAATTCGTTTAAGAAAAGGTAAGAAAACGTATGCGGATGCATAGAAATTGTGCTACTTGCATAAAATATAAAGGTTTTCAAAACTTCTTTTCACTTTATTTCATTTTATTTATCTTTATCATAAATACAAGTAAAAAGTTCTTTATTATCAAGATTTTTAAGGTGACTACTATTCAGCCTAGCATGGCTCCTTCTAGATTAGACATAGGTGATCAGGCCATGTATTATCTAGGAATAGCAATGCAGTGCTCAGTTTCGTCGAAAAGTATTAAGTTTCTTATGTTTATATATAAACCATGCCATTTGTAAAATGGAATTTAAAAATAGTTTATAAATTTATAGGATACAAGTAATTTGTGAGATACTCAATAAGAAACTTTTAATGTTACGAAAAATATTAGGACCAAAGTAAAAACAATTGGTGAAAATAATCGTAAAATAATATCAGATTTATTTATAAGGTGACATTATGACAACGTATAAAGTAGCCAAAGTTTTGCAAAAAGTGGCAAATAGTAGCTCATAAAACAACCAATGAAATGGTTACAAGTTGTTAAGTTTTCAAAGGGTTATAAGGTTTAGACGAAAACGTCATGAGATACGCGATAAGAATGTCAACGAAGAATGTGAAGGCAAAACTTCAAAACTCAACTCAAATCAGTGGAAGGTTAGAAGAAAACGAAAATAAAATAACATCGAATGACAAATGAGTCATATATATGAAAAGAATAAAACAATCCACATGTGTATTCTTTGTAAGATACTCGACAAAACATGCTTTTAAGAAAGTATGTTATTTGTTTTTAAATTACACCATTAATCCGGTAATTGCTAATCCTGTATTGTTTCTATTTTTAAATATTTTCACATGTAACTAGTATTCGTTAGTTGTAAAATAATATTTGTTAAAATTTTACGATCTCAAATGAAATCAAAACAGCTTAGAAACATTTAAAACTCATGTTCTGAATTTTCTATCAGATTTAAATTTAAATATGAGCCGATTAATTGACCCGATAAACGACATCTCCAAGACTCAGAGTCTAAAGCATTTTGATGCAAAACGATGTTTCAGACGACTTTCTAGTTTTACCCGAGACCTGAAAACCAAAGTAAATTGACCAAAATACCCCTGAAAGTTCAGTGCAGGTTTGACTATTTTATTTTAAAAACGCAGGTTTTACTTTTAAGTTTTGACCTGTTTATACTGCCCCTACAGTTTCTGCATAAAGTGTATTTTTCGACACTTCTTAACGGCTCAAAATATATACATATATACACACATGTCTTGTGGATTTTATAACAACGAAAAATAAATCTCGTAATGAGCATCAAATAAAATATAGCATGATGAATGACAGAAAATGCTTCAAGGTATTCAACACGAAATTTAGGAAGCAAAACGGTGAAAGACGTTCGTAATTTAGATTTCAAAATGCAATGTAGGCAAATCTCCATGGTGCCACGATTGTCAAAAACACAAAACATAACAAGAAAAGAATGGAACATTAACATGCTACACTCCGGGAGCGAGAAGGTTAATGAAAAACAAATGATAAAATTTTATATAAGTAAAATCGTATTCCAATTCTAGTGCCATAATCTAGACGATGATTTATAAAATGACGATGACGTTACCGAGATATAAGCGAACAGTACACTTCGCAGTCGATACATATAAATGTCAACGAATTAAATCTTAGCATGCCGTGTAAAACGATGATAAAAATCAACAAAATATTATGAAAAACCATGATATTATTCAACACGATTATAGGAAATGTTTCAAAATGCGTGACTCACACGATAGCGGTTAGTCTATTCCAAGGACACATTGAGTTACACAATGGTCTAGAGATTACGTTTTAAGACGTCCAAGCACAAACAGCCGGAAGACGATTTGGATATCTATATAGATATCTCAAAGGGTTAAACAATGAACATAGCACGCGCAGATGAAGGTATGTAAGGTCATAATATAAAAATTTTACAATAAAGCAATTTAAATACTTCAAAAATAAATACAGAAAGATCTTAAAAATTCATTGTATTTATTTAAGTTAATCATTAATAAATGATAAACTTTTATTGAAAAGTTTAACGACATAAATATATATCGATAAAGGGATCCTAGATATAAATATATATCCATAAATGGATCATAGTATTTTTTATAAATACTTGGCTATAAAAGGATACGTAATAACGCATACTAAAATTGTAATCTCAGAAGTAACTTGAACCTGAAGTCACGCGAAGTCCGGTGCACATGACTCTTTGAAAAAATAAAAACTGACAGTTATAGTTTAGGTTTTTAAAATAAAGACCTAGTTCTCTATAACTCATGGCTCTGATACCAATCTTTAACACCCCCAAATTTACACGCAGCGGAATACATCTTTGGGTGCTAAACAATGATACAACAACACATAATTTATAAAGAACGACTCGAAAAGAGACATTTTAGATTTATCGTTCCTAAAACATTTGTCAGAGTAGCGTAGTCCCAAGTAAGCGTTACCAAAAGATAAGTTAAAACAACATATTAGTTTGTTTTAAAAATGGAACGATAAATAAATCAAAGAGTTTGAACAACAAAAGCAGTGCACAACTTCATTCCCCGTGACCTCCAAGCTTCCACTTGTAGATTACCTGAAATACATGTGAGTAAAACAATCAGCAAAAATGACGAGTGAATCTATAGGTTTATGTAATCAATTTGAACACAAGCAAAGATTATAAGTTTGTGGCATGCTTATAAGCATCAAATAATAATTTGCATCAACAATGACAATTGTATATAGCATAAATTGCAATAAGCTCATGGAATCGAGCCCTTAGACACTCCCATATCAGTCTAATAAGACGAGAGATTTATTAATTGTCGTTACCTCCAGATTATTGGTACATTGCCGTATACCTGACTTCTCAATACAATATGTCCAAACAGTGCGGAGGTCGGGCCTAAGCTTCTATGACAAGTCCACAAAAACTGAACCGAGGCGGCTTCCCCCATAGATCTAATAATTGTACTAGCGGTTAACCCATCATAGGTTAATTAACGGTCCATAATTTAGGTTTTAACAAAGGCAATCACTTAATGCAATTTAAAGGCAACCACGGGTCCATTCATAGAGGGACAAAGCATACCATAAAAATCTTGTGTTCTAAGTTTATAAAAACATGTATTCCCCCTCGCGGGTTTAAAATCATTTAATAACTAGTATAAAGTGAGGCTATAGACTCACCTTAGCCAATAGTGGTAATGAGACGATCGCCGACGAAAGATGATGCCTTTCAAACACGAGAACCGCAACCTATCAAATGTGGTGCGTTCAATAATAATAGACTCGAGAAATAAACCATACATAAGAATATAAAACTCGACTCATAAAATCAAGACAAACTCGAGAGAAAACGATACAAGTGATACTATTACACTCTCCTATATATTCATTTTATTGTTCTATGCCTTTAACAAAAATCTGCCGGAACATACCAAATGTCCAAGCCGCTTTCCCATACTTAGACACATCAAATTTTTGTGATACTACTTTGAGAACTTACTTACTATATATAGAAGTTCCTCTCAAAAGTCCATTAAAAGATTTTACTTCTAAAGTTCCCTGCCCGACTCATCTTTGAATCACAAAATCCGGACAGTTTAGCGACCTTGACTTACGAAACCATTTTGACCATTTTAAACAACTCCATTTGTAAAACCGCCACTTTATTCTAAAAATAGACTCAAAATACTAAATTTGTAGCCTGCGAACAGCCCTTGAATCATTTTGAAACTCATTTTATAGTCCCCGAGATTCGATCCATATATCGACAATAATTTTCGGATTGTGTCGACACTCGTCTCCCGGTATACGAAACTCAAACTAGTGTATCTTCCACCTCGTTTGGAGTTGGAAGGCCTACTTTATATCAAATCGAAGCTAACGAAATTCTCTACAACCCTATCCAAATGGTTAAGCGATTATCAAACAGTAAGACCCCCGAAAATAGCCTCAAACCTACTGCCCAAAATTGACTATTAAAATCTCTTACAAAATCATATTTTTGATCAATTCCAACAACTTTTGTCATCAACCTAAGCCCCTAATATCATCATAAACCATTCCTAATACTTGTATCATCATCAAAATCAAAAACCCAAAAATTAAAAATCAACTTTTTAATAAAAACATAACATGAAAATCTCTTGATCATCACTACTAACACATGCATACAACAAAATTGGATCAAACATAACCAACTTTTCTTGAAAAATTTATATGGTTGCATGTATGTAAATTTTATACCAAATTGTAGCCCTTTGAAAATGGAGGATGGGACTTGTTTTGATTTTGGATGGATCAAAGTTGATCATCAAAATTTTTGATGATTTGCTTGTGTTGTGGTGTAGGCTAAAAAGAAAGAGGAGGAAGAAGAATGGTGATTTTGTTTAATGAATTTTTTAAATGAAATGAGATAGTGGAAAAAGAATTTATATAGTGTAAGGTTAGGGTAGTTTTTGCCAATTTGTGATAGTTTTGGTCCAAAATAGAATAAAATAGTTTAAAAGGGTAGAAAATGTAAATTGTAATTTTTGAAATATTTACGAGACTCGGGTTTCGTAAAAAAAATACTTTTCAAAAGTTTAAACGCACACGAAAAATAATAATATAATGACTCGATACGTAATTAAAACGATATCCTCGAAAGTATTAAATATCGAAACGATCGATAATAAAATATAAAATTTTAGGCATCCGTCGATATCGCGATCACTAGTAGTCCTCGTTACTCGTCAAAATATTAAAATATAATATTCAATATCGGTTTCAACTTAAACCGTTAAACATAATAATATTTAACGTTATAAAATACTTAAAAATAATTGAAAATAGAATTAAATTATGACCTTATTTTTACGGGTTTTACTCTTTTACATAGGGAACTTTAAAACGCGAAAGGCTTAACTCTTACAGGTTAAGAACAAGAACTTTTCGCAAGTTCCTATAATTGATCCTCGAAAGTCGTTTATCAAGGGAACTTTAAAATGCGAATTCTAAGCTTGAAAAAGTCTAAGAAGTTGCAAGATCTTATAGATAACTTGAAAACCAAAAACTATTATTTAATTGGCTAAGCATTCACGAGTCTCATTCCTTGAGATTTTAAATTTTGGAGAACGAGAGATGACAGAGTCAGTTATAAGTTTGGTATTCTTTCATGAACTTATGTGAGTTAATTATGAGCTTTTTCTCCCATCTCTTGTTAATAAATGTAATTGCAATAAATAAGGTCGTACGATTTGAAAAGTTACTTAGCTTCTAGCACAAGATCGTTTAAAAGTTGCTCGGTATTAATTAGAGTTCATAGCCAAGGCATAACTTATTGAAGCGGGATGCGAAGATTGGCGAGTCTGAATAGGCCTCAACAAGGCATGAGGGCTATATTTTGTTGCTAAAGATCCAAAGTGATGTGAAGAATCATTTATCAAAAATCAATATGAAAGATCGAGAAACACGACAAAAAGCAAATACTCCCCTAAAGATCATGGAGAAGTCTATCCGAAAAGACCCTAGCAAGGTATGAGGATAAATAGATCCAAGTCCTAAAAGGAGGTGGATCGTTTTATATCAAAATCCGAAATAAAGATTGGAGAAAAATGAAGAAGTCGTGGTCCATGTATGAAGAATCTCTCAAAAACTTCAAGTGAAGAAATTCCTATTATGAAGAGAAGACCATTATTTCAAGAACGTCTCTCAAGATTTGAAGTATGAAGTCAATGCCAAATATCGGTCTGAGAAAGGTCTCAAATCGTGAAGCAAGTTATGTCAAGATATGAACTTTATGAGGTCCCGAGAAGCAGTTTTAAAAGATTTTGTCCTTTAGCTAACAATTGATTAAATCGTCCTACTTTATTTTCTGCCTAAATAAACTATCGAAATAATTCAACAATGCATCCTCGTGATCATTCAAGACAACAATAAAATATAAGAGATACACCTAGGAATAAGGGAGTCTAAGCGAATAATTGAGCCACATGAGTGAGTGTTAGCTTACTAACTTATAATAAAAATGATCTCGTTTCTAAGCTTGGCGTGGGGAACGTGAAACTTGAGGGTGATAAACATTCATGACAACCAAAGCCCTAATTTAAGTCTTCGATCTCTTTACTTGTTCTTCCTTCTAGCATTTTGTAATTTTCTATCTTTTTGGTTTCCTTATTGTCTAGTAATTAATAAAGGCCAAGGTAGGTTAATTATGATGGAAAATGTAAACTATGCTTTGAAATTAATGCATTGCATGCGAGCATTGCAATGGTCAAGTGTAGGGGATTTAATAAGTGTGAAAACACTTATCCTTTCACCACTAAAAACAAGTGAAAATGAGACCTAAACGTGTATTTGATATTGTAAAGTCGGAATTATGCGTGGTTTGTGTTTTTATTATGTTTCAGGACAAAAATATGAAAAAGGAAGAAAACACGGGCTTTCACGGGCTTTTATCGAAGAAATAGACAAAAGACGAAGTCAAAAGATCAAAAGTGCAAGAAGAACGGAAGTCAAAGGCCTATTCTGAAGATTTATAAAAGAAAAAGACTAATGACGGAAGTTTGACTAAGTCGAAGAACCAAGTCTACTAAAAGATGAAAAATTAGAAGACGAGTTCATTTTATTATTCGACCAATCCCAAGACAAAGTCGAGAAGACAAAAGAAAGAGAGAAGGAAGCAACACACCACACCCCTCCTCTCCTATAAATACTCCCCTAAAACTTCATGTTAGGGAGTTAGTCATTTTTTTTGTAGTTCTTATCTTTTAGAGAGAAGTAGGAGTAGGTGCTTCTACTTTCTCTCTCAAAGATTTCTTTCATTTTCTTTCAAGTTTTAAGCTTTTCACTTTAATTTTGTATTTGAATCTCTAATCTCCAAGTTTAATTTCAAGCTTTTCATAATCTATCTTATTCTACCTTTCTTGCTTTAATCTTGATTTTCATTCGGTTCGAAGTATGTAACTTGTTTCATCTTGGTGTTTATTTGATTAAAGTGCTCATCTTGTTGTTCTTATCAATATAATACGATTGATAATCTCAACTTTTTGGTGCTTTTAGCTTATTTCATGTTTAGCTTATTTTCATTTAAGAGTTTTTAAAAGTTCAATCTTTTTAAAGTTTATTTTATAAATCTTGCTTATTTAGTGTTTTGAAAGTTTTTATTCGTGCTTATTTAGTTCTTTTCATTATTGATTTGGTTAAGTTTGTGGTAAGTGCTTATTCGGTTCAGCTTATTTTCCTTTTGTATCTCATCGGAAAGTTCTAAGGGTTTTACTTGTTCCGATCGAGTTTCGTGATGGCATAAACTTAAGGGTTTCTACTTTCGATCAGAAACTGCGATCAAAGATCGTGATCCAAACTGCGATCCACAACCACGATCCAAGTTGAGATCGTTGTTGTGATCCAGGTTGTGATTCAGCTTGTTACGATCCAGGCTACGATCGTTGTTGCGATCGTAGGGTGCGATATGGGCCACGATAGGAGGGGGCGATCGTGGTTGCGATCGGTTGCTAAGATCGTTGACTGCGATCCAGACTACGATCCAGACTGCGATCGCGTGCTGCGATCGTAGGGTGCGATCCAGGTTGCGATCTGACAACAGTTTTTGTTTTATTTTACTTAGTTATTTTTCAAGTTTATTTCTTTCCCGACACTTTTTTCAAGTTTAATTCTATGTTGTGTTGTCTTATTTTATTTTCAAATTTACTTGTAATTAAGTTTTTAATTACTTTAATTCCCTTGTTATTTCATCTAAGTCTTTCATCATAGTTTTGTTATTTTGTCATTTATATTAAAGCTTTGGTGTTTGTTTTAATATAGATAATCAAAATCTCCCCCTTTTAGTGACCAAAAACGACAATTCTTCTTTAAACCGTGATCAATTCGATTAGACACCGAGAAAGAACAACACTTAAACTCCACATCACAAGTTTTCATATTTAAATTAGACATATTAATAACCAGATGGTCCTTAATGATCATCAGTATGAATTTATTAAAATACGGTTTACACACGCGATTCATCAAATTCATGAATGCGACTAGTACGTTGGTCAATCCAAACGACATCACAGGAAACTCATAATGTTCATTACGAGTTCTTGATGTAGTGAGTGGAATAGATAATTTTCCTTGCGGACGCGAATTTGATGATAACCATGCCGTAGATCAAATTTTTTAATATACACTAGAACCTTGTAAATTATCGAACAAATCTTTCATCTTGGATAAAGGATATCAATTTTGATCGTCAATTTATTCATTTCACGGTAATCAATAAATATAAGGAATGATAACACCATGGCTCTTCATGATGACGAGCTCGGTAGAATAAAAGCTTTCTCCGACAACTCTCTCAGTTGCACGGTAACTCTTTTGATTCAGATGGTGCTGACGTATAGTGCACATGCCACAGGTGCAGCACCGGGAATATAATCATTACCAAATCAACTTGCCTTAATGGCGAAAGTCTAGGTAATTCATCAGCAATTACCTCATAAAGTCTCAGATAACAGGAACATCTTTTAATAAATTTACTTTAGGTTCTTTCTAAATTACAAGATCTAAAACTATTTCACAACCATTCATGGCATAATTTCAAGTCTAAATGCAGGATACGGTCATCCATCGGGAATTATTTAGATCCCCCTTGATAATCAACATCTTATCTTTTAGGGGAATTCTAATCGTACTCCCATCAATTAAGACAATGACATCATGTCATAATCAACCAATCCATCCTATTGGCACTACCGACTTTCCAGTTTCATTACCGTTGATAAGACAAGAACTATTCAGAAGGCTAAGTATACGTCCTTTTAAAATTTTATTGATAATCACTACTTCTCCATAAGCCAACTTGATCTCCTAGATAGAGGTAATTCATAACCTTCTTAAATTAGGGAATCTATAGACATAACTATTAATAAAAGAGTAAGGTCAATGCGCGATTTACGCGAGAGAATTTCAAATCAGATAAAGACGAAAATATTAATGAATATGGATATATTCCATGTTTTCATGATTTGTTTACGCATCCCAAGGCACCTGGTATCGATACTCACATACTCAAAGGTAGTCTATTTTAGAAGACAATATAGGAATGTTGAAACTCCAAGCCGGATATCAACAATTGATGATTGAATAAGTTTCCAAGGAATCTTATCATGAAAGAAATGAACAAGAAGTGGATGTTAATTGTCAAAAAAGACAATATCCATAGATGAGTAAATTCGATTCAGAAAAATAGTACGGGCACATGTGTAGGTGTTCCTAACAATATGTCCCTATTTCGACCGTAATTACTAATAGTACCGATTTAAATAACTCTTATGAAAGTAAGAATTTCATATTTTCCCCAGATGGTATTGTAATACTTATAAAAACAATGAGTGATCTGCAAAAGCGTGATGAAGAGTTGTTCACCAAGAAATAATTACGGTAGGATTGAAGATGATCTTAGCCAAATCATGAGGTTCATGACATCGATGGCAATCAGGAATACGAACGAATAATTCACAATGCAACTCAGATCGAGATGAGTATTTTTTCAATGGTTGTATCACTAATGCGAACATTAGGAAGAAGCAAGAAAAGATAGATAACATCGATACATGTAGAGTTTACCAATCCAAGATAGTCCTTTCATTAATCACAAACAAGTCACAAGCTGTACCGTCACACATTACGTGTCACCATGTAACAATTTCAAGGACTCACCCTACAAACTGATGTCTCAGTTAAGTTAGTGAATTTAAAAGATACTACTATGAATACTAATCTACAAGAGTCATTAGGTGTTCCATATGTCCCAGAAGATCCATCGGTCCCAATTCAAAAGAAGATTTCTTCAATTTATTTCTTGGACACTGGGCATCCTCGTCCTTGGACAATGGCCTAGGAACAACCCTTAACATGAACCAACAATCATTTAAAATCTTATAATTCAACCACAGGACTCAACGACTTCCTCTTAACAATCTCGTATTCCATACGAGTTAAATTTGACTTTATTCAAGTTTCAACCAACTTATACTCAATGCGACATCCTACCTCATTCTCCAATACTTTCAACCTTATTCTTCGGCTTTGGAAGGCAATAAAAGCTTGACATGAACAACACTTAATATCCAATTCTATAGCTCTTATAACAATAGTTATTGTAGAACTTATGCACACGACTTAACCCAATACGAATAACATCATGGAATAAACCAAAAAGAAAGATTAGATTAAGAAGGATAAAAGAGAAGAACAAAAAGGGTTGTGATTTCCTAGTGAGAGAAATACATATGTTTCTCTCTCTACAAACTTTGAAATGGAAAACACACACACAAATGAGGTGTTTAGTGCCTTTTATACTACAAGTGTAAGAGTAGAAGGCCTTCCTCATTTGTGTGTTCGGGACTAATTCCCGTTACATACCAAACATTATACTACAACTCTCAACACCATTATGTAGCATTTTCCACGAGCTTCGCAATGGTATATTATATGACCATCACTTTAAAATACGGCTAACAATCTCCCCCTAAGGGGTGGTCATGTAATATGTGACTTCACTTCTTTGGTGTTGTTGAGTTTCAAGATCGTTGTCTTGAGAGTTCTTTCATAGTTCCTTTCATGACTTTTGATCTTGGGTCTTTGTTCTTTGCCTTGACTTGATCTTAGAACTTTTCCATCTTGTGTTCTTGTGTCTTTCCCCACATACTCAAACTTTGATTTGATATGAGAGCTTGTTAAAAATCTCCCTTGATCATCAGAGTAGAGGAAGTATTTATCTTTAGATGTTCTTGAGCTTTCTTCTTTTACATGAGCATATGAATTACGGCTCTTGAAGTTACGCCACCGTTTGCATTACTCCGGTTTCCCGTTATACAGTATGAACACTGTACCTGTGATTTGGTAAGTTCAAAAAACTTCCTTGACAGGGTTTCCGGCTATGGTAGCCGTTCTCAATACTTGAATATATCGAAAGATACTTCATAGTAAGGAGTGAATCATGCAGTTCCATTCTGCTAATTAAGTCATCAATTCAATTTCTTGGAACAAGTTTGAATCAATTAAGAATCAAACCATTGTTGCTTTCTAGTTGACACAAGTTAGATTTGTATGGAATCTCACAAGTCACCTATCGCAGTGCTGTTTGATGATGACACTTGAAGGATTTCCATTCGTCACTGTAAATACTGAGGAGTATTACTCTGAATGTTCTAGCAAGATCATAAAGATATTGCGTCGAGACTTGGAACGAGTTTGAATCACAAAAGAATCAAACCACTGTTTCTTTCCAGTTAACATATGTTCAATTCAAGTGAATCTTACATATGACCTACCGCAGTGCTGTTTGATGTTAACACTAGAAGTATTTCCTTTCATCATTATGAATACTAATGAGTATCACTCTAAATGATCTGGCAATATCACAAGGATAGAGTGTAGGACTCTGTAAATTATCGCTTGTGTTCTAGTGATGAACAACAATTGATATATGGAATAAGTGTCCTAATGAGATTTTTGATGAATCTCGTTGGCTCTAGACTCTATAAGTGCACGTTTATTTGGTGATCGGCGGTTGGAGCAGACTGCCACCTATTCAATATCTAATATCTCGAAGTGAGAAAGTTGATAGAAATGAGTTAAACTCCGTGACAATAAAAAAAACTTCTTTTGAGAGAAGCTTGAGTAGGTTGGGAAGGGTTGTGCATTGCATCACTGGGTCCATGCTTTGTCTTCAATACGAGAAATCATCAACGTGATTCTGATATTAGATGTATTGACCCGGTTTCTGCCTAAGTTGTATGGAGGGCTACTTTCTTTACACCCTTTATCCTTACATTTCTTTTTCATTCTTCAACCCCTTCAATGCTTACCAAGACGTCATAACTAGCACCTTGTTGTGATTGTTCTAGTGCTAGCTTAAGTCATTAGTCGGCATTTTTCCCGTACACTCAACTACACCATCTTTCCTTAGGACATCTAAATTCTAATGGATTGTCCCTGGGAAGATCCCTCCGATTCTGGTTGGATCATAGGACGAATACCTAACCACATTTTGACACCAGTACCGTCGTGAATTAATGTGTTGAAGGGTATAGATATCATAACCAGAAAAACCTGTTGAAAAAGCAATCAAGGTGTTGATGAAATCAATGTTTACACCTTGAAAGTTTTCTATATCACCAAAACACTCCCCTTACATATGTGCATCATAAAAGGAAAGTTTTTTGCACATATTAGGAAGAGAAAGCCCTTATATCAAAGATCTTATCCAAGATGACACATTTTAATCACTATTCTCCCCCTCAAAAATTGCATGTGATTGAAATTTTTTGAAACTAGTGATGAAACATGTAGAGAATAATGTTGCATGAAAGTTTGTACTACCCCTCGAAAATAAATTCTAATTAAAATGGGGAGTATAGGACCACACAGTTTTGAAATACCTTGAGAAATTATGGTTAAACCTGAGAAAACTGAATTTCTTGTTGTTGAGGAAAAATGTACATAAATGAACATTTTCCTTGAGTTCATGAGCTTAAAACTTTGAATGTTTTAATATAAGCCCATGACCGAGAAAAATTAATTTCCCGTTGATGAGGATAAGTCATAGACTTTCCTTTCTTTGGGGACCGGGTTATAGTCTGACATGTGACTATAAGCCATTATAAGAAGAATGTAGAAAAGACATGTTTTGAAATCATTTGAACTCTCATTCGAACTTTATGTACGTACCCGTGTCGTTATTGAGCGATATTTCTAAGTACGTCCATATTATCGATGCTGAGAGATATGTCGGAGAAGAATATTTTTGGTATTTTGGAAAGATTTTCTCATTTTTTTATATTGTTTTTATAGGTTTTATATTTTTGTATTTTATTTTCTGATAGATATATACACGATTACTACGAATGTGCAAGACGTTCAAGTTCATCTGGAGTGAAACTACGCATACCAAGTCGACGAACCAAGAATTCAAATCTGTCTTGAGAAAGAGCTTTGGTGAAGATGTCAGCTAGGTTGTAGTACGTCTTGACAAAATACACTTCGATCGTTCCTATTTCCACATGCTCCTTTATGAAATGGAATCGGACAACAATGTGCTTAGTGTTGGAGTGTTGGACCGGGTTGCAGGATATGTCTATGGCTGATTGTGAATCACAATAAATAGGAACCTTGTTAAAGTTAAAGCCATAATCATTGAGTTGTGTTCGCATCCAAAGGACTTGAGCACTATACCCGGATAAAGACACATATTCTGCTTCCGCGGTGGACAACGCCGTTAAATCTTGTTTTCTTAAGGACCAGCTCACTAGCTTCTCGCCTAAGAATTGTGGTCCACCGGAAGTGCTCTTGAATGTATCATGACACCCTGAATGGTCGAAATCTGAAAAAACCAGTTAGATTAAAACCAGAATCCTTAGTATACCAGAGACCCATGTGAATGGTTCCCCGAAGATAACAAAAGATCCTTTTAACCTCTTTGATGTGCTTCTCGGTTGGTTTAACCTGATACCGAGCACATAAACAAGTAGCATGCACAATGTCTGGTCTGCTTGAGGTTAAGTACATAAGGGACCGATCATACTTCGGTATTTTGTAGCATCTACAAATGTCACTTTCTTATCCAAATCAAGCTTGTGTTTAGTGTCCCTTGGAGTACCAATAGGATCATAGTTTTCCATTCTAAATTTCGTTAGAAACTCGAGCACATATTTAGACTGATTTATGAAAATACCACGGGGGGATTGGTGAACTTGGAGACCAAGAAAGAACGTCATTTCCCCCATAATGGACATTTCAAATCGGCTTTTCATAAGGTCGGCAAATAATATGGAATATTTTGGGTTTGTAGAGCCAAATATTATATCATCTACATAGACCTGAGCCACCAAGATGTCGTTGCCGTAGTGCTTGATAAACAACGTTAGATCAATGGTTCCTTTACTGAAGTGATTTAGGAGAAGAAATGATGATAATTTGTCGTACCATGCCCTCGGTGCTTGTTTCAAACCATAAATTTACTTTTTCAACATGTAGACATGGCTTGTATGTTCGGTGTTGATGAAACCTTCAGGTTGACATACGTACACATCTTCTTTTAACGGCCCATGTAAGAAAGCCGTCTTCACGTCCATTTGATACACAGTGAACGATTTGTGAGCAGCGTATGCCAAGAAAATCCTAATAGCTTGCATCCGAGCAACCGGGGCGAAGGATTCTGCGAAATCAATTCCCTCCTTCTGTTTATAACCTCTCACAACTAAGCGAGTCTTATTCCTAATGACCATTTGCTCTTCATCCAACTTGTTTTTGAATAACCATTTCAGGGTAAGGGGATCGATATTGTCCGGGCGTGGTACTAACTCCCATACATCAAGCCGGATGAATTGATTCAGCTATTCTTGCATAGACTCAATCCATGATGCGTCGGTCATTGTTTCTTTAACACTTGCTGGTTCCATTGTGCTGACTGATAGTGCATAGATACACATATCACCATCGGTACGCAGCTGATTTCGTGTCGAGACTGGTCGTGAGAGATTGCCAATCACTTAAACCAAAGGATGATCCTTAGTCCATTTGTGTTCATGTGGAAGAGTACGAGAAACTTGATGCGAGCTTGACAGATCCACATATGGTGTTGAAGGATGAGTAGTACTTGTGGAAGCCGCAAATGGATTAACAAACTCATGTTCGTTGAGCATCTCATTGTTTGCATTTTCAGCAACTATTTTATTCTGAAAATGAACATGATTAGGAATTTTCTGAGAATGTTGTTGAGTTGCGTCAGTAGTCGAATAATTGGTTGTAATATTTGGAGTCTATATGGTTGAGGTTGACGTAGATGGTGTAGAAGAAGATGTCGTTGGTGTAGATGCAGTCGGGGGTTCTTGAACTACCGTAGCAGGTGCAGCCGGGGAATTTTGAGGAACACCAAATGACGAAGGACCCTCTATATATTCATCATAAATTGGAACAAATTAAACTTCCAAGTCACGTTTCGAGGGTTGTAATGATGAGATTGCTGACGGTGCAAATTGAAGCGCGAGTCCTGAACTTACGTGTCCAGAAGTCTGACCTTGAAGCTCGGGATGTGAACTTCTATGTTGAGAGGCAATACCCGAGAGTTCATCAAAGGTAACATTCATAGTCTCCATTACCTTTCTTGTCCTTCGATTATAAATCTTGTAAGGACAAGCAGTTGAAGAATAACCAATGAAAAAGCCAATATCACCTTTAGGTTCAAGTTTACCGATATCTTCACTATCATTCTTTGGATAACATAGAGCCCCGAATACATGTAGAAACGATATATCCGGTTTTCGTCCATTAATGATCACATAAGGTGTTTTGTTGAACCGGGTGTGAATAATGGAGCGGTTTTGAGTATAACATGCAGTTGCAATGGCATCACCCCATAGGAATAACGGTGTACTGGAGGAGAGAAGCATCGTCCGAGCAGCTTCAACTAACGTACGATTCGTCCGTTCCACAACTCCATTCTACTCTAGAGTTCTTACAGCCGAAGTTTAATGAGAGATCCCAACTTCGTCAAAGTAAGCTTTCAGTTTCTGGTTGGTAAATTATGTGCCGTTATCTGTTCTAAGAATAATGACAGGGGCTTTCAGTAGTACGGATGTTTTCTTCAAGAAGTTAATAATTACATTAGGGGCTTCATCTTTTGATGAAAGAAAATGAACCCATGTGTAACAAGAATAATCATCCATAATTACTAGAACATACCGCTTTCCATTAATACTTTTGATTCTCATTGGGCCACACAAATCCATATGTAAGAGATGTAACCTATTTGTTGAGTTGGGACCTGGTTTGGGTTTGTGAGGCTTCTTCTTACTTTTACCTTGCTCATAGGAAGGACAAAGATGGTCTTTTGTATATTTAAACTTTAGAAGACCGGTAACGAGGTCATCTTTTGCAAGTTGGGTGATGGCATCGAAATTAAGATGAGATAACCTTTGATGCCATAACCATGACTTTGTTGAAGTGGCCCGGGCCATGAGAGAAATTGGAGAAGCAACAGACATTTAAAAAATATCAATGGTGTAAAGGTTGGTGGTACGTTTTCCTTTCAACAAATCAATTCCTTCAACATCCCTAACAAAGCATGTATGACTTCTGAAGGCTACCTCCAAATTTGAATCATAGAATTGCCCAACCGAGAACAAATTGTGTCCCAAGCCATCAACAAAAGAGACTCTAGTGATGATTATATTTCCCCAATGAAGATCACCATAGCCTAGAATTGCAGCAACATGATCATTTCCAAATCTAACACTTCCCATGAATCGCCATACAAAGTTCTTGAGAAGGCTTCGATTCTCAGTGATATGTTTGGAACAGCCCGAGTCCACGCACCAGAGACAAATTTCAACAGCCTACCAATGATAAGAGAATAAAATATTTTGGCATCGATGAAATAGGTTCCTGTAGGGTTAGATGATAATTAAGCCTTATCACATACCAAAATTTCACTGTCAATATGCGATCTACTAGTGTCGATAATTTTGTCACTAAAATCAAAATTTATACCAATAGGCAACCATTTAGAGGTGAATCTAGGGCTACTAGGCTTCACAAGACATGATGTGGACCCTACATGCGTACTTTTTGGAACATACACCTTAGCCTTAGGAGTGCGTTGTTGTTCACTGACTGACAGTAATGAGACTACTTTTATACATAGTCTCATCGTCCAAAATGGGCTTAATATGTATAAAATATCATGAAATATGCCAAATATATGCTTGTGTTTGTTACATGTGTATTTTAGGTACGGATATCGAGAAAATGACAAAAGATCACAAGAAACAAGAAAAAACGAACACGAGAAATGAAGCCGCACAATGAACCAAGCCCTAATGTGGATTTTCCAAGATAAAGCCTTGAAGAAATAAAGATTGTACAAGAAGGGTCCTCCAATATTGAAGAATTGACACTTTAAACCCTTGTATATTCATAATTATAAGTTTGGTCCTTAAAGTTTGTCAAATTACAAAAAGGAGCCTCCACTTTGAAGAATTGGCAAGAATGGTCCCTCCAAATTGAAGACTTGTCACTATTAGTCCTCCAACAAGTTAACAATACAAGTCAACACCTTGAAGAATGAAGAAAAAGCCAAACAACCCTTCAAGTATCAGGAAATTACAAGAAATACCCTGGATAAACTTTTGGAAATGTTTTTGTGGCAAAAGTGCGAAAAACAAAAGTTGTTAACTAAGGGGTTTGGCGTTGTTACAAGTTTAAACTGAAATGTAAAGAAAGAAAGAGGTGGGGGGTTGAAGCTGGCAGACATTGAAACTTACCTTAACCAACCACCATGTGACACCTCACCCACCAAATCCCACCATCCAATCAGAACCCACCCTTTTGCCATGTCATATCCCACTCACCTTAAACCGTTTAACTTAATTAATATTAAGTTAATAAACGCGCCTAACAAATATTTAAATCCTAATCCATATCAAACCATGCACTATTCATCCAAGAACACAAATTGGGGATTCTTGTTTAAGCCAAAATTAAACTCCCATTTTGTCCAGATTTAAGATTAAGGTGGCCATAATCATAACCCACACCTTAAACCTGCCACCTCATCACCACCAAGTTCACATGTTATCTACCATGCACACGTTTTTGAAGAAGCTTCCAAAATAAGCCAGCCATCCAACGCCCCATATTCAGCTTACTTCCTAAGCACTCCTATGGACCCTTTGATACAATTCCACCCTATACACCTTACACAAACAACCAAGAAACGTTCACATGAGTCCAAGGTTTTCAAACTTCACAAGGGTATAATTGGAAGATCAAGCACTTATGGTTTATAGTTTTTAAGCTTTCTAGTTCACAAATTTAGCCTATATAAGGCATAGGACGTCCAACATTAGTCTTTGCTCTTGGTTTTTCCTTATTCACAAATCTGTAAATCCTCTTTTCATTTTATGAAAAAGTTTTTGATATTGCTGATGAAATCCAAGTGCCAACTTTAATCTTTGCTTGTTTATGTTATATGTTTGTGATTGTTAAGACTCAAAACCTATTTTCAAAGATTGTGCAAGAAATTGCATAATTTTCTAAAACTTGATATTTTGCTAAGTTCTTGGTTCAAACCTTTGGAATTTTTGGATTGCAAGTGATTATAGCAACTTGATAAGAAGCTTATCAAGGTGTTGTAAGCTTGTGGTTTGGGGATAATCAAGGAGTGGGAACAAGGTTGCATTAATCAAGCTTTTTCGATTTTTTTGTTTTATATAAATTGTGCCTTTAACCTTGTTAAATCTTAGTAGGTGTTATAGGAAGCTTGTGTCTTGTTTAGCTAGACACATCAGCTCAAAAATTCGTAAGTGTGGATGTACATTCATGAGGTTTGAGCCCTTTTACCCAAAATTTGATAAAATACTTGATTTTTGGTGATTTTATGTTCTGCTGTTATAATTGTTGTTCTTGTGGCTTAAATCTGCTTGATACTGCATAATATTGATGATATGATGCTAGATTAGGCTTGGCTAATATTGAAACATAAATTTGCTTTGTTAAATCTTGGATTGGAAAAGTTAAGGGGTGTTTGGGTTTACTGATTTAGGCTTGCAAATTGATTTTGAGTAGGTGTTAAGTATTGTTTATTGCTTGTATCTGATAAATACTTGGTTGTGTGCTATTGACTGCAAGTTTTTGGCTTTTGAACATCATTTTCTTGATTGTGCTATAACTTGTTGAAATCTGCTTGTTTTGACCTAAGATCTTGGTAACACATAGATTGTATGCATGCTTACAGCTAACAAGTGATTAAATCGTGTTTATATAACATGTTAAAGTTATTTGAGGGTTTGAATCTGGTCTTGTGGTCAAGTATATCAGCAAAGTTGGAAATCTGCTTGTTCTTGTTCATCAGTAACTTTCTTTGGGCTTGAATCTTTGTATAAACCTTGAATCATTGCATGAAACCAATTAATTTATGTTCATTTGAATTAATAGCTGGTGTGTGCATTTGGTTCAATTTGGTTGGCTTAATCTTTCTAAAACTGCGTATTTGTGTGAAAACTGCTTATGAACATGTTGAATTTGTGTTTTTGTGATTGCTATTGAATCCTTATAACCCACTGGTTATAAGGGTGCCTTTTTGTGGCTTGAATCCAACAAAATCCATATAAGACAAAAAGTAAAAATAGTCAAGCAGTAGGAACTCCTTTCCCCTGTTGCTAGCCACTGCTAGTGTAATTTGATCATCAGCTTATTCATAAGTTATTCTAGCTTATTTGGACTTGCAACAACTTATTATTTGTGATCAATCTTCCTCATTTGACCCATTGAACTAATCTGGAGCTTTTTAGGGTTTGACTTTTAGGTTTGACTTGAAAACCAAATAGTTTGACTTTTAACATAAGTGATTATTGCTTATTCCAACTTATTAATTGTGATTATTTGAAATCTTTTTGATCATTAAGCTTAGTTTTGTCATTTAAAACCTTTTGCAAGTTGAATCAGCGCTTGAGGTAGCCTAGAACTCAAAAACGACTATTTTGTCGTTTTGTGAAGAGAGCTTTTGCTTATTTCAGGCTTATTTCTTGGGCCCTTTAAAATTTCTTTTCACAGATCTCTTTGGTATCCCAAAAGAAGCTTGTGTGTCAAATTAGAGCTTATGGCATTAGCTTATGGCTTAATGGGCCAAAAAGCCCATTAAGAATAAGCTGTTGATAATTAAGCTGTGATAAGCTCACTTTCAGCTTTTGGGCCTCTAGAGTTTTGTGCTTAAAATCAAATTTTGAGTCAAGTAGGTCATTTTGGGCTTTCATTGGTAGACTTTTTTTATTGGACCTAATTTCAGCCCATTAAGGGTCTGTTTTGCTATTTAGCCCATTTTAAGGCCCAAGAGGGGTATTTTGGTAATTTTAAGTTCATTTCTTTGTTTATTAGGTTAAAATAAACTAGTTTTTAACTTTTTAGAATTTTTTATAAATTTTTTATTTTTATAAATATTTTTTATTATTTTATTATTAAAAATTAAACTTTAGATTTTTGCAACTTTTTCATTTTTCCTAGTTCAAATACATTAAGTTAGGAATTTTTAATAATTTTAGAATTATTTTAAGTTTTTAGAGTTTTTAATCATTTTTTAAATAGTTTTAATTAATTTAAAACTTTATAAAATTGTTTTAAATTTAGTTAAGTCATTTTAGAGGTTTACAAGTAAAAAAAATCTCATTTTGGGCTTTTTGTTAATTAAATTGATTTTTTGGGCTTTAATTATCATTAAAAAATTAATATTTAATTAAATAAAAGGTTTGAGTGATTTTTGTTTTTTTGTAAACTCTAATTACATTTTTTAGGATTTATTGCAATTTTCTAGGAATTTTTAGGTTAATTTTTAAATTTTGTCACTTTCTACGGTTTTACGTGCACGACTTTTCGTCTTAGTTTAATTCATAATCGTAACCGTCATCCTTTCTCTTTTTCTTTTCTCATAGATTATAATCACAAAGTAAATCAGTTCTTACACAACACACATGCCTCCTTGAGAACGATCCCCACTTTGGGTTATTTACTTGTGGTTTTCCTAAACTACTTGTTAATACTTACCCTAATTACGCTCTTTTTCCTAAAAGATGTATTTACTCAACCATCATTTTGGCGTCGCTGTCGGGGAGGCGTGTTGTGTTTTGATTGAACAATTGTTGTTTTTATACTATCCATAAATATAATTGTATTAGTAGCACTCTACTAATACGTATTATTGGTTTTCATTTTATGTGTGAATATTACTATATTGTATACGTATAACAATAAATTCACAAGTACTCCAAAAGTGTGAAAACACAACCTTGACTCGGGATTTCATCACTCGATCATTGTATTTGAATCTCAAACAAGAAAAAAGGTAAAATAGATAATTACTTTCATGAAGCTTAATTTTGACAAACACAAACTATAATGTGGGTATAAGGCGGGTATTAAAAATATACCCTAAGGAAAAAGTCTCTTAAGTGCTTCGCGCCGCCTGTTTCCCCGCTTGCTTGTGCGTGTTTAGATAAACAGGGGTAATCGAGGGTTTGCCAATGATACACGGCTTTTGGCCCGTATAAAAATTAAGTTCGTTGTACTCGGTCTAATCGAATTGAAAAAGGAGTTTAGTGTGCGACTCAGCTGTTCTTGGTGAAACAAGAGTGTGTGTCGTTGTAGTATTTAAAGTGCGAAACAATTAAAGTGAAAGTGCGTTAATTTAAATCTAAGTCTAATTAAAGTAAGTGCAAGTATTTAAAAGCAAGACGGAAATTAAAAAGGCACTAAATGTAAATAACGCAAACTTAAATCTAACTAAGGCAAACTTAAAATGCAACTAGAACTAAATCTTAAACTAAGGCAAAACTAAAATAATTCTAAGGCAATTAAACTTAAAGTGCAATTAAGTAAAGGGCGGGAAAAAATAAAGCTTGAAAATAAAAAGGCAGAAAATTAAAAACTAAAATTGAAAATACAGAACCTGAAAATTACCTCTATTCGGAATATATTCCTATGCGGAATAAATTCCTCAATGCGGAATTGATCCCTACTCGGAATATCCTGCCTATTCGGAATAAAGTCCCCTACGCGGAATGCTGTCACCTTTCCGGATAAAGTCCCTATGCGGAATAACAGTCTACTCAGAATAATAGCCTTACCCGGAATATCTTGCTCTATTCGGAATAGTCAGCCTATTCGGAATAAGTCCCTTATGCGGAATGCCACCTATCCGGAATAAGTTCTCTATGCGGAATAAACCTTCTATGCGGAATATCAGACTATGCGGAATAACCTATTCGGAATAAAAGGTCTGCGCGGAATAACTTGCTATTCGGAATGTTGAAAATTCCGAATAAGCCTCGCTGAAAAACCCTTATTCGGAATATACTGGCTATACTGAGTAATCTTGGGAAAGATCAGTAACAGAGATCCGAAGAACAAGGAAATAGAAAACAAACGTGGATCTAATAAAAACTTAAACGAATCAACCAAAAGATTAAATCGCACAAGTAGCAAATCAAGTATAAATCATAAACAAGCAATCTTAAACAATCAAACTCACAAAACTAATCAAAATAATCAAATCAACTTAAATAAAGCACAAAAATCAAGAACATGAACATAAACAAATCAACATAAAGATTAAAGAAAGGTAGAATGAGATTAACAAGATAAAGATAAAGATTAACAAGAATTAAAAGAAAAACTTACTTGAAATTAAATGATAATTAAGGTGCAAGACAAGGTAATTAAATGGACAAGTATTTAAATGACAAGGTAATTAAAAATGGAAGAACTAATTGTCACTATTAGCCAACAAATATGAAAGTAATTAAGATCTAATCTATATATAGGGGAGGATTAGGAAGCTTCCTCCCCTCCTTCATTTCTTCTTAATTGCGTCATTAGGTCCTTAAGCCTTTAATCTTCATTAATTGCACCATTAGTCCTTTTTCCTTCTAATCTTCTTTAAACTTGGACTCTAATGACTTGTGGCTCGGGATTTCTTTTGAACTCGTCTTTTAATTCTTCAATAAAATAGACTTGAGTTCCTCGGCTTTTAGTAAACTTCCGTCTTTTAACTTTTTCTTTGATAAATCTCAGAATTTGTCTTGGACTTCCGTTCTTTTTGCACTCTTGACTTCTTGACTTCGTCTTTTCATCTTTTTCTTCAATAAAAGTCCGTAAATGCCCGTGTTTTCTCCACTTTTCACAATTTCGTCCTAAATCACAACAAAAACACAAACCACGCATAATTCCGACATAAAAGACATAAAATACACGTTTTGGCTCGGTTATTATTGTAATTAAGTGGTAAAAAGGATTGGTGTTTACACACCTATCAACCAACCAAAGTATTATCTAAATATCATATATATTTTCTTGGTTTCATTTGATTAAACCCTCTTGAACGTTTTGGTGTTCCACCAACGTTCTAAAGTCATCGAAGGCGTTCACTTCACGTGATCGTTTTCATTCCTTGAGGCTCCTTTAATCAAGAGATTTGATTTGAGGAGAGATTTGTAGATTTTTGTCTACTTAATACATTCACCAAAATCCAAAAAAAGTAAAAACAATCAAAAACCACAAAAAAATTGGAAAAATTAAAAACACCAAAAAGAATCTTCTTTGCTCATCCTGACGTTGTACGTGACGTTTATGCTTACTCGTAATCAAGCAAGACGTGCACGTAAATGAAAAAACCGAAAGGAGACCACACCTAACCTTTCTAGTGAAGAGTCTCCTATTGACGAACCTATCGTAGAAGAAGAACCAACCATGGCTAATCGAACTATGATTGAGTTACTTCAAGCACCCACCGAGGGTTATGGAGAGGCTATTGTGATTCCCGCAATCCTTGCGGAGAATTTTGAAGTTAAGACGGGTTTGTTGTCGATGATCCAAAACAACAAATTCTGTGGTGATGAAAAAGGAAAACCCACACAACAATATCCACAAATTCATTCATCTTACCGCCACTTGCAAGTTTAAGGATGTTGCTAATGATTCGATTAAGATGATGCTTTTTCCGTTTTCTTTAGCGGGGCCCGCTAAAATTTGGTTAGAGAAAGAGCCACCCAATTCTATATTGACGTGGAAGGATCTTGTTTCAAAATTTGTGAACCAATTTTTCCTGCCCTCTAAGACTATGCATTTGAAAGCCAAGATTTCAAAATTTTCACAATAATTTAATGAGAGTTTTTCTACGGCTTGGAATCGGTTTAAGGAAATGTTACATGAGTGTCCTCATCCCGGTTTTTCCGATTTGCATCAAATTGACACGTTTTACAATGGATTGAATGATCATGAGAGAGATTATCTTAATGCCGCAGCGGGTGGTAATTTTTTGTGTAAAACGGTTGAGGAAGCGTTGTTGATTATTGAGAATAGGTCTAAAGTCTATAGTCCTAGTAATACATCGAGTGTTCGTAAGGCTTCGTCTTCGGCTTCACCTTCATTGTCCAATACCATCGATTTTTACCAAATTGAGGCAAATTTGGAAAACAAAATCTTTGATAAGCTTAAGGGTCTTTTAATTGAATTCAAAGTTAGTGAACAAAGTGCTCCCGCTACGGCTAAAGCGGTTGAGGTTTCATGCATGTATTGTGGTAGAGGTCATGATTTCTCCAAGTGCATTACCAACGGTGGTAACACATCGAGTGCCTACGCATCCACGGGAACTTATAACCAAAACGGTCAAGTTACCCGCTCTAATCAAATGACTCCACCGGGTTTTGCTACCAATCAAAATGCTAACAACAACTATCGAAACAATCAAGTCGGTTACAAAAACAATTGCAAAGGTAACAACTATGGTAATCAAGGAGCTAATAACAATCAAGTTTCAAACAAAAATCAAAACAATGATTTTCAAAAAAACAACAAGGGTTTGCAAACTTTGAAAGATCTTCCAAATTAATTTGTTGAATACGCTAATGGAAATGACGCTAGGTTTGACAACATACAAAGAGAGATCATTGGCCTAAGATCCGAGTTTAAGAATGACTGGAAAAAGGAGTTGAAAAATGAGTTAGCAAATGAGCTTAAGATCCATACCAACAAAATGGAGGGAAATGTAACTAGGTTACAACAAAACCAACAAAAGATGGAACAAGGGCAACATGAAATAAAACAAGAGATGCTTAAGGCCGATAAGAGGCAATCTATGTTTGAGGATAAAATTTCATCCATGTTTGAGGCTATAATGTGTAAAGTAGTCTTCCTAGTAATACCATATCTAACCGTAAGGGAGAGATGAAAGTGATTACCACACGAAGTGGTAAGAAATTGCAACAATTGACTAGTTGTTCATCGGTTTATCTTAACCGCATACCTCAAAAAGTCGGTGATCCCGGTAAATTCTTGATTCCATGTGCAATTCAAGATATGGAAGAATGCTATGCCTTAGCCGATCTTGGTGCTAGTATTAACTTGATTCCACTTGCAATCTTCAAGTCGCTCAATCTTCCTAATCTTACTCCTTCACTAATGTCTATCGAATTGGCCGATCATTCCACGATTCCCGCATGTGGATTGGCCGAAGACGTTTTTGTGAAAGTGGGAAAGTTCTATTATCCGGTAGACTTTATCATTGCCGATATTCCCATGGATCCTCAAGTTCCTCTTATTTTAGGTCGTACGTTTTTAGATAAGTCTATGGCGTTGATTGATGTGCATGCTAGAAATATCACCTTACGTTTCAACGACGAGGAACTTGTTATAAACGCAACTCAAAATTCTCCAATTTCTCAAGTTTATTCCGTTGCGACCATAAACCTCGTCGATATGATCGACGTTGTTTGCGAGGAATTTTCACAATAAGTTTTAGGTTTTGGTGACGATGAAAATAGTGGCAATCCCACTATGCTTGATCCCATTCTTGATAATTCGACACCATCCTTCACTTCATTTGAAGGTGGTGGTTTTACGTTGGAAGAATTTGATGTTCCACGTACTTGTGACGAAGACCTCGACAACGATGAGGACTTCTTGATTATCAAGGATTATCTTAACGATTTCCCATTTCCTCCACCCGAGGAGGTTATGAGTATCGAGCCCAAATCTTCAATTCAGGAACCACCAATCCTCGAGTTAAAAGATTTACCTCCTCACCTTGAATATGTATTTTTGGAGGAGGATGACAAGTTGCCGGTTATTATTGCGAAATATCTTCTGAATGATGAAAAACCCGCACTTGTCGATGTTCTAAAGGATCACAAAAGGGCAAATGCGTGGAAATTATCCGACAATAAGGGATTGATCCCAAATTTTGTACCCACAAAATCTTAATGGAGGAGGACTACAAACCCGAAATCCAATGTCAAAGGAGGGTGAACCCCAAAATTCATCTTTAACAGTTTATATAACCTGTTATAGATATTTGACGGTTTGAATCTAGTCTTGTGGTCAAGTATATCAGCAAAATTTGAAATCTGCTTGTTCTTGTTCATCAATTACTTTCTTTGGGCTTGAATCTTTGTCTAAACCTTGAATCATTGCATGAAACCAGTTAATTTATCTTCATTTGAATTAATCTAAGCTGTTGTGTGAATTTGGTTCAATTTGGTTGGCTTAATCTTGCTAAAACTGCTTATTTGTGTGAAAACTGCTTATGAACATGTCAGTGTGCTATCTGGTGATCTTTTGAATTATCTGTATCAATTGGCTTGTTGAATTTTTGTTTTTGTGATTGCTATTGACTCCTTATAACCCACTGGTTATAAGGGTGACTTTTTTTGGCTTGGATCCAACAAAAATCCATATAAGACAAAAAGTCAAAATAGTCAAGCAGTGGGAACTCCTTTCCCCTGTTGCTAGCCACTGCTAGTGTAATTTGATCATCAGCTTATTCATAAGCTATTCTAGCTTATTTGGACTTTCAACAACTTATTTTTTGTGATCAATCTTCCTCATTTGACCCATTGAACTAATCTGGAGCTTTTTAGAGGTTTGACTAGAAAACCAAACAGTTTGACTTTTAACATAAGTGATTATTGCTTATTACAGCTTATTCATTGTGCTTATTTGAAATCTTTTTTATTATTAAGCTTAGTTTTTTTCATTTAAAATTATTTGCAAGTTGAATCAGAACTTGAGGTAGCCTAGAACTCAAAAAGGACTATTTTGTCGTTTTATGAAGAGAGCTTTTGCTTCTTTCAGGCTTATTTCTTGGGCTTTTTCAAAATTTCTTTTCACATATCTCTTTGGTATCCCAAAAGAAGCTTGTGTGTCAAATTAGAGCTTATGACATTAGCCTATGGCTTCATGGGCCAAAAAGCCCATTAAGAATAAGTTGTTGACAATTAAGCTATGATAAGCTTACTTTTAGCCCATTAAGGGTCTGTTTTGCTATTTAGCCCATTTTAAGGCCCAATAGGGGTATTTTGGTAATTTTAAGATCATTTCTGTGTTTATTAGGATAAAATAAACTAGTTTGCAACTTTTTAGAATTTTTTATAAATTTTGGATTTTTATTAATATTTTATTATTATTTTATTATTAAAAGTTAAATTTTAGATTTTTGCAAGTTTTTCATTTTTCCTAGTTCAAATACATTAAGTTAGGAATTTTAAAGTTTTTAGATTAGTTTTAGTGTCAATTAAATAATTTTTAGAATTATTTTAAGTTTTTAGAGTTTTTAATCATTTTTTCAATATTTTAATTAATTTTAAAATTTTATAATGTTGTTTTAAATTTAGTTAAGTCATTTTAGAGGTTTACAAGTAAAAAAATCTCATTTTGGGATTTTTGTTAACTAAATTGTTTTTTGGGATTTAATTAGCATTAAAAAATTAATAGTTAATTAAATAAAAGGTTTGAGTGATTTTTGATTTTTTGTAAACTCTAATTATATTTTTTAGGATTTATTGCAATTTTCTAAGAATTTTTATGTTAATTTTTAAATTTTGTCACTTTCTACGGTTTTACGTGCACGACTTTTCGTCTTAATTTAATTCATAATCGTAACCGTCATCCTTTCTCTTTTTCTTTTCTCATAGATTATAATCACAAAGTTAATCATTTCTTACATAACACACTTGCCTCCTTGATAACGATCCCCACTTTGGGTCATTTACTTGTGGTTTTCCTAAACTACTTGTTAATACTTACCCTAATTACGCTCTTTTTCCTAAAAGACGTATTTACTCAACCATCAGACAGCTTGTCAATTCGAGTGTAACCACCATAATTCAAACCATTCATAGTCAAACCACAAGCGCCATGACTAAAAGTAAAGAAACATTTATTACATTTAGAACAAATAACTTCAGATTTTTCATTCCGAATAGCAAGTTTAAAGTCATTACATTCAGATGAATTAAGTTTCTTATTATGATTTAAAAATGGTAAATTCTTTGGGTGTTCTTCTACTTCCACATTATTGATCTTGTGGCGACTACTTCTAGAGGCAAAAGGGACCCTATCATTCCTTGTATTGATCGTAGGATGTGGCCTTTTGCTCTTAGTGTAGTTGTTTATTCCCGTAGAAGAAGACACGCGTCTATTAGAATTAGCACTTTTTAAATTAATGACATGTGGTTGAGATATAGTGGTCGGTTTTGTCCTAACGCTTTCTTTACGTTGTTTGCTGGGCATAGAGGGAGAACTAATACGAAACATTCCTGGGGCAATCACAGTAGTTTTCGTTCCAGTAACCTTGGGAAAAGGTGCCACAGCAATACGAGTGGGCCCCGAGGTTGTTGGTGTCTGAATCGTACTAGGATCAGAAGTCATATCTTTTAATAAGGATTTTAACTTACAATTCTCACAGATTTTATCAATAAGTTTCTGATAGACAGACTTACTTTGTTCAACATCTCGCTTATATGAAATAACAACAGATTCTAAATATGCAATTTTATCCTTAAGCTTCTGAACATTTCCACCACTGACCTTCTCTAACCCAGAAGAAGCCAGATTGTTTCCCTGAGCACCTCCTAACTGAGCTGTCAAATGTACGATTTTTTGGTGCATTTCATTGTATGCTTTTTCGTACGAAATCTTGTCATAATTGCATTCATCACATTTTTGACAAATTTATCCCAAAGATCGGTGAATCCTTTATCCTTTTTAATGACATAAGATTCCATTTTCTCTTTCCTAAGATCAAGCTCAGTTTGGAGGTTTTCATTATGCGACACAGAGGTACCTAACTCAACAAGGCTACTATCAATACTATCACGTGCTTTAGAGAGGCGTTCAAGATCGTTTTCTAAAACTTTGATTTTATCAAGAGATTCATCAGCTTCCTTCGCCAAATATTTAAAGTCTTCAACAAAGTTGGCTAATTCTTTTAGAAAAGCGCTTTCCAAATTGCCTAACCGAGCATCAACTTGATTAATAATCGGATTAATATCATTTTGAAGGATTTTCTGAACCTCAATCTGAACAGGTGATGTAAAATTTCCTCCAGTGATTTTGGAATTAACAACACGTTTAAGGATGACAAAGTTATCTTTAAACTCGTTTAGAAATCGACGAGTGAGACTCAGTTTAGGAGGGTCATCTGACAATTCCTCACTTGGGAGCAAAAGCATTTCAGTACTCGTTTTAGACCGAACAAAAACAGTTGGAGGATTAACTTTAGGATAATAAACGGGTGTCACTTCTTTTTCAAGTTTTTTCATTCTTAAACGAGTCTCTACTACAAGTTCAGTAGTTTCCTCAGAATCATGCACACTAGGAGGATCATGCTTATCAGACAAGAGCACACTACCATCATATAAAGTCTCATTAGTGGCCTGAAATTGCTTAAGATATCCGAGATTAGGAGGAAGAGGACAACCTAAAGCCAATTTGTATCGAGTGTAATTTATCTCAATTACTTTTGGTGCGAGCATATTTATCGTCTGCATAGATTGGCCACGTTTTACTAAAAGGTTTTCTTATTCTATAATCATATCCTAAGCTTAGCAAAAATCCTCAAGAAGCCCATCTTCTTGAATTTTGAAATCATGTGTCAACTTTTTTCGTTCTTCTTTTAAATCCAAAATAATAGATTTTTTAGTTGAAAGCTGTTTATTAAGAGAGGTGATTTCATCATTCAATTCGCTTATCTTTTTAGCACTACTTAAATGTAAGGCATTTAATTTCTTAGTTGTGCATTTTTCTTGATAAACCGATGTAGCATGAGCTCGTTCAAGTTCTTTAATTTTAGTCTGATGAATTTCAAAACTTTTCTCCCATTCCTTATATGCCGTAAGCTCATTAGTCAATTTGGCATTAGTTTCTCAAAACTTATTATTAACCACCGTAGCATGGTCAACAACCTTAGCAATCTTATCAAATAAAGATTTATAATACGCATGTGCCGCATTAGGAAGGGTTGTAGGCTGGGCAACTTGATCCACACTAAGGTCCACACTAGGCTCATTCGAACTAATATTACTATTATTCGTTTGTTCCCCGTATGTCTCAATGTAGGGCTCAAGCATCTCAGTATACTCCTCCTCCTTATTAGACGTACTATATATATCATTATCATTGAAACGTGGATGCACCTCGGAGGGACCGTCTGAATCATAAACGGGAGCTCTGTCAACATGCATTCCTGAGGTAGATGCTTGCTGTAAGTTAGCCATCAAGATGTAGTTGGCATTCACCTATTCTTCCTCGTCATATTCTGTAGCAGAAGCCATAAGATCGAATTCCTTAGCTTGAAGTGGAATCCTGCCTCTTCCTTTTGTGCTATGAGAAACTGAGTCTGAAGATAAGCAGCATCCCTCTTCTTTTTGGTTGTGCAATCTCGAGCATAATGACGAAATCCCCTGCAGTTGTAACACTGAATCTGACGATTGTTGTTTCCAATTCCCGTACCAGTATTCTCAGCCCTTGCAGCCATAATGTTTCCCATCTGGTTACCAACCGCTAGCACAACTATTAACCCATTTTGATTACCCGCATTCGTATCATTTGGATTCTGACCACGGTTTTGACCATACTGATTTCCTACATTGTCAACGGTCTGCCCAACATTCTGACCATATTGTTGAAACTGAGTCCCCGTGTTCCCAACAATTACCAATTGGCGATCTTGATTCGCATTCATGAAAGGTTGAGCAATCTTCCTATTTCTAGTGTTCGAGGAGATTCTCTGATTGTTGTTGGTGGGGTTAATGGTGAATTTGAATGCCTTTGCAAGAAGGGCAAGACCGGTATTAATAACATGAGTTGGATCGGTGATGACATCAAAACAGGCAATGGGCTGTTGTAAGTAATTCACGACAGCAGGAGGTTGATATCCATAAGAGGTGAGTTGTTGTTTTTATTGTGGCATGAAGTTACTTGATGAGGGTTGATGGTAGGGTACCATGGGATATGGCATAGATGACGGAGAATATGCCATAAAAGCCAATGGATCTTGGGTTTTGGCACGTCTTTCAGCCCTAACTTCGTTAGCTTCATCTTGATTCATCTTCAAATAATCATATACTTAAGTGTAGTCCACGACATGAAGATCCTTGGTTTGATTGACAAGAGTGACATATTGTGACCATTCAGAAGGAAGATTATCAAGAAATTTAATGTTGGCAGCAATTCGTGCAGGTTCATATTTGTTTCTTCTTAGATGACTCATGAGGGTTGAAAACCGATGGTAGTAAGGTTAAATTTTTTCCCCTTCAGTAGACGTAAATTTCTCCAATTCACGAAGCAACTTAGTTTCCTTTTCTTGTAAACATATTTCACTCCCCTTCATCATTTTCTGAATCCTATGCCACATCTCGTGTGTGGTTTCACAACTATCAATAGCAGCATAAAAATCTTTAGGAAGTCCCATGAGAATGACTTGTATTGCTTGATCATCAGCGTCGAGTTTTTTAGATTCAGCTTCAGTTAATTCTTCATCCATTTGCTCATGACTAAAGTCAGCCACTGGGTTAGCATTTGTAGGGTCCCAAGGCACAAGAATTGTTCTTCTAACATACAAACCTTTTTGAATCAAGTTGACAATCAACTTTCCCAAAGGTTTACATTTTGCATAACGAAGGAGACAACTAGCCCATGTAGTGTAATTCTCCTTGGTAAGCATGGGTGAACGATTCTCAGTACCTGCAACATAAATATCTTGTTGAGACATCATCGTAGAAGTCGTGTGAAAAACTTGATCTCAATTCGTAGAAAGCGTGTGTTGGAGTGTCGACAAAATCAAACTTTGCCTAAATTTTCCATCCCGACAAAAATAAGTCAGTCCGACAAAACGGTAAGATGAAAAAATTTTGAATTGCTAAATTTTGAAATTGAGTTAGAGATAGCCAAAAACTAGTAGGGAAAAAATTTGATTTTACTAACATCATGGAATAAACCAAAAAGAAAGATTAGATTAAGAAGGATAAAATAGAAGAACAAAAAGGGTTGTGATTTCCTAGTGAGAGAAAGACATATGTTTCTCTCTCTACAAACTTTGAAATGGAAAAAACACACACACAAATGAGGTGTTTAGTGCCTTTTATACTATAAGTGTAAGAGTAGAAGGCCTTACTCATTTGTGTGTTTAATACAAGATTTTGAATAGGTTCTTTTTCAATTCAATTCGAATTGATCTCGGGTTAAAAGTGTGACTCAGTCGTTTTTGGTTAACAACAAGAAGTTTTTGGTTATCTATTTCTACTTAAAAGGTAAGTGCGAAACGTAATAAAAATAAACCAAAAACAAATAACTAATAATAAAGGATCAAAACAAATAATAAAACGTAAATTAACACAAAACAATTAATAAAAATAAAACTAAAAGACGAAATTAAATATCGACTCGAAAATAAAGTTTACTTAATGAAAAAGGAGAGAATAAAACTAAGATGGTACTTTAAAGCTAAACGAGGCAAAACCTAAAGCGGGTACTAAATAAAAGATAAAACTTAAACTTTACGAAAAAATACTAATATTAAAATTAGAGGATAAATATAACTAAAAATACGTGACTTTCAGAATAAAAATCGGAACAACTTTCAGATTAAAATAAACGATTACGGAGCAATATTAATAAATAAGTAAGCAGGCAGGCAGGTATCTGGAAGCACCCATACTAGAAACTAAAGAAAAGCGGAAAAAAGAAGCATGCAAGCAGGCATGTAGGTCAAAAGTTAATAAGGCTGGTTCGGTAAATTGGATTCATTCGGAATGTTTTTTGGAAAATGCTTCATTCGGTAAAATCTTTCACAAAACCTTCATTCGGAAAATTTGGAAATGTCTTGGTTCGGTATTTTTTTTACAAAACATTCATTCGGAATAAAATTCACAAAAGCTTGGTTCGGTATTTTTTTTACAAAACCTTCATTCGGAACAAAGTTCACAAAAGCTTGGTTTGGTATTTTTGCTTGGTTCGGGAAATTTTACTGGTTCGGGAAAATAACTGTAGATAGTAAGAACACGAATTTATCTAATGACAACCATAATCAATCTAAAAATTAAACTAAACTAATCACTAATAATCAACTAACAACAATCAATCAAACCAAATCAATAAAAATAACAATAAAAACAAAATGAATCAAAACCCACTTAATATATAAAACTTAAATCAACCAAAAATAATAAAACTAAAAAAAATCAATCACTAATTAAGATCTACCAATCACTAAAACATCTAAATCAACAAACTTTATGGAATCAAAATTAATAAAACTATAAAACCCACTTAATTAATCAACCAAAAACTCAAGAGCACAACGAAATCAAATCAAACAAGAAAGGAAGGATGAGATTAAAAATAAAACTTGATTAAATGTAATGATCCAACAATTAAAAATAAAGATTAAAGACTTACAAATTTAAGGTGCAAGACATGAAATTAAATTGACAAGAAATTAAATGACATGAAAATGAAAATGGTGGAAGACTAGTTTGTCAAATTAGCCAACACCTCCTAATGTGTCACTAGGAGGGTATTTATAGGGAGATTAGGGAGGTTAGCATGTGTTGATTTTTTCTTCTTCTTCACGTCTTTTCGTCTTCTAAATTCTTCGACTTTTTTCGACTTTGTCTCGGGATAAGTCGAAATCGTCTTATAATTTCTTCATTTATTAGATTTGAGTTCTTCGACTTCATTAAACTTCCGTCTTTAGACTTTTTCTTCGATAAATCTTCAGAATAAGCCTTGGACTTCCGTTCTTTTTGCACTCTTGATCTTTTGACTTCGTCTTTTGTCTTTTTCTTCGATAAAAGCCCGTGAAAGACCGTGTTTTATTCCGATTTCAATTTTTGATCCTAAATCACAACAAAAACACAAACCACGCATAATTCCGACATTTACGACATAAAGTACACGTTTTGGCTTGGTTATTATTATAATTAAGTGGTAAAAGGATAAGTGTTTTCACACTTATTAAATCCCCTACACTTGACCATTGCAATGCCCTCATGCAATGAATTAATTACAAAGTAAGTTTTACATTTTCCATCATAATCAATCCACCTTGACCTTTATTTTACACAAGATATTAACGAGATAGAAAATTATAAAATACTCAAAGGAAGAAGACAAGTAAAGAGATAAAAGACTTACATTAGGGTTTTGGAATGTCATGAATGTTTATCACCCTCAAGTTTCACGTTCACCAAACCAAGCTTAAAAACGAGAACATTGTTATTATAAGTTAGCAAACTAACACAAACTCATGTGGCCCAATTATTCACTTAGACTCCCTTATTCCTAAGTTTATCTCTTATATTTTAATGTTGTCTTGAATGATCACGAGGATGCATAGTTGAAAATCCCTTAATATGACAATTGTTGATAACTATAACTCTTATAACCATGAAACACAATGGAATACTTTTCAAACGCGTAATGCTTTATTAAGTATTATTATCAAAGTATTACAAAGTGCTATGAATACACTCGTTGAATGACAACAAGAAATGAATCCTAGAACAAGTAAACTAGATTCGAGACTCAAGTTTACAAGGGAACCAATGAGACGCTTGTAGACAACTAAGGGCTCAGTGGTTCCAAGGTGAGAAAGAACTTAGATAAATTATCCAAGTACAAGGGTTGATTTAATTCTCCTTTCTCACTCCTATTTATAGTGTACGAGGTTGCTTCGTTAGTGGGAGTAGTTGATACGTGTCACCTTCTGAATGGAAGAGTACAACGTATTAAATGCATGTCTAAATCGAGAAATACCTTTAAACAACTTTAGGTGAAGAGTTATGCCAACTGTCCACCTTTTGTCCCACTAGGTCGTACTAGGCTTTATCTTGAATCTCTTGTTTTGTCCCGCTCAAAACACTTGGTAGATTCTCCCGCCTAAACTATACAGGATTGGGCAAGCTTTCCTTGTCCCAGAATTCTAGGGTTCTTAAGTGATCTCTGAGTGTTTTCAACTCAGAGATCCTTGAACACCAGCACATTCCTTCAACATCCCAGCTATCCATAATCGCTGGTGAGTATGACTTCAGATTGTCTTCGACTTCCCTGACGTTGTCTTTGACTTGAATGTTCCTGGTGTGCCAGCTGAGGCTTTGCCTTCCACTGGTCTTGTCTTTGTCGCTGGTCCTTTGTCGCTGGTCCTCTCAACGATCAGTAAACACTTAGTCTAATTAAACAAATCTAGACTGGGCATAGTTAAAACTTTCATTGGCCCAACAATCTCCCCCTATTTGTTTATAAATTATACTAAGTCTAAAATTATTGTAAGTGAGTACACAACTTCTTCTTAGACATAATTTAACAAACATACCTCAGAGTTTTATTTAAACATAAAGAACCTAGTCTATTACAAGAACACCCAGTGGTGTAAACATAAACAAAGATAAAAAGGTTCTTTAGCGATTAAGGCCTTGATCATAGATTCTCTGGGCTTCAAGTTTGTCACTTCTAGAGTTGATGACTAGCTCAACTTCAAACTCAAAATCCTCAGCAAATTTGCAATTCCTTAGGATGCCCTGTTTGAGTCTGATGAGCTGGATGGTTGATGCCAGATGTAGTTCATTCATCCGCTGAAAGCAATACTCATAATTACCATTCATGAAAACCATACCTGTCTCTGGTACTGAGTATACTTGGCCCCCTACTGGTTTAGTGATATCTTTGGGCAGTACCAAGTTTCTGTCCGTCCCATCTACAACAATGTTCTCAGTGACCAACTTCTCCACCAGAGGCCCCATTTGGGTTTTTCCTTTTCCTTTGTTCTTGAGAAGGTTGTTGTTGTGAGAGTTGAGGAGGCAGAGGTACCTTCAACTTCTTTGCCGTGTCTTTTACCCAATTCAGCTTTGCTTGAATGTTTTTCAACATTTGGGCAGTACCAGGCCCAATCTTCTTTTGGGCAAGAGATAGCATTTCTAACCATCTAGAGAGGCCCAGATCTCTGAGTTTAAAGTCACTGAAGACTTTGTAGTTGGTTAGTTGGTTTTCTCTGTAAAGGGTCATCACCACTCTTTTGTCTTTGTCAGTGTAACATGCATACTTGGTGATTTGACCATGTTCAGCTCTTTGGTTTACAATTCTTTCATATTCCTTTTGAAGGTTGCTCCTTTTCACTTCCAGTTCTTTGAGCTTAACCAACTGAGCTTCCTTTACAACAGGAGAGAGTTTGTTCAGAGCTTCTTTGTTCTTGAGTTCATCTGCTCTGATGTTTGCAAGTCTTTAGTGTTCCAAGATTTGATCCTTAGCCTGCTCTGGGGTAAGTGGTGGTTCATCAGTGCTCTTAATTTTGTTCAGGTCAGAGTTTTTGGAGATCTTGGTTGTGGATCCACCTTCTTCTTGGAGGGAGTGCAGGGTTATTTCAGGTTGTTCAATGGCAATTCCTTTTCCCTTGTCCTTTATTGCTTCAGTGATTGGGTTGAAGGACCTGAGAGGTTTTGGTTTTGGAATCCCTGTTGAAGGTGTTGGTTGTTTAAGTGATTGCTCCCCCTTAGGTGGAGCGGTGTCTGCTTCTTCTTCAGAGGTGGAGGTTGCTGAATTCTCCCCCTCAGGCATAGCGCCGGTAGTAGCTGTGCCTGATCCAGGCTTGAGGAACTTAACAAATTCTTGATGGACAAATAGGCAGATTTATTTAAGTTCCTCTTGTAAAAGCTCCTAAAGAATTTTTCTTGAAGGCCCAGACGCTTTGGCAATAGCTGCAACATTTGTTTTGACTGTTGTTGTGAGGACTGATGGTATGTATTGCTGAAGGCTCTGGTCTAGAACAGCTGGGAGGTGAGTTTGCTAGGCATTTCCTAGTAGTTGCGGAAGCAAGGCAGTCATTGAGGAGTCCACAGATGAAGTTAGTGAAGTCTCTAGTGTAGTGGTGAGTTCCTCAGCAGCATGGATGAGTGTTTGCAATTCAGATAGGATGACATCATTTGTGACTTTGGGCTTGGTTTTACTAATGTCACCCCTCTTGACCTAGAGAACCTCAGCGGCGAGTTCCTGAACATCTTTCATTCGAGGAACATGGACAGGCTTTAGGTTTTGTAAGTGTTCTAAGTGTTGCTTCGCCCCCAATTCCATGACATTTAGTAAAGTTGGGAAGGGAACTGGGGTTGGTGTACAGAGCCTCTGGTCCAATAGCTGCTTAGCAGCCAGTTCTTGCATATTGGGCATTGATGGGAAGGAGATGGGTTTTAACTCTGATGTAACTTGGTCATCATCAGTATCCATATCAGAGTAATCTGAAATGGTCAAGTCATCTTCAATAATGAAGACCTCGTCCTCTGGCACGGAATCAATGTATGACATGGCATCGAGATCTATGTGGGGGGCTTCAGCATTTTCATCACCAGCAATGGAATAGGCATCATCATTCTGCTGTTCTTCATGAAGATTATGAGCTTGTTATGATATTTGTTAGTAACCAATGTGAAAAAATATGAAGTTATAGATCGCCATTCGCTGCCCCTAGGAAAGCTGGGTGTGATTATCCACCCCCCCTAAGGATTTCTCCTTGGGACTCTTTTAAGTATGAAACAGTTATGTTGAAGGGTTGCCATTCGCTGCCCCTAGGATAGCTGGGTGTGATTATCCAACTCCCCATAAGGATTACTCCTTGGGACTCTTTTGATTTGTGAAAATTATGTGGTGAATGGTTGTCGTTTGCTACCCCTAGGATAGCTGGGTGTGATTATCCAGCTCCCCCTGAAAGATTGCTCCTTGGGACTCTTTTAATTGTGACTTCATGGAAGTTAAAGGTCGCCATTTATCGTTGCCCCTAGGAAGACTGAGGGTGATTATTCAGTCCCTCCAAAAGAATAAATTCTTTGGGACTCTTTTAGTTGTGACATATTTGAAGGTAATGGTCGCCTTTTACCGCTGCCCCTAGGAAGACTGAGGGTGATTATTCAGTCCCCCCAAAAGAATAAATTCTTTGGGACTCTTTTCATATGAGGGGACCCAGATACTACGTGAAGTGCAGAGACTCTGGGTCGGGACCTATAGCATGCTCAAGTTGTTATGGACAAGAGCACAGTCCAGAGGGTGAAGGATCATCGGGGTGCGTTATGAGCACAAATGAATCATATCCTTGTGTTAAGACAGAGTGTACAGATAAACCTAAGAGTTCTAGGTGCTGACACAGACACTCTATGGGTTGAGGTAAACCCTAGGACTTCATCACTCTCTCCTACATAATGTTGGGAGTGATTGTATGTGAACCTCCAAGAGAATAAAATGGCAAACTAATACCTGAGAGATATAAGCGTTGAGAAGGTTCTTAGTCGTCTCTACTGACTAGGAGACTCTAGACTCAGGTTGTTTGTCAGTGGTAGACTCTTCAACCACATCCTCCAGAGAAGGGGATGGGTTCTTCTTAGTCTTCTTAGACTTGGAAGGATTAACAGAAGGGGTTACAGAGGAAAGGGGGATGTCTTTCCTCTTCTTCTTCTTTTCCTTGGGCACCTTGGGCTGAGAAGAAGACTGCACAGAGGTCTTTAACAGAGACTTGTCAGTTAGTCATTCAACATTCACCTCATTGTGAGGGATCAAGGGCTCTCCATCAGCAACCAGTAGCCCAGCGACCTGCATCATGTGCCTGCTGAGAGGCACTTCATCTTCCAAGGGAGTCTTTAGTGAAGTAGCAGTGATGCGATAAGGAGAGAAGGAGAGAAGTTCATCATTTGTGTAGCCTTCACCCAGCATATCTTCTAAGAGAAGAGAGATATATCTTGTGTAGCAGATGGTGGCTAGTCTATTCTTCTTCCCTTTGTTTTCTAGCTTAGCAATGAGGTCAGAGTAAAGTATGTGAGCCATCCCTATATCTTGCCCCCAGATTAAGCTGTAAGCAATTGCTTGCTGGGCTCCATTAAGTTGATCATGAGACCCCTGGTTTCCACCCAAACATTTCACAATGTATAGCATCAGCGTCCTCCAGATGGGTGAAAAGTAGTTCACTTTGATCAGTGATTTGTTCTGGAACCCTTGGGTGGTGAAAGGTTTATCATTGTCGTCATGAGGACGAAGGGTAGCCAGAGCCTTCTTTACCGTGGCGCTGGCAGGCACAGTGGACATGCCTTCATTGACTGGAAGTCCAATGACTTTGGCAAAGGTGTGAAGATCAAAAGTGAGAGGTTAGGAATGTGTGGAAAGGTTGAAGGTGATGTGTGAAGAGGTTTGATCAACTTCGGTGCTATACCAGAACTCCTTCAAGTATTGGTGGTCGCATGTGGAAGGTTCTCTGGTAATGGCTTCAAAAATGGTGGAGTTCTTGAGGAAGGAGAACAAGGGTTCGTAGAGGGAATTGTTGTGTTCCAAGAGAGCTACACAATTGTTCAAGGCAATCTTACCATCGTGAATCCCAAAATCTACGTTCGAGGCGGCTAAGACGGTGAAAGCTGTGTTTGTTGATGAAGACGTCATTGTTGATGTGTGGAAGAAATGGAGGTTTTGGAGAAGATGTATAGTATGTGTGTGTGTGTGAAAGTAATGAGTAATGTGAAGTTTGAAAAATGAGTCAAGGGTTTTGATAAAAGGTTTAGCCGTTTTTCAATTAAAGCATTTAATGCAAAAATTACCTTTTAAGAAAAGTGGGACCCCTTGACTCTTCATGTGATTTTTCTATCCCTTGGAAAGCGGAAAAGTTGTTGACAATAAAGGATAATCATTTGAATTAAATATGGGAATATATTAACTCCCATTGGAATGTAACTACCTCGTTACATTCAATTCCCTTTAATGCCCAGAGACAGAGATCATCTATCAGATTTGTTTACCAATATTGAGCATACCCAACTCAGCAACAAACCTAGTAAAACTTGGCTCACCCAGAGGCTTGGTGAATATATCAGCGAGCTGGTATTTAGTGGGTATAAAATGAAGCTCAATATCACCTTTTAAAATATGGTCTCTGATAAAGTGATACCTGATGTCAATATGCTTAGTTCTAGAATGAAGTACCGGATTATTGGAGATGGCTATAGCACTTGTGTTGTCATAGAATATGGGAACCTTTTCATAAATGATCCCATAATCAGCCAGCTGACTTTTCATCCAGAGAACATGAGCACAACAACCAGCGGCCGCTACGTATTCAGCTTCAGCTGATGACATGGCCATAGAGTTTTGTTTCTTGGCACTCCAGCATACTAACTTTCCTCCAAGGATTTGACAACTCCTAGAGGTGCTCTTTCTATCAAGACAGCACCCAACGTAGTCAGAGTCTGAGTAGGATTTGAGGTTAAACCCTGATCCATTAGGATACTAGAGTCCCAATGTGGGAGATCCTTTTAAGACCATGAAAATTCTTTTGACATCTACAAGGTGGGATTCCTTGGGGTTAGCTTGGTACCTAGCACAGAGACATGTGGCAAATTGTATGTCTGGTCTGCTTGCTGTGAGGTACATCAGTGACCCAATCATGCCTCTATATAAGGTCTCATTAACAGAGACCCCTGAGTCATCAGCTCCCAAGTTGTTGGGAGGAAGCATGGGGTATTTCACTAATGCACAATCAGACAGATCATATTTCTTGAGCAAATCCTTAACATATTTTTCTTGACAAATGGAAATTCATTTTGAATTTTTTTTAATTTGAAAACCCAAGAAAAAAGGTAATTCCCCCATCATGCTCATTTCATATTTTTTGGTCATTAGTTTGGCAAACTGTTTGCTCAATGTAATATTGGTTGAACCAAAAATTATATCATCTACATAAATCTGTACTAAAATGACATCACCCTTGGACCTACAAGTGAACAGGGTTTGATCAATGGTACCTCTGACAAATTTATTTTCAAGTAAGATATTTGATAGTGTTTCATACCAGGCTCTAGGGTCTTCTTTCAGCCCATAGAGTGCTTTGTGAAGTCTGCAGACATGATCTGGATACTCACTGCTTTCAAACCCCGGGGGTTGATAGACATATACTTCCTCTACAAGCTTTCCATTTAGGAAAGCACTCTTCACATCCATCTGGTATACAGTAAACCCCATATAAGCTACAAAGGCTAGGAAGATTCTGATAGCTTCCAATCTGGCTACTGGTGCAAACGTTTCATCATAGCCAATCACCTCATATTGATTATATCCCAGCACCACAAGCCTAGCCTAGTTTTTTATAATCATGCCAGCTTCATCCCTCTTTTTTCTGTAGACCCATTTAGTTCCAACCACTTGCTTCCCAGTTGGAGCTTTTACTAGAGTCCACACCTTGTTCCTCTTGATCTGATTCAACTCATCTTGCATGGCAACAACCCACCCTTCATCTAGAAGCGTAGCAACCACATTCTTAGGTTCATCCTCAGAGAGAAAATCAGCGAAAAGGCATTTATTCGCAGAGGCGGTTTCCAGAGATCTCAATTTTCCTCTGGTGGTGACTCCCTCAGAGGGTTCACCAAGAATATTCACCAGAAGAATATCCTGGTTCCTACTCTATTTAGATTGAGGAGCAGGAGTCTCTGTGGGTTCAGGAGTCACAGCAGGTTCCATGAATGTTGAGGGGTCTTCACATATTATTTCTTCATCCATAATCTCTTCATCAAGAGGAAAGATTGGTTCGATGAGATCAGCATTTACTATAGTGGGTGAAGTGATTGGTTCAGCATTTTCAACCTCTGGAGTGATGTCAGAGATTGAATGATGATCAAATGCATGAACATAAGTGAAGTCCTTGTGACAACCCTTAGATGATTCCTTGGGATTTGAGAAATCCTCCTCTAGATATGATTTAACTTCATTGAAGTCAATGTCACATTCTTCTGAGTTGGTGTGGTTGATGACAGCATCTGCTTCATTGAAGGTGACATGGATAGAATCTTCAAGTTCTTGTCTGCGGATGTTGAATACTCTATAAGCTCTGGATGTTGAATACTGCTTCATTGAAGGTGACATGGATAGAATCTTCAAGTTCTTGTCTGCGGATGTTGAATACTCTATAAGCTCTGGAGGTGGGAGAGTAGCCAACGAAGAATCCATCATCAGACTTTTCATCAAATTTCCCTAGGTGATCTCTGTAGTTGTGAATGAAAACAAGGCAACCAAAGACATGGAAGTAGCTTACATCAGGGGCTCTCTTCCTATATACTTCATAAGAGGTCTTGCCGTGTCTCTTCACTATAATTGATCTGTTTTGTGTATGACAGGCTGTGTTCATAGCTTCATCCCAAAATTGTTTAGGAAGTCTTGATTCGCTGAGCATAGTTCTAGCAGCCTCTATGCGGGTTCTGTTTCTTCTTTCAGCGACACCATTTTGTTCAGGGGTGCCTGGGTTAGAAAAGTTCTGTGATATTCCCTTTTCATCACAAAAGGCTTCCATGGCCTGATTCTTGAATTCAGTGCCATTGTCACTTCTGATAGCCTTAACTCTACAGTCATTGAGATTCTCTATTTCTCTGATGAAGGAAATTATTCTTCCAGCAACATCACTCTTTCTTTTGAGAAAGAATACCCATGTGAATCTAGAGAATTCATCTACAATGACTAGTGTATACTTGTTGTGATTAAGAGAATGAGGTTTTACTGGTCCAAATAAGTCCATGTGAAGAAGATGAAGGCACTTATTTATGGAGAATGATTGTTTAGTCTTGAATGAGGCTCTGTGGTGTTTCCCTCTCTCGCAGGCTGAGCAGGGTCTGTCTTTGGTGAAGGTCAGAGAGGGAAGCCCAGCTACTAAATCATTCATGGCCAGTTTGTTAATGTTTTTTAAGTTGAAATGGGAGAGTCTCTTATGCCATAGCCAATTTTCACTATCTGATGCTTTGGCATAGAGACAAGTGTTTGTCCCTTATGGACAAGATGTCATGTCGATGACATAAACATCCCTTCTTCTGGGTGCAATTAGAACAACATCATCATTTTGATTAAAGATTATTCCTTGGGTCTTAGTGAACAAAACTTTGAAGCCAGCATCGCAGAGTTGACTAATGCTGATTAAGTTGTGCTTCAGTCCATTGACATAAGCGACCCTTGTGAAGGTTATTCCATTACAATCCACTGAGCCATATCCCTCAGTAGCCCCTGAGGAGTCATCTGCAAAGACTACTTTTGGACCAGACTCCTTTTTATATCTATGCAGATATTGTTTAACCCCTGTCATATGTCTGGAGCACCCACTATCTAGATACCAAACAGATTTCTTCAGATATTCCTACATAGATATAAAAAAGCCAGATTAGTTTCTATGATGAACCCACTTTCCAGTGGGTCCATGCTGTCGCTGACCAGCGACATTGGTCCTTCTCTGGTTCCCTCCCCCTCTTTGGTTGCTGATAGGTGTGTAAACACCCATCTTTTCTACCACTTAATTACAATAATAACCGGACCAAAACGTGTATTTTATGTCTTTTATGTCGGAATTATGCGTGGTTTGTGTTTTTGTTGTGATTTAGAACGAAAAGGTGAAAAGTGGAGAAAACACGGGAATTCACGGGCATATACGGACTTTTATTGAAGAAAAAGACGAAAGACGAAGTCAAGAAGTCAAGAGTGCAAAAAGAACGAAAGTCCAAGACCAATTCTGAAGATTTATCGAAGAAAAAGTCAAAAGACGGAAGTTTATCAAAAGCCAAAGAATTCAAGTCTATTTTATTGAAGAATTTAAAGACGAGTTCTAAGAAATCCCAAGCCAAAAAGTCCTTAAAGTCCAAGTTTAATGAAGATTAAAAGAAGGAAGGACTAATGATGTAATTAATGAAGATTAAAAGAAGGAGGGACCTATTGACGCAATTAAGAAGAAATGAAGGAGGGGAGGAAGCTTCCTAATCCTCCCCTATATATAGAGATTAGTTGTTATTATTTTTCTTTGTTGGCTAAGTGTGACAACTAGTCTTCCACCATTTAATTACTTGTCGTTTAAATACTTGTCAATTTAATTACCTTGTCTTGCACCTTAAATTCATTTAATTTCAAGTAAGTTTCCATTTAATTCTTGTCAATCTTTACTTTATCGTGTTAATCTCTCATCTACCTTTCTAAATCTTTGATTTTTGTGTTTATGTTTATGTTCATGTTCATGCTTTTATTTTGATCCAAATGGGTTTTTGATTATTGTGGTTAAAGTTGTTAGATTTCTTGATATTGATTGTTTGTTTATGATTAATTGATGTTTTGTTATTGGTTTTATTAAATCGTTTGGTTGATTTTGGTTAAATTTGTGTTAGATCGTCTTTACCTTGATTTCCTTGTTCTTCGGGAAAGTTGTTTCTGTTTCTTTGTTCCCAGGAAATCTTCCGACTCAAGGGAAGGAGTGTTCATTCGGAAGTCTTAAAGTTCAGTATCAAGCTTCTTCATCCGGAACATTCAAAGTTCCGAACGAAGGAAATCTTCCGACTCAAGCATTACTCATTCGGAAGTCTCAAACTTCCGAACGAAGGGAAAGTTCCAGATCAGCAAGTGTTCATTCGGAACTTTAAAAGTTCCGAGTCAAGAGTGTTCATTCGGAACTCCAAAGTTCCGAACCAAGGGCTTCATTCGGAACTTCTCAAAAGTTCCGGATCAATTCGAAAGTTCCGAACCAAGGGGAAAAGTTCCGGATCAATATCTTCCGAACGAAGTTCCGGATCAAGGGAAGGAAAAAGTTTCGGATCAGCAAAAATTCCGAACCAAGCCTGTTTCATTTGGAACTTAAAAAGTTCCGAGTCAAGCTAGTTCATTCGGAAGTTTTAAACTTCCGAATCAAGGGTTTCTTGTCAGGTTCTTTTTGGTTTTCTTTTTAAATTTCTGTCTTTTATTTTAAAAGCTTATTTTTCCCGCCTTTTTATTTTAATTGCACTTTAAGATTATTTGTCTTAGCTTAATTTTAGTCTTGCCTTAGTTTAAGTTTTAGTTGCGTTTTAAGATTGCCTTAGATAGATTTAAATTTGCGTCATTTACTTAAGTGCCATTTATGTTTAGTTACGCTTTTTAATACTTGCACTTTACTTTAATTAGACTTAGATTTATTTTAATTGCACCTTTACTTTAATTGTTTTGCACCTTTAATTTTAAAAACAACCAAAAATATTTGTTTCACCAAAGAACGACTGAGTCACATAGAGAGCCTAGATCAATTCGTTAAGATACCGAAAACAACAATTGAACCTAGCAAAATCTAAACATTAAAATGGCGCCGTTGCCGGCTCTTTTCGTAAAGATTAACGGTTTTCTGTGAGAGACGCGTTGCTTTTTGGGATCCGTTCACTTGTGAGCGTTACTTTTCTTGCATAAAAATTTCAAAAAAACCATAAAAATTAAAAAATTGATAAAAATACATAAAAATTAAAAATTTCAAAAATCCAAAAAGATTTTATCTTTATTGTGTATATATATTGTTTTTGTGTTTGGTTTCTTTTTCTTTTGTCTTTGTAGGTGCATGCGTACTAGATCTTCTAATTATCAAGAGCCCGAGCCTCAAGAAGATTTAGCTATGTCTGGTGTTAACAACAATAATCCACCGCACCCTAATAATAACAACAATGCTCTTCCACAGCCCGATCTTCGGACCATGGAGGAACTTTGTCAACCAACCATGTTTGGACGAGGAGGACCGATTGCGCCGATGCAAATCAACACTCCTGAGTTTTCGTTGAAGCACCACATGATTCAGCAGGTACAAACAAACCCATTCCGTGGATTACCTGATGATGATGCCAACAAACACCTCGACAAGTTCATTACAATCACCCAAAGCATGAAGTTGGCCGGTGCCACAATGGATGAACTTCGCCTACAACTCTTTCCACACACTTTATTACATCATGCCGAGAAATGGTTTGATCGTCTCCCGAAGAATTCTATTCACACTTGGGATTACATGACTCAACGCTTTTTATCGTGCTACTTTCCACCATCCATGGTCACAAGCCTTCGCAATCAAATCAACGGTTTCATGCAAGACCCTGATGAATCTCTTTTTGATGCTTGGGAGAGATATAATGTCTTGATCGATAGATGTCCAAACCACAACATGCTCCCTGTGACCTTAATCGATACTTTCTACAACGGTTTGACTTTTCGCGACCGTGATACGATCAATGCAGCCGCCGGTGGCACATTCATGAAAAGGAGACCCGAGGAGTGTAGAGAGTTAATTGAGAACATGACTACTCACCACAAAAACTGGGATTCCTCTACTTCTTCAAGGAACAACCCGAGAGTCAATGTTTCCTCTACCTCAGCAAACCCTGAGATGACCGAACTCACCCGCATGATGACCAGAATGAGCAAAAGTATTACGCTTCTAGCTTCAAACCAATAACAACAACAAGTTAAAGAGGTTGCTAATCCTTGTGAAACATGCGGCGGTCCTCACTCATACACCGATTGTCCTTCTACACAAGGAAATCCGGAAAATGTGTATGCAGCTTATGGTAATTATTCACCGGAAAATTACAAAGCTAGACAACAAGGGGATAGAAATCTGCTGAGTTACCGATCCAACAATTACCTATCACCCGGTTTTTCTCCTCAAAACCAAAACCCCGCCAACAACTATAATAGAAGCAACCAAATCCCACCAAGAGCTGCTAACCCTTATCAACCACCCACCCAACAAACCCCACCCATTAATCCAGATGTTGAAGCCGTCATGAGAACCCAAGGTGAGCAAATCAAGAATCTACAGAGCCAAATAATCAATTTGAAAGGAGATATCATGAAGCAAGGTAATGACATTAGAACCGAGGTTCGCGATAATATTCAATCCTCCTTCAGCACTCAAACGACTGAATTAAAGAATCTGTTGGCTAGTTTCTTGCCCGAAGCTCAACCTTCTTCTTCGAGTTCTCTACCTTCAAACACTGTCACTAATCCGCGAGCCAATGTGAGTGCTATTACTACTCGTAGTGGAGTCACCATCGTAGGACCACCAATCCCACCACCATCATCTACACCTCCTCCACCACCATGTATCCCTACTCCTCCTACACCTAGTATTAGTGCACCATTACCGTCTCCGCCTCGTAATGACGATGTCTCTAGGAAGGACACTTCAACATCCCAACCTTTACCGACTACACCTTCACCTTCCACCTATAAACCTAGAATCCCATACCCTTCTCGCATAGGCAAGACCAACGAGCTAACCAAGAATGACTGTCAAGTATCGAAATATGTGAATATGCTATCTCAAATGACCATCAACATTAGCCTTGTTGAAGCACTTTGCCACATGCCGAAATTTGTCAAATCATTCAAGGAATTGCTTAGCAAGAAGGAGAAGCTGATTGAACTCGCTAACACACGCTTAAATGAAAACTGCTCAGCAGTTATTCTTAAAGAATTACCGGAAAAGCTTGGAGATCCCGGTCGTTTTGTGTTGCCTTGCGTGTTCAACAAAACTGAAGAATTTACTGCCCTTGCTGATCTCGGGGCTAGTATTAATTTGATGCCTTTGAGTGTTTGGAAAACACTATCATTGCCCGACCTCACACCAACAAACATGACTCTTGAACTTGCAAACCGCACTCTCGCTTACCCCGTTGGTATAGCCGAGGATGTGTTCATCAAAGTTGGCACATTTACTTTCCCGGTCGATTTTGTCGTAGTTGATTATGAAATGGACCCTCGTATTCCTTTAATACTTGGTCGGCCATTTTTGAGAACCGGACGAGCTTTAGTTGATGTGGCCGAAGGTGAGTTAATCTTACGAGTCGGGGATGATTCAAAAGTTTTTAAAATGGGGAAGCTTACAGGCAAATCTTTTGGACGAGAATCAGTGAATATGATAAATGTGCTCGATGACTTTGTCGTCTACGACAATCCTCTATTCGACTCTTGCATTGATAATCCACTTTTTAATGATGATGTGGATGATTCTCTCCCTACTTTGGACGCTTCTCCCATTTATGATTCTCCACCGGTCTTTGATGCTTATGATGATGATGATTCTAGCTTAGACTCGGATGATTTTGATGATTGTACTTCTGAGTATCCCGAGCTGCCCACTTTCGATGATTTTGATGAGGCAGATACTCTCTCGAGCGATTCTTCACATGATGAAGATCCTCCGCCATCACTCGATCCTACTTTGGACGATTACTCATTTGAGGAAGACTTCTCTGAATTTCTCAACACTTACTTCCCTCATGAGAGTGATGCTCCTCCTTATGACTTTGAAGATTATCGTCTTGATCTTACTTTGTATTTGAAGAAAATTCTGTCAAAGGAGAAGAAACCAGTCTACACCAATATCCGTTGCACATATGATTTGACACCTCTTTGTCCATCTTCTGAGGACGAGGTTGTGCTTCTTTGCGGATCTTCTTCACACCCTGCTGAGCCTGAGTGCTATTTTCCCCTAAAGGAAAAGGTGTTCGACCCCGGTATTGCAGTCTTTAAGCCATCTCAGTATCCACCTGATGAAATAAAAGGAAAAATCTTTGGAAATTTTGAAGACATGCTTGCACCACTCCATCCTTGCTTCCACCGTGCCCCATCGTTGCTTAAGGGAACATTGCATACTCTTCTTTGGCTTGCCTTGTTCGCCTTAAGCTTTTGTTATTTGCTTGATGAAAACTATGTCTTTGATCCTGGTGGATATGTTTCATGCTTTTTCCGTTGATGATCAAGGTCGAGTCAGGCTCACGACTCGGTTAACAAAAACCAAGCGCTTCTTGGGAGGCAACCCATGCATCTATCTTTTCACTTTCTTTATCATAAGTTTAGGGGGAGACCCGTTGGTTTGCTTTCCTCTCCTCACTTCTTAATCAGGGATTCGAGCTTCAACGATCCACTCTTGATGATTCTTGACAATCCGTGATTCCGTGTCCACTTCTTCCCGGTTCTATCCTAAACTCTTTTCGATTCACTATTTTATATTTCTCAATATTAAAATAGGAATCTCTTTAGTTGTCTTTTCCTTAGCAAGGTTTAAACAAAGTGCACAATGTCCTAAGTGTAGGGGAATTTACTCCCACATGCTTAAACATTGAGGACAATGTTTATCTTAAGTGTAGGGGGACTTCTATCGAAGTTAAGTGGTCTTTTCCTTGTATTTGTCCTCATTTTAACCGGAAAATCAATTTTTCGACATTCTTCAAAATTTTTTATCTATTTTGGCCTATTAGTTTTTCCCTTTGTATAGTTATTTTCTTTCCTTATTAGAATAAATATTTAGATAAAGTGGTTCTAATTTTCAAACGTTGTGAATCTTTTGACTCAACCCGAGTTTACTCTAGCTAGTACCCTTAACGTGTTTAAGTCAAGTTTTGCTAGGCTATTATGTAGGGAGCTATAAAACGCAAAAGTCTTAACTCTCACGGGTTAAGAACAAGAACTTTTCTCAAGTTCCTATAATTGATCCTAGAGAGTCGTTTATCAAGGGAACTTTAAAATGTGATTTCTAAACTTGAAAGAGTCTAAGAATTTGCAAGATCCTATAGGCGACTCGAAAACCCAAAACTTTGATTTAATAGGCTAAGTATCCACGAGTCTCATTCCTTGAGATTTTAAACTGTGGAGAACGAGAGATGATAGAGCCAATTATAAGTTCGGTATTCTTTCGTGAATTTATGTGAGTTAATTATGAGCCTATTCTCCCATCGCTTGCTAATAAATTTATCTACTAATAAATAAGGTTGTACGATTTGAAAAGTTACTTAGCTTCTAGCCCAAGATCGTTTAAAAGTTGCTCGGTATGGATTAGAGTTCATAGCCAAGGCATAACTTATTGAAGCGGGATGCGAAGATTGGCGAGTCCGAAAAGGCCCTAACAAGGCATGAGGGCTATATTTTGTTGCTAAAGATCCAAAGTGATGTGAAGAATCATTTATCGAAAATCAATATGAAGGATCGAGACACACGACGTAAAGCAAAACTCCCCAAAGTCATGGAGAAGTGTATCCGAAAAGACCCTAACAAGGTATGAGGATAAATAGATCCAAGTCATAAAAGGAGGCGGATCGTTGTATATCAAAGTCCAAAATAAAGATTGGAGAAAAATGAAGAAGTCGTGGTCCAAGTATGAATCTCTCAAAACTACAAGTGAAGAAATTCCATTATGAAGAGAAGACGATAATTTCATGAACGTCTCTCAAGGTTTGAAGTATGAAGTCGCTGCCAAATATCGGTCCGAGAAAGGTCTCAAATCGTGAAGCGAGTTATGCCAAGATATGAACTTTATGAGGTCCCGAGAAGCAGTTTTAAAAGATTTTGTCCTTTAGCTAACTATTGATTAAATCGTTCACTTTATTTTCAGACTTAATAACTATCGAAATAAGTCAAAAATGCATCCTCGTGATCATTCAAGACAATAATAAAATATAAGAGATACACCTAGGAATAAGGGAGTCTAAGTAAGTAATTAGCCCACATGAGTTCGTGATAGTTTACTAACTTATAATAACAATGATCTCGTTTTTAAGCTTGGTTTGGAGAAAGTGAAAACTTGAGGATAATGATTATTCATGACATTTCCAAAACCCAAGGTATGCTTTTGATTTCTTTATTTTGTATAATTTTAATTTTCTATTTCTTTAATAAAGGCCAACGTGGATTAATTATGATGAAAAGTGTAAACGTGCTTTGTAACTAATGCATTGCAATGGTCAAGTGTAGGGGATTTGATAGGTGTGTAAACACCCAACTTTTCTACCACTTAATTACAATAATAACCGGACCAAAACGTGTATTTTATGTCTTTTATGTCGGAATTATGCGTGGTTTGTGTTTTTGTTGTGATTTAGGACGAAAAGGTGAAAAGTGGAGAAAACACGGGAATTCACGGGCATATACGGACTTTTATTGAAGAAAAAGACGAAAGACGAAGTCAAGAAGTCAAGAGTGCAAAAAGAACGGAAGTCCAAGACCAATTCTGAAGATTTATCGAAGAAAAAGTCAAAAGACGGAAGTTTATCAAAAGCCGAAGAATTCAAGTCTATTTTATTGAATAATTTAAAGACGAGTTCTAAGAAATCCCAAGCCAAAAAGTCCTTAAAGTCCAAGTTTAATGAATATTAAAAGAAGGAAGGACTAATGATGCAATTAATGAAGATTAAAAGAAGGAGGGACCTAATGACGCAATTAAGAAGAAATGAAGGAGGGGAGGAAGCTTCTTAATCCTCCCCTATATATAGAGATTAGTTGTTATTATTTTTCTTTGTTGGCTAAGTGTGACAATTAGTCTTCCACCATTTAATTACTTGTCATTTAAATACTTGTCAATTTAATTACCTTATCTTGCACCTTAAATTCATTTAATTTCAAGTAAGTTTCTATTTAATTCTTGTCAATCTTTACTTTATCTTGTTAATCTCTCATCTACCTTTCTAAATCTTTGATTTTTGTGTTTATGTTTATGTTCATGTTCATGCTTTTATTTTGATCCAAATGAGTTTTTGATTATTGTGGTTAAAGTTGTTAGATTTCTTGATATTGATTGTTTGTTTATGATTAATTGATGTTTTGTTATTGGTTTTATTAAATCGTTTGGTTGATTTTGGTTAAATTTGTGTTAGATCGTCTTTACCTTGATTTCCTTGTTCTTCGGGAAAGTTGTTTCTGTTTCTTTGTTCCCAGGAAATCTTCCGACTCAAGGGAAGGAGTGTTCATTCGGAAGTCTTAAAGTTCAGTATCAAGCTTCTTCATCCGGAACATTCAAAGTTCTGAACGAAGGAAATCTTCCGACTCAAGCATTACTCATTCGGAAGTCTCAAACTTCCGAACGAAGGGAAAGTTCCGGATCAGCAAGTGTTCATTCGGAACTTTAAAAGTTCCGAGTCAAGAGTGTTCATTCGGAACTCCAAAGTTCCCAACCAAGGGCTTCATTCGGAACTTCTCAAAAGTTCCGGATCAATTCGAATGTTCCGAACCAAGGGGAAAAGTTCCGGATCAATATCTTCCGAACGAAGTTCCGGATCAAGGGAAGGAAAAAGTTCCGGATCAGCAAAAACTTCCGAACCAAGCCTGTTTCATTCGGAACTTAAAAAGTTCCGAGTCAAGCTAGTTAATTTGGAAGTTTTAAACTTCCGAATCAAGGGTTTCTTGTCAGGTTCTTTTTGGTTTTCTTTTTAAATTTCTGTCTTTTATTTTAAAAGCTTATTTTTCCCGCCTTTTTATTTTAATTGCACTTTAAGATTATTTGTCTTAGTTTAATTTTAGTCTTGCCTTAGTTTAAGTTTTAGTTGCGTTTTAAGATTTCCTTAGATAGATTTAAATTTGCGTCATTTACTTAAGTTCCCTTTAATTTTAGTCACGCTTTTTAATACTTGCACTTTACTTTAATTAGACTTAGATTTATTTTAATTGCACCTTTACTTTAATTGTTTTGCACCTTTAATTTTAAAAACAACCAAAAATATTTGTTTCATCAAAGAACGACTGAGTCACATAGAGAGCCTAGATCAATTCGTTAAGATACCGAGAATAACAATTGAACCTAGCAAAATCTAAACATTAGTTGCAGTCTTTGGGTTCATGACGCATACTTCCACAAATGTCACATCCGGGATAATGCTCGCACTCATCAGAGTGATGGTCGAAGAAGCCGTAGTACTTTCATGGGGGATTTGGTCTGTAACCCTGAAAATTGTCTCTGGGTTTAGGCTCAGCTCTTCTTGAGGGTCTGTGAGGAGTTTTTGACCTCATTTGAGTTCTGGTTCTTTGAACCGTAATGACCTCCTCATGCTCTCTAGAAGTGTGTTCAATAGACTCGCATGTGATACATTTTGGTTTCTTTAAGCAATCCTTAGAGAAATGATTCTTGAAACCGCAATGCTTGCAAGGTCTGAACAAAGCTCTCCCCTTAGAGCTACTAGATCCTTCACCAAGAGAGTTAACAGATGGACTATTAACTCTGTTGTTGAATTGTTCTTTCAACCCCTTTACTTCTTCCATCAAGGTGAGGAGAAGTTGATTGGTGGGTGAACGCTCTTCAGGGGTAGGAGTGGGTTTGTTGGATTCCTTGGCCACAAAAACCTTTTTGTTCGCTGTATCAGCGACTTTGAGAATTTAATTCCCAGGGGTTTTTGGTTGGAGGTTTTGGGCCAAGCAAGGAATCAGATGGGTTAGCACCAACGAGTATTGGTGGGGCTGATACCTCTGATTTCTTGTCGTAGTTTTTCTCATCCACAGAGGTGGAAGATGGAGAAGAAACATCTGAAGGGAAAAATTTAACATTGGGAACAGGTATATGGTTTTTGTATCTACCCTTCCCCCAATAGCCTGAACCACATCACCAGGTATGGATTAAGCGACTATTTCTTCCACTGTGGATTGAGCCAAATTTCATTTTTCAATGGTTTTTCTAAGTTCGGAGTTTTCATCAGATAAACACTCATTTTCAATGGATAATTTGCTTACTTCATTTTGAAGTTGATTAGCAAGATTCACAAATGGTTTAAGATTTGTTAATTCAGATTGGCAAAGATTTAACTCTGTTTTAAGACTATGAAATTTGTTTAACAGGTTTTTTCTTTGCTCTTTCACAAAGTGGAGGTCAACCAAGGTGTAGTCACTGACATGGTCTCTATCAGGACCTTCAGCCATAGATAACATTCTTTGTACCTTTTTCATGGTGATGTCCACCCATTGACCAGATCTTGCTTCACTTTTACCCACAACGGGTTCTTCATCAGCGACAGCCATAAAGGCTCTGACATTAGTGGTACCTTAATCCTCAGATGTGAGGGGTTCATCATCCCAGTCGAATGAGGAAGCAATCAGACCTTTTTCATTCTTCTTAACATCCTTTTTCTTTGCTGCATCATCAGCTTTCTGGTTGAGTTTTAGCCGCTCGGCTTTCAAGGCTTTGTATTTAACTTTGTAGTCCTTCTTCCCCTCTGAGTCAGAGTGAGAGGTTTGCTTGAAAGGTGAGGTGGAAAACTTCTTCTTGCTGCTGTTGTTGCTAGATGAAGGGAAGCTTGGAGAGGAGGTTTAGTTTGACCAACAATCCTTCTGATAGTGACCAGTCTTTCCACAAGTGTTGCATGACACCTTGGATTTATCAACCTTTACAGCTCCAAATCTACCATATCTTTTGTAGTACCTCTTTTGGTCAGCTAGAAGAGCTCTGTCATGGAACTCAGCATGTAATTCATCAAGAAATTCTTGACTACTTTTGGTGTCCTCTTCTATGTCAGAGTCGCTTTCCTGAAAGGAATGGTTAGCAACAAGAGCTTTTGAACCAGTGATATTAGTGGTAAACCTGTCAGTCTATGATTTGTAAATGGAGTCAATTAGCCCTTCTTCATAGTTATATCTACCAAACTGTTGGGCTAAAGTATCATCCTTTATAGCATTCTTTGCTCTTAAGGTCTTATTTAGGCTAAGCCATTTTCTAGGTAAACTATTGACAAAAGTAGCATTAACCTCAGCCTTAGGTAGAACAACTCAATTGTTTCCCAAATCATTCAACAAAATCTTAAGCCTAATATAAGTTTGTGCAACAGTTTCTGTTTCCAAAGCTGTAAAAGCCTTAAACTTAAGTTTAAGGCTTGGATTTTGGTTTCTTTTGTTTCCTCGGGACCTTCGTACCCTAGAACTAACTCAGTCCACATCTCCTTAGCAGAGTTGCATTTAATGATGGACTTCATAATGTTCTTGGGTAGGCAAGAGGCTATGATACTTTTGAGTCTCTTGTCCTGGTTAGCCAGACGTCTATCCGCTGGAGACCATTGCTTAACAGACTTCTTAATGGGTCTCTTTGGGGTAGAGGAAATGACCAGTGGTACATAGGGACCATTTTCTAATATTTCTATCAAGAAGGGTTCTAAGCCATCTAAATACATACGAAGTTCACTTTTCCAACATGAAAAATCCTCTTCATCGAATGCTGCAACATTGGACACATGTGACCCCCCTCGAACATCAAGTAGTTGGGGAAGGTCATCATCATTATTACCAGTGCTTACAACTGGTGTAGGCATGGTAGTAGATGTGGTGGCCGGTGCGGTGGTCGAAGTGGTACCTAGACTGGTTTGACCAAATGGTGGAGGAGGTATGGTATCAGCCATATTAAGATCTTGATTTTAAAAACAAGAACGATTTATGAAAAGTTTTATAAATCAAACCGCTCTGATACGAATTAAAAGTCCCTTAATATGATAATTGTTGATAACTATAACTCTTATAACCACGAAACACAATGAAATGCTTTTCAAACGCGTAATGCTTTATTAAGTATTATAAACAAAGTATTACAAAGTGCTATGAATACACTCGTTGAATGACAACAAAAAATGAACCCTAGAACAAGTAAACTAGATTCGAGACTCAAGTTTATAAGGGAACCAATGAGACGCTGGTAGACAGATGAGGGCTCAGCGGTTCCAAGGTGAGAAAGAACTTAGATAAATTATCCAAGCACAAGGGTTGATTTAATTCTCCTTTCTCACTCCTATTTATAGTGTACGAGGTTTCTTCCTTAGTGGGAGTAGTTGATACGTGTCACCTTCTGAATGGAAGAGTAGAACGTATTAAATGCATGTCTAAATCGAGACATACCTTTAAACAACTTTAGGTGAACAGTTCTGCCAACTGTTCACCTTTTGTCCCACTAGGTCGTACTAGGCTTTATCTTGAATCTCTTGTTTTGTCCCGCTCAAAACACTTGGTAGATTCTCCCGCCTAAACTATAAAGGATTGGGCAAGCTTTGCTTGTCCCAAACTTCTAGGGTTCTTAAGTGATCTCTGAGTGTTGTCAACTCAGAGATCCTTGAACACCAGCACATTCCTTCAACATCCCAGCTATCCATAATCGCTGGTGAGTATGACTTTAGATTGTCTTCGACTTCTCTGACGTTGTCTTTGACTTGAACGTTCCTGGTGTGCCAGTTGAAGCTTTGCCTTCCACTGGTTTGGTCTCTGTCGCTGGTCCTCTCAGCGATCAGTAAACACTTAGTCTAATTAAACAAATCTAGACTGGTCCATAGTTAAAACTTTCATTGGCCCAACAATTGTTGACTTATTTTGATAGTTATTTAGGCTGAAAATAATGTGGGACGATTTAATCAATAGTTAGCTAAAGGACAAAATCTTTTAAAACTGCTTCTCGGGACCTCATAAAGTTCATATCTTGGCATAACTCGCTTCACGATTTGAGACCTTTCTCGGATCGATATTTGGCATTGACTTCATACTTCAAATCTTGAGAGACGTTCATGAAATAATGGTCTTCTCTTTATAATAGGAATTTCTTCACTTGAACTTTTTGAGAGATTCTACATATTTGGACCATGACTTCTTCATTTTTCTCTAATCTTTATTTGGGATTTTGATATACAATGATCCGCCTCCTTTTAGGACTTGGATATATTTATCCTCATACCTTGTTAGGGTCTTTTCGGATAGACTTCTCCATGATCTTTAGGGGAGTATTTACTTTTCTTTGTGTGTCTCGATCCTTCATATTGATTTTTGATAAATTATTTTTCACATCACTTTTGCATCTTTAGCAACAAAATGTAGCCCTCATGTCTTGTTAGGACCTTTTCGGACTCGCCAATCTTCGCATCCCGCTTCAATAAGTTATGCCTTGGCTATGAACTCTAATTAATACCGAGCAACTTTTAAACGATCTTGTGCTAGAAGCTAAGTAACTTATCAAATCGTACAACCTTACTTATTGCAATTAAATTTATTAGCAAGCGATAGAAGAAAAAGCTCATAGTAACTCACATAAATTCATGAAAGAATACCAAACTTATAATTGACTCTATCATCTCTCGTTCTCCATAATTTAAAATCTCAAGCAATGAGACTCGTGGATGCTTAGCCAATTAAATCAAAGTTTTAGTTTTTCAAGTCATCTATAGGATCTTGCCAATTCTTAGACTTTTTCAAGTTTAGAATTTGCTTTTTAAAGTTCCCTTGATAAACGACTCTCTAGGATCAATTATAGGAACTAGCGAAAAGTTCTTGTTCTTAACCCGTAAGAGTTAAGACTTTCTTGTTTTAAAGTTCCCTATATAAAAGCCTAGCAAAACATGACTTAAACACATTAAGGATACTAGCTAGAGTAAACTTAGATAAATAAACTCGGGTTGAGTCAAAAGATTCACAACGATAAAAAATTAAAACCACTTTATTCTAGCAAAGAAATAAAATAACTATAACAAAGGTAAAACTACTAGGCCAAATAGATCAAAATTTTTGAATAATGTCGAAAAATCAATTTTCCGGTTAAAATGAGGACAAATACAAGGAAAAACCAACTTAACTTCGATAAAGTCCCCCTACACTTAATATAAACATTGTCCTTAATGTTTAAGCATGTGGAAGTAACCTCCCCTACACTTAGGACGTTATGCACTTTGTTTAAATCATGCTAAGGAAGGGACAACCAAAGTGATTCCTATTTCAGTCATAAATGATAAAATAATGAATCAAAAGAGTTTAGGATAGAACCGGGAAGACGGGAACATGGAATCACGGGTCATCAAAAGTCATCAAGAATGGATCTTTTATAGCTCGAATCCATGCTCATGATAAGAAAGAAAACAACAAACACATACTAGGGTCTCCCCCTACACTTATTATAAAAACAGAGAAAAAGGATAGATATTGCGGGTTGCCTCCCGAGAAGCGCTTGTTTTTGTTAACCGAGTCGTGAGCCTGACTCGACCTTGTTTAGCATGGTAAGAAGCTTGAAGAACATCCATCGTGATCAAATACATGGTTTTCGTCCATCAAATAGCACAAGCTTAAGGCGAACAAGGCAAGCCAAAGAAGAGTAGGCAAGGTTCGCTTAAGCAGTTGTTGAGTACGGTGGTAGCAAGTGTGATGAGGTGCAAGCATATCTCCATAATTGCCAAAAGTCTTTCCTTTTATTTCATCAGATGGATACTGAGATGGCTTAAAAATTGCAATATCGGGATCGAACACCTTTTCCTTTAGGGGAAAATAACACTCAGGCTCAGTAGACCTTGAAGAGGATCCGCTCATAAATCTCACAATCTCATCCGATGAAGGTGGATAGAGAGGTGTCAAGATATAGGTACTACGGATATTGGTGTCTTCCGGCTTCGTCTCCTTTGAAACGGTTTTCTTTATATCCGAAAGAGGATAAAGAGCATCATCAAAGTCCAAAGAAGGAGAATCATTCTCATTTGGGAAGTAAGTGTTGAGAAAAGTTGCAAAGTCTTCCTCAAATGAGTAGTCATCCAAAGTAGGATCAAGCATTGTTGGCGGAGGATCTTCATCAAAAGTAGGTGCAAGGTCATCTTGTGAAGAATCACTCGAAAGAGTATCGACATCATCAAAATCATCATATGTTGGCATGTCTGTATAATCTGAAGTAAAATCATCAGAATCATCCATATCAGAACTAGAATCATCATCATAGTCATCATAAATTGGTGGAGACTCATGAATTGGTGGGGGATCTAAATTGGAGAGAGAATCATCCACATCATCTTGTAAAAGTGGATTATCATAGCAAGAATCGAAAAGAGGATTGTTGTAGAAGACAAAATCATCAAGCACACTAATCATATTCGCTAATTCTCTTCCATTGGGTTTGGTTGTGATCTTCCCCATTTTAAAAACTTGTGTATCATTCACGACCCTTAAAATGTGTTCACCTTCGGCACCATCGACTAAAGATTTTCCGGTTCTCAAAATTGACCGACCAAGTATTAACGGAATACGAGGGTCCATTTCATAATAAACAACAACAAAAACGACCGGAAAAGTGAAGGTGCCAACTTTAATAAACACATCTTCACCAATACCAACGGGGTAAGCGAGAGTAAGATTTGCTAGCTCAAGAGTCATCTTTGTTGGTGTAAGGTCGGGTAATGATAGTGTTTTCCAAACACTTAAAGGCATCAAATTTATACTTGCCCCGAGATCGGCTAAGACAATAAATTCTTCGGTTTTGTTAAATATGCAAGGCAACACAAAACGACTGGGATCTCCAAGTTTTTCCGGAAGTTCTTTAAGAATGACTGCAGAACAGTTTTTATTTAAGCGTGTGTTGACAAACTCAGCCATCTTTTCCTTCTTGTTAAGCAATTCCTTGAATGCTTTGACGAATTTTGGCATGTGGACAAGTGGTTCAACAAGGCTAATGTTGAAATTCATTTGAGAGATCATCTTCAAATAGTTTGAGACTTGTATGTCATCGGTCATCCTTGGTGAGAAATTTGCACTTGTCTAAGCGAGAAGGATAAGGGATGTTGGGTTTATAGGTGGAAGGTGAGGTTGGTGAAGGGTTTTTCTTTGGTACGTCTTCATGCATAGGTGGAGACGGTAATGGAGAACTCGTACTAGGCGTGGTAGTAGGCGGGATAAATAGTGGTGGAGGAGGTGGAGATGGAGTAACTGGGGAGGGGTAGATGGTCCTACTAAGGTTGCTCCACAGCGTGTAGTAATAGCACTCACATTAGCTCTTGGGTTGGTGACGGTATTGGAAGGAAGAGAGCCTGAAGTAGAGGGTTAAGTACTTGGGAAGAAACTAGCCAGCATATTCTTCAAATCATTTGGTTGATTGCTGAAAGAGGTTTGCATATCATGTCGATGTTCAGATCACATATCATTCCCTTGCTTAGTGATATCTCCATTCAAATTGATGATTTGGCTTTGAAGATTCTTAACTAGCTCTCCTTGGGTCCTCATAAAAGCTTCAACATCATGATTAATTGGTGGTGCTTGTTGAGCGGGTGGGTGATAAGGATTAGAAGCTCGAGGTGGGTTTGGATTGCTTCTATTGTAGTTGTTGGGGTTGTGGTTTTGAGGAGAAAAACCAGGTGAAAGAAAGTTGTTAGAACGGTAACTTAGCAAGTTACGATCACCTTGAGGTCGGGCTTGATAGCTTTCCGTTGAATAGTTACCATGAGCCACATACGCGTTTTCCGGATCGTCATGAGTAGAAGGACAATCAGTGTATGAATGAGGACAGCCGCAGATCTCACAAGAAATGCTACAACTTTAACTTGTTGTTTTTGATTCGTACCCAAGAGTTGGATACTTTTGTTCATTTTGGCCATCTTGCGGGTGAATTCGGTCATCTCGGTGTGTGATAAGGTAGAAGAAACATTGACTCTCGGGTTATTCCTTGAAGATGCGGATGAATCCCAATTTATGTGATGAGTAGTCATGTTCTCTATAAGCTCTCTACACTCCTCGGGTCTTCTTTTCATAAATGTGCCATCGGCGGCTGCATTAATCGTATCACGATCACGAAAAGTTAAACCATTGTAGAAAGTATCAATTAAGGTGACGGGGAGCATGTTGTGGTTTGGACATCGATCGATCAAAAGATTATATCGTTCCCAATCATCAAAAAGTGATTCAACAGGCTCTTGTGTAAATCCACTAATTTGATTCTGAAGGCTCGTTACCATGGATGGTGGAAAGTAGCGCGACAAAAAGCGTTGAGTCATGTCGTCCCATGTATGAATTGAATTCTTTGGAAGACGATCAAACCATTTTTCGGCATGGTGGGATAAGGTGTGTGGAAATAGGTGAAGGCGAAGAAAATCCATGGTAACACCGGGCAACTTCATGCTTTGAGTTATGGTAATGAATTTGTCAAGGTGTTTGTTAGCATCATCATCCGGTAATCCGCAAAATGGACAAGTGTTTTGAACTTGCTGGATCATGTGATGCTTCAACGAAAACTCTGGAGTTGTGATTTGCATCGGCGCAATCGGTCCTCCGCGTCCATTCATCGTAGGTTGACACATCTCCTCCATCGTTCGAAGGTATGGTTGAGGAAGATGGTTGTTATTATTCATGTTGAGGTGCACTGGGTTATTGTTGTTGTGCACACTAGCCATATCCATATCTCCACGAGTCTCGGGCTCAGAATAAGATGAAGATCTAGTACGCATACACCTGCAAAAGAAAAAGAAAAAGATACCAAAGAAATAGAGAATATATAAACACTTATAAAATCAAAATAAAAATCTTTTTGGTGCAAAACTTTGAAAAGGAAATGCTTTTTATAAGTTTTTTAATGTTTTTGTTATTTTGAAATTTTTTTATTTTTATGGATTTTTGGAAATTTTTAAGCAAGAAAAATAACGTTCACGAGTGAACGATCCCAAAATTCAACGCGTCTCTCACAGTAAACCGTTAATCTTCACGAAAAGAGCCGGCAGCGGCTCCATTTAATACATGATTTTGAATAGGTTCTTTTTTGATTCAATTCGAATTGATCTCCGGTTAAAAGTGTGACTCAATCGTTTTTGGTTAACAAAAAGAAGGTTTTGGTTATCTATTTCTACTTAAAAGGTAAGTGCGAAACGTAATAAAAATAAACCAAAAACAAATAAATAATAATAAAGGAGCAAAACAAATAATAAAACATAAATTAACACAAAACAATTAATAAAAATAAAACTAAAAGACGAAATTAACTATCGACTCGAAAATAAAGTTTACTTAATGAAAAAGGAGAGAATAAAACTAGGATGGTACTTTAAAGCTAAACGAGGCAAAACCTAAAGCGGGTACTAAATAAAAGATAAAACTTAAACTTTACGAAAAAATACTTATATTACATCACTTTCAGAATAAAAATTGGAACAACTTTCAGATTAAACTAAACGATTACGGAACAATATTAATAAATAAGTAAGCAGGCAGGTAGCTGGAAGCACCCAAACTAGCAGCTAAAAAAAAAGGCGGGAAAAAAAAGAAGAATGCAAGCAGGCATGTAGGTCAAAAGTTAATAAGGCTGGTTTGGTAAATTGGATTCATTCGGAATGTTTTTTGGAAAATGTTTCATTCGGTAAATTCTTTCACAAAACCTTCATTCGGAAAAATTTGGAAAAGTCTTGGTTCGGTATTTTTTTTACAAAACCTTCATTCGGAATAAAATCCACAAAAGCTTGGTTTGGTATTTTTTTTACAAAACCTTCATTCGGAATATTCACAAAAGCTTGGTTCGGTATTTTTGCTTGGTTCGGGAAATTTGACTGGTTCGGGAAAATAACTGTAGATAGTAAGAACACGAATTTATCTAAAAACAACCATAATCAATCTAAAAATTAAACTAAACTAATCACTAATAATCACCTAACAACAATCAATCAAACCAAATCAATAAAAATAACAATAAAAAAAAAATCAATCAAAACCCACTTAATATATAAAACTTAAATCAACCAAAAACAATAAAACTAAAAACAATCAATCACTAATTAAGATCTACCAATCACTAAAACATCTTAAACAACAAACTTTATGGAATAAAAATCAATATAACTATAAAACCCACTTAATTAATCAACCAAAAACTCAAGAACACAACCAAATCAAATCAAACAAGAAAGGAAGGATGAAATTAAAAATAAACCTTGATTAAATGTAAAGATCCAACAATTAAAAATAAAGATTAAAGACTTACAAATTTAAGGTGCAAGACATGAAACTAAATTGACAGGAAATTAAATGACATGAAAATGAAAATGGTGGAAGACTAGTTTGCCAAATTAGCCAACACCTCCTAATGTGTCATTAGGACGGTATTTACAGGGAGATTAAGGAGGTTAGCATGTGTTGATTCTTTTTTCTTCTTCACGTCTTTTCGTCTTCTAAATTCTTCGACTTTTTCGACTTTGTCTCGGGATAAATCGAACTCGTCTTATAATTTCTTCATTTATTAGACTTGAGTTCTTCGACTTCATTAACCTTTCGTCTTCAGAATAGGCCTTAGACTTCCGTTCTTTTTCCACTCTTGATCTTTTGACTTCGTCTTTTGTCTTTTTCTTCGATAAAAGCCCGTGAAAGACCGTGTTTTCCTCCCTTTTCACTTTTTCATCCTTAATCACAACAAAAACACAAACCACACATAATTCCGACATTTACGACATAAAATACACGTTTTGGCTTGGTTATTATTATAATTAAGTGATAAAAGGATAAGTGTTTTCACACTTATTAGTGTTCGGGACTAATTCCCGTTACATACCAAACATTATACTAGAACTCTCAACACCATTATGTAGCATTTTCCACGAGCTTCGCAACGGTATATTATATGACCATCACTCTAAAATACGGCTAATACTTATCAAATGAGTCACGAGCAGGAAATGACTCACACATTCAACTAGACTTCTCGGAAAGGTACAAGTGGCATGAGGCTTTTGGGTAAAGGTTCCAATGAAAGCCTCAAGTGCAACATTCACCTTTTCGATTTCAAATTTTAGTATTGGGTGACACCGATTCAGATGACACATTTCTAGGTGGTGAGGTTTTGGTCAAACTCCACTCTATAAGGAAAGATCGTCATGACATCGGTATCAGATTTAATCTCGACAATTCTTCTTCAATATCACAATCAAGTAATATCAACATTTCTACGAATTTCATCTATTTTGTTGGGATTATGAACATCCACAACTTGGTTTAGATCTAGAATAGCTAGATTTCCTATAGGAATAGCTTCGATTGATTTGCTAGAAGAGTTAGGGTTCCTTATGACAATCTACGTCGTATAAATATCTCATATAAGTATTAGAATAATCATTAAACAATCATGTAATCAAATTAGAACATATATATAATCCAAGTTATATATATATTAAATTAACACCTCTCAGTCTGGCCTTGTCGGTAACTCGGAAATTCTTCGGCACCATTATAGTCAAAAGATTTTTAAACATTTTGCTCTAAATATTTATTTAAAAATATTTATAGTTAAAAGATTTTTAAAATGTTTTATTCAAAACCATGATTTTAAAAATCTTTCGTTCTCTATAACGAGAGCTCTGGTGCCAAACTGTAACACCCCCAAATATTCACATTTCGAATCAGTGGAAGAGTCGTTGGTGTTACGGGATAGCACATTACTCAAATCATAGACAACGCTTAAAAATCGTGTCGTTTGATAAGAAAGCATTTTCCATTCATAAATATCAAATTACATAGGTCCTCAGGTCAAAATATATCTTACAAATTTACAAAACATTTGAATAGAATTTTTTATCTAAATGCGGGCCATAAACTCTTGTCATCTTCCCAAGAATTACCTTCAAGTACCTGAGATAAAACATGTTAAAAGTCAGTGAAACGCTGAGTGAGTCCATAGAGTTTAATAATAACCATTAACATAAAACCGGTATATAATCATTACCGAAAAGCATTTTCGTGAAATATTTGGTCATAGACCATAACATCGGCCAAAAACAGTATTTTACGAATCATTGTCGTAAATCATAACTTAGGCCAAAAACATGTTATACGAATCATTGTCGTAACAACACCATTCAATACGTTTTATAACGTTGTTTATAGAATAATAAATACCGTTATATAAAACAGTTATATAAAACCAGAACATGGGTATAATAATAAATAAGACCCCATTTGCTAGTCAGGCAATATATTACAATTCAAATCATATATCATACGCTATTCCTGACACCGCAGCCTCGGTGTTAGCATTATCATTATTATTATCGGATTATTATAAGCCGTATGACATTGTTACATTTCTATAATATATATTGGGTAGCTAGCCCGGAACTCATTTGTCCATTTAAAACAGTGTGTCGTCACAATAATCACGCTAAATATACCACTCTCATACATAAATTCGCTTACCAATCAGTGTGGCACGACAGGGATAAACCGTCAAGGTGCGAACTGGGGTGATCTTCTCCAAATAGTACTATTATATGCATAAGCGTCTACCATCTCCCGGTAGTTCACAGTTCATGCAAAATGGGACTTATAGTGACTTAACCTAACTAATAATAATCCATTTCAATCATTTATTGGGTCATCATATCAATCGGGTCCATATCAATAAGCATACAATCGGGACCACTTGTGTTCTATTAAAACTAGCATGTTATCTCCCTCGCGAGTTTATAAAACACTTCATAAAACCTAAAAGATTATGAGACTATGAACTCACGTTGATAGGGAAAGGCGGGTTATCGGTAATTAGGATTTACGGTACGCGCCTCGATCACGGGAAACCTAAACAAATAATACTTGATCTTAGACTATGTCGAATACGATTTATAAAAAGTTGTTATGTATATGTAATGATATCATAATCATGATGATCAAGTGGGGTTTTATTTCCTTATACAACATTACTAGTTGTTAGGTACTAGTTAACTTAGTCTAGTTATACTAGTTTTAGCCCATTTACATATTAACGCCCAATAAGCCTATTAAGAGTCCAATACATTATATTAGTCCATTTATCTTTTTAAGACCAGGCACATACTCATATGTTGGGCCCAAGTGGGTTAAGCCCATGAGTAAGTCCAATAATATTAAACCAAACTAGTTGGGCCTAGTGGTCCAACAAGGCTAATTTGACCCATTATGGTCCATAAGTTACAAAGCTCGGTTTTGTCGATTTTTACTTGTCAAGTGTGTTTACATATGAGTATATGATTTATAAAAATGTTACATTATACGGGTCCGACCATCTAAGTTTTATTTGGCGAAAACGTTATTCTTTCGGTTTTAGCCGAAAAGACGTAAAAATTTATATATAGTTTGTACTTTAGAAAACATTTGAGTTTTATTTTTATAAAATGTAATATTTACTTATTATAGTGTATAAACATATTTTATATTAGCTATATCGATTAATTAACTTATACATACTTATTTTATATAGTATTTCACTTTTAGTGCCTTTTTAATAATATATACTTTAAGTCAAATCTGATGTAAAATTTCAAGTCCACCATTTTGATCATATCTTGATTTCTACAATGAATTGGAACCTCTAATTTTTACTGTATAAAGTAAATGATATGTGCTACAAATAACTATACTGTAGCTCTGCTCAAATGGCATCTAAGTATTTTTAATAATTCGTCCAAAACAGACCAGACAGATTAGTATCACAAAAGTGTTTTGGCCATATCTTGCTCCTTTTTAACATTCCATTGTATGGCCAATTCACCACTTATGTAAAAATAAATTATCTATCATTATATCGAATAATATAGTCCATTTAACCAAGTAAAAATATTGAAAGTTACTGTTTTTAACAGCCTGCTCATCTAGTGATGATTTTAAAATCTTTTACTTGTAGATTTAGCCTCATCAATTTAATCTAATGACATAAAATCCCCATGCAATCACTTGATCATCATTCATAGATCTCTTACATACACATTTAGAAGTAAATAGATAAATACATTTACAAAAATAGTAGGATGATGGTAGGAAGACAATCTTTATACCAACCAAAGTGATGGAAAAGATGGGATTTTGGATTAACAAGCTTGATCCTTGCAACCAAATCTTTTACTTTGCAAGACAACTTATTGTGATATTTAAATATCTCTACTTCACTTGAGAAATCAGTCTAGGAACTCCTTAAAAACTTCTTTTCATATGTTTTAATCACCTCCAATCATCATCTATTTATGTAGTTATCAACATATGTTGATTGTAGATTAAGTTTATGGTTGAAAAGTTGATGAAGATGGTGGTGGTGTGATGGTGTTGGACGACAAGAGATGGAGAGTAGAGAGATTTTGGTGAAAAAATTTTATTACACCTGCAAGTATTAGTGTGTGTGAGAAGATTTGGGACTTTTGTATTTGGCCAAAATATGGGACAAGTGTCTCATGTACTTAGCCATAACTTGACACCAAAGAGGTGGTGTGGCATTGTTGTGTCCTCCCATTATGGGGGTGGGACAAGTGTAAACTTGTTTCATCCCCATTATTTTACGGGTATTCCTCGATTCTAGTTTCCTCGATTTTCGTGCCCTCGGGTCGATTTACAAAAAACGTTTTTTGCAACTTATGAAACTACCGCACAAAACGATTCTAATAAAAATTGTCTCATCAAAAACGGAGTTCAAAAGCGTAAATACGTAAACCGTTAATACAAGATTTTGAATAGGTTCTTTTTTGATTCAATTCGAATTGATCTCCGGTTAAAAGTGTGACTCAGTCGTTTTTGGTTAACAAAAAGAAGGTTTTGGTTATCTATTTCTACTTAAAAGGTAAGTGTGAAACGTAATAAAAATAAACCAAAAACAAATAACTAATAATAAAGGAGCAAAACAAATAATAAAACATAAATTAACACAAACAATTAATAAAAATAAAACCAAAAGATGAAATTAACTATCGACTCGAAAATAAAGTTTACTTAATGAAAAAGGAGAGAATAAAACTAGGATGTTACTTTAAACCTAAACGAGGCAAAACTTAAAGCGGGTACTAAATAAAAGATAAAACTTAAACTTTACGAAAAAATACTAATATTAAAATTAGAGGAAAAATATAACTAAAAATACGTGACTTTCAGAATAAAAATCGGAATAACTTTTAGATTAATCTAAACGATTACGGAACAATATTAATAAATAAGTAAGCACGCAGGCAGGTAGCTGGAAGCACCCAAACTAGCAGCTAAAAAAAGGCGGGAAAAAAAGAAGCATGCAAGCAGGCATGTAGGTCAAAAGTTAATAAGGCTGGTTCGGTAAATTGGATTCATTCGGAAAGTTTTTTGGAAAATGCTTTATTCGGTAAATTCTTTCGCAAAACCTTCATCCGGAAAAATTTGGAAAAGTCTTGGTTCAGTATTTTTATTACAAAACCTTCATTCGGAATAAAATTCACAAAACCTTGGTTCGGTATTTTTTTTACAAAACCTTTATTTGTAATAAAATTCACAAAAGCTTGGTTCGGTATTTTTGCTTGGTTCGGGAAAATAACTATAGAAAGTAAGAAGACGAATTTATCTAAAAACAACAATAATCAATCTAAAAATTAAACTAAACTAATCACTAATAATCAACTAACAACAATCAATCAAACCAAATCAATAAAACTAACAATAAAAACCAAATCAATCAAAACCCACTTAATATATAAAACTTAAATCAACCAAAAACAATAAAACTAAAAACAATCAATCACTAATTAAGATCTACCAATCACTAAAACATCTAAATCAACAAACTTTATGGAATCAAAATCAATAAAACTATAAAACCACTTAATTAATCAACCAATAACTCAAGAAGACAACCAAATCAAATCGAACCAGAAAGGAAGGATGAGATTAAAAATAAAACTTGATTAATTGTAAAGATCCAACAATTAATAATAAAGATTAAAGACTTGCAAATTTAAGGTGCAAGACATGAAATTAAATTGACAAAAAATTAAATGACATGAAAATGAAAATGGTGGAAGACTAGTTTGTCAAATTAGCCAACACCTCATAATGTGTCATTAGGAGGGTATTTATAGGGAGATTAGGGAGGTTAGCATGTGTTGATTCTTTCTTCTTCTTCACGTCTTTTCGTCTTCTAAATTCTTCGACTTTTACGAGTTTGTTTCGAGATAAATCGAACCCGTCTTATAATTTCTTCATTTATTAGACTTGAGTTCTTCGACTTCATTAACCTTCCGTCTTTAGAGTTTTTCTTTGATAAATCTTCAGAATAGGCCTTGGACTTTCTTTCTTTTTGCACTCTAGATCTTTTGACTTCGTCTTTTGTCTTTTTCTTCGATAAAAGCCCCTGAAAGACCGTGTTTTCTTCCCTTTTCACTTTTTGATCCTAAATCACAACAAAAACACAAACCACGCATAATTCAGACATTTATGACATAAAATACACGTTTTGGCTTGGTTATTATTATAATTAAGTGCTAAAAGGATAAGTGTTTTCACACTAATTAGTGTTCGAGACTAATTCCCGTTACATACCAAACATTATACTAGAACTCTCAACACCATTATGTAGCATTTTCCACGAGCTTCACAACGGTATATTATATGACCATCACTCTAAAATACGGCTAACAATTATCAAATGAGTCACGAGTAGGAAATGACTCACACATTCAATTAGACTTCTCGGAAAGGTACAAGTGGCATGAGGCTTTTGGTTAAAGGTTCCAATGACAGCCTCAAGTGCAACATTCACCTTTTCGATTTCAAATTTAAGAATTGGGTGACACTGATTCAGATGACACATTTCTAGGCGGTGAGGTTTTGGTCAAACTCCACTCTATAAGGAAAGATCGTCATGACATCGGTATCAGATTTAATCTCGACAATTCTTCTTCAATATCACAATCAAGTAATATCAATATTTCTACGAATTTCAACCATTTTGTTGGGATTATGAACATCCACAACTTGGTTTAGATCTAGAATAGCTAGATTTCCTACAGGAATAGCTTCTATTGATTTGCTAGAAGAGTTATGGTTCCTTATGACAATCTACGTCGTATAAATATCTCGTATAAGTATTAGAATAATAATTAAACAATCATGTAATCAAATTAGAACAATTATATAATCCAAGTTATATATATATATATTAAATTAACACTTCTCAGTCTGGCCTTGTCGGTAACTCGGGAATTCTTCGGCACCGTTATAGTCAAAATATTTTTAAATATTTTGCTCTAAATATTATTTAAAAATATTTATAGTTAAAAGATTTTTGAAATGTTTTATTCAAAACCATGGTTTTAAAAATCTTTCGTTCTGTATAACGAGAGCTCTGGTACCAAACTGTAATACCCCCAAATATTCACATTTCGAATCAGCGGAAGAGTCGTTGGTGTTACGGGATAGCACATTACTCAAATCATAGACAACGCTTAAAAATCGCGTCGTTTGATAACAAAGCATTTTCCATTCATAAATATCAAATTACATAGGTCCTCAGGTCAAAATATATCTTACAAATTTAGAAAACAATTGAATAGAAATTTTTATCTAAATGCGGTCCATAAACTCTTGTCATCTTCCCGAGAATTACCTTCAAGTACCTGAGATAAAACATGTTAAAAGTCAGCGAAACGCTGAGCGAGTCCATTGAGTTTAATAATAGACATTAACATAAAACCGGTATATAATCATTACCGAAAAGCATTTTCGTGCAAAATTTGGTCATAGACCATAACATCGGCCAAAAACAGTATTATACGAATGATTGTCGTAAATCATAACTTAGGCCAAAAACATTTTATACGAATCATTGTCGTAACAACACCATTCAATACGTTTTATAACGTTGTTTATAGAATAATAAAAACCGTTATATAAAAAAGTTATGTAAAACCGAACACGGGTATAATAATAAATAAGACCCCATATTGCTAGTCAGGCAATATATTGCAATTCAAATCATATATCATACGCTATTCCTGAGACCGCAGCCTCGGTGTTAGCATTATCATTATTATTATCGGATTATTATAAGCCGCATGACATTGTTACCTTTCTATAATATATATCGGGTAGCTAGCTCGGAACTCATTTGTCCATTTAAAACAGCGTGTCGTCACAATAATCACGCTAAATATACCACTCTCATACATAAATTCGCTTACCAATCAATGTGGCACGACAGGGATCAACGGTCAAGGCGCGAACTGGGGTGATCTTCCCCAAATAGTAATATTATATGCATAAGCGTCTACCATCTCCCAGTAGTTCACAGTTCATGCTAATAGGAGTTATAGTGACTTAACCTAACTAATAATAATCCATTTCAATCATTTATTGGGTCATCATATCAATCGGGTCCATATCAATAAGCATACAATCGGGACCACTTGTGTTCTATTTGTATTAAAACTAGCATGTTATCTCCCTCGCGAGTTTATAAAACACTTTATAAAACATTTAAAAGATTGTGAGGCTGTGAACTCACGTTGATAGGGAAAGGCAGGTTATCGGCAATTAGGATGTACGGTACGCGCCTCGATCACGGGAAACCTAAACAAATAATACTTGATCTTAGACTATGTCGAATACTATTTATAAAAAGTTGTTAAGTATATGTAATGATGTCATAATCATGATGATCAAGTGGGGTTTTATTTCCTTATACAACATTACTAGTTGTTAGGTACTAGTTAACTTAGTCTAGTTATACTAGTTTTAGCCCATTTACATATTAAGGCCCAATAAGCCTATTAAGAGTCCAATACATTATATTAGTCCATATATCTTTTTAAGACCAGGCACATAGTCATATGTTGGGCCCAAGTGGGTTAAGCCCATGAGTAAGTCCAATAATATTAAACCAAACTAGTTGGGCCTAGTGGTCCAACAAGGCTAATTTGACCCATTATGGTCCATAAGTTACAAAGCTCGGTTTTGTCGTTTTTTACTTGTCAAGTGTGTTAACATATCAGTATATGATTTATAAAAATGTTACATTATACGGGTCCGACCATCTAAGTTTTATTTGGTGAAAACGTTATTCTTTCGGTTTAGCCGAAAAGACGTAAAAATTTATATATAGTTTGTACTTTAGAAAACATTTGAGTTTTATTTTTATAAAATATAATGTTTATTTATTATAGTGTATAAACATATTTTATATTAGTTATATCAATTAATTAACTTATACATATTTATTTTATATAGTATTTCGCTTTTAGTGCCTTTTTAATAATATATACTTTAAGTCAAATCTGATGTAAAATTTCAAGTCCACCATTTTGATCATATCTTGAGTTCTACAATGAATTGGAACCTCTAACTTTTACTGTATAAACTAAAGGATATGTGATACAAATAACTATACTGTAGCTCCTGCTCAAATGGAATCTAAGTATTTCTAATAATTCGTCCAAACAGACTAGACAGATTAGTATCACAAAAGTGTTTTCGTCATATCTTGCTCATTTTTAACATTCCATTGTATGGCCAATTCACCACTTATGTAAAAATCAATTATCTATCATTATATAAAATAATATAATCCATTTAAGCAAGTAAAAATATTGAAAAGTTACTATTTTTAAAAGCCTACTCATCTAGTGATGATTTTAACATCTTTTACTTGTAGATTTAGCCTCATCAATTTAATCTAATGACATAAAATCCCCATGCAATCACTTGATCATCATTCATAGATCTCTTACATACACATGTGGAAGTAAATAGACAAATAGATTTAGAAAAATAGTAGGATGATGGTAGGAAGACAATCTTTATACCAACCAAAGTGATGGAAAAGATGGGATTTTGGATGAACAAGTTTGATCCTTGCAACCAAATCTTTTACTTTGCAAGACAACTTATTGTGATCTTCAAATATCTCTACTTCACTTGAGAAATCAGCCTAGGAACTCCTTAAAAACTTCTTTTCATATGTTGTAATCACCTCCAATCATCATCCATTTATGTAGTTATCAACATATGTTGATTGTAGATTATGTTTATGGTTGAAAAGTTGATGAAGATGGTGGTGGTGTGATGGTGTTGGACGACAAGAGATGGAGAGTTGAGAGATTTTGGTGAAATTTTTTTATTACACATTCAAGTATTAGTGTGTGTAAGAAGATTTGGGACTTTTGTATTTGGTCAAAACATGGGACAAGTGTATCATGTACTTAGCCATAACTTGACACCAAAGAGGTGTGGTGGAATTGTTGTGTCCTCCCATTATGGGGGTGGGACAAGTGTAAACTTGTTTCATCCCCATTATTTTACGGGTATTCCTCGATTATAGTTTCCTCGATTTGCGTGCCCTCGGGTCGATTTACGAAAAATGTTTTTTGCAAATTATGAAACTACGACACAAAACAATTGTAATAAAAATTGTCTCATCAAAAACGGAGTTAAAAAGCGTAAATACGTAAGTTCTCGTTTTAATCGTAAAAGACGTTAAATTATGCATGTAAGCCCTAATTTCATCCCGTAAATTTGTGTTTTCATGAACCCACATAAAATAAAATTTCAAAATAATATACGAGAATAAATTTATTATCTAAAAATGTCAGACTGTCACAAAGACGGAGTATGTAAACGTAAACACGTAACGTAGAACTCTTCGGTTTACACGTAGACGATGCTACATTAAGACGTAAACACCAATTTCTTCCCAAAAGTGAGTGAGTTCATAAACTAACAATAAAATAATGATTATAAATAATACTTGAGAATAAAAGACAACATCAAATTGACGGATTGTCACAATGTTCTCCTCACAAACTTGTTCCCAAATAGGAAATGCATAGTACTCCAACTGATCAAAAGAAAGCTTCTTTAACTTGGCATATGTCCATCCAGTCTGATGACACCTAATAAGCAGGTAATATAGCTCTCTTCTATCCCTCTTTCTTTCATAAAGTACCTTGTTGGCTCTATGCTTCAAAATGATCTTGCAATCACTTTGAACTCTCAGCAGAATCTCCAAACCCCATATCTTCTAAGACAAAGTCATGTATGGATTTTCTGTAACCTTTTCTTCCCACTTGAAATATATGGTAACAACTTTAGGCATGTCAAAATCTACCTGCATCTTCGTCTTTTTGAGCTTTTCCATAGCTAGCTCATCATTATCACCATACTCCAATCTTTCTGGGTCTTCTTCCAAAATACTAGACACATGATCACTCTCCTCCTCATCAGATTCACTCTTCTCATCACCTTCAGATTTGATGAGAGAATCTATGCTTTAATACTACCCTTCTTTAGCCCCTTCTTTCGTTGCTATTGAAATTGTTGTGCAAGCATTTCATCAAATTTCTTCTGGGCTGCATCTTTTGGTACATCTTAAAAAACTAACAATGCTTTACCCTTATCTAATGGATCAATCAATGGAAAAGTAGAAGACTATACCTGAGTGGAAGGTTCCTAAATCATGAGTGGTGGTTGGGATACACCAATCATACTTAGAATCTTGTCAGCGGTTGAACTAGGCGTGTCAGCGTTCAAATTGCCTTTGTCAGTGGCTGACAATCCACTAGCTTGAATCATCATTTCTATGAAAGTCTGCTGCATAGGAGTAATCAAAAAAGGGAGTAGGAGTAGGTTGTTTCCTCTTACCAGATAATGCCTCAGCTATCTCCTTAGTCCTATGTGAACCTTGGGACCCCTTATTACTCAAATTAGGTTCATCCTCCCCTTTGTAAGAATCATCTTCAGATGACACAACCATGGCTCTCCTTCTCCTTAAGCCAGCAGCTTTCAAAACACCTATCCTCTCACTCAGTTGCTTAAGTTCAAGGTCTTGATCTTTGACTTTTTGTACAAGTTCTGCATTAGACTTTTGCAAGCCTTATCAGATAACCGTCGATTCTAAATTATTTAATGGTTGCAGACTGCCCTCCTCCAAAATTAGGATTTGACTCCCAAAGATGGATTCATCCGGCATAGTTTTCTCAGCTGTATGACTAGGACCATGAGAGGAGACTCCAGTAGTCCTTTGTCTCTTCTCTATTCTATTATCACCAAGTTCAAAAGATGAAGTGGATTGGTGAATATGCGTTGGTGGTGGTGAGGTGACTGTGGTGAAATGGGTGTGTCAGTGGCTGAAACACGAGTGCCAGCGGCTGAGGGGTCAAGGTGCATAGGATCATCTTGTTGAGGGGAAGATGGTTTGTTGTTCTTGGACAAGTTCAGGTTCTGGGTGAGTTTGAGGGTTGTTGCTTGCCTTAATAACAACCAACATAGGAGGTGTCAAAGGTAAAGGTCTAAAAGGTGCAATATTCATGGACAGAAAAGTTTTTGCTTTCTGAGTAGGGATCTTATAAAAACAATCATGATCCCTACGACAATAACCTTGGTGATAAAAAATCATTTGTAAAAATCAAGGGTAAGCAAGAGTCATCTTGTTACCCTTGTTTTTCAACATGCCCTCAAAAATCATATGGGAAAAATTATATTTTTGCCTATTGGACAAACAAACATGAATACAACCAAAAGAATGATTGATTTCATTGAAAGAAGTGCACTTGGGACTAAGACATTGCAAGAGGACATATATCAAGAACTTTCAGGAAGGGGAAATTATTGTTTAGAATATTTATTAATTTTTCCCTCTGGGGGAAATTCATAACCCAACCCTTGATGTCCTTCTGGTAACTGTTCTTGAGGAAGAGTAGTCACACCATCAACATCATCAAGCCTTAAGGCTTGACGAATGAGTGCTTCAGTGACCACCCATTTACCCCATGTAAAGTTCCTGACATTGTAATCACTCCATCATCTGTTTCAGAACTTGTAGTGTTCCAAAATTGTTTGATGTGCGTGATAGGAATGAGTGGAGCATGAGTCAAACCGTACCTTAAGTTAGAAGCCAAGAGATACTCAATCATTACTGTGTATTGAGGATGATGTGTGTTGTCAGCCTCAAGATAGGCAATCATATTTTGTTGATCCCTAAAGCCCAAAGTAGAACCAACTGGTTTGAATAAAGGAGCCATGAAAACTTGTGTGTGAAAGGTTTCGAAAGTATGAAGGTGAAAATGGAAGATTTTGGAGAAAATGAAAGACAATCAAGCAAGTTATCCTATTCAACATAGTATGAGATGTATATATAGGAATGAAAGTAGGACACTATTGGTTGAAATATGAGGTAAGTTATTCAAAATATAATGATGAAAATCTTTGAAATAGAATAACTTATCTCTTAGCAATTAAAGAATTTACCAAATCCCATAAATTACGGCCCAAAATATCGTAAACGTAACAACTAGGTGGGACCCAGTGTTCTTCAACGATCAAAAAGTGAGTGACAGCGGGCAACGGCTATATTTTGTCTCTGTTTAAATTGGTCATGACAGCTTTTGAAAATGTACTTGTCGGCGGGTGAACCACTATGTATCGACGGCTAAAAAAATAAAAAGTAATTAAATAAAAAGACCTTAACAAAGAGGTTTACCCTAATGAAGATAACTCATACTTTGAAAATGACCGAAGTTTGGCAAGCACTATCCAATCATGCACACTTGCATAAGCAAGATAGACATAATTGTCCTCAAGTGTCCCTTGCTAACCCAAGTCCTTAAGAGTGAAGATATCTCATATAAATCCTTTGTAACTCCTAGGTAAACCCACTATTATCTACACCAAGTCTCCCAACCAACCAATCTTAATTCTTGGACAAAAGTCTTGGCAACATGCACCAAATATCAACTTTGCATGCTACCGTGCCTCAAGAACTAGAAATTCCAACAATTCTTAAAAAGAAAAGCCTTCATTATTTCTAACACTTACTCACCAGTGGACACAATCTAGAATTGTGATAAGAGCACTCTGTGAGTACCCAAACACCTAAAGGTTTCCTAAACCTCCCTTTAAACTTACACAGGTTGCAAATAAATAATGATGATAAATTTTTATTTCAAGATAGGAATACAAATATTCCAACCATCATAAATAAAAATTCTTCAAGATATGAAGTCCATAAGCAACTTTGTATCCTATTGTAGAATGCTCATAAACGCCTACATGATTAGATCAAAAACCAAAAAAACTAACATGGGATGTCAGCGGCCAAAATCCTCTTATCAGCGGATAAAATGCCTTTGTCGGCGTTTGAAAATATAGTGGAAAATGTAATACTTTTACATGAGATAATAACTATGCATATCCTGTACGTATTATACAATTAACTCAAAAACACATAATTTATGGATTGATCATTCCAATACTTGTTACCAAGTACTGGAACCTCCCAACATCAAAAGATTTAGTTAATAAATCAGCCACATTTTCTTCTTTGTCCACTCTATCTGGATGTATTAAACCTTTTCCAAAAAAATCCCTTATAAAATGATGCCTTATTTCTATGTGTTTAGTTTTAGAATGATGTACAGGATTTTTAATAATGCTTAAAGTACTGCTATTATCTACAAAAATCTTAGTATGCATAAAATTGTACCCATAATCCAAAAGCTGATTTTGAATCCATAATACTTGTGCACAAGATGCAGCAGCTACTACATACTCAGCCTCAGTTGTTGAATTGGCTACCACAGTTTGCTTCTTGCATTGCCAAGATATAAGTCTTCTCCCAAGAAATTGGCATCCACAAGTTGTGGAGTTCCTATCATTATTGTCTCCTCCATAATCACTACCAAAATAGCCTACAAGCTCCAATGGAGAGTCTTTAGGGTACCATAATCCTAAAGTAGGATAGCACCTAAGATACCTAAAGATCCTTTTGACAGCATGAATATGACACTCTTTGGGAGTCACTTGATGACGTGCATATGCACATACAACAAAAGATGATATCAGGTCTAGAAGTAGTAAGATACAACAATGTTCCAATCATTAACCTATAGTACCTGACATCAACATCCTTTCCATCTCCAATCTTTCCCCAGGGATGTTCCCTATCCATGGGTGTGCTAGCCCGTTTTCCATGAGGGGAAAATCCAAATTTCTTCAAAATTTTAGCTACATATTTGTCTTGTGAGATGAAGATACATGTTTCTTTCTGTTGAACTTGAAGACCTAGAAAGAAATTCATCTCTCCCATAGCACTCATTTGAAATTTATCAGTCATAAGCTTGGAGAAGTTGTCACTCATCCTGTGGTTGGAAGAATCAAAGATAATATCATCAACATAGACCTGCATAAGAAGAAAATCCTTCCCTTCCTGTTTTGTGAACAATTTTTGATCTATGGTGCCCCTTTTGAAACCATTCTCCACTAAATATGTGGAAAGTGTACCATACCAAGCTCTAAGGGCCTGATGAAGACCATACATGGCGTTTTTAACTCTACAAACCTTGTCTGGATGCTCTGAATCTTCAAATCCAGGAGGCTGCATAACATACACTTCCTCTTGAATTGTGCCATAAAATAAAGCACTCTTGATATCCATCTAAAAGACTGTGAAACCCATGCAAGAAGCATAGGCTAGGAAAATCATTATTGTTTCAATTCTGGCAACAAGTGCACAAACCTCTTCATAGTAAATGCCTTGTTCTTGTGTATAACCTTGAGCAACCAGTCTTGCCTTGTTTCTAATTACAATACCTCTCTCATCTTTCTTGTTTCTTAGAACCCAACATGCTCCAATAGGTCTCACATGCTTGGGACAATCCATAAGCTCCCAAACATCCTGAATTACAAACTGGTGAAGCTCATCCTGCATTGCTTTAACCCATCTTGGTTCTTAGAGAGTATCAAAAAATTTCTTAGGCTCACTTTGTGATAGAAAGCATGCAAACAAACACTCTTGAACTAAAGGGGTATCTTCCTTTTTGTGAATGTTTGCAATGAATCCTCCTTTAGGATTCCTTGATCTTCTTGTTTGAACTGGTGAATTGATGGGGCCAATGATTTGAGTAGAAGGGTGAGCTTTGGACACCTTTGAAAGAATTCCTCCCCCAAACAGTGTATTGTCATGTACTATAGACTCTAAAGTAGCATAATCCTCACCATCATTAGTTTCAGACTCACTTGAACTATGAAGCACATTGTCAGTGTTTAAATGTATGACGCTGACATCTTCATTGAGTGTGGAACTTTCACCAAGGTTAGTCATATTTTTGACAGAGGATGAAAGCAATGTGTCAACGTCTGAATCATGTGTGTCAGCGGCTGAAATACTTTTGTCCGCGGATGAAACACTTTCACTGACTTTTTCTTCTTGGTGCTTTCTCTCCACTTCCTTTTCAGCAGCAGATGCCTGAATGAATTCTTCACTCCAAATGGGGAATTCCAAAAATGAAAGTGTGGGATTAAACTCATTTGTTTGTGATTCTTGCACCTTTTGTATCCTGTATACCTGCATTATCAACAACATTTTCTTCCACAATCTTTGGAGAAGTTTCCAAGACATCTGAATTAGTAACAATCAAATAATTCATGGACCTAGATAATGGCTCAAAATCAAAAATCCAATCTGGTCCATTAGTAGGATCACTAGGTTTACTCTCTAAAATGTCAACATGTATCTTTTCTGTTATGACTTTATCTCTCTTGTGGTAAACTCTATACCCTTTGCTATTAATAGAATAACCCACAAAATAACCCTCATCAACTTTTGAATTAAACTTACCTAGGTTGTCACTAGTATTCAAAATCACTACATGACATGCATAGGGTCTAAGAAAATCTATATTAGGTTTTTTATTCCAAAAGAGCTCATAAGGGGTCTTATTATGAATCTTGTTGACCAAGACCCTATTCTGAACATAACAAGCAGTATTCACAGCCTCAACCCAAAATGCAATGGGTAATTTAGCATCTGCTAACATGGTCCTAGCTACCTCAATAAGAGTTCTATTTCTCCTTTCAGCTACACCATTTTGCTGAGAAGTTCTAGCTATCCTAAACTCCCTAGTAATCCCCTTATCCACACATAAGGCATCTAATAGGTCATTCCTAAATTCTTCACCATCATCACATCTAAGAATGTTAACTGTAAACCTTAATTTCTTTTCCATTTGATTAATAAAATTAAATTGGGGTTTTAGTAGTATCACTCTTTTTAACTAAGAAGAAAGTCCATGTAAACCTTGAGTGGTTATCAGTGACCACAAAGAAATAAGACTTGCCATTTAAACTTTCTATATTAGTGGGTCCAAATAAGGCTATGTGAAGCAGGTGTAGAGGTTTAGAACCAGATTGAACACTCTTAGACTTAAATGAGGACTTGTGCTATTTGCCTTTAAGACATGCAACATAATTATGATCATTATGGAATGCTTTTGAGGGCAGTCCTCTAACAAGATCATACCTCACAAGTCTATTTATGTTCTTTAAATTAATGTGCCCTAACCTTTTGTGCCATAAGTTACTTTCATCTGCTGAAGCTTTAGCATATAGACATGACAAGTTATTATTCATCTTAATTCCTTGTAAGTTGACATTATAATTGTCCTTATGTCTAGGCGTTCTAAACTCTATGAATTTATCCGCAGGTATCTCAAAGTCTTTACTTAAAACCAAACATTCTATATCAGTAAAAAGAATTTTTTTTTGTCACAAAAAAGACTTTATCAAAATGCAGGTTGTTGGTGATAAGAGTGCCTTTGCCTGATATTGTCTCATATCCTCCTCCAAAGTATACTTTATCGCCATTTGGAATAGGAGTAAAGTTTGTCAAGTAGTCTTCCTTTCCATTCATGTGCCTTGAGCATCCAGAATCCGAATATCCATAATCATTAACCTACTTTGGAATGCCCTGCACATAATGAAAACAAATCAGTTTTCTTTGGGAATCCAAGCCTGGGTAGACTTGGATCCATTTACTTGCTCAACAAGAATAAACTTGTTTCTTGTAACAACCCCGTGTTCATTCCTTTTAACATTAAACACCCAGTTTGTTCCAACATGCTTTTCAATATATTTAAACCTATTGCATGTCATAGAGACCTCATTAGAAGTTGATGTCTGGTCTTGTTTAGGTCTCCAAGTTAAGTTGGAGGATGCCCTAGATCCCTTTCCCTTAGGTTGTAAATACTTGTTATTACTGGGTCTAACATTAGGTCTAACAGCTGCTAACTGTGGCCTTTTCATACCAAACCTAATTCTGTTAGCGGCCACTGTTTGTTAGACAAAGTGTTTGTCTTTTGGAAGGGTCTTTGTCCTTGGGTGTTAGCTGCCTTAGTGAAATACGGAGCTGGTCTAGTAGGTTGTGGTCTAATATGAACATAAGACATTTGGTTTACCATGGTTGACTTATTGTCAACGGCTGGTTTGTATCCGCTGACACACCTATAAGCCAAATGTGAGAAACTCTGACATGTATAACAAGCTTTTCTAGACATAACCCTAGGTCTAGGTTCATAAAATCCAGTCCCATTAACACTACCTTGACTTTTTGGTGATCTAGGTTATCTATACATATTTGCATACATAACACTAGATTTACTTTTTGGTTTTGAGCTTAGGTTAACAGGTTTGCCAGTAGTAGGGTTGGTCACAACAATGAGTTTAGGGTCAACTGATTCACTATCAAGAAGTCCACCCTTAACAAAGAGAAAATGACTGGTATTCTTCCATTGTTCTAGGTCAGTCACCCTTTTCTTGTATTCTTCAACTAGTGAGAGAACATGTGGTGGAGGAGTAAATTACTCCTCTTGGAATTCTGAAATACCAGTCCAAGACAAGTCTATCTTAAGAACTCCATAATAGTCACCTGCTGGAGGTGGAACAACAGCATACTCTTTAGAGTTCATCCCAACCCCAGACATGTCTTTGGGGTTTCTCTGTTCACTTAACACTTTATCTAGGGTTTGACTAGCTTTTTAAAACTTTTCAATTTTAAGCCCTACATTCTGTCTAGCTTGAATACCCTCATCTAGCTTTAGTTTTAATTCATCATTAGCTTCTATATAAGAAGCCTTAGCCTCAAAACTAAGTGCTAAATCCCTTTTAAGAATAGTTATTTGATCTATAAGTTCAAACTTCATTTTCTTATAATCCTTAACCATCCCATCAGATTGAGCAAGACCCTTTTTATAGTTTTAAATAGTGATATTCAACCCAAGAATATCAGATTATAGCTTTAAAATTTATTTATTAAGTTTATCAGTATTAAGCCTACAACCCTTACTACAAAATGCATCATCATATACCTCATTGTCTGATAAAGAAGAAGATCTGGCCATGAGAGCATATTAAACATGCTCTTCATCCTCTTCAGCAATCAATGCTTGATTCTCCACTTCATCCTTGTCTAGATAGCTCCAATCAAATCCAACACCATCAATTCCTTGCATTGCTACCATGACATTAGGCTTAGCATCTTTAACCTTAATGATCTATCTTGAATTCTATTCCCTATCATTCATTTTGGGAGATTTGCATTCTCTAGGAAAGTGACCCATTCTATGGCAGTTGTAACATTCAACTTTAGATTTATCAAATCCAGTACTCTCTTTGCTATTGAAAGTCATCTTTCTTCCAAATATTTTGTTCCACCTACTGGCTCTTATACGGCTAAGAGCCATGTTCCACTTGGTATCCATCTCCTCAAGATCAACATCACTTATTTGATGATGATCTTCAAAAGAAATTGATGATCCATTGGGCAAAGAAGCAATATAGGCACATACAACATCCAAATCTATCCCTGCTGGTTTGAGATTTGGTGAAACATGATTGTATGTGTCAGTGTCTGATGAGGTACTGTCAAGAGAAGTTTGTCTACTGATAAAGCAAGAGTTGTCAGCATCTGAGGTGTCGTGGTGGGAAATAAAATCCATGCTTCCAGAAGGTGTTTTACTTCCTTGATTAAGCAGAACTTTAGGTTCCATAACCTTAAATTGATTGTAGATATCATCAAAGGTCATATTCTTGTAAGCTTGTGTATCCAATATTGCATTGGCATGGATTTCCCAACCATTTCCAAGAGCTCCAAGGAATGCAGCATTAACATCATCATCTTCAAACTTAGTTTCCATGAAGTAATGTCTTAAAGACGACTTCTCACTTCACTCAACTTTTCATTAGGTCGAGCTTTAAACACATCGAACTCCATTACCAGCTTCTTCTTACTCTGTTTGAGAGTGTCCTCGTTACCACCATAGGTGATCTCAAGGGCTTCCCAAAGCTCTTTGGCAGATTCATACTTTCTAAACTTGTGCTGGTTTTTGCTTCCAAGAGCCAGTTTGAGAATACTCATTGCCTTCATGTCAAGCCTTATATCTGCTACCTCTGCAGTAGAGGCGGATCTCCCATCTTCAGGTCTAGGAACCAAATCTTCAGGTTTGACATTGGTTGTTTTCCTACTATTAACAGAGTCCACGATCTTTAGAGCATGATTGAACTTGTTTCCAAGCTCAACGACCTCCTAGAGAACATAGTTGTCCACTTGGAGATATTGCTTAAAGTTAAACTTCCAGATCTCAAAGTTATCAGGGTCAAGCATAGGAATTTTGAGGTTGTGGTTTGAGGAAACAGAAATTTGGTTTTCTATGGTTCACATGATGATTTTAGGGTTTTTGAAAAATTAGGGTTTAATGTTCTTCTGATCAAAAGTTTCTCAACAAGCTCTGACACCACTTGTTGATCTCAAACTTAGATCGATTTAGCATTGTGTTTTCAATATTGAATCAAGTATAACACGTAGAGAAACTTTGTGTTTATAACAATCTAAGAGTTATGCGGAATTAACACTTAGAATGAAGAACAAAACAAAACACAATGTTTACCAAACTTTCACTTGTATTGATTATCAACGAGGTACAATGAAAGTATTAAGAATGTATGTCAAACATAAACCTAAAGGCCTCCTTTTATTGAACAAGGAGCCTTGTACCATAATCTAACTTGTCAACTATTCTAGGAAGATATATCAAGATAACTATAAAAAATATAATATACAATGCATATCTTCCTAACATATCAAAACGTGTTGACTAAGTATTTTGGGACTTCTCTTGTCAGCGCTTGAATCTTTCTTGTTAGCGTCCAATCTGTCAGCGCTTGATTTACTCTTGTCAGCGTGTGAAATCCCTTTGTTAGTGGTATAGTGATGTAGCATAATTTTATTCCCAACATCATGAGGAAAGTGAATATGGTGTTGTTATGCATCTAATACCAACCAACATAAAACTTTGTAGTTTTGATTAAAACACCTTTCAAATCATTAAACCCAAAATTAAAACCTCTTTTATGACATTCATAGACCGTTCTCATATACTTAATCTGATCGACCATTTTGTTTATTCACGATATGTTTTTTGTGACTAATGGATTGTAATTGAAAATAAATCATCCAGTAATGATGCATGGCCAAATTAACCATTAATTTCTTTTCATGCATTTGATCAACCCTTCTGACGTTTACAACATCATCAATTAAGATTGACAAATGAGGTATGTTTAGCTAAGTTTTATATGTTGATTAACGCATTAATTACAATGACGATTCATTTATTGATTCGTTTATTGAACATCACTGTGATGAAGAAGGTTTTAAATTTTTGTTTATTGTAAAGGTTATAATTTGAGTTTTTATGATTTTGATGATTTTTTAATCAAAACTACATAGTTTTGGGTTGGTTGGCATGTAAGGTTAGATGCATACCAATACCATATTCACTTTCCCCTAATATCATTCTAAACATAAGACATACATTAATTCTTATGCAATCAATTTCAAGTTTGGGGATTGGGATTCTACTCTTTCCTTACATACGTTTGGTAAAAGCAGATGTCACAATCTGTCACAATCTCACATTTTATATAAGGAAATGTTCAACACATATTATATACCCTTTATAAGGTGTAGAGATAGACCTAATCAATTAATTACAATCGTTATTTTTTTTAGAAATCACTTGTCACCAATTAAAAAAAATTATATATCTCACAAACGGTAAATCGTCAAGCGACAAAAAATACATCATTGCAACGAGAATTAAATAGTCTTTCTAACGAGAGGCACATGTTTAAACTTTCGATGAATTTTGTTTCCTAAGTAAATCATATATGATTCGTATCACGAATCATATTTGATTTTAAAAAATCATATATGATTAGTGATAGAAATCATATATAGGGCTGAGCATGGCAGACTAAAAAATGACCCGGACCAGAAAACTGGACCAGAGCGATCCGAACCTGACGGACAACTTTTGTCTGGTCCTCGGTGTTGATCCCAAACTTAGATCGATTAGCTTTGTGTATACGAGATTAGATCAAGTATAGCACGTAGAGAAACCTTTGTATATGCTTTGTGAATCTAAGTGTTATGCGGAATTTAACACTTAAACAAGAACACAAGATGTAAACAAAACTTTCACTTTGATTACGAATGTCGAAATTGCTTACAATGAAAGATGTTTACGAATGAAAACGTATGTAAAACTTGATATTAAACATTAACCTAAAGGCCTTCTTTTATAGACTAAGAAGCCTTGTACAATAAGCTACGTATCAACTATTCTAGGTAAAGATAAACATAGAAAATACATTGTCGTTTCTATCCTTACTAGAAGTATTCTAGAATATAATAAACATGTAGCTTATATCTTCCATCAGTGCTTGTCTTCAATGTGTCAACGCTTGACTTTAACCTGTCAACGCTTGAGCTGTCAGCGCTTGCTTTGTTCCTGTCAACGCTTGTTTTGTTCTTGTCAGCGCTCAAGTGATCTGGCCTTAATTTATTCCCAACAATCCTCCCCTAAACTTGATATCCACTCTTATGATCAAGTTTCTGAATAAGCATTAAGAACTTGGAGGAGTCTGACAAACCTTCTCATATTGGTAATGAATAAATCTGATCAAAATCTTTGCCACGTCACTTGAATAATCTATCTCCAGCTGGGTGTCCTTCATCTTTTCCAAAACAGCCTTGGATATGAAATACTGAGCATCCACAAGTAGATACTCAGCAAACTTTGTAGAACTCAAATGGTATACACCAGCAGCTGAATATAACCTCCATTGAAGATCATTGAGGTCATCTTCAAGATCCTTCCATATTTCAGGATCTTTCTCATTTATCCTACACATTCTTTTAAATGTGGTCCAAAGTTTTATTCCATTAGCTGAAGTTGGTGCTTCAGCCTCATACTTGGTCTCTAGTAACCTCCAAAGGTCCACCAAGTCTTCTCTATCACAACTTGCAAATAAAGATATGATAGTGGTAAAAGTGTGTACCTCCTTGCCAAATCTACCAATCTTCCAGAATCCACATTCATCCTCATCATAACTCACAATTGGATTCCTGGAATCTAATGGTAACACCTGCACCATATCTGAAGCTTCTAATGGGGAGAGCTTGAGGCTATTTCTAATAACTGCTTCACTTGGATATAGTGGATTCATATCTTTTGGAAACTCAAGTTTAAATCCCTTCTTCACTGGCCTGGGAATCATCATAGCTTTCTTGATTTCTATTTCTTCTGCAAGTTGCTCCTTTCTTTCATCTGAAAGAAGTCTGAGAGTGTTTGCTTCCTGCACTCTCACCCAAATAGGATAAGCCCTATGTTCCAACTCATCAAATGTCAAAGCCTTCAACTTCTGATGTGTCCATCCAACTCCATGACATCTGAGCAACATAAAGTAGAGCTCTCTTCTATCCCTTTTCAATTCTGAGAGAATATTGATTGCCTTGTGCTTCAAAATTACCTTACAATCCTTCTGAACTCTAAGAAGAAGCTCCAAACCCCATATTTGATCTGAAATGATCAAGTCTGGATTATCCATACAGCTTTCTTTCCAAGAATTGTACATTTGAACCACCTCTGGCATGTCAAAGTCAACCTGCAATTTTAAGTCTCTCAACTTTTCCCTAGCAAGCTCATCACCATACTCAAGCATTTCTAGTTCTATAATCATCACACTTGAGTCTGAGCTAGCTCCATCACTTTCTTCTTCATAAGTCACAACAAATGGTGACTTTTCCTTTTCACCTTGTTCCATCATTTGTTCAGCCAATCTTCTATCAAATTCAACTTGGGCTGCATCCTTTGGAACAATTTCTTCTACCAATCTACCCTTACCCTTATCTGATGGTGCAATGGTTGGTAAGGTAGATGGTAATACCTGAGTAGAAACTTCCTTGATGATAGATGATGACTGGAATACATCACCTTCATGTGCAGATCTGTCAACGCCCAAATTTCCTCTATCAGCGCCCAAAATACTTCTATCAGCGTCCGAATTTGTCTTGTCAACGCTCAAATATTTTCCTCAGCGCCTTGTGTAACCTTTCTCAACATAGCTATAAATGATAAATTTAGATTGGTTGGAGAGATTAAGGACGTATCAAAACCTGTTTGTTCCTTCAAAGTTGTAAGGGCTTCAGCAACATCCATTGATTGACCATCTTGACTGCCCTTATCACTTAGATTTCTTTGATCTTCCTCCCCTTTGGAAGACTCCTCCATACCCCTCCTAGCATGATCACTCTCTAAAACAACAATCCTCTCCCTCAATTGCTTGAGTTCTAGGCCTTGTGAGCTGACAATTTGTACTAAGTCTGCATTTTGCTTTTGCAAGCTAATGCAGACTGCCGTCAATTCCAAAAGAGTCATTGGTTCCAGTCTGCCCTCTTCTAAAATAGGGATTTGACCTCCTAAGTCAGGTTCATTGGGCAAGGATGAGGACTTAATTATGGTGGGACTGCCTTGGCCAGCATCTAAGCCAGAACCAATAGTCCCAGCCTCATCCAGGTCACCAGCCACACTTGTGGTGGTGGTTCTCTCTGCTTCATGGCTAGGACCACCAGAGGAGAACACTCCAGTAGTCCTTTGGCGTTTCATCAACCTATATTTAGGTGGTGTGGAAGATGGTGTGGAAGAAGTGGTAGATGTGGGTTGGTTAAGGGGTGTTTGGGATTGTGATGGTTGTGTGTCAGCGTTGGAAATAGGCACATCAACGGCAACATTTGATGTGTCAGCGTCAAAGGGTTCTTGGTCAAGTTGCATTTGTTCAGGTGAGGGTAAAGGTTCAGGAATGGGTTCAAGTTGTGGTTGAGGGTCAATTTGAGGTTGGGGGTCAGGTTGGGGTTGTGCCGCTGCAATAACAGCAAGCATGGCTGGGGTTAAAGGTAAGTCTCTATGGGGTGGTGAATTCATCTTTGTAAAAATAGCTTTCTTTTGTTCAGGGATCTTATAAAAATCATTGTGATCCCTTGAACAATAACCTTGATCATCAAAAATCATTTGCAGAAAACGGGGATAAGCTAAAGTCATTTTTATCCCCTTGTTTTTACACATCCCTTCAAAAATCATTTTAGAATAGTTATATTTTTGCCCTGTTGCCATGCACACAATAGCACTGGCAATGGATCGATTGATCTCATTGTGTGCAGTACATTTGGGACTCAAACATTGAAGAAGGATGTGGATGAGGTACTTCCAGGCTGGGGGAAATTCCTGCTTATGATACTTATTGAGAGTACCTTCATCAGGAAAAGGATATCCCAAAGCCCTAAGCCCTTGTTCTATTTCTCCTATGGGAAGGGTGACTATACCATCAACATCATCAAGATGCAAGGCCTGGCGTACCAAGGCCTCAGTAACCACCCAAGACCTCCCATGAACAATAGAAGTTAATGTGGTCACTCCATTAATTGTTGAGGAACTAAAAGTGTTCCAAAACTGCTTAATGTGTGTGACTGGAATGAGTGGTGCATGAGAAAGAGCATACCTTATTGGGGATGCGTTCAAATACGCCACCATTTGTGTGTATTGAGGAAATAAATCATTATCAGCAACAAGATAAGCAATCATGTTGTGTTGAGACTTGAACCCCAATTCCAATTCTGCTGAGTTAAACTTTGGTGCCATTGATGAAAGCTGTTAATGTGAATTGTAGAAGATGAAGTTGATAAGACAAAAGTGTTAGACAAGAATTATAGATACCCTGTTTAAAAATAGGAGCCAAATTTATAGGAGATAAAGAATGCATGTGATTGGCCCAAAAATAGGCAAAGATTTTCAAAAACTAATCATGAAAATATTGAAAAAGTTATAAGTTATCTCATGCATTTAATGAAAATAACAACTCCTAAAATTACGGCTTGAAAATATGTCAAAAAGTAACAACTGGGTAGGTCCCATTGAGTGTCAACGGTCAAAAATAACCTATCAACGCCCAACGGCTATAATCTTGTCAACGTTCGCCTAAAGCCATGTCAGCGTCCAATTTGGTCACAACAACGCTTGGAAAAATCTTGTCAGCGTCCAAAAATAAAATTGTTTTAAAAAGTGAAAAATGACTTAACAAGTAATTTATCCTAGAGAAGATAACCAAAAGCTGATAATTATTATAGGGCGGCAAGCACTGTCCAGTTATGCACACTTGCATAAGCAAGATAGACATAACAGTCCTCTAGTGTCCCTTGCTAACCAAAATTCTTAACAACAAAGTCACCTTATAAAATCCTTGTTACTCCCATGTAAATCCCATATCAAAATCATTCCCAAGACTCCCAACAGACCACAACCAATTCTAGGCCAAAAATGTCTTGGCAGCATGCAAAGTTGATATACTAGGCATGCTACAGTGCCTCATGGTTTAGTAAAACTAACCCATACTCACCTGTGTACACAATCTAGAATTGTGATAAGAGTATCATATGGATACCCAAAAATCCTAAAGGTTCCTAAAACCCCCCCTTAAACTATGATACAAAAAAAAAGTTTGCTAAAATCATGCATGAACAGAAATTTTTTTTATGTCAAGATAGGAATGAAACATTCCAACCATCATCCATAAATAAAAACTTGTCCAAATGCTACTCCATTGATCCATAAGCAACTCTGTATCCAATGGTATACTGCTAACACCATCTGCACATTTAGATGAGAAACCACAAAACTAACATTGTTGCTGACAACGCCCCGATAACACATGACAGCGTTGAGGGAAGCTTTGTCAGCGTTAAACAATTATATTGCTGACAACGTTGCAAAAACACTTATCAGTGTTCAAGCAACCTTTGTCAGTGTTAGAAAAATATAGTGGAAAATCTAAATCATCAATAAGACCAATAATAATAATGCATCATCCTGTACATACTTTTACAAAAAGAATCCAAAACACATATTAAGTGAGATTAACCATTCCAATACTTGTTACCAAGTATTGAAATCTTCCAGTATCAAAAGGTTTAGTTAATAAATCTGACACATTTTCCTCAGTGTCAACCCTATCTGGTTGTATTAAACCTTTCTCAAAGCAATCTCTTAAAAAATGGTGTCTAATTTCTATGTGTTTAGTTTTAGAATGATGTACAGGATTCTTAATGATGCATAAAGTACTATTATTGTCAACAAATATCTTAGTATGCATGAAATTATACCCATAGTCCAACAGCTGGTTCTGAATCCACAACACTTGACCATAACATGCTGCTGCAGCCACATACTCTGCTTCAGTTGTAGAGTTAGCCACCACTGTTTGTTTCTTGCATTGCCAAGATATTAATCTGCTCCCAAGAAACTAACATCCACCAGTTGTGGATTTCCTATCAAACTTATCACCTCCATAATCACTATCTGAATATGCAATCAGCTCCAATGGTGAATCCTTTGGGTACCACAAACCAAGACTGGGAAAGCATCTTAGGTACCTAAAGATCCTCTTTACAGCATAAAGGTGACATTCTTTGGGAGTCACTTGATGGCGTGCACAAGCACACACAACAAACATGATATCAGGTCTGGAAGCAGTAAGATACATCAAGGATCCAATCATGGATCTATAATGCCTGACATCAACATCTTTCCCATCTCCAAGCTTTCCCAAGGGTGTTCTCTATCCATAGGAGTAGTAGCCCTCTTTTCATGTGGAGAAAAGCCAAACTTCTTCAAGATCTCAGCAACATATTTGTCCTGGGAGATGAAGATACCATCCTCTTTCTGCTGAACTTGTAAACCAAGAAAGAAGTTCATCTCCCCCATAGCACTCATCTTGAATTTGTCTGTCATAAGCTTGGAGAAATCCTCACTCATCTTTGGATCAGTAGACCCAAAAATGATATCATCAACATAGACCTGCACAAGCAACACATCTTTGCCTTTCTTCTTTGTAAATAGTGTCTGGTCTATGGTGCCCCTCTTGAATCCATTGTTCACTAAATATGTAGACAAGGTACCATACCATGCTCTAGGGGCTTGATGAAGGCCATACATAGCCTTTGTGACTCTATACACTTTATCTGGATGCTCTGGATCCTCAAAACCAGGAGGTTGCATGACATATACTTCTTCAATAATGGTGCCATACAAGAAAGCACTCTTGACATCCATTTGATAGACTGTGAAGCTCATGCATGAAGCATAGGCTAGAAAAATTCTAATAGCTTCAATCCTTGCAACTGGTGCAAAGACCTCCTCATAGTCTATACCCTCCTCTTGTGTATAACCTTGAGCCACTAACCTTGCCTTGTTTCTGACCACAATACCTCTTTCATCTCTTTTATTCCTTAGAACCCATCTTGTCCCAATAGGTCTGACATATCTAGGACAATCAACTAGCTCCCAAACATCCTGAATTGCAAATTGGTGAAGCTCATCCTGCATTGCTTCCACCCAACTTCGTTCTTTGAGAGCATCAAATATTTTCTTGGGTTCTTCTTGTGACAGAAAACATGCAAACAAACATGCTTGCACAAGAGGGGTATCAACCTTCTTGTGTATATTGGCAATAAATCCACCAAGTCCTTGATGAGATCTTCTTGTCTGAACTGGAGTCATAATATCACCAATGATCTGAGATGTGGGGTGATTCTTCATTGTGGAAGTGAGAACTCCTCCTTCAAAAAGTCTGGTGTCCTCAACTTCACGCTCCATGTTGCCAATATCTTCTTCATCAGACTCTCTTTGATCAAAAGGAATCTCTTCATAAACATTGGAAGGTCCTCCTTGTTCAAAAGTGGAAGAGAAAAGATGTGCAAAGGTGTTGTCAACGTCTGAACCTTGTTTGTCAGCGCTTGGGCTAACAACGTTTGAACTATTGTTGTCAACGTCTGAGCCATCAACGTCTGAATTGGTCTTGTCAGCGCTAGATTTGCCTTTGTCAGCGCCTGAAGAACCATGCATGTTTGTATCTAGTGGTATTTGGAGACCACCATTATCTTGTCCAGCAGCAGCAGCAGCAGCAAAAGCATCTGTCCAAATGGGAATTGTGACATATTCAAATGTAGGAGATGCCTTTTCTGCTTGTGATCCAACCCTCTCATTAACCTGTGTACCTGAAACATCAACAACTTGTTCCTCCACAACATTTGAAGTTACCTTCACAATGTCTGGATTAGTGACAGGCATATAATTTAAAGTTCTAGATAAGGGTTCCAAATCAAACAACCAATTAGGACCACTTTCAGGATCACTAGGTTTATTCTCTAAGAACCTAACATGTACTCTCTCAACAATACATTTGTCCTCTTTAAGATAAACTCTATAACCCTTGCTCTGCACTGAATACCCCATGAAGTAACCTTCATCACCTTTTGCACTAAATTTACCTAAGGCATCACTAGTATCTAAGACTACTACATGACATCCAAAAGGTCTGAGAAAACCAATATTAGGTTTTCTTCCCCAGAGTAACTCATAAGGTGTTTTGTTCTGAATTTTGTTAACCAATGCTCTATTTTGCACATAGCATGCTGTATTAACAGCCTCAGCCCAAAAGGCTATAGGAAAGTGAGCATCAGCCAACATTGTTCTGGCTGCTTCAATTAGGGTTCTATTTTTCCTTTCAGCAACCCCATTTTGTTGTGGGGTTCTAGCAATACTGAATTGCCTAGTAATTCCCTTCCTGGCACAAAAATCATCTAGCTTCTTGTTCCTAAATTCTCTACCATTATCACTCCTAAGCATTTTAACCTCATGTCCAGACCTTTTCTCAATTTGAGTGATAAATTCAGTAAGAACATCAGCTGTGTCACTCTTCATAGCTAGAAAGAATGTCCAAGTAAACCTAGAAAAGTCATTTGTTACAACAAAACAATATGACTTGCCATTCAAACTCTCTATATTTGTTGGACCAAATAGGTCCATGTGAAGCATATGAAGAGGTCTGGAACTAGTATGCACCTGCTTGGACTTGAATGAGACCTTGTGCTGCTTGCCTTTAAGACATGCAACACAAGAGTGGTCATTGTGGAAGGCCTTCTCAGGCAAACCATCAACTAAACCAAGCCTCACAAGTCTATTTATATTTTTAAAATTTATGTGCCCTAGTCTCCTGTGCCACAAATTACTTTCATCTACTGAGGCCTTAGCATAAAAACAAGACATATTTGTATTCACTTTAATCCCATTTAAATTCACATTATATATGTCCTTATGCCTAGGAGTTTTATACTCAATATACTTCTCATCAGGGATCTTAAAATCCTTTCTTAACACCAAACACTCAGTATCAGTGAAAAGAACCTTATTTTTGTTATCACAAACTTGTGATACACTAAACAGATTATAATCCAGTTCTTTTACCAGGAAGACGTTTTCAAAACGTAGATTATTGGTGAGAAGGGTTCCTTTGCCTGTAATGGTGCCATAGCCCCCTCCAAAGTATACCTTATCACCATCTTTAATAGGAGTGAAGTTCGTCAGATAGTCTTCCTTTCCTGTCATGTGCCTTGAGCATCCACTATCCCAATATCCATAATCATTGATCTGCTTTTGAATACCCTGCACATAAAGAAAACAAATTAGTTTTCTTTGGGAACCCAAGTCTCAAAAGACTTGGATTCATCTAGTTGTTCAATAAGAACAGACTTAGTTCTCACAACAACCCAATTCTCATCCTTTTTAGGATGAAATACTCAGTTAACCCCAATAGGTTTTGTAATGACCTTTGAAATGTAATTAAATCTATTGCAAGTCATTGAAATTCCATTATTATTATGGTTTTGATCTTTCTTGGGTCTCCATGTTAAGCTTGAAGAAGCTTTAGACCCCTTACCTTGTGGCTGCAAATATTTAGGTCTGGTCACGTTTCTGTCAGCGTTGGATTTTGTCCTGTCAACGCTGAAATTACCCTTGTCAGCGTTGAACCTAGGGTTTGCTACAGGAACCCATTGCCTATTTGACCAGGTGTTTGTCTTTTGAAAAGGTCTTTGTCCATGAGTGTTAGACCTTCTAGAAAAGAATGGGGCATGTCTAATCACTTGTGGACTTTGCTGCACACAAGGTTTGGGTCTGACAACGTTTGACTTCCTAACAACGTTGACTTTCTTCCTATCAGCGCTGAAATTGTTCCTATCAGCGCTGGCTTTGGGAGCGTTGACACACTTGTATGCTAAATGTGAAAAGCTACCACAAGTGTAACAGGCTTTCTTAGACACACTCTTAGGTCTAGAAGAGTAGAAACCTGTTCCATGATTGCTAACTTGGCTCTTGGGTGACCTATTATTCCTATACATCTGTGCATATTTAATGGTAGGTTTTCTAACAGTGTTTGAGCCTAGGTCAACAGCTTTACCAGTGATTGGATGAGTAACCTTAATGGGTGGTGATTCATTGGGACTTTCACATAGCAAACCTCCCTTAACAAATAAAGTAGGGTTAGCTTTCTTCCACTCATTTAGGTCAGTCAGTTTTTGTTGATACTCTTCCACTGGAGTGACAACTCTTGGTGGAGGAATGAATTCCTCTTCTTGGCATTCTGGAATACCAGTCCAAGACAAATCCTTTCTAAGGAGACCATAGAAGTCACCAGCTGGTGGTGGAACCAGAGAGTAATCATTCATCCCAATCCCAGTCATGTCCTTAGGATCCCTTTGTTTAGCTACACAGTCTCCTAGGGTTTGGGTGGCTCTATCAAATCTTTGAATCTTGAGGTCAACATTATCTTTATTCTTAATGGCCTCATCTAACTTAGCCTGTAGGTCTCTATTGACCTTTGTCATGATATTTCTAATATCCATACTACCCTCTAGCTCATGTTTTAAGATATTAATCTTATCTTTTAAATCAAATTCCATTTTCTTGTATTCAGAAACGGTTTTCTCAGTTTCAGTAAGAGCTAGTTGGTAATTGGACAATTTACACCTTTCAGTGCTCATATCATCTTTTAGTTTTAACACCTCTTTGTTAAGTCTATCAGTGTTTAACCTACAACCTTTGCTACAAAAAGCATCATCATATACCTCATTATCAGATGAAGAGGAGGAGTGTGCCATGAGAGCATATTCAACATGCTCTTCTTCTTCAATATCAGCAACCAAAGCTTTGTCCTCTTCAGCATTCTTAGCCAGATAGCTCCAATCCCATCCAGTACCATCAATTCCTTGAACTGCAACCATGGCTTTGGAATCTTGAGCTTTAACAACCTGACTTGAGGGTTTACCAGCATCAGATCTTCTAGGAGATCTGCATTCCCTCATGAAGTGCCCCATACGATGACAGTTGTAGCATTCAACTTTGGATTTATCAAATCCAGCTGTGTCTTTAGCATTGAAGGTCATCTTCTTCTTGAACCTTCTATTCCACCTATTTGCTCTTATACTAGCAAGAGCCATGTTCCACTTGATGTCCATCTCTTCCAAGTGCTCATCACTTATCTGCTCAAGGTCCTCATATGTAATCACTGAACCATTGGGCAAAGAAGCAATGTAAGCACACACAGTATCCAAATCCAAACCAGCAGGTTTAACTCTTGGGGAGTCATTCATGAATGTGTCAGCGTCTGAAAAGGAGACGTTGACAGGACTTGTTCCAGCGCTGACATATGATGATCCAGTAACTGGATGCATATATGAGTCCTTCTGATTGAATTGACCTTCACTATGAGAGAAGAAGGCCATGTTGCTGGTGGAAGATTTTCTTCCATGATCTGAAAGAGTTTCATCTTCCAACAGTCTTAGTTTGTTGTAGATGTCATCAAACGAGGAGCTCTTGTAAGTATTATTGGCAAGAATAGATCTTGCCTCAATCTTCCATGCCTCACCAAGACTTTTAAGAAAGATAGCATTGGTGTCAACATCACCAACTTGTGTCCCCATGAAGGACAACTTGCTTGTGATGTCAAGCAATCTGCTTCTCACACTACTCAGTTTCTCATTGGGTTGAGCTTTGAAGACAGCATAATCATGCAGAAGTTGCTTTTTATTTTCTTCCTTAGTGTCTGCATTGCCACCATATGCAACTTCAAGTGCTTCCCAAAGATCCTTAGCGGATTCATAGCCTCTATATTTGTGCTGGTTTTCTTGTCCCAAAGAGACTTTCAGAATATTTAGGGCTTTCATGTCAACCCTTTTCTTTGTAATATCTTCAGCACCTACAGCTCTACCATCTCCAGGTTTTTCTTTCTTATCTTCATCAGGGCATCCTTCAACAGCTGATCTTTGAGTAATGGCATCCTGAATCTTTTGAGCCTTATTGAATGAGTTTCCATATTCAATAATCTCCTAGAGTGTGTAGTCATAGATCCCCAGATATTGTTCAAAGTTGAACTTCCATAAGTGAAAGTGGGTTGCATCAAGCATGGGAATCTTGATGTTTGGTAAGGCTGAGGAGGAGGAGGTTATTGCTTCAGACATGATGTTGTTAGGGTTTTTGTGTTTTTAGGGTTTCTGAGAAAATTAGGGTTTTGGTGTTCGTGTATGGTTCTGGTGTTCTTCAAAGATCAAAAGTTCCTCAACAAGCTCTGATACCACTTGTTGATCCCAAACTTAGATCGATTAGCTTTGTGTATACGAGATTAGATCAAGTATAGCACGTAGAGAAACCTTTGTATATGCTTTGTGAATCTAAGTGTTATGCGGAATTTAACACTTAAACAAGAACACAAGATGTAAACAAAACTTTCACTTTGATTATGAATGTCGAAATTGCTTACAATGAAAGATGTTTACGAACGAAAACTTATGTAAAACTTGATATTAAACATTAACCTAAAGGCCTTCTTTTATAAACTAAGAAGCCTTGTACAATAAACTACGTATCAACTATTCTAGGTAAAGATAAACATAGAAAATACATTGTCGTTTCTATCCTTACTAGAAGTATTCTAGAATATAATAAACATGAAGCTTATATCTTCCATCAATGCTTGTCTTCAATGTGTCAACGCTTGACTTTAACCTGTCAACGCTTGAGCTGTCAGCGCTTGCTTTGTTCCTGTCAACGCTTGTTTTGTTCTTGTCAGCGCTCAAGTGATCTGGCCTTAATTTATTCCCAACACTCGGTCCGGGATTTTTGATCATTTCGGTCCGGTTCGATCTTGCCAATAATCTCATCGATTATTCCTAATTATATCAGACCGAGGATCAAACCAAACTGACCTGGACCGGACCAGCCCACAACATTACGGTCCTGGGTTTCAGACCATTTCGGTCCTCGGTCTGGTCCGGTCTGGATCGGTCAATGCCCAGGCTCAACCTTAATCATATATGATATTCTCAGACAAAAAAAGTTTGTCGAAAATATATACATATTCATTAGAAAGATTATTTAATTCTCGTCGCGATTGTATGTTTCGTTTTACGTAACGACTAACTGTTTGTGAGATATTTTTTTAAATGATAAAAGTTGATACATTAATGAAATGAAGGGTTGAGATTGATTCATTGGTTATATGCTAAAATGATAGTCCACATTGAACTTTTGCCTATATAGTTGCTAATTTTGTTTGCTACTATATACTTCCTCTCCTTTATGTTTTGAGTTAATAAAATATACGGATTAAATTTAAGCCGTAGTGTTACTTGGGTTACCACTCTTTAAATCATCTTACATCAATCTGTATCTTGATTTGATAGATAAGATTAAAAATGTTTTATTATTTCATATATTTCTTATAATTTAATAATCTCTTATTATTAATTGTTTAGAGAAAAAATATGTAACCACAACGAGCATTTAATTATATTTCTATAAGTATTTACTTTGATATACTTTGAAAAAAGATATTCGTTTTTTCACATTTTTTTTGTTTATTTTGTTGTTGTTGAAACTTGCAAGAAGATACCACACCATATGGTATTTATCATTAATATTATATGTGATATAACACTAATATCGAAGAACTCACTATTTTTCATGTTAACATTTTATTATTCACACTATTTTTTTAACATATACGTATCCGATTTGGCAATAAAACCGAAAAGTTATCCCATGCAGTTCAATACAAGTTTAATGATAGATTTCCTCCTCTTCTTGTGTTGTGTTCGAAATACAAATTTGGATGATGATTTTCCCTATTTTCTTGTGTTGTCTCCAACCCTTCAAACCCCACCCCAAGACATTGAAAAGTTATCCTGTGCAATTGAATAAAAAATTAATTGATGGTTCCCTCTTCTTATGTTGAGTCTGAAATACAACCACATTTATGCATCATTTACTTATCTTTAACTCCTTTTTCTTCTATTAACCTCCCATTAACAAAGATGTACTCTTTTGACTATATCTATTATCCGATATTACATCCTTTTATCCAATCTTACTAATAAGTAATAACCATGGGATGTATTTACTAGTTATTAGGGGATTGTTACTACTTCTGTTATATTTACTAACCTCCTTACAAATTTATTCACTTACACTTTACAAAGCAAAGACATGCAATATTTTTTGTTTTCTCTCTTATGGTCATCGGACCTAACAAAGAAAAGGGGAAGAAAAAGGCTCAAATTTTGAGTTGAAGACTAGTAATAGCTTATTGGTTAGGAATTCTATAACCTTTTTATATTAAGGGGTCGTTTGGTTCATAAATTATGAAACCGTGTATTTAAAATTAAAACTTATTTGAAATTTTGAAGTGTTTTAAATAACTGTATTAAATTAATTTTCTTGTTTGGTTAGTAATTTGTGTTTATAGATCAGTAGCTTAAGCAATAGTAAATTACTTGATTGCTTTTCTTTCTACAAACAAATAAACCATTTTTGTAAATAATAAAGTAAAGAAGAACAAAGATAGAAAGAACTGAGTATTCTTCTATTGATCATCAATTAGTATAAATACAATGTGTACTTATAATACAATAGTAGGGTAAAACCCTAGAGATAATTGTGCCATGGGCCTCTAGAGACATCCACATTAACATTTTTCATAACACTCCCTCTTGGATGTCCATATTAATAATATGATTTTGAAAATGCTGTCTCATTAAAAACCTTGTCAAGAAAACCCAGTGGGACAAAACCATGACTAAGGAAAAGAGTGTAGCGCGTATCATATATCTCCTTGTTGATGACAATATCACTTGAGATCATTGAGTCATATTATTTCAATGTTGTGACTTAAGTTAGGATGTGCCTTGGTAAATAGATCCTCCAAATTGATGGTTGAATGAACTTGTTGTCTTATCATTCTTGATATAAACACTATTAAGTTCAACTCATGCTTTATTCTAACACCCCCAATTTACATTGCGCAACGGAAATACACAATTGGGTGCTAGACACAAGCATCATCACACAAGTTATATTGAAGGACTCAAAAGAGAGTCGTTTAGACATAAAATATAAATATGATTTCACAACATTGTCTAAAACATAATTTCAACCCATAATGTACTAAAACATCACCAGAGTAAAGCGTTTAGTCCCAACGGATCTCGACCAGCAAACCAACAAGTTTTAGTACAGTACACAACATTTAACAAATTGTTCAACAGTAAAAAGGATGGATTGTTTTAGACCAACAAACTTCAAAAGCCAACCCACAACATCCACAACAAAGCTCCGCCATCAATCACCTTCGATTACCTGAAACACATGCTAAAACGAGTCAACAATAATTTTGGGCGAGTCCATATTTTATTAAATCACATTTGAACACAAGAAGAAATGCAATCATAATCATTAATAGAATTGTCGTACACACAATCTATTTCAAGGCAACACATTGTATTTAAGCTCATGAAACCGACCCCTTAACCAATTAGTCACCCACGCCAAATGCCAGCATGACTAGATAAAAACCATTGCCCCTCTAGAGTATCAGTTGCTAGATAGACCCAAATCTCATTCTCGTAAATTATCCTTCCCAAAGGTTACTCAACATAATGCCCTGGTCTCAGATAGGGTGGTCAACCCAATAGTAATATCATTTGAATAAGCTGTTATTCCCAACTCACAACATCAAGTAAGAACATAGTTAACGGTTCATGAATTTAGGGTCTTTAGCAACAAGGTACTCAATACAATGTAAACAACATAGGCAACATTCGGGTCCAACAATTACTCATGACTTGTGCTCATTTATTTTCAAATAGCATGTATCCCCTCGCGGGTATTAAAAAATTTAGTAGCTAGCATGAAAAGCGAGGCTACAGACTCACCTTAGTATAAGAGACCTATCGAGATGATCAGCGATGATAGAGGATGCCTTTCAAACACGAGAACCGCTACCTATCAAATAAGGTGCGTTCATTAATAATGAATCGAGAAAAAAAATCATACATAAGAATATCTAATTCAAACTCCTAAAATCACAACAAACTCGAGAGAAAACAATACAAGTAATACTAATACACTCTTCTACACATCTACTTTACCATTTTATACTCTCGACAAATTCCGCCGGCACATACCATATGTACTAGTTCATTTACCCCGTTTAGACTCGTCAAACGTTTATGAAACGACTCGAGGAACTAACTTACTATCTATAGAAAGTTCTCTAACAAGTTTATCAAATTACTCTACTTTTAAAGTTCCTTACACGACTTATCTTCGAACTACAAAAACCAGACAGTTTTACGTTATCGACTCATATAACCGTTTTAACTTCTATAAATGACTCCATTTACAAAACCGACACTTAGGTTTGAAAATAGACTCACCCTCTAGATTTTACACTTCTTCATCAGTATTTGACTCATTTCAACATCCAATCTAATCCCTGAGATTTGATCGAATTATCGACAACAACTATATGTCGTGCCATACTCGTCTCCCGATACACGAATAATCAAAACATCATAACTTCTCACTAGTTTGGAGCTAGAAGTTCTACTTTATATCAAATAGAAGCTAATCGAATTCTATAAAGCCTTACGCTATAAGGTAAGACTAAATAAAATCATAAGGTATTCAAAAATATAGTTTCTCCCACAGATCTAAATCACCCTTCTAAAACTTGCATGAAATCATGTTTTTAGCTAAAACCAACCATAGTTATGATCATCCCATAAACCAAATACTAACATATCTCAACCATAACACTTGTACCATCATCAAAATCAAAAACCCAAAATCAAAATCAAGTTTTTAACAAAACTTTAGCATGAAAACCTTTTAATCATCACAAAAACCATATGCATGAGCATTGTTTTGACTTACCAACCTAGAAAAAATGAAGCATCATGCATATAACCAAAACTGGTATCAAAATGATCTCCTTACAATTCTAAGGATGGGTCTTGTGCTATTTTAGCTTAGATCATAGTAGAATTTTGATGAAAATTAATCAAAGGGTAGGGGGGTGACGACAAGAATAAAAAGAAAGAGAGAGGAAAAGATTTTGGTGGTTAACTTGTTACTATGTGTAGTTAGGTGGAATATTAAGCTTATATATGGTGGTGGAGGGACCATTGTGGTCAATTTGCAATAGTTGTGGGCTAAAGTGTAAATAGTTAGCTAAAAAGCGGGAAATGACTATTCGTTAATTTTGAAAATATTCACGGGGCTCGGTTTTCATAAAAATACTTTTCAAAAGTTAAAACGTACCTCGAATTTATTAATATCGACTCCCTACTTGACTTAACACGTCATTTAAAAGAAAACATCAAAAATGACAAACATCTAACAACCGAAAAATAAAACGTAAAATATTAGGCATCCATCGACATCACGCTTGCTAATACTCCTTATACTTATTAAATATAAAATATAAGCCTTCTAACATCGGTTTAAAGTTAAACCTCCAAAGATAAAAATCATTCAAACTCTTCAAAAATTTCGAAGTTATTTGTAAAGTAAGATTAAGCAATTACCTCGGTTTCAGGTTATCACATCCCCTCCTTCTTAAAAAGAGCGACGTCCTTGGCGCTTAAACCCCTATAAACAAATGAGGATACTTATCCTTAAATAAGTCCTCACATTCCTAGGTAAACTCTGGTCCACGTCTAGAATTCCATCTCACTTTCACAATCGGAATCCTACTATGCTTCAACTTCTTAACTTCCCAATACATAATCTCTAAAGGTTCCTCTATAAAATGCAACTTATCATCAAGTTGAATTTCCTCCAATGGAATCACCAAATCCCTTTCAACTAAACACTTCTTCAGATTAAACACATGAAAAGTGTTATGAATAGCCTTGAGTTCATCAGGAAACTCTAACTTATAAGCAACCAATCCAATCCTTTGGATAATCTTAAATGGTCCAATGTATCTCGGGCTCAACTTTCCCCTCTTTCCAAAACAAATCACTCCCTTCCATGGAGATACTTTCAGCATAACCATGTCTCCTACTTCAAATTCTAACGGTTGCCTTCTATTATCAGCATAACTCTTTTGTCTACTTATGGCAGATAACAAACGCTTCTTAATTTGCACAATCTTTTCAGTCGTCTCAAATATCATTTCAGGTCCAGTCAGTTGACTCTCTCTTACATCACTCCAACAAACTGGAGATCTACATTTACGTCCATACAAAGCCTCAAATGGTGCGGCTTTAATACTAGCATGATAACTGTTATTATACGAGAATTCAACCAACGGTAAATGCTTATCCCAACTGTTTCCAAAATCAATCACACACGCTCTAAGCATATCCTCTAACGTTTGAATCGTCCTTTCACTTTGTCCATCAGTCTCCGGATGATATGCTGTACTCAAGCTTAATTCCGTTCCCATTGCTTTCTACAGAGATTTTCAAAACTATGAAGTAAACCTACTGTCACGATCTGAAATTATCGACAAAGGCACACCATGTCGACAAACAATCTCCTTCACGTACACTGTCGTCAATCTCTCCATACTATCCGTCTTCTTTATTGGTAAAAAGTGAGCAGACTTAGTCAATCTATCTACAATCACCCATATCATATCACAACCACTAGAAGTCCTTGGCAAACTGTTACAAAATCCATAGTAATCTTCTCCCATTTCCACTCAGGAATTTCAGGTTGCACTAATAATCCAGACTACTTTTTATGTACGGCCTTCACCTTCGCACAAGTTAAACACTTATTAACATACTGGGCTATATATGCCTTCATATTCAGCCACCAATACACTTTCTTAAGATCTTGATACATCTTGTCCGATCCAGAATGTATTGAATACTTAGACTTATGAGATTCATTCATCACTAAATTCTCGCACTCCTAAATAACCTTCCTCAGACGGACACAATGGTAACCAAATCCTATTCTCAAAATATCTCAACCCGTTCGGCCTTACTACAAATAGCGACTTCAACATTATACCTAAATTTTCTGCCTCAATATTTTCTTTCTTCAAACCATTAGCTTGGGCTTTTAATATCATCTCCGTCAAATCAATACTTTCCATCATTGTCAAAGTTCTAAATCTTAAAGACTTATCTCTTTCCTTTCTACTAAGTGCATCAGCTACCACATTCGCTTTACCAGGGTGGTAACGAATCTCGCAGTCATAATCACTCATCAATTCTACCCATCTCCTCTGTCTCATATTCAATTCCTTTTGATCCAAAATATGTTGTAGACTCTTATGATCAATGAAAACCACACACTTGGTTCCATACAAGTAGTGTATCCATAGCTTCAAAGCAAAAATCACAACTCCCAATTCTAAATCATGAGTAGTGTAATTCTCTTCATGCTTCCTTAATTGTCTCAACACATAAGCTAGCAGTTTCTCCCTTTGCATCAACACAGCTCAAAATCCTTTATAAGACGTGTCACAATACACTACAAAATCCTTAGATCCTTCTGGCAAAGACAAAATCGACACAGAATACAACTTATCCTTCAGCGTACTAAATGCAGTTTCTTCTTTTAATACCAAATCAAACGCTCTATTCTTTTCAGTAAGCTTGGTCAATGGTTTAGCAATTAGTGAAAACTTCTTGATAAACCTTCTATAATACCCATCTAGACCAAGAAATTGGCGAACTTAAGTCGGCGTTGTTGGTACCGACCAATCTTTAATTGCCTTAATCTTAGCAGGATCCACACAAACACCTTCACTATCAATCAATTGCCCTAGAAATTGCACTGATTTCAACCAAAACTCGCACTTAGAGAACTTTGCATACAACTTTTCTTTCTTTAATAATTCCAATATTATCCTTAAATGCTTCTCATGTTCTTCCTTGCTCTTGGAATAAATAAGAATATCATCAATGAATACGATAACAAACTCATCCAAATACGGCTTTCACACACACGATTCATCAAGTCCATGAATAAGGCAGGCGCATTCGTTAATCCAAAAGGCATCACTTGAAATTCAAAATGTCCATATCGAGTACGGAAAGCTATTATAGGAATATCTTCTTCCCTAACTCTCAGTTGATGATACCCAGATCTCAAATCGATCTTTGAGTATACACTTGATCCTTGCAACTAATCAAACAAAATCTCGGCAATGGATTCCGGTTCTTGACAGTCAATTTGTTAAGCTCTCGATAATCAATACACATTTGAAAGGAACCATCTTTCTTCTTAACAAACAAAATAGGAACAGCCCACGGTGATGAACTCGGTCTAATAAATCCCCTATCCATCAATTCCTTCAATTGATTAGATAATTCCTTCATCTCAGACAGCGCTAAACGATACGGTGCACGGGCAACTGGCGCAGCTCCCGACACTAAATCAATACGGAACTCCACTTCACGATGCGGTGGTAATCCTGATAAATCCTTAGGAAAAACTTCAGGATACTCTCAAATCACAGGCACATCCTCCAGTTTCCTTTCGTTCACACCATCATTACTTATATGGGCAAGAAATACATCACAACCCTGTTCTATATACCTCATCATCTTTAAACAAGAAACAACTCTCAAACGAGAAGTACACTCATCACCTTTCACCGTCAATACCCTATTCCTTAGCGGTATCTCAACAAATCTCTCTCTACAAACAATCACTGCACCATTCACAAATAACCAATCCATACCAACAATCACGCCAAAAGATACTAGTTCTATGGGCATCAAATCAATACTAAACACATAATTCCTTAACTTCAGGGAACAACCTTTTAGTATAGAACTAGTGCTAACAACCTTACCATCAGCTAACTCCACATTATAACTAGTTGTGAATCTTACTGGTTCTCTATCCAATAGATGACTGAATCTAACATCTATGAAACTTCTATTAGATCCAGAATCAAATAACACACTAGCATAACAAGCATCGAGTAAGAACGTACCAATCACCGCATTCGGCCCTTTAGGTTTGTCAGCATCTCCCACGACATATGCTGGAGCAGAAATCCCAGCAGCAACAGCAACAACATTGCCTCCCTGTCGAGTGCCAACCCTCGGACAGTTTCCTTGCTTATGTCCACGACCTCCACATCCAAAATAATTACTCACCTTGACAACATTGGCTCTAGTGACCACACCCTTGTTCTTACAGTCTGCCATTTTATGTATGGCCTTCCCACACTTGTTGTAAGCAGCTGGACAATTCCCCACATGATACAGACTGCATCGACCACACTTCGGGTTCACTTTGTTTCCTTGGGTTCTAGTAGCATCACGAACACCATCATTCCTACTAAGTTTGTATTGTTGATTCCTATTCGGTCCTTGGTTATTGTTGTTACGATAACCTCCTCTATGTTGCGCTTGGTTTGAGTGTGCAGCTTCCCACTTTCTCTTGTTCCCTTCAGCAATACTATCCTTTCTATAATGCAACTTCACATCCATCAAAGCATGAGCCATCTGACCAGCTTCATGAAAAGTCTTGGGTTTCGACGAAGTAGTCTCTCCCTTGATATTACTAGTTAAACCTCTGATATACTGCTTCATCTTCTTACGGTCATCAACAAAAGCATCGGGACACAACAAACATAAATTAGAAAACCTTTTGGTATAAGCCACAATATCATTATTCCGCAGCACGGAATGCCTCAACTCATCCTCCAACTGACCTAACTCTTCCTCAGGACAAATGTAACACCCCACTTTGATAAGTAGACCGTTACGCGTAATTATGGCGTGTCATCAAAGCATACAAGGATAAATGTCCAAAAACATTACATGACCATAGGGATAACCGAAATCAAACATCGGTTCCCAAACATAAGCCCAAAACATAATAAAGCAAAAGAAATGAATGAAAGACTATGCACGTCCTCCGAATGCTCGAGTCCGTCCTAGGGTACCTGCCGTTTTGGGACATGGAAAGGAAAGTAACGGCTGAGCAAAACGCTCAGTGCACGGATGTACAAGTAAAACATGAATAATATAAGCGTATAAGCATGAAACAGCGGAAGAAAATAAGTTTCGGATAACCCGGTTAAGTCTTAGTAAAACTGGTTTTATAGTTTGAAAAGTATTATGTTTATCTTGAAAACTGTTTATCATATTTTACCATTAGCCAATATAGGTCATGAAATATCAACGTGCATGAATACTTAGAGGGGTGACCTCGTCATGCAAATTAGAGGGGTTGCCTCTAATTTATATACTTGTTTTTTGGTAGGAGGGATCAACTCCTTGTGAAGGATGCAAGGCACACACCACATTCACACTGAGTAATCTGCTGAAAAACATGTAACTAGGAGGCACCCATACTCCCCAAATGATAAATATAATAATATGGCCAAAAGCTGAAGGGACGCCACGAGCAATCACTCTGCCGTGGGGAAGTCATAACACCAGTTCCTCTAGTGTTATGGTTATGGTACCTCTATAACTAGGTGAAACTGGTCATGCATGTATATGGCTTCAGGTATTCTAAATTAAACATAAGCAATCAAACATATAAACTTATACTATGGGAAAACAGTTGGCTGCATACGGGGAATCCTAATAAGGAAGAATGTCCATACTGAAAGGACAGGAATCCGTACCTTATGTCCAGTGAACGAAGAAGACGAACATAAGAGAGTCCTACTTCGGTATCACTAATGCTACATAAATACATACGTGTATAAGTATCTGATTACTGAATACGTAACTGGTTTTATATCATGTCTTAGCTTGTTTTGTATGTTCATGTCATGTTTTACTGTTTTAAGCTTTATACTATGTTTATCGTATATTCTGTCTATTCTGATTAAGTATTACTTGTATTTCATGTATTATTATACTTGTTGTGTAATAATAAGTAACTTTCTAAAAATAGCAGGTTTCCTAAAATAGAAAGTTTCCAAAAATAGAAAGTTACCAAAATAGAAAGTTACCAAAATAGAAAGTTTCCAAAAATAGAAAGTTTCAAAAGATAAAAAGTTTCCAAAAATAGAAAGTTTCCAAAAATAGAATTACTGCTTAAAATAGATAAGTTTCTAAAATAGAATGTTTCCTTAAATAGATTAACTGCCTTAAAAAAATAAGTTTCTAAAAATAGAAAGTTTCCATAAATAGATATAAGCTGGTTAAATAAGCTAATTATATAAGCTTAAGTGTTTTTCTTATTATTATTCTAAGTCATGTGATTATAAAGTATAGTTTATTAATTATTACATGTAAATTAAATAACTATAGGTTAAAAGTATTTAATTAAATATAACATGATTTTAATTAAATAAAGTAAAATACTTATGTTAAAACATGTATTATTAACTATTAATAATATAACCTAAGTCTTGTTAATTAATTAATTATAGTCATGGTTTTAAATAATTAATTAATTATAAAGTCTAATTAAATATAAATACTTAGGTTAAAATTCATGATTTACTAATTAAATTTATAACCTAAGTCATGTACATTAAATTAATCATGTCATGTTTTTATTAATTTAATTTAAGTTTAAATATAACTAGTGAAAATCATAAACTTGAAAAAAAATGATTCAAGAACCGGACCCGTGACTAAAAACCATGAACCGGACCCGTAACCATCACCATACCCCGACCAAAGTTAGGGTTTCCCCTTGCTTGCTGCTGCCGTGACATCATCACCACCATACCGAGACCATATGGTCTCGGTGGTGTGTAATAAGCCAAGCCGAGACCCCTAAAGGGCTCAGTTAGGCGTCGGCTACAACATAAACACCCCTAAAACCCTCGTTTGATTTACCCCATGATCATTAACATGTTTAAAATAATTGTTTTTAATTAGTTCCATTAAAACATCATGATTCATGTGATTATCAAAATCAAAACATAAAAAGAAAAGGGTTAAAAGCTATACCGAATACGTGGATCAAATAAGGACGAACACACAACGATCCTTGTAATAATTCCAAGGTTAAAATCAAACCGAATCACCCTTGTGGTGTTCTTGAAAGTTGCGGCCAAAAAAGGAGAAGGAAGAAAGAATTAGGGTTTTTACTTTTTGTGAAAATCTTGAATAATGAAAAGATATTTTTCCTTTTTCTTGTTTTGTTAAAAATAAACATGGGCTTGGCCCTTTTTCTCTTCCTAATTTCGTGGGTAATGGGGCCCACATGGGGCAACCCGAATGTTTTCTGTGTCTAAAATATTAGTGTGTTCTCGTGTTCGTAACTTACGTGTTTTAGTTAGTTACCGATCGTGACTTAATATATTTATTCATGTTCGTAATAAATATATATACAAACTTAATATTAGTTTGTGATTAATTTACGTTCATGATTTCATGTTCGTATGCTCGTGATTATAATTATTATTGGAATAATTAACGTGTGTTCATACGTAGTAAATACTTATCGTGCTATAACACGTACGTAATACTAATAATTCTTGTACGTGAAACGTAAACGTGCTATAAAAGGAAAGTTCTAATCATCTACGTACGATCTTAAAGGGTACTATTCATGGTAAAAGCATGCGGGTTTTACAACTCTTCCTCCCTAAAAAGAATAATTCGTCCCCGAATTATAGATAACGTAACTGAAAGAGAAACATACCCGAATCAAACTGAGAGGGTTTGTAAGATAAATGAACGTGCAGGTGACCTGGCAGAAGGAACGCGGAACGTGACATGTCTTGAAAGGACATGGAACGTGACGTGACTGAAAGGACATATCTAATTGATAAGAGAAAAACGGATAAGAAGTTCGGATGAACTTGTCCGTTTCCAAGTGGCTTCCCTCTTGGAACGGTTCCTTCACAAATCTTGACACAAATGATAAATCTTGGTCCTCCTGACCTTGACTTGAAATACGAAGAAGTTCTTGGTTATCAACGTAAGGTAGATCCCCTAAATTTGATCGAGGGAATAAGAATTAACGTGTAAGGGCAACTAAAACGTTATCGTGCAAAACACTCAAACTTAACTGATAATTAGCAACAATGCGCGAGACATAAAGGAACGTAGTACGTGAAAAATTTTGAACGTGACACATGAAATTTTTTTTGAACGTGATACGTGGAAAAATTTTTAATGTGATACGTGGAGATATGGTGAGTGTAGTATGAGTAAACATATCGTGATCCATGATACGTGTAACATATCTTGATCATGATATGAGGAACGTGGAATGAACATGACATGTGAAACATATCGTGAACATAGAATATAATGGCGGTAACGCCAAACGCTACAAGGTGAGACGTGGAATATGACGTGAAACGTCTATCTGAGGATAGGGAGTTATACTAAACTTGGGTCTGGCCTCTCAAGTTCTTGCAAAACTTCCCAGAATGAGAAAAATGAACGTAAAATCATAAGCTGAGATACCATCATGAACGTGAATAGTGTCATGAACGCGAGCGTGAAAGCAAGTCGTGGAATTAGAATGAAGACGTGAAGTAAATAAGGAGCACAATTGTGAATCTTTGTCTGACCCGATAACTGAGGGATTGCCAAGTGATGGATGAGCCTTGGCTGGAACATGTCTGATCAATCTGTTGGTTCCGATGTAAAACCCGCATGCTTTTACCATGAATAGTGCCCTTAAGATCGTACGTCCTAGATTAAAACTTACCTCATTTAGTATTGATCACATTCATGTGCTAATAATCAAGCAAGTGCATACGTGTATGACATGACAAGTATTGATTACGTACGAACTCATGATAAACAGTTAATAAATATGTCACGTGAACATAATTAAATCATGATCACCATTTAAAAGACGAACTAGAATAATTACGTAAATACATATAATATAATTACGAGCGTTAAGTTTACGATAAACGACACGATAGAATAAACAGAAACACTTTAAACACGATCACGTTTAACCACGAACGAAAACGAAACATCGGGACACGAGAAAGGTACGGGTACCCCATGTGGGGCCCCCATACCCACGGCACATATACCAAGGTGGGCTTAGCCCATGGACTTTTACAAGTAAAGGGGGGTAAAGAGTAAAACTAGTTTTCATTTTTCACTTTCAAGAAATAAACACAAAAACCCTAAAAGAGTTTTCTCTCCTCCTCCTTGTTCTCTCTTTGTGCCTCCACCTTAACATCACCATAGGAGGGTGATTGGTTGATTTTGATCTTAAAAACTATTGCTATAATCAGTGTTTGTTCATCCTTTTCCAAGCTACATAGTGGTATACCTTTTTAAACCCTTCTTTTTAATTCTTTTGAATCTTTGTTTATGTTCATGAATATGTTATTGTTTTCTTATTTAAACATGATAATTAAACATTGATCTAACATGTTTTGGTATTAATTAAAATCAAAGAATGATTTATAAGGGTGTTTGTTTTAGCCGCCTAGCAAAACAAACCCGAGGGGGGTTTGGTTTTCTTATTGCCGCCACCACCAAGACCATTTTAGGTCTTGGTTGGTGCTTGTGGGACCCACGGCAGCAGGGAGGCACACGTGCCCCGAGTTTGGCTCGGGGTACGGTGTCGAATTCATGCCCGATTCATGGTTCGTTGGTTAAATCATGATCTATGTTACATGTTAATTTTATGAATCTTTAACATAGGATATAAATTAATTAATAACATGAGATATTAATTAAACCATGACTTAGGTTATTCTAATTATTAATTTAGCATAATGTTAATTTAACCTAAGTATTTTATGTTATAAGTTATAATTAATTAATTATTTAAAACATGCCTATAATTAATTAATTTAGACATGACTTAGGTTATATTATTAATAATAATAATACACATTTTAACCTAACTAATTCATTTCATTTTAATTAAAACATGTTATACTTTAATTAAAATGCTTAACCTATAGTTTAATTAAAATACATGAAATAATAATTAAACTATATACTATATCTTATTGACTTAAGAAACAAGCTTATAAACACTTAGACTTATATGTTAGCTTATGTAACCAGCTTAATTCTAAATATGGAAACTTCTATTTATAGAAACTTAATTAAATAAGGCAACTAATCTATTAATGGAAACCTTCTATATATGGAAATCTATCTATTTCAGGCAGCTAATCTAATCATGGAAACCTTCTATATATGGAAACTTATTTAATTAAGGCAGCTGATCTATTTTTGGAAACTTTCTATTTTTAGAAACTAATCTATTCTAAGCAGTAAATTCTATTTTAGGAAACTTTCTATTTTTGGAAACTTTCTATTTTTGGAAACTTTCTATTTTTGGAAACTTTCTATTTTTGGTAACTTTCTATTTTTGGAAACTTTCTATTTTTGGAAACTTTCTATTTTTGGAAACTTTCTATTTTTGGAAACCTGCTATTTTTGGAAAGTTACTTATTATTACACAGTAAGTATAATAATACATGAAATACCAGTAATACTTAAACGGATTAATCAGAATACAAGATAAACACAGTTTAAGGCTTTAAACAGTGAACCATGACCTAAAACATACCAAGTCAGCTAAAATGAGACATAAAACCCAGTACGTAATCAGTAAATCGATACTTATACACGTGTGTATTCATGTAGCGTTAGTGATCCAGAAGTAGGAGTCTTTCTTCCGTTCATTCACTGGACTTGAGGTACGGGTTCCCGTCCTTTCAGTATGGACATTCTTTCCTTATTAGGATTTCCCAGTATGCAGCCAACTGCTTTCCCCAGCATTTGTTTTATTGTTTTGAACTGCTTATGTTTAATTAGCATAATCTATAGCCATATACAAGCATGACCAGTTTCACCTAGTTATGGAGGTACCATAACCATAGCATTGGAGGCACCGATGTTATGACTTCCCCACGGCGGAGTGATTGCTCGTGGCGTCCCTTTTCAGTTTTGGCCATATTATTATATCAGGTGGGGCGTATGGGTGCATCCTAGTTACATGTTTTATTCAGTATTTCATGGTGAATGTGGTGTGTGCCTTGCACCCTTCACAAGGAGTTGATCCCTCCTACCCAAACTAGTATATTGATTAGAGGCATCCCCTCTAATCAGCATGATGAGGTCACCCCTCCAAGTATTCATGCACGTGACCTTTTCATGACCTATATGGGCTATGGTATATATATGTTAAAACAGTTTTCACAAGATAAACATAAGGCTTTTCAAACTATAAAACCAGTTTTCTTGATACTTAACCAGTTTTCTCAGAACTTAGTCTTCCGCTGTTATATGTTACATGTTTACTCTATTTCATGCTATATTGTACATCCGTGCACTGAGCGTCTTGCTCAGCTGTTTTCCTTTTCATGTTCCCAAAACGGCAGGTACTCAGGGACGCTCGTAGATCTCAAACGTACGTGCATATAGATTGGAAGCTTTACTGTCTTTCTTTACTTTATGCATTTCCTTTACTTTGATACAGTTGCTATGGACATTGTTTCGTCCTTTCCTTTTACAGTATTTATGTTTGTGTGTGATGAGCTTTACTTTGGGGTTACCGATGTTTGATTCCGGTATTTCCCTTTTATGGTCGAATAATGCTTAGACATTTATCCTTGTATGCTTTGATGACACGCCATGATTATGCGTAATATTCCATTTCCAAAATGGGGTGTTACAATTATGGTATCAGAGCCAAGGTTTCGACCTGTAGGCTCTCAAATATGACCTGTGATTAGTGGGTAGTCACTACGGTCTTCCTAGAACTGACAATTGTTTTCATGCATTCATCATTTTTAAGCATACATATACATGTCATTGTTACAGGGTTTTTGTCTAAGTAATGGTTGGTACAGGACTGGCCCTATTTAGTCGCATGCGTTTTATCGAAACTTTTAGATTTGGGACCGACCCATAGGCGTCCCCTCGATATGTCTTTTATTTTGAGTGAACTGACTAGAGGCGTTCACTCTCGAGCATCAAAAGTTTTCATAAAACCGCATCATGCATTCATACAAAGATTTTCTTGCATAAATTTTTCTCGTGCAAATTTTTTTTTGCATAAATTTTTTTTTTTTTTTATGTATATATACAAGTTATATTTTATGTTTGAACTGTTAATCATATGTTTATGTTATACTGTCAGATGGTTCTCACACGCGAGCAAGAGCAGCTCAATGCTGCAATTCAGGCTGCCATGCAAGCCTTACTTCCTCAACTGAGGAATGACATTCGTGCTGAAGTCCAAGCTGCCAACAATCAGCAGCAACAGAATCAGGCACCACCTCCTCCTCCTCCCCCAGTGACACTAGCGGTATGGTTGGAAAGATTTAACAAGCTCCGTCCTAGAGCTTTTGAAAAGACTGATAGCCCCAGCGATGCTGAAAGCTGGTTGACTCACATTGAGAAAATCTTCAATGCTATGGGATGTGACCCCGCCTTCAAGGCGAGATTGGCATGCTACCGGTTTGAAGGCGATGTACTCAACTGGTGGCTAGCTTTGACGCAGTCAGAAGGAGGTGATGAATGGGTCGCTGGTTTGACATGGGCCCAATTCAAGGGGAGAGTGATGGAGCAGTTCTTTCCTAAGGCAGAGCAGGACAAACTCAAGCGAGAATACCATGGGATACGTCAGAGAGCGGGCGAGAATAGCAACGAATTCATGCAGCGCTTTCTTCGCTTGGCTGGTTTTCTGGGAGCAGCAGCTGGTACTCCTGAGGAGCAGGCACACCATTTTAGGTGGGCACTTCGCACCTCGGTCGCGAACAATCTGGTATGTGCTACGTTCAATACAGTAGCACAAGTGGCCGACGCAGCAAGGAAGCTTGAGATGTTGCAGGAACGCGATGAGTTCGGGGAAGCTGAAAGACCCGACAAGAGGTAAACATTTCGTGTTCTATCGATAACCAGATCGCATCCTATCATTATATGTTCTATAATCATCTCTTAAACTGTATCTTCCAGGCAGAAAACTGGGGACCGGTCTCAGTCGGCTACCCAGCAGCAGACTCATCAGCCCAAAGGAAACGGTCACAATAACGACCGTTCTGTTGTGGAAAGGCGCAACGGTAATGATAATTACCGTAACAATGTGGGACACTCCAACAACAGCAGGTCCTACTATTTACGCATCTTATTATGATTTCATGTTATATCTCTCATGCTGACACTATATTAACCTCTACCAGGAACCACGGTAACGGGAAGGACCAGAACCACAGGGGTTCTCAGCCTAGCCGTTCAGCTAACACTGGTAAACATCTTATGACGCTTACGTCCTATACTCGTGCATATACTTTATTCTTAACACGTTTTGTCATCAGCAGGCCCTCAGCAAGCAAGGACTCCTGCTGGAGGATTCACTCATCCTCTTTGCAATACTTGCCATCGCAGACACCCTGGCCCATGTCGTCGTGATTCCGACGCGTGCTACAAGTGCGGCCTCCCTGGCCATCGTATGAGAGATTGCCGTAAGGGTGAAATGGAGGGTACTTCGGGTCATGCTGATACTAAACCGCCTCCTACCACTAGGCGTGTCTACACGACATCGCGCGATCAGGCAAACAAATCTACAGGTACCATTACTGGAATTTTGTATATGTACGGCCAAGCTACATGTGTTCTTTTCGACACGGGTGCCACTCATTCAGTTATTTCCACTACTTATGCTAAGAACATCAGGACACTTCCCTTGCCATTAGAAAATAAGCTTACCATTTCCACGCCTCTGAGGGACTCTGTATTAATAACTCATGTATACAAGAGTCTTCCTCTAGAGTTTGACGATAAAGTTCGTGCAGTAGATGCACTTCCCCTAGACATGATTGAGTTCGATATGATTCTTGGCATGGACTGGCTATCCAGGCACCATGCTACCATAGACTGCCACTCATATCGGGTGATCTTCGGCGACATTAATGCACCAGAGTACATTCATAACGGGTTCATACCCGGACGGTCTGTACAAGTGATATCTACCTTGCAAGCACGTGCGTTACTGTCACATGGCTGCGAAGGTTATCTAGATACGGTTCACGACATGGATGCTGAATCCCCACCGATTCAGGATCAACCGGTAGTTTCGGAATTTCAAGACGTCTTCCCAGATGAACTTCCAGGTATACCACCTGCACGAGAAGTGGAGTTCAACATCGACCTTGTTCCAGGAGCCGAGCCAATCTCTAAGGCTCCGTATCGTATGGCTCCCATAGAGCTAAAAGAACTAAAGGACCAACTGCAGGAACTTCTTGAACGAGGGTTCATTAGACCAAGCGCATCTCCATGGGGCACACCGATCTTGTTCGTTAAGAAGAAGGACGGAAACATGCGACTCTGCATTGACTACCGTGAACTTAATAAGATTACCATCCGCAATAGATATCCACTACCACGTATAGATGATCTGTTTGACCAACTTCAAGGAGCCAAACACTTCTCAAAGATCGATCTAAGGTCAGGCTACCATCAGCTGAGGGTTAAAGAGCAGGACATTGCTAAGACTGCTTTTCGTACCCGCTATGGCCATTATGAGTTTGTGGTCATGCCATTCGGCCTGACTAACGCTCCAGCAGTATTCATGGATCTGATGAACAGAATCTTCCATGAATTCCTTGATAAATTTGTCATTGTATTCATCGATGACATCCTGATTTTCTCAAAGTCCACGGAGGAACACGAAGACCATCTTCGTACGGTACTACAGATTCTTCGTCAGAAGCAGCTGTATGCGAAATTCTCCAAGTGTGAGTTCTGGTTAAACAAGGTGGCATTCTTAGGTCACATTGTATTAGCAAAAGGGATCACTATGGACCCAGCGAAGGTTGAGGCTATCACTAAATGGCCAAGACCAACGTCGGCGACAGAAGTCTGCAGTTTCTTAGGCTTAGCTGGATATTATCGCAGATTCGTGGAGAACTTTTCCCGCTTGGCACTACCTCTCACCAAACTGATGCGAAAAGGAGAGAAATTCGTCTGGACGGAAGATCGAGAGAAGAGCTTCGAAGACCTAAAGCAGAAGTTAGTATCTGCACCTATTCTTACTCTCCCATCTGGTACAGGTGGATTTCAGATCTATAGCGATGCATCGGGGAAGGGACTGGGCTGTGTTCTCATGCAACATGGGAAGGTGATCGCGTATGCTTCACGGCAGCTTAAGCCCTATGAAGAAAACTACCCTACGCATGACTTGGAACTTGCTGCAGTGGTGTTCGCATTGAAGATATGGAGGCATTACTTATACGGAGAATCATGCGACATTTTCACGGATCACAAGAGCTTGAAGTATATCTTCACACAGCGAGAATTGAACATGAGACAAAGGAGATGGTTGGAACTGTTGAAGGATTATGATATTAACCTACAGTATCATCCCGGGAAAGCTAATGTAGTAGCAGATGCACTCAGCAGAAAGTCCGGAATGATCAACGGCATTAAGATCAAGGAACAAAACATAAGAGACTTGGAGCGGCTAGACATCGAAATCATGGTACGTGGGCAGCACGGATACTGGGCGAATCTTAGAGTAGAACCTGATTTACTGACTAGGATCAAGGAAGCGCAGAAGGATGATGGAGAGATTTGGGCGATAATTCAGAATTTAGAGAAGCAGACGGAATTCAGAATGGACGTAGACGGTATCGTTTGGCAGGGCACGAGACTTTGTGTTCCTGACAATCAAGAACTCCGGGAAGCATTGTTAGCTGAAGCTCACAGCTCCCCATTTTCTATACATACTGGGTCGACAAAAATGTACCATGACATCAGACAGCACTTTTGGTGGAGTGGTATGAAACAGGATGTAGCCACTTATGTCTCCAACTGTCTTACCTGCCAGCAGGTTAAGATTGAACATCAGCGATCGGGCGGTCTCCTTCAACCGTTGGATATTCCAGAGTGGAAGTGGGACAAAATCACCATGGATTTTGTTACCGGTCTTCCGCCTACCAAGAAGAAGCACGATGCTATTTGGGTCATTGTTGATCGACTCACCAAATCAGCTCATTTCTTACCAATACGCAAGGAAGATCTGGTAAGTAAACTCGCAGATACTTACAGAAGGGAGATCATGAGACTCCACGGCACTCCCTCCAGCATCGTCTCAGACAGAGATCCTCGTTTCACGTCGCGATTCTAGAAAGGTCTGCAAAAAGCTTGGGGTACACAACTTAAGCTGAGTACGGCCTTTCATCCTCAAACGGACGGACAGTCGGAGCGAACAATTCAGACATTGGAAGATATGTTAAGGTCGTGTGCGTTGGAATGGACAGGTGATTGGGACGATTACATCTGTTTAGTCGAGTTTGCATACAACAACAGCTGGCACGCAAGTATCAAATGTGCTCCTTTCGAGATGTTGTATGGCAGAAAGTGTCGCGCTCCAACTTGCTGGGATCAAGTGGGAGAGCGAACACTCGAAGGACCAGAGATTATAGAAATGACCAATGAGAAGATTGAGGTAGCTAAACAGAAATTGCAAGAAGCACGGTCACGTCAGAAGAGTTACGCCGATAAGCATCGTAGGGACATACATTTTAATGAGGGAGATCACGTCTTCCTCAAGGTTTCGCCGGCATGTGGTGTTAAACGCTTCGGGATCAAAGGAAAACTTAGTCCTCGTTTCATCGGACCTTTTGATATCATTGAACGAATCGGTGAAGTATCTTACCGATTGGCGTTACCTCCTCAGCTTTCGCACGTCCATAACGTGTTCCATGTGTCCTTACTCAGAGGGTACAATTATCATCCCCTTCACATGGTTCAGTATCCACTAGAACAGATACGTGAAGATCTCACTTTTATAGAAGAACCCGAACGAGTACTCGACAGGCAAGAACGAGTCATGAGAAGGAAGACGATTCCTTTCGTCAAAATCCTTTGGAGGGACCATACCGAGCGGGAAGCCACTTGGGAAACAGAGGAGTCTATCCGGGCTTCTTACCCTCACTTCATATTTTGAGTTCGGGTATGTTACTTCTTTTCAGCTTACTTTATCTATAATTCGGGGACGAATTATTCTTTTTAGGGGGGAAGAATTGTAAAACCCGCATGCTTTTACCATGAATAGTTCCCTTAAGATCGTACGTCCTAGATTAAAACTTACCTCATTTAGTATTGATCACATTCATGTGCTAATAATCAAGCAAGTGCATACGTGTATGACATGACAAGTATCGATTACGTACGAACTCATGATAAACAGTTAATAAATATGTCACGTGAACATAATTAAATCATGATCACCATTTAAAAGACGAACTAGAATAATTACGTAAATACATATAATATAATTACGAGCGTTAAGTTTACGATAAACGACACGATAGAATAAACAAAAACACTTTAAACACGAGCACGTTTAACCACGAACGAACACGAAACATCGGGACATGAGAAAGGTACGGGTACCCCATGTGGGGCCCCCATACCCACGGCATATATACCAAGGTGGGCTTAGCCCATGTACTTTTACAAGTAAAGGGGGGTAAAGAGTAAAACTAGTTTTCATTTTTCACTTTCAAGAAATAAACACAAAAACCCTAAAAGAGTTTTCTCTCCTCCTCCTTGTTCTCTCTTTGTGCCGCCACCTTAACATCACCATAGGAGGGTGATTGGTTGATTTTGATCTTAAAAACTATTGCTATAATCAGTGTTTGTTCATCCTTTTCCAAGCTACATAGTGGTATACCTTTTTAAACCCTTCTTTTTAATTCTTTTGAATCTTTGTTTATGTTCATGAATATGTTATTGTTTTCTTATTTAAACATGATAATTAAACATTGATCTAACATGTTTTGGTATTAATTAAAATCAAAGAATGATTTATAAGGGTGTTTGTTTTAGCCGCCTAGCAAAACAAACCCGAGGGGGGTTTGGTTTGCTTATTGCCGCCACCACCAAGACCATTTTAGGTCTTGGTTGGTGCTTATGGGACCCACGGCAGCAGGGAGGCACACGTGCCCCGAGTTTGGCTCGGGATACGGTGTCGAATTCATGCCCGATTCATGGTTCGTTGGTTAAATCATGATCTATGTTACATGTTAATTTTATGAATCATGAACTTAGGATATAAATTAATTAATAACATGAGATATTAATTAAACCATGACTTAGGTTATTCTAATTATTAATTTAGCATGATATTAATTTAACCTAAGTATTTTATGTTATAAGTTATAATTAATTAATTATTTAAAACATGCCTATAATTAATTAATTTAGACATGACTTAGGTTATATTATTAATAATAATAATACACATTTTAACCTAAGTAATTCATTTCATTTTAATTAAAACATGTTATACTTTAATTAAAATGCTTAACCTATAGTTTAATTAAAATACATGAAATAATAATTAAACTATATACTATATCTTATTGACTTAAGAAACAAGCTTATAAACACTTAGACTTATATGTTAGCTTATGTAACCAGCTTAATTCTAAATATGGAAACTTCTATTTATAGAAACTTAATTAAATAAGGCAACTAATCTATTAATGGAAACCTTCTATATATGGAAATCTATCTATTTCAGGCAGCTAATCTAATCATGGAAACCTTCTATATATGGAAACTTATTTAATTAAGGCAGCTGATCTATTTTTGGAAACTTTCTATTTTTAGAAACTAATCTATTCTAAGCAGTAAATTCTATTTTAGGAAACTTTCTATTTTTGGAAACTTTCTATTTTTGGAAACTTTCTATTTTTGGAAACTTTCTATTTTTGGAAACTTTCTATTTTTGGTAACTTTCTATTTTTGGAAACTTTCTATTTTTGGAAACTTTCTACTTTTGGAAACTTTCTATTTTTGGAAACCTGCTATTTTTGGAAAGTTACTTATTATTACACAGTAAGTATAATAATACATGAAATACCAGTAATACTTAAACGGATTAATCAGAATACAAGATAAACACAGTTTAAGGCTTTAAACAGTGAACCATGACCTAAAACATACCAAGTCAGCTAAAATGAGACATAAAACCCAGTACGTAATCAGTAAATCGATACTTATACACGTGTGTATTCATGTAGCGTTAGTGATCCAGAAGTAGGAGTCTTTCTTCCGTTCATTCACTGGACTTGAGGTACGGATTCCCGTCCTTTCAGTATGGACATTCTTTCCTTAATAGGATTTCCCCGTATGCAGCCAACTGCTTTCCCCAGCATTTGTTTTATTGTTTTGAACTGCTTATGTTTAATTAGCATAATCTATAGCCATATACAAGAATGACCAGTTTCACCTAGTTATGGAGGTACCATAACCATAGCATTGGAGGCACCGATGTTATGACTTCCCCACGGCGGAGTGATTGCTCGTGGCGTCCCTTTTCAGTTTTGGCCATATTATTATATCAGGTGGGGCGTATGGGTGCATCCTAGTTACATGTTTTATTCAGTATTTCATGGTGAATGTGGTGTGTGCCTTGCACCCTTCACAAGGAGTTGATCCCTCCTACCCAAACCAGTATATTGATTAGAGGCATCCCCTCTAATCAGCATGATGAGGTCACCCCTCCAAGTATTCATGCACGTGACCTTTTCATGACCTATATGGGCTATGGTATATATATGTTAAAACAGTTTTCACAAGATAAACATAAGGCTTTTCAAACTATAAAACCAGTTTTCTTGATAATTAACCAGTTTTCTCAGAACTTAGTCTTCCGCTGTTATATGTTACATGTTTACTCTATTTCATGCTATATTGTACATCCGTGCACTGAGCGTCTTGCTCAGCCGTTTTCCTTTTCATGTTCCCAAAACGGCAGGTACTCAGGGACGCTTGTAGATCTCAAACGTACGTGCATATGGATTGGAAGCTTTACTGTCTTTCTTTACTTTATGCATTTCCTTTACTTTGATACAGTTGCTATAGACATTGTTTCGTCCTTTCCTTTTACAGTATTTATGTTTGTGTGTGATGAGCTTTACTTTGGGGTTACCGATGTTTGATTCCGGTATTTCCCTTTTATGGTCGAATAATGCTTAGACATTTATCCTTGTATGCTTTGATGACACGCCATGATTATGCGTAATATTCCATTTCCAAAATGGGGTGTTACATCCGAAATCCATGCGGATGTAAGGATTGTCCCTACTTGATCAAACTGTTTGCAATAACCCAGAGAGCATCATGCTTCTTCTGAGTTTTCGTTAAACTGGTAACCCAAATCCGTGGAGATCTTGTCCCATTTCAATTCACAATTTCAGATGATGAAAACATCCCAGTCTGTTGGTGTCCTATCTTAACCTGTTGGTATGTCAGGTACCTAGATATGAACGTAACTGTCTCTTGCTTCGTAGTACTTGATACATAGGAGTTTGCGAAACTCTGAGTCTCTGAATCTAGACTTCTCCTAGCGTAGGATTTTCTAGAACACCTAATGCAGTGTAGGGTTCTCTCCTTTACGCATAAGCTGAGTCATGGTAAGATTAACCGTAGAAACCTATGTGATTCAGCGTGTCACTGTAATCAAACAGATTTGATATTGGAAAATTTTCCCAGGTAAAATTTTTCTTGTCATAAAATTTGCAACATAGTGTAGATGTGGTCTTCCTGTTCTTCTCTAGGCTTAGAGGAAATCAGGTTATCCTCAATGAAAACACTGATGAATTTGCTTATGAGTTCATGGAAACTCATTCTTATAATGCCGTTGGAGCATTGATGAGACTAATTCAAAATCATAAATCTAGCATGACCGAGTCGTGCACGAATAGCAGTCATGGACATGTCCTGCTCTTTCACTCGTCACTATTGGCAACATGATCATGAATACGATCTTGAAAAAAATGCTTAACACCATACGGTTGATTGGACATGTCGTCAATACGTGGAGGAGAATAACGGTTATGAATGGTGATTTGTTTAAATCGACGGTAGTTGACACATAATCGAATGGTACCTTCCTTCTCTTTGTAGTTTCTTCTAGAATGTATGGGAGAATTTTGGAATAATCAACTGGCTACGCGTAAAAGGACTTCAGTGGTCGTGTCTTAACTGACAACTATAAATTTTAGCAGTCGTGGCTAACAAAGCACGTGCTTGGAAAGCATAGATAATTTGTACAGATTTTCCTGATAGAAAACCATGCTGAGTGTATTCAGGAGCCTGAATATTACTGTACAAAATCATGAATCATAGCATGGTGTGTGGTTAGTAGTCCATAATTAGGATTAACTTCAACTCGCATCTGTCCGAGGAAATGCGTTAGCAACTTGGATCTTATCAGTAGACTGAAGGAAAACCTTCGTATACATGAGTGATACGAATGGCGTCCTTCATGGTCATGAATCTATGAGATATGGGTACAAGAAATGGAAGTGTCATCGGGCAACATGACAGTTCTCACTGATGCACCGGTAATGGTACTGAAATTCTTGTGGCCTGATTAATACATGGCACAACAAAATGGATATCCCTTGGGAGGGTACCTTGGATTTCTTAGAAATCTTCCATAATTGGACGTGAGTCATGTGTCTTGACTCGTGTCTTGGAAATATAAGCATGACATATGTCTTGACTGGTGTCTTGACAGGTGTCTTCAAAAAGTATACGTGAGACATGTGTCTTGACTGATGTCTTGACATGTGTCTCGAGATGTGAAACAATAGAACTACAATATTAGGTTATTACGCCAAATTTGGCGGATCGGTTGGACTACTAATCCTTTGTATTTCTGATCACGTTCGTGGCTAGAGCTTGTAGGATAGTTTTTGTGATAGTAGTTATTACTATCGTCTTGTCTGTTAGTTCCATGACGGTCATTCTCATGACTATGATTCATATAACTATTCAACTGAGTGGCCGACTAGTATCGACTTTCACTCATATGACTGAAACGAAAAATGAATGATGTGTTACATGTAACTAAGAAATAGGGACAATGATTGATGGGACTCGTCTGGTGGTGAAGCATCTTCTCGTCCAATTGCTTTGATTTGACGCCTTTGTCTTCGTCTTGTAGGATCTTCAGGTTGTGAACAGCATCCGCATCTCGTAGCGTCTCCTAAAATCAGTAGCATCAACCTTTAGTAAAATCTCCAAGTTATGTGCGGCATCAACAATCTTGTAGAATATCAGCAAGTGAACATACACCTAAGATGATTCAGAATCGACTAGTGAAAACTCGTGAAGTATTGCAAGTGAAATACACATGGATTAATGTACGTGTAATACACATGAAATACGGTACATGGAGCACACATGGAATGCACATGTGTTAGCCCTATATTTTATATAGTCAAACAAGAATGTAATAGGTCATCTTAGTCGTTAAAAGGTCTTGTATTGTAATAGGTTAGTCGGGAAAACCGGGCTTGGACTTTAAGCTAATATTGTCTAAGTTAGGGGCGTAAGCCCAAGACTAAGCCAAGCCCGGCCCAAGTCACAAACCCACGGCCCATGGAAAGCCCATTGGTTCGTGGGTATATAACCCTCTTTCACATGTGAAAGAGGGTGTTGGTTCATTTCATAAAACACATAGTTTTAGTGTAAACCTTCCACTTCTCTCTCTACTTTCTCTTTCTACTTTTCTTCTCTTTCTCTCTCTAAGAATCTTGTGTTATGGATTAAATGGGAACAACATTTGGTATCAGAGCCTATAGTGGATAGGTGATTGAAGATTCGTGTGTTGTGTTCTTCATTTTTTTCATGCCTATTTTGATCCAAAAAACTCACGTACCAAAAATTTTCTTGTGTTTATATGGCTTATTCTTGATACAAATCATCTACTTACTATTGGTAGTGATTTGGTATTGTTCTTTTGGTTAAAAACACAAAATTTTTGGGTGCTTGATTCATTTTTAGGCTAAAAATCACGAATTTGGTGTGTTCTAGTACTATCCGAGAAAAGGGGTATTTTGATTCCTTGGTACGATCTGACTTTGTGTTTGCATAAACCCTGGGGGTTTCTACTTGCGATCCATAGTCACGATCTAAGACTACGATCTAACTACGATCACTAGTACGATCCAAAGTACGATCCAGACTACGATTGCTCAGTACGATCACAATACGATCTGGGAGTACGATCTAGCAGAGTACGATCACGGCTTCGATCAGGTTACAATCACTCCGTAAGATCTATAGTGTGATCCCTCACTGCGATCACTCATCACGATCATAGAGTACGATCACCAAGTACGATCAGAGTACGATCCGACTGCGATCTTGAAGTACGATCATAGTGCGATCAGACCACGATCATAGAGTACGATCAGAGTGCGATCAGAGTGCGATCTAAGAGTGCGATGGGTCACATTGCGATGGACAGATAAATTTTGTTTGAGCAATTTTTAGATTTAGCCACTATCTAGACTAGTCTCGGAACATAGTTTACACGAAGATTAAAAAATTTTTAGGTCAAGTAAATTCAAATTTTTTCCCTACTAGTTTTTGGCTATTTCTAACTCAATTTCAAAATTTGGCGAAACAAAATTTTTCGGCTTACCGTTTTGTCGGACTGAGGAATTTATTGTCGGACTGAAGATTCTCGGAACTCTACGAAATTTCAACCACACCTCATCACAACAAATCCACTAAGATCTGCAATTCATTCACAAGTATTCACAATGTCTAACAACAACATCAACATTGCAACTGCTAATCAAATTCGTTTGGAACAAGGTGGCAACGGTAATCCACCTGTGCTCACTGCCGGTTGTTACGTTCAATGGAGATCTCGTTTTCTCAGATTTCTCGACGGAAAAGAAAACCGAACTGCTCTTCGTCACTGCCTTGAGAATCCACCTCCAGTTTTTGAATTCAAACCAATTACCACACAGGCAGAGGATGGTACTTCATCAACTATCCGAGCTATGGAGGATTTTGACACATGTTCTGCTGAGAAAAAGAAACTCCTCCAAGCTGAAGCTGATGCTGTAAATTTCATACTCACTGGAATTGATAACGATATCTATTCCACAGTTGATGCATGTCCTAATGCTATGGAAATGTTGTAACACCCCCAAATTTATACAACTCAATACAGCGGAAGACTCGTTGGTGTTACGGGATAACACATTACTCACATCATAGACAACGCATAAAAATCGCGTCGTTTAATAATAAAGCATTTCCATTCATAAATATCAAAGTTACATAGGTCCCAATTCATATTATTTCATACAAAGTTTTACAAAGCATTTGAATGGAAATTATTGTTTAAGTGCGGGCCATGAATTCTTGTTGTCTTCCTGAGAATTACCTTCAAGTACCTGAGATAAAACATGTTAAAAGAAAAGGTCAGCGATAACGCCGAGTGAATTCCTAGAGTTTAATAAATTCCATCAATATAACATCGGTATAAAATTATTACCGAAAATCATTTTGTACAAATCTTTGTAATAGGCCATAAAATAGCCAAAGTCATTTTTATATAAATCCTTATCGAAAATCATAATATAGGCATTTGCCTTAAAAATCATTATACGAGTCAATGTCGTAAAAACATCATACAATACGTCTTATGACGTTGTATTAAGTTAAATAAAAACCGTTATATGAATATGGTTACGAAAACCAAAACACGAACATAATATCAATAGTATGACCCCGTATTGCTAGTCAGGCAATACATCGTAATTCGGTGCGTACAACAGTATTTCGTTAATTGGATTATTATAAGCCGCATGACATTGTTACCTTACTACAACAAAAAACGGGTAGCTAGCCCGAAACTCATTTGCCCATCTAAATTAGTGTGTCGTCACAAAGGTCACGCTATGTAAATCTTCTCATACATAAATTCGCTTACCAATCAATGTGGCACGACGGGGATCAACCGTCAAGGCGCGAACTGGGGTGATCGTCCCCAAATAGTACTATTATATGCATAAGCGTCTACCAAATCCCGGTAGTTCACAAGTCATGCTAATGGAACTTTTAGTGACATAAACTAACTTTAATAATCCATTTTATCTCATCTATCGGGTCACAAAATCATTCATCGGGTCATACAATCATTCGGGTCCAAATCAATAAACAAGCAATCGGGACAAATGGTGTCCTATTTTATCAGAACTAACATGTTATCTCCCTCGCGGGTTTATAAACATTTCCTAAAAACATTTAAAAGAGTGCGAGGCTATGAACTCACGTTGATGTGGGAAGGCGATTATCGGCGATTTGGATGTACGGTACGTGCTTCAATCACGGAAACCTAGACAAATAATACTCGTCTTAGACTCTTTTCCAATGACGTTATAAAAATAACAATTATGTATACATATGATGATTTTATATATATGATGATCAAGTGGGTTTACATATTCTCTTTTACTCATTTTAGTTGTTTATGTATTGGTAACTTCTTACTAGTTCACTAGTTTTACCTATTTACGTGTTTTAGGTCCAATAAGCTTATTGTAAGTTCATTACCTTGTATTAATCCATTTTATACTTGTATTATCAGTATTTACATTTTACATGTTGGGACCAAATGGGTTAAGCCCAATAAATAAGCTTATAAGTGTTTTAGTCCATTTTGTTGTATTATTAGTCCAATAACGTTAACTTAGCCCGTTAATGTCCGTATGTTATATAGTTCGGGTTTTATCGGTTTTTACTTGTTATATATGCTTATATATATCAGTATATGAGTTTATAAAAGTTTACATTAGACGGGTCCAACCGTCTAAGTTTAATTTAACAAAAACGTTAATTTTACGATAATAGCTGAAAAAGTCGTAAAAATCATGTTTAAAGTTTTATAACTTATAAAACTTATCAAACTACCATCCATTTTTATAAAATGTTCACTTATTTATCCTTATACATATTTATATAAATGTATTATATGAGTTAGTGGGTTTTTAATTCACATTTTATACTATTTTTATTTGAGTGCTTATATAATACTATTATACTTTAATTTTCCAAAATCTGATTTTTATTTTCATGTTCACCAAAACTGCCATATCTAGAGTTCTATATGGTGATAGAAGCTCAAATTTTTATGACATAAACTACATGATATGTGCTCCATTTTACTCGTCTGTAGCTACTGTTGAATCAGCCTCTAAGTATTTTCTAAAAATCGTCCAAAACAGTGAACTCAGATTTGTACTCTAAACTTGTTTTGATCATATCTCACTCATCCTAATGATTCCATTGCATGGCCAACTCTCACATGTGTACAAGACTCATAGCTTACTTTATATTAATATATTCAAGCCATTTTATCAGTTTATCATATGATCTTTTACTGTTTTATACAGCCATCAATTTTAAGCATGATTTTAACCTTTTTACATATGGTTTTTCATCTTTTTACCCATGATTATCAACACCAAATCCCCACACAATATTTTTATCATCATATATCATCATACATATATACATATAAGAAGAAAATACATGATTACATAATCAAAATTAATAAAAAGGATGGGGAGGACAATCTTTATACCACCATGATGATGTAGGTTGTGATCAAAACATGGATTTTGATGGAGAAACTTGTGATAAATCAAGATCATCTTCAAGACTACCATTCTTCATGAACTTCTTGTGGAAAATCAGCCATACGACTCCATAGAAACTCCTCCTTGGATGTTATAATCACCTCAAATCTTCAAGGCTTCAAAAGGGCTCCATCATGTGTGTAAATAACATGAGATTTCATGGTTAATTTTGATCAAAATGGGTGATATGGGTGTAAAAGTGGACGGCAAGATAGAGAGGAATGAGAAAAAGATGAAGTTGTTTGCATGTTGAATAATGGAATGAGTGGTTTGGTTAATGGTTTTGCTAAGTTGGTGGCTTACATTGTAAGCTAGAATGACATGTGTAGTAACTTAGCTTACACTTGACACCAAGGTTGGTGTGGTGTAGCAAGTTGGCCGTCCCATGTGTGTAGTGGGGTGGGATAAATTAGTTTGTCCCATCTCACTAATTTACGGGTATTCCTCGATTCTAGTTACCTCGATTTGCGTGCCCTCGGGTCGTTTTACGAAAAACATTTTTATAAATTATTAATCAACGGCACAAAACAAATCTAATAAAAATTGTCTCATCGAAAACGGAGTTCGAAAACGTAAATACGTAATCCTAAGGTTTCCGGTTTGGTCGTAAAGGACGTTAAATTAAAATCGTAAGTCCTAATCTCTTCTCGTAAATTTGTGAGTTTATGAACCAACTCAAAAATTAAAATCCCAAAATAATATTCAAGGATAAATTTATTTTCTAAAATGTCAGACTGTCACCAAAGACGGTGTATGTAAACGTGAGTACGTAACGTAGAATCCTCCGGTTTAGACGTAGTCGATGCTACTTCAAGACGTAAATCTAAATTTCTTCCCAAAAATAAGTGAGTTCATAATATAACATTAAAATAATGTTTTTAAATAATATTTGAGAATAAAATATCAACCATAAATTGACAGATTGTCACAGCATTTACCCCTAAACAGGATCTTTGTCCTCAAAGATCATCTTACTACTCGCTTCTTATAGAGTTAAAGCCATGTGGGTATTTCCTCCACATTCGGTCTTTTCTCACAAGTGTAATTTATTACAATACGCGAGTTTCATCAAACATAACTACGGAAATAAGATCAGGCTTATTGTTGACTTACTTTCTCTATCCATGATGTTCACGGGTTTCTGATGAATGCAACTTTTCGCCGATCTAAACATTACTAAGAAACAATCATATATTCACTTGATAGACATTTTATCAAGTTCAATATACGAAACATAATTCACGCAGCTCTTGAAGTCCTAGGGTAGATCCAGCTTATATGCCTTTCAAACCAACTTTTACATCATCTCAATGGTCCCATACAACGGGGACTTATATCCCATGATCTTCCAGATCATCAATTCATTTTTCCATAGTTAAAATTGTTGGCATAACTTTGCTACCCATCTGGCACTTCAAGATCTACATTTCATATTCACATAACCTCCTGTCTACTACCGGCAGTCAATAATCAGATCCTAATTTCAACAATCATTTCAGGTCTCGCGGGTTGGGTATTTTGCAAGGTTAGGTTCGCCATCATAGGAAACCTTAAACCTAAAAGACATGTCCAACTCACAATGGGTGTATGTCGGGTGTCTTCATCCCAACTCCTTCTTACAGATGCTCTTATATCTAGATCCTAACAAGATTCGATCTTGATCCTAATACGATGATTATCAATGATAATCTTTCCAATGGAAAGCGATTATATGGTTTATTACCAAAGGTAAATCATTCAAACATAGAACAACACTTATAGTATTTTGTATCGCTACTTTACCTCGTCCCTTCGATTTGGGGTGTTAAACAGTACTCTCTTCAAGATTCGTTCTCAATGACTCCTGAGCAAATCTCTAGAAATTCGATGCGAAGCGAGGATCTTGATAGAGATAATCGATACAGGCACACCATGTTTACACAACTCCATTAAATACAAAAGAGTCAATTTCTTCATCAAGAATCTATCATTAACAGGAATGATATTAGCAAATTTGGTCAGTTTGTCGACGATGACCCAAATCGAATCAAATTCAGATGATGACCTTTGCAACAGTTTAGACGTTTACTAATGTATGAGGCGGTGTCTGCCTTCATAATTTGCAATTAGTACAACTTCTTCAGACAAAGATACTTTTAGTCAGAAATGTCATAAATCGAATACTTATACTTACAAGATTCCAACATAACTATATCTCAAAATCTCCATATTTAGGCAACCACAAGTGGCCTTTTAATCATTTAACGCCATCGGCTTCTCAATTCTAATGGTTCATATTTGCCGTGAAACCTTTCACTATTTATATTATCCTTCTTACAAACATTGTTTATTTTTATACCGTTCGGCAATTTATTTTGCACCTTCATTATTAAGGAACACAATCCTAATTGATTCTTTATCCTTTTTATATAATGTGTCAGTATCTATATTCACTTTCTCCTGATGAAATATATATAACATGACCGTATTAATTCAAAATTTCTTTCTTCATATCTTCTATGTTTTAGTTTCATCTCAACTATTACTTTTATCTGTTTTACTCAATCCGACGTCTAAAGCGTCGATAATTATTACAATTAATTAAATATTAATTATTAAATTTTTATGAAGCATGACGTAAAAATTTTAATTTTCTTAGTTTGACCAATTATAAAAATGTTCAAAATAAATTTGAATTTAATTAACAAGATTTTTGTTGATTTATCGAAAATAATTAAAATAATTAATAAGATCCGTAAATGTTCGAAAAATATTTGGTTATACTGTGGTCAAAATTTTCTTAGTTTGAAAAGCGTAAATTATCGTTTCAAATTTCAAGTCATGGTTTAAATGGTTTCCTCAACCCCTCTTAGGTTGTCTTGAGGTATATACCAACATTTACCCCTAAACTGGAGTTTAGTTAAATGTTCTGGGTATAAGGGAATAATCCCTCAAAAGTTCTTTTTGATAAAACATTTGTCAAAACATATTTGCACTTTTCTTTTTGGGTATAACCCAAAGCCTTAATGGTTCCAATTTCTGAAGAGTCAATATATTCCATTTTCTATTAATCACATGGTTAAATCAAGTAAAGGATTAAGTCTTAAGTCATATGTTAAATATTCAAAGTACAGGTTTTCGTTGTTCGGCCAATTCAGGGCAATCTATAAATAATTATTAACTCATTCTTATTCTTATAAATAAACAAATGGTCCTTAATGATCACAAGCATGAATTTATCAAATTACAGCCTACACACGTGATTCACCAAATTTATGAATGCTACATGTGTATTAGTCAATCCAAACGACATCACGTGAAACTCATAATGTTCATTACAAGTACCAGATGTAGTGATTGGAATAGATAATCTTTTCCGCGGACGCGAAGTTGATGATAACCATGCCGTGGATCAAACCTTGAATATACGCTAGAACCTTGTAAATGATCGAACAAATCTTCCATTTCGAGTTATGGATATCGTTTTCGATTGTCAATTTACCCAGTTCATAGTAATCTATAAATATAAGGAATGATAACTCCATAGCTCTTCATGACGACGAGCTCGGTAGAATAAAATCTTTTTTCGACAACTCTCTCAGTTGTAAGGTAATTCCTTTAATTCAGATGGTGCTGACGTACAGTGCACAAGCCACATGTGCAGCACCGGAAATATAATCAATACCAATTTCAACTTGCCTTAATGGCGAAAGTCTAGGTAATTCATCAACAAATACCTCCTAAAGTTTCAGATAACGGAAACATCTTTTAATACATTCACTTTTAAGTTATTTCTAGATTATAATATCTATGACTATTTCACAATCATTCATGGTATAATTTTAAGTCTAAATACAGGATATGGTCATCCATCAAGAATTATTTAGATCACTTTTGATAATCAATATCTTATCATTTAGGGGAATTCTACTCGAGTTCCCATCAATTAAGACAATGTCGTCATGTCATAATCAATCAATCCATTCTACTGGCACTGCCAACTTTTCAGTTTTATTGCCGTCGATAAGATGTGAACTTCTCAAAAGACTAATAATAATTCATAATCCTTCACAAATTCAAGGATATATGGAGACATAACTAACCTTAAAAGAGTAAGGTCAACGCATAATCTACGCGAGAGAATTTCAAATCAGATCAGACGAAAACATTTAACGAATATGAATATATCCCATGTTTTCATAATTTGAGTACGCATTCGAAATCTCCTCGGATCATTACCCAGGTCATTCAAATGCAATCTAATCAAAATAAATGATACGAACGTCGATACATCCAATCGGGTATCAACACTCGGTAATCAGATACTTTTCATAAGAATCTCACTACGGGAGAATTGGACAAGAAAGAATTGTCAATTGTCAAATAAGACAATTTCCACAGATGAGTAAATTCGACTCAGAAAAATAGATGCTACAGGCACATATGTAGGTGTCCCTAACATTATGTCCCTATTTTTCACTTCTTGCAGATCTCATAAAATTTTAATCTTTCACAATCTTCAAAGGAAATATAGTGTTTATTAATCAGTTTTATGGTGACTACTAATCAGCCTTGCATGGTCCATTCCAAATTGTATGTAGGCGCGCAACTATATACAATTTCAAGATTAACGATGCAATACTCAGTTCGTCAAACTTTTATCATCATAAAAACATTTTCATGCTTAATTCTTAAATAAGAATCAAAAATAAATTTACAAAGATGTTCTTTGTTATGAAAACAATTAAGTTCTCCAAGGTGTTTCATAAACAACTTTATTTCGATAACGATCACTTATAAATCTCACTTTGAATAATCCTTATAGTGATGAAAATTCAATTTCCTCAAATGATACTGTTTTTTCTTATAAAAACAATGAGTGATCTGCAAAAGAGTGATGAAAAGTTGTTCACCAAGAACTAACTACAATATGATAGGAAATGAGCTTAGCCAAATAATCATGAGGTTCATGACCTCGATGGCACTCAAAAAGAATAATCCACAACGTAACTCAAATCGAGATGAGTACTTGTTCAATGGTTGCATCACTAATGCGAACATTAGGATGAAGCAAGAAAAGATAGATAACATCGATACATGTAGAATTTAGCAATCAAAGGTAGTCTTTTCATTAATCACAAACAAGTCAAAATTGTACCGTAACACATTATGTGTCACTATGTCATACAATTCCAAGAACTCATCCTACCAACTGATGTCTCAGTTAAGTTAGGGATTATTTTTAAAAGATACCACAATGAATACTAATCTACAAGAGTCATTAGGTGTCCCACCTGTCCCGAAAGATCCATCGGTCCCAATTCAGAAGAAGATTTCTTCACTTTATTTATTGGACACTGGGCATCCTCGTCATTGGACAATGGCCTAGGAACAACCCTTAACACGAATCAACAATCAATTAAAACCTTATAATTCAATCACAGAACTCAACAACTTCCTATTAACAATTTCTTATTCCATACAAGTTAAATTTTACTTCATTCAAGTTTCAATCAACTTATACTCAATGCGATATCATACTTCATTCTCCAATACTTTCAACCTTATTCTTAGACCTTAAAAGGGCAATAAAAGCTCAATATGAATCAACACTTAATTTCCAATCCTATAGCTCTTACAACAATAGTTATCAAATGAGTCACTAGTATGAAATGACTCATACATTCAATTAGACTTCTCGGAAAGGTATTAGTGGCATGAGGCTTTTGGGTAATGGTTCCAATGACAGCCTCAAGTGCAACATTCACCCTTTCGATTTCAATTTAAGAATTGGATGACAACGAATCAGATGACATCTTTCTAGGTGGTAACGTTTTGTAAAACTCCACTCTATAAGGAAAGATCGTCATGACATCGATATCAGTTTTAATCTTGCCAATTCTTCTTCAATATCACAATCAACTAATATCTACATTCCTACGAGTATCAACCATTTTGTTGGGATCATAAATATGCGCAACTTGGTTTAGATCTAGGATAGCTAGAATTCCTACGAGAATAGCTTCGATTAATTTACTAGGGGATTTAGGGTTCCTTGTGACAATCTACGTCGTATAAATACCTCGTATAAATATCAAAATAATCATCGAACAATCATGTAATCAAATTACATCATATATATATATATATAATCCAAGTTATATATATACTAAAATAACACTTCTCAGTCTTGCCTTGTCGGTAACTCGGGAATTCTTCGGCACCGTTATAGTCAAAAGATTTTTAGACATTTTTAGAAAAATGTTTATAGTTAAAAGATTTTGAAATGTTTTATTCAAAACCTTAGTTTTAAAAATCTTTCGTCCTCTATAACGATAGCTCTGGTACCAAACTGTAACACCCCCAAATTTATACAACTCAATACAGCGGAAGACTCGTTGGTGTTACGGGATAACACATTACTCACATCATAGACAACGCATAAAAATCGCATCGTTTAATAATAAAGCATTTCCATTCATAAATATCAAAGTTACATAGGTCCCAATTCATATTATTTCATACAAAGTTTTACAAAGCATTTGAATGGAAATTATTGTTTAAGTGCGGGCCATGAATTCTTGTTGTCTTCCTGAGAATTACCTTCAAGTACCTGAGATAAAACATGTTAAAAGAAAAGGTCAGCGATAACGCCGAGTGAATTCATAGAGTTTAATAAATTCCATCAATATAACATCGGTATAAAATTATTACCGAAAATCATTTTGTACAAATCTTTGTAATAGGCCATAAAATAGCCAAAGTCATTTTTATATAAATCCTTATCGAAAATCATAATATAGGCATTTGCCTTAAAAATCATTATACGAGCCAATGTCGTAAAAACATCATACAATACGTCTTATGACGTTGTATTAAGTTAAATAAAAACCGTTATATGAATATGGTTACGAAAACAAAAACACGAACATAATATCAATAGTATGACCCCGTATTGCTAGTCAGGCAATACATCGTAATTCGGTGCGTACAGCAGTATTTCGTTAATTGGATTATTATAAGCCGCATGACATTGTTACCTTACTACAACAAACAACGGGTAGCTAGCCCGAAACTCATTTGCCCATCTAAATTAGTGTGTCGTCACAAAGGTCACGCTATGTAAATCTTCTCATACATAAATTCGCTTACCAATCAATGTGGCACGACGGGGATCAACCGTCAAGGCGCGAACTGGGGTGATCGTCCCCAAATAGTACTATTATATGCATAAGCGTCTACCAAATCCCGGTAGTTCACAAGTCATGCTAATGGAACTTTTAGTGACATAAACTAACTTTAATAATCCATTTTATCTCATCTATCGGTTCATAAAATCATTCATCGGGTCATACAATCATTCGGGTCCAAATCAATAAACAAGCAATCGGGACAAATGGTGTCCTATTTTATCAGAACTAACATGTTATCTCCCTCGCGGGTTTATAAACATTTCCTAAAAACATTTAAAAGAGTGCGAGGCTATGAACTCACGTTGATGTGGGAAGGCGATTATCGGCGATTTGGATGTACGGTACGTGCTTCAATCACGGAAACCTAGACAAATAATACTCGTCTTAGACTCTTTTCCAATGACGTTATAAAAATAACAATTATGTACACATATGATGATTTTATATATATGATGATCAAGTGGGTTTACATATTCTCTTTTACTCATTTTAGTTGTTTATGTATTGGTAACTTCTTACTAGTTCACTAGTTTTACCTATTTACGTGTTTTAGGTCCAATAAGCTTATTGTAAGTTCATTAACTTGTATTAATCCATTTTATACTTGTATTATCAGTATTTACATTTTACATGTTGGGCCCAAATGGGTTAAGCCCAATAAATAAGCTTATAAGTGTTTTAGTCCATTTTGTTGTATTATTAGTCCAATAACGTTAACTTAGCCCGTTAATGTCCGTATGTTATATAGTTCGGGTTTTATCGGTTTTTACTTGTTATATATGCTTATATATCAGTATATGAGTTTATAAAAGTTTACATTAGACGGGTCCAACCATCTAAGTTTAATTTAACAAAAACGTTAATTTTACGATTATAGCCGAAAAAGTCGTAAAAATCATGTTTATAGTTTTATAACTTATAAAACTTATCAAACTACCATCCATTTTTATAAAATTTTCACTTATTTATCCTTATACATATTTATATTAATGTATTATATGAGTTAGTGGGTTTTTAATTCACATTTTATACTATTTTTATTTGAGTGCTTATATAATACTATTATACTTTAATTTCCCAAAATCTGATTTTTATTTTCATGTTCACCAAAACTGCCATATCTAGAGTTCTATATGATGATAGAAGCTCAAATTTTTATGAAATAAACTACATGATATGTGCTCCATTTTACTCTTCTGTAGCTACTGTTGAATCAGCCTCTAAGTATTTTCTAAAAATCGTCCAAAACAGTGAACTCAGATTTGTACTCTAAACTTGTTTTGATCATATCTCACTCATCCTAATGATTCCATTGCATGGCCAACTCTCACATGTGTACAAGACTCATAGCTTAATTTATATTAATCTATTCAAGCCATTTTATCAGTTTATCATATGATCTTTTACTGTTTTATACAGCCATCAATTTTAAGCATGATTTTAACCTTTTTACATATGGTTTTTCATCTTTTTACCCATGATTATCAACACCAAATCCCCACACAATATTTTTATCATCATATATCATCATACATATATACATTTAAGAAGAAAATACATGATTACATAATCAAAATTAATAAAAAGGATGGGGAGGACAATCTTTATACCACCATGATGATGTAGGTTGTGATCAAAACATGGATTTTGATGGAGAAACTTGTGATAAATCAAGACCATCTTCAAGACTACCATTCTTCATGAACTTCTTGTGGAAAATCAGCCATACGACTCCATAGAAACTCCTCCTTGGATGTTATAATCACCTCAAATCTTCAAGGCTTCAAAAGGGCTCCATCATGTGTGTAAATAACATGAGATTTCATGGTTAATTTTGATCAAAATGGGTGATATGGGTGTAAAAGTGGACGGCAAGATAGAGAGGAATGAGAAAAAGATGAAGTTGTTTGCATGTTGAATAAGGGAATGAGTGGTTTGGTTAATGGTTTTGCTAAGTTGGTGGCTTACATTGTAAGCTAGAATGACATGTGTAGTAACTTAGCTTACACTTGACACCAAGGTTGGTGTGGTGTAGCAAGTTGGCCGTCCCATGTGTGTAGTGGGGTGGGACAAATTAGTTTGTCCCATCTCACTAATTTACGGGTATTCCTCGATTCTAGTTTCCTCGATTTGCGTGCCCTCGGGTCGTTTTACGAAAAACATTTTTATAAATTATTAATCAACGGCACAAAACGAATCTAATAAAAATTGTCTCATCGAAAACGGAGTTCGAAAACGTAAATACGTAATCCTAAGGTTTCCGGTTTGGTCGTAAAGGACGTTAAATTAAAATCGTAAGTCCTAATCTCTTCTCGTAAATTTGTGAGTTTATGAACCAACTCAAAAATTAAAATCCCAAAATAATATTCAAGGATAAATTTATTTTCTGAAATGTCGGACTGTCACCAAAGACGGTGTATGTAAACGTGAGTACGTAACGTAGAATCCTCCGGTTTAGACGTAGTCGATGCTACTTCAAGACGTAAATCTAAATTTCTTCCCGAAAATAAGTGAGTTCATAATATAACATTAAAATAATGTTTTTAAATAATATTTGAGAATAAAATATCAACCATAAATTGACAGATTGTCACAAATGTGGAATGCAATTCATCGATTAAAGCAAGGTGAGTCGATCAACGTTCAAGATCTCGAGACTAATCTACTTTGGGAGTTTGGAAAATTCACATCGGAAGATGGTGAATCCATTGACTCATATTACTCGAGGTTCTATAAAATGATGAATGAGCTTGTCAGAAATCAGTGCACCATCTCTAATCATCATGCCAATGTTCAGTTTCTACTTCAACTCAAACCGGAATGGCAAAGGTTTGTGACCTTGGTTAAACAAAGGGAAGATATCAAGACCATCTCCTATCACAAACTTTATGATATCTTGAAACAACATCAGAATGAAGTTAATGAACTAAGGGCTGAAAAGGCAGAACGATCTGCAAATTCTATTGCTTTTGTGGCTGCTACTTCAACAAAACCCGTTCCCCGTCAACAACCACCTATTCATTCCTCAAAGTCATCTAGCTCATCCACCAAACCTCCAGCTGCTGCTAAACACAAAGAAAAAGCAATTGTCCCTACTCCACCTCCAAAATATGACACCGAGTCAGATGGAGACAATGATGATGAACAAACTTCAAGGGACAAGAAGATTGAAGAACTCATGTCTTTACTCACCACAACTTATAAGAAGATCTACAAACCTACCAACAACAACCTCAGATCATCATCTAATGCAAGATATAAGGAAGTTGATCATGCACCTCGGTATGATCGTGATGCTAGGTATGATAATCAGAGGATGCCGAATCAAGTTGGGGCTAGAGACACTGTAGGAACTCCGGTTGTGCAAAAGACTGGGATTCAATGCTTCAACTGCAAGGGATTTGGGCACATGGCTAGGGAATGCAAGAAGCCAAAACGGGTTAAGGACTCAGGGTATCATAAGGAAAAGATGTTGTTGTGTAAGAAAGAAGAAGCAGGAATTCCACTCACAGCAGATGAAGTTGACTGGCGTGATGACACTGATGATGAAGCCGATGATCAAGAGTTGGAGGCACATTATGTGTACATGGCAAAGATTCAAGAAGTGAACCCAGAGACTGATGATACTTCTGGACCCATCTATGATTCTGAGCCACTTGAAAAGGTACCATCACATGATAACTATAATGTGTTTGCTAATGAACGACGGCATCCTGAGCAACCCGAAAGCATCAATGACACATATGTAATGGACACGGAGGATAGCAATATCTCTACGGATTCACAGCATATGTGTAATGATGACGGAAAAGCTGTTCAGGATACTGACTCGGATGAGGACCGTGATTTGCTTGCGTCTATTATTAATTCTTTAAAACGTGAAATTGATGAAAACAAAGAAGCTAATAAACATTTGAAGCAAGCAAACACATCCTTAGCCGAGGAGATAGACAGGCTTAAAGAGTGTGATTATGTAAAAGAAGCTGATCGACGGGTTGCAATAGCTAATGGTTTGGTATATGAACGTAAGGTGCTCAACGAACAATATTGTTCTGAAATAACACACGAAATTCATATGTCAAAACAGAAGATATCGGAACTTGAAGAACAACTGCTGCTACATAAACTCCAAATTACTGAATTAGAGTCGGTTAACAAAGAACAAACTGAGCTTTATAAAACTCGTGAAGAAAAGGATATTGAAAAAATTCTTGCTTTGGAAAAGAGAGTCGACACGTTAAACAACATTGTTTACAAAACGGGTCAGTCTATTCAAACTATGAATATGCTCAATAGAAATATGAAAACGAGTTTTGTCAAGCCTAAATATCTCAAGAAAGTTCAAAGTACCAAGCCTGCTCTTTATGATATCGGTTGTTATGTTGATAATCTTGCTCTTATGCTTTCCCCTGACTGCGACGAAATCATTCGTCAACAAGAAGAAAGTCGATCAAACTTAAGTGATTTAATAAACCTTTCTGATTCTAACAATCATATTAAGTTTGTCCCTCAAAAAGAACTTTCAGAAGAACAAAAGATGTATAATAGTGTTCCACCACCAAGTGTTGAACCACAAAAGAAAGTTTCTTTAAAAAGGAGTTTCAAAAAGCAATCAATTTTGTTAGAAAAGCGAATTTTGGATGAAAAACGTAAATGGGATGAAAAAAGCAAAAGTGTTCAGCAATTTGAGTTTATAAAACAAGGGGTTTTAAATTTGTACAAAGGTGTCGTCGACTATGAAAAAGTTTCTAGGGATACCATTTGGAATATTAAACCTAACCCACAAGTAGAAGTCGTCATTCAACAATGTATTGTACCAACCATTGATGATCTTTCAAAAAATGTGGAAATGTTTTATATAGCTCTCACTGAGGAAATGTTAACGGATTTAAGTTATGTTAAATCTCTTGAAGATGAAGTTGATTTTCTTCAAACTAAATTAAAGACACAAGAACATCAACTTTCTAACGAAATTGATCGACTTTCTAAGGAATACTTTTATGCTGACCATATGAATGCTATACTTGGTGTGTATACCGATCTGGATCAATATTGTCATGTAGCATGTCTTGTGTCAGAATCGGACGCGAAATGTCGCAATCTTGAAGTAGAACTTTCGAAACAAATTCAATCAGATAACAAACTTTCGAAAAGTTTTTCTCAACTTGAGAAACACTCCATTTCTCTTGAACTTGCTTTACAAAAAGGTGAAAAATCTCATAATCATAAAAAGTGTCAAGAAATGTCAGCTTCTTCGTTTCGTCTACTAAATGAAAAGGATTTCGAAATAAATGATTTGAAAGCTCAGCTAAAAGAAAGGGACATTGCCATAAGTAAGTTATAGAAACTCATTGAGAAAATGGAAGGAAAGTCTGTTTTGGGTAAACCATCCGCTGTTCGTCAACCGAATGCGGTTAAATGCCCTAAATCATCTATTTTGGGAGAATCCCCACAGACTTTGCCTAAGATAGGAAATGATAAGAGCACTAATGTGATAGCACCTGGAATGTATAAGATGAATACTAGGTCCACTCAAACTGGAACAACGCAGTTACCTCAGAATACTAGGAAAACTAATCAACGTGTGTCTTCTTCTACAGGAATAAATCCCACTACTAGTGTTAGCGGACCACAGCTTAAGAGGAATAGAATTGAAGATAGAGTCATGCCTAACAATAGTCAAAGGAAGAAGAAGGAAGTAGAAGATCACCGTAGGAATTTTAAGTTTTCTAAGAATAAAACGTCTGTAACTGCTTGTAATGACAGTTTAAATGCTAAGACCTCGAATGTTGAAGTTGTTTGTGTTGAATGTGGAAAATGTGTTCGTACTTTCAATCATGATGCTTGTGCTCTTAATCATAATGGCGTGAATACTAGAACTAGGAAGCCTATTCCTGTGCCCACTAGTACTAGAGAACCCACAAGAACTTTGAACCAATCCACTGATCAAACACTTAAGAAACTAAGTGCGTTAGACTCCACTACTCTGCGTATAGAAAACAGATTAAAGAAGCTATATGAGAACATGATTAGGACATGTACACGGGGGTATTCGAGATTTACACCACCCGGATACAAATGGGTACCTAAGTTAACCACTTTAGTCATTGGGTCTAGGAATATCAGCTTGCCTGTAGACTTTGCATCTAGGCCCACTACTATTTTGGAACCCGTTTCTATCAAGGGCTCCCATTTGTCAAATGCTACATTGTCTTCTAATTCTTCTGAAGTTCGTCGAACTCATCCTATTCATAATGGACTCCGGGTGCACAAAGCACATGACGGGCAATCTCAAGCTTCTCATTAACTTTGTGGAGAAGTTTCTAGGTACGGTACGATTTAGAAATGATCAATTTGCACCGATACTCGGATATGGAGACTTGGTTCAAGGGAATATCACTATAAAACGGGTTTATTACGTCGAGGGACTGAATCATAATTTATTCTCGGTTGGTCAATTTTGTGATGCGGATTTGGAAGTGGCTTTTCGGAAATCTACTTGCTATGTTAGAGACTATGATGGGAATGACCTTCTTACAGGTTCTCGTGGTTCTGATCTCTACACAGTAACTCTTCAAGACACATCTTCAACAAATCCAATTTGCTTAATGGCTAAAGCTTCATCATCTCAAGCATGGTTATGGCATCAACGATTGTCACATCTCAACTTTGACACCATCAACTTGCTTTCGAAGAATGATATTGTGACCGGTCTTCCTAAGTTGAAATTCGTCAAAGATCATCTTTGTTCTTCTTGTGAGTTGGGGAAAGCAAAACGGAAGTCTTTCAAAACAAAGACTACCCCAAGCTCAAAAGGACGATTGGAACTTCTACACATGGATTTATGTGGTCCCATGTGTGTAGAGAGTATTAACGGGAAAAAGTATATTCTTGTGATTGTTGATGATTACTCTAGATACACATGGACTTTCTTCTTAAGGTCCAAAGATGAAACACCAGAGGTTCTCAAAAACTTTCTCAAGATGATACAACGAAATCTTCAAGCTCAAGTCTTAACCGTAAGAACGGATAGGGGTACTGAATTTTTGAACAAGAACTTGCAATCTTACTTTCAAGAAGAAGGCATCGAACATCAAACGTCTATTGCACGAACTCCTGAACAAAACGGCGTTGTCGAAAGACGGAACCGTACTTTTGTTGTGGCTGCTCGAACAATGCTTTCTGCTTCAAAATTACCGCTATTCTTCTGGGATGAAGCAATTGCAACTGCCTGTTATACTCAGAATCGTTCTCTCGTCATCCCTAAACATGAAAAGACACCTTACCACATCATCAATGGCAGGAAAACTACTGTAAAATTCTTTCACGTATTTGGATCTTTATGCTACATCCTTAAAGACGGTGAGAATCTCGACAAGATGAAAGAAAAAGGTGATGCATGTATTTTTGTGGGGTATGCTACATTGTCGAAAGGATATCGGGTCTATAACAAGAGAACAAACATCATTGTCGAAACAATTCATGTGAACTTTGACGAATTGCCACATATGGTACTTGATCACAACAGCTCAAGTCCCGCTCTTAAATGTCCAACAATGGCACCTACACACAACAGTGTACGTCCCGTGCAAGAATGTCAAGAAAGTACTCCTACAGCAGACTCGACGGATACGACACATATGAATGAGTTGGTTGATTTATATGATCCAATGTTTGATGAATATTACTATGAAAACAATCAAGTTGTGTCAAAGCCTTCCGCTGTTACCACTACTGATGCACCCGAACAAAGTCAAAAAGACACAACTGCATCTACTTCAGCAACCGTTGCTCAAGAGACAATTCCAGTGGATACTCAACAAACTCAAGAAACTATCATACAACCAACATCACCAACCGTCAATGCTGAAGGAGGAAACAACAATCAAGCAGTCGATCCACAACCTGACGATGAAGAATTTATCAATCCGTTCGGTACACCGGTACACGAAGTCGGAGAGTCTTCTACTCAACATGTTGATCCGTCCAACATGCATACATTCTACCAACCATATCCATCCACTCACCATTGGACACGTGATCATCCATTGGAGCAAGTCATTGGAAATCCTTCACAACCGGTTCGAACACGCAGACAACTCGAAACCGATGGCGATGTGTGTATTGTTAGAAATACGTTTTTACGTATTTCTGAAGGATCGGTCTCTCCAACGATAATTATGTAACGGGCTCGTGATCTATTTACTTTATGTATAGTCCATATAGCCCACATGTAGGGTGGGCTATATATATCCCCTCCTAGCATGTTAGGAGGGGTTGTTGATTACCATTTTACACTTAATCATATTTTCCATCTTTACTTTCTCTCTCTATATTTCCCCTTTTCTCTCCTTTCTCTCTCTAATTCCTCATCTCATTCCTTCATTTCCTTATGATTATCATCTAAATCAACCAACCTAATCCATCAAATTCATGATATAGAATAGGCCATTAATCCCGTAGACCTTCAATTGGTATCAAGAGCCAAGGTTTGATTGGTTTATTCTAGCTCTTATTTTCTTTTTGATTTTGGTGGGTTTTTGATTTAATCATGCTTAAATTTTAAAAAGTTTGTATTTTTTATAAAAAGTTTGTGTTTTTATGTTTTAGATCATAAAAAGTTTGTATTTTTCATAAAAAGTTTGTGTTTTTATAAAAAGTTTGTATTTTTTATTGTTTTTAATCACGAATTTCTATAAAAAGTTTGATTTATTTATTTTTTTTATAAAAATCACAAATTTTTTGTTAATCATCAATTTCTAAAACGTTTGTATTTTTTATTTTTTTATTTTTTTATTTTTTTTATTTTTTTTTTATTTTTTTATTTTTTTATTTTATTTTTCTGTCCATCTTGGTCCATCAAAACTGTCTAAATTTTGTCCAACAATACTGATACAAAAGTTCCGGGTGAAGAATTTTTTCGAGTGAGCCAAAAGTTCCGAATCAACAACATCCGAATCAAGAACATCCGGATCAAGAACATCCGAATCAAGAACATCCGAATCAAGAACATCCGAATCAACAACATCCGAATCAAGAACATCCGAATCAAGAACATCCGAATCAAGAACATCCGAATCAAGTTTTTTGACAAACTTCCGAATCAATTTTTTTGAAAAAAACATCCGAATCAATTTTTTTTTGAAAAAACTTCCGAATGAACAAAACATCCGAATGAACAAAACTTCCGACTGAACAAAACTTCCGAATGAATGACACTTCCGAATGAAGACCATTCAAACATAACGGGAACATTTGTTTTGACTCGACACCAATTTAAAACACTCACACAAATCTTTCAAACAGACTCCCTCAACCTTTTCAAACAAACCTCTCATTTGACTCCCTCTCTAAAACCCTCCAACCTCTCTCGACCAGACTCGGACACAGTTAAGTCGAACCATCACCAAATCCCCCTATTGTCCCTATTGTCCCTGACTCGACCCCTCACCTCACAAACTCTCAAAACCTTTCTCGACTCACGATCAAACTGTGACTCCCTAACCGCCTCACACGAAAATACAAACACCCATCCCAAACCCTCTCGTCTCTCTCCCCACACCCTCGATAAGACCCACAAACAACAAACTCTCAATCCACCATCCAGACTCACACAATTTACCCAACAACCTCACAAACCCACACCATCTCGACTCGACTTAAAACTCTCGTTACATTAACCAACCACCCACACCCACAAACTCTTTTCACTCAACCGACACCCCCCACCCTCGACTCATCCCTCTCTCGACCAGACGCGAGACCATCATCACAACAAAACAACCTCTCCCTCACACTCTCGATTTTCAAAACAGAAAGACGCTACAGAAGATGAGAGACTAAAATTAAAACTTAAAGACAAGAAAAACCTACCTGAGACCCCATTTTAGGATCTTGAAGCCTATATCATTGCATCGGGTGTTGATTTGTTTTGTTAAGATTGTGAGATTGGTGACTGAGTTTTGTGAGGAGAGAGAGAGATTAGGTTTAGACGGAGTTTTATCTTGGTGAGAGAGAGAAAAGTGTGTTTTTGGTTTATGTGATTTTGTTAAACAAGAACTGAGGAGACATATTTAATATACTGGGCGGATATAACAAAGAAATAGCAAGTGGGGCGGTGGAACTTCTCTGATTGGGCCACGTGTTTTTTTTTTTTTTTACGGAGATAACAAAGTTATCTTTTGACTGGGCGGAGGAAACTAGACCAGATTTTTTCTATTATTTCCTTTTTCTATTTTAGTTATATTGTATACACGTTTTTTTAAAACAGTACACCATTACGTTTTTTTTAGAAGATATTATGTATATTTATATATTTTAGTATCCTTATATATTTTAAAATTAATTATATTTAGATATTTTTTAAAAAATTAATTTTAGTTAAGGCATTAAGTATATTTACATATTTTAAAATTAATTTTTTAAGTTTCTTTTCTGGCCGGATTTGAAGTCAAATTTACGAGTGAAAGTGACGGGATATATTTTTAGCAATTACGGATTTTTGATCGGGTTTTATTCATCATCTTTTGAGCCGATAACAATTTTTGAGCCGAGTCGTATTGTTAAAACCCGACAACAACAACAGCCACATCATTTTTCCTCGATTACCAATGGAATCGTTAAAATCGACACTTAAAGAGGGAAACTTGCATCAAATGCACGACAAGGCTAGAGAAAGTGGTATAAATTCATTTCAAATGCTTCAGTCTCATCTTGTCACTCTTTCGAGGATTCAAGGAGGGAGCGAATTTTTGACAATCTTTGGACAAGATCGTCATATATTCATCGACTCAATTTTTACCACTTTGACCCAACTCGCCGAGCAACTCAACCATGGAAACTTTAATCACTCTGCATCGGCACTTGCCTATAAGGATCTTGTGACACAACTCACGCCTTTCCTCCAATTCAATATTATTAAGCCTGAAAGTTCTGTGATTTGCCAATCATTTCTTCGTGATACACATACCGAGCTTCGAGTTTTCCGTGATACAATATTGAAACTCATGACATCGGTTTCATCTTCGATTTATCAACAATCACAACTTCAGAAAACGTATGATAATGGAGTGCAAGAATCAATGCCGCAGATGCAAGAGGAGAATGGTCATACGGTTGAAAACTTGGACCCTATCAATGCCAAGAGCACGGAATCAGGAGGACAACATGATACCAGTGGCACGTCAGGAACTGTTCACGAGATCTCTTTTGCTGACACCGTACCCGTTTATGACGAAGAGCCGGTAAACATGGTACAATGTAATGTTGTGTATGATGTATATGCTGATGATATGCCGCATATTGAGCATTCTGAACCTAATTATGACAAACATGGGATGGAAAAGAGTGATAGCAATACCACTTCTGATTCATCCGATGTAAGTCATAATGGGGGAGAGATTGTTCAGAATGCTAAACATCATGATAATTATCCTATAACTCCTTCATTGACTGCTTCTGATTCCAAGATTAAAGAGCTCGAAACGATCGTAGCTCGGCAATCAAAAGATCTTGAGGATGCCAAACTTGAATTTTCTAAGAAAACGGACAAATTTGAAACATACTTTGAAAAACTTGAAAAGTCAAACGTTGTTCTTGAAAGAAAATTGGATCAAACTGTTCTAGATTCTAAAACTGAAAAGGATAATCTTTTGAAACAAATTCAACTGCTTGAATCTAAGTTGGCATTCCAAGATAACGTTCTGAAAGAAAATGAAACATTAAAGGCTCAAGTACAGGAAAAGGTCTTTGCTATAGCTGCGTTGAAAAACGAGTTAAGGAAAAATAGAGGATCTAGTGTAGACAGTAAGCTTGAAAAACCATCAATCTTGGGGAAACCGCCTACAAATCAGTTCGTCAGACAACCGATTGTCAGACAACCTACTGCATTTAGATCCGAGCGACTACAATCCTCGAGACCGCGGTTTGCCTCCCAAGTTGATTTGGGATATATTTCTAGAACAGTCACTCCACCAACTAGGCCTAATGTGACTAAATCAGTTTTAGCAAGACCTAATCACATGATTGCCTCTAGTTTCTCTAAGAATAGCTCAATGAACACGTCTAGAACTAGTTCAACTGATGTGCGCCATGATTTTGGTCAAAGGGAAGCTATTCAAAAGACACATGTAAGAGATAGTAATGTCCAACCTAGTCAGATGCCTTCTAGATCACCCAACACTGCTAACCGTAGCATGTCATCTCCTAGGAGCATCGATCAATCATCTAGGAAATAGTCGGACATTAAATATGCTACCTGTAAAACATGTAGAAAATGTGTCTTTACGGCAAATCATGATTCTTGTATCAAGAAACTACTTAATGAGGTGAACTCCCGTGCTAGACTTAAATCCCAGTGGATCGCTAAAATCAAACCCATTGGTAAAATGTGGCGCCCCACTGGTAGAACTTTCACTCTTATAGGAAACGAGTGCCCTTTAACTAGGACAGTCTCCGATTCTACTAAGACTACTAGGGGGAAATTGCAAAGGATGATACATCACTTAAGCCTGAACTTAAGATTTTCTATAAAAGGAAACGTTTGCCAACTAAGACAAGTGAATCATCCCTTCAGGCCACCTCTGACACAAGAACAGAAAACCGTGAACCCCTACGTGCTTCTAAAATAGATATCGCTAATCCATGCAAAAGTATACAAACTCCTAATGAGAATGCAGGTACCAAAGTTGATGTTCCAAAAGAACGAAGCGGTCCAATCGTTGTATACCGTTCAACTAAGGACACTCTCAGAGTTTGGTTGCTGAAGAAGCAGATATCAGAGAAACTAGTATCTTAGGGGATTCATGGTTAAAGCTCACAAGGACTTACAGTCACATAACAGACTGTAACTCGATCTCCAAAGACAAGAAAGTTCATCCCGATGATGACTTATCCTAAAAACGAGAAATTCATTTTTCTCGGGCATGAGCTTATGTTAAAAACATTCAACGTTTCTTAAGCTCATGCACTAGGACTTACAGTCACATAACAGACTGTAACTCGATCTCCAAAGAAAGGAAAGTTTATCGCCGATGGTAAACTTATCCTAACAACGAGAAATTAATTTTTCACGGGCATGAGCTTATATTAAAACATTCCAAGTTTTTAAGCTCATGCACAATGGCTCTTCGTTAAATGACAGACGACGACCCGGACTTCAGAGACAGGGAAGTTTATCCACGCAACGATAACTTACCCTCTTAACAAGAAATTAAGTTTTCTTGGACACGAGCTTATCCTAAAACCATTCAAAGGTTTTAAGCTCGTGTATATGGTTTATCATTAAATATCAGATGGTAACCCGTGCTTCAAATAAAGGAAAGTTTATCGCCGATGATAAACTTATCCTTACAACGAGAAATTAAGTTTTCTCGGGCATGAGCTAATAATAAAAACATTCGAAGTTTTTAAGCTCATGCACAATGACTTACAGTTAAATGTCAGACTGTAACTCGAACTTAAAATAAAGGAAAGATTATCTTATATGATAACTTATCCTCTTAACGAGAAATTCACCTTTCTCGGTCATGAGCTTGTATTAAAACATTCGAAGTTTTAAGCTCAGAAAGGAAAGTGTATCTTTTAAATAAGAGAACTTTTCCTCGTAACGAGAAATTAACCTTTCTCGGTCATGAGCTTTCCGTTAAAACAATCAAAGTTTTCAAGCTCATGAAAAACGACTTCTAAGTAAATGTCAGCTTAGGACTCGTCCTTCAGATAAAAGGAAAGTTTATCGCCGATGGTAACTTATCCTTAACAACGGGAAGTTCACAACTTCTCGGACTTGAGCTTGCTTTTAAGATATTCAACATCTTAAGCTCAAGTAATTGTTTTTCAAAACTTTGAACACAATTTTTCGAGAATTTCTCAAAAGGTTTTTCTAAATCTTTCAAAATTGTGTGTTCAAAAAACGTTTTGATAAAACGAGCATGTCTTCTGGAATCGATAATATTTACGAACCTAGAAATGTCATTCAATAATGACACGGGGTTGTACAATAAAGTTCGAGCAGAAGTTCAAACTTTTAAAACATGCTCAAAATGGTTTGCTATTATTTCAGATAGCAACCCGCTTTTCATAATCAAGTCAAGCATTTCACCGGAAAGCTTTGACTCAACAACGGGAATTCATTTTCTCGGGAACGTGACGAGGAGACCAACATTCGTGAACAAGAACCATGTGAATCTCTCATATGATGTTCTCCATCATCCAGGTCCAACCTCGTAAATTGCTAATCTTGTGAATTCATTATCATATATGATCTTTGCACGTAATAAATACCTTACACTTGTGTTTAAAGGTATTTAATTTACGTTTCAGCACACCCTCATTAATTTGAGGGGGAGCTTGTGTAATTCATGAAGATAATTGGACTTGCATTTTTCTTCCCAAATTTTCTTAAAATGCTATTAAATCAATTGATATTAAAAACATCGATTGGGTTAATATTTTTAATATGGGGGAGAAAATGTGATTTAATATGGGATATGATCAATCATAAATGGTTTGACTTAACGTGATAGCTCATCCCGACATGTGCAAAATGCTTTCGAATATCGTAGCATATGTTAAGGGGGAGCAAAATGGATTTGCACTTCAAAGTGGATTTCATGGTGACATACACTTACCCAAAAACATCTCTATTCACGACGGTGACGATTGTGGTGACATAAGGATGGTAGGATAGGTTAAAGTCCAATGATTTCTCTAGAACCGGAGGAATCTTCCCAAGGACATTCCATATCTAGAAATAGTAGTCCTTAGGAAAGATGGAGAAAGATTGTGAACGTAGCTGAATGTCGACCAAGTACTTAAGTTAGCACTGGAACAATCACAACAAGGTGCTAGTTATGACGTATTGGTAAGCATTGAAGGGGTTGAAGAATGAAAAAGAATTGTAAAGATAAAGGGTGTAAAGAAAGAAGCCCTCCTTACAACTTTAGGCAGAAACCGGGTCAATACATATGCTATTGAGATCATTTTTGTTAATGATTCTTGATATTGAAGAAAGACGTCATGGACCCAGTGATGCAATGCACAACCCTTCCCAGCTAACTCAAATATCTCTCAAAAGGTATTTGTTTTAATCACACGGAGATCAACACATTATCTATTGATTTATTCACTCCGAATAAATTGGTATTGAAAAGGTGGCACTCCTCTCCAGCCTCCGATCACTAAAAATCCAAAATGCACGATCGAGTCTAGAGAGTGGATTTCATGGTGACATACACTTACCCAAAAACATCTCTATTCACGACGGTGACGATTGTGGTGACATAAGGATGATAGGATAGGTTAAAGTCCAATGATTTCTCTAGAACCGGAGGAATCTTCCCAAGGACACTCCATAGCTAGAAATAGTAGTCCTTAGGAAAGATGGAGAAAGATTGTGAACGTAGCTGAATGTCGACCAAGTACTTAAGTTAGCACTAGAACAATCACAACAAGGTGCTAGTTATGACGTATTGGTAAGCATTGAAGGGGTTGAAGAATGAAAAAGAATTGTAAAGATAAAGGGTGTAAAGAAAGAAGCCCTCCTTACAACTTTAGGCAGAAACCGGGTCAATACATATGCTATTGAGATCATTTTTGTTAATGATTCTCGATATTGAAGAAAGACGTCATGGACCCAGTGATGCAATGCACAACCCTTCCCAGCTAACTCAAATATCTCTCAAAAGGTATTTGTTTTAATCACACGGAGATCAACACATTATCTATTGATTTATTCACTCTGAATAAATTGGTATTGAAAAGGTGGCACTCCTCTCCAGCCTCCGATCACTAAAAATCCAAAATGCACGATCGAGTCTAGAGCCATTTGAGATCATCAAATATCTCCTTAGGACACACTTTCATATTTCCTTGCTTCTTCACACACTGTGAAAAGTAAGAAAGTTCTTAAGAGTCCTACGCAAAATCTTCATGATCTTGCCTGAACATCCGAGTAATACGAAAGTATTTACAATGAAGATGGAAATCCTTCTTGAGCGAATTTCAAAAAGCTCATGGTAGGTGACTTGTGCGATTCTTTATGAATCAAACTTGTGACAACTAGAAAGCAACAGTGGTTTAATTCTTAAATGAATTTAAACACGTTCCAGGCCTCTACGCAATATCTTAATGATCTTGCCAGAACATTCAGAGTAATACTATTAAGTATTTACAGTGACGAATGGAAATCCTTCTAGTGTTAACATCAAACAGCACTTGGTAGGTAACTTGCAAGATTCTTTATGACTCAAGCTAGTGACAACTGGAAAGCAACGATGGTGCGGTTCTTAATTGAACTTCACTTGTTCCAGGAACATGAATTGACGGCTTCAAATCATGCGGATAATATTATCCAAATGATTCACTCTTTACGTTCGCAGTCGGCTTTGGACGGTCGATTAAAGAGAACTGGTTTACCCGCGAAATCTTGTCAAGGAGGTTCTTTATTGAAACTACCTGCCACAAGTACGCTATTTAATATCGTCCAACGGTCTTCACCGACCGGAGGTAAAATGGTACCGAATTAGAATGAAATGTTCAAGGCCATTTCATCTGTGTATATTGTTTTGTTGCTAACTGTCTTATGCAGCGTAACAAGAAGGTGGCATTGCGGTGTACAATCCAGAAGAAGTCGTCACCACATGCTTATACTACATACAATTAGTACTTCAACAAATTCAAGAAAGCCTGAAGGTCAAGTCTTCCGCTGTATCAAACTCTGAAGCTTTCAAGAATTTAAAAGTATAAGTATGTGGAACATGAAGTCACAAAGAGGCAAATATCACAAGTGAAGAATGCACAAGGTCAAGGCAAGGAAACATGCTCAAGACTAAAGTCAAAGATCACATCAAGCATATTCACAAGAACAAGATCGAAGACTCAAGCATAGATGCTAGGTTTAAGATTTTGTAAAAAGATGTGACCTCCCTTAGGGGGAGATTGTTGGAAATACGTTTTTCCCAATAAAGTCTCGGTCACATCTTAGTTAGCATAGATCACGAGTTATAGACTATTTAGAACTTTGTTTCTTGGAGCGACCTCCCTTAGGGGGAGATTGTTAGAAATACGTTTTTACGTATTTATGAAGGATCGGTCGCTCCAACGATAATTATGTAACAGGCTCGTGATCTATTTACTTTATGTATAGTCCATATAGCCCACATGTAGGGTGGGCTATATATATCCCCTCCTAGCATGTTAGGAGGGGTTGTTGATTACCATTTTACACTTAATCATATTTTCCATCTTTACTTTCTCTCTCTACATTTCCCCTTTTCTCTCCTTTCTCTCTCTAATTCCTCATCTCATTCCTTCATTTCCTTATGATTATCATCTAAATCAACCAACCTAATCCATCAAATTCATGATATAGAATAGGCCATTAATCCCGTAGACCTTCATGTATGTATGCACTCACCGTAAGTTCAACTGTACCTACAAACATCAAACAAGCCATGACTGATCATGCGTGGATTGAATCAATGCAAGACGAAATTCATCAGTTTGAACGCCTAAATGTTTGGGAACTTGTTGACCGACCCTATGGAATGTCAATTTTAGATTTCAAATGGATCTGTAAAAACAAACTAGATGAAGAACAAACCATCATCAAAAACAAATCTCGTCTTGTGGTTAAGGGATACCGTCAACAAGAAGGCATAGACTACGATGAATCATTCGCTCCAGTCGCTCGTTTGGAAGCAGTCAGGATATTCCTTGCTTATGCTGCACATAAGGGCTTCACGGTTTTTCAGATGGACGTTAAAACTGCTTTTCTCAACGGTCATTTGAAGGAAGAAGTGTATGTGAATCAGCCGGAAGGATTCATCGATCCTCATCATCCTAACAAAGTCTATCGTCTCAAGAAGGCTGTATATGGACTTAAACAAGCTCCAAGGGCATGGTACGAAGAACTATCCAACTTCTTGGTTTCCAAAGGATTCTCCAAAGGTTCTATTGATCCTACTCTCTTTATTAATATATATGGGGATGACATACTGCTGGTGCAAGTTTATGTTGATGACATTATTTTTGGTTCTACGAACCCAAAACTTTCAAAACGTTTTGAAAAATTAATGCACAGCAGATTCGAAATGTCAATGATGGGGGAGCTAAAATTCTTTTTAGGCCTCCAGATTCATCAATCCCCACGTGGTATCTTTATAAACCAAGCTAAGTATGCTCAAGAGATACTTAAAAAGCATGGTATGACCTCATGTGCTCGCGTTGGTACACCATTGTCGACCACATCCCTAGACGATGACTTGTACTCATATCCCGTAGATCAAACGCGATATCGTAGTATGATCGGGTCACTTATGTACCTTACAGCCAGCAGGCCTGATATTCATCATGCCACATGCTATTGTGCACGATATCAAGCCAGACCTACTCAAAAGCACCTCAAAGAGGTTAAACGGATCTTTCGGTACCTTAAGAATACCATTCACATGGGACTCTGGTATCCGAGGGAAACCGGTTTTCATCTAACAGCTTTTTCAGATTCTGATCACGCAGGTTGTCTTGATAGTCGAAAAAGCACTTCTGGTAGCATACAATTTCTAGGGGAAGACAAGCTTGTCAGCTGGTCGTCAAAGAAGCAGGATTGCACCTCGCTCTCATCAGCTGAAGCAGAATATGTGGCTCTATCCGCGTGTTGTGCTCAAGTCCTCTGGATGAGAACTCAACTCACGGATTATGGCTTCCACTTTGATAAAATACCTATGTATTGTGACTCAAAGTCGGCCATAGCCATATCTTGCAATCCGGTTCAGCACTCCCGCACCAAGCACATCGATGTCAGATATCACTTCATCAAGGAACAAGTAGAACGCGGCATCGTGGAATTATACTTTGTCAGAACTGAGTACCAGCTGGCAAACTTGTTTACAAAAGCTCTATCGAAAGATAGGTTTGCGTATCTCGTTGGTCGTCTTGGTATGAAGTATATGACTCCAGAAGACTTGGAGGTTTTGGCAAATGAAGCTGCTTGATATTCTCTCATAATGACTTCTAGGCGCATCACAGCTTAGAACTCGGACCTCAACTAAGGAAAGTTTATCTTTGACGATAACTTATCCTTCTCAACGAGAAATTCATATTTCTCGGTCATGAGCTTCTCATAAAAACATTCAAAGTTTTTAAGTTCATGAAAAACAATTTTAAGTAACTGTCAGCTTAGAACTCGAACTTCAACTTAAGGAAAGTTTATCACGGATGATAACTTATCCTTCATAACGGGAAATTTATTTTTCTCGGTCATGAGCTTGTCACAAAACAATCAAAGTTTTGAGCTCATGAAAAACGGACCCGAAAGGGGAAGTGTATGTTTCAGTGCGCTTTCCCTAATCAATAGAAGAGAAGTCTTCTATCCTGATTATTTTAAAACTGTTGAACACAATTTTTCAAGAATTTCTCAAAAGGTTTTTCTAAATCTTTCAAAATTGTGTGTTCAACACTCCCTTCCTCATAAGTGGTTTTTTATATCTCAAAATTGTCATATGTTATTTTGATCAATTTTTGAGGGGGAGCGCTTTAAAATCAAGCCTTTTAATGTTGTTGGGTACATTTCTAAAATTGTCATATTTTATGTATCCAACACATTCCGAAAATGATAATAAATCTGTCATATATATATTATCGGTAAAGGCATCTCAACTCCGTACCTCAACATATTTTGTGGTGTCGTTTTTTCTAAAAATTTGTCAAATTTTGTCTTAAGACACACATATATTGTTGAGGGGGAGCGACCCGACTGAAAATGTTCCATGATTCATGCATGCACACATGTTTCTCTCCCGTCGATTTTTCGGAAAATGTCATATTTTAATCAATTGGTATCTCTAATATTATATTTTTATATTAGAGATAGGGGGAGAAAATGTGATTAAAATGTAATATATCGCAACATGTGATCTTAGAGACTCAAGTGCAACTCTTTCCTTCACATGCCAAACTATTTCGTATATCGATGCATGTGTGTAGGGGGAGCTTTTCGGAAATGTAAAACTTTCAAGTGTTAAAAGTTTTGATTTTTATCAAACACTTTGAATGGTTTTTCAATGGTTTAATGGTTACGATCTATACCCAAAACAACCTACTATCCACGACGGAACGATGGAGTCAAAAGGTGGTTTAGGATAGGAAACTAAGTCCTATGATCCAACCAGAACCGGAGGGATCTACCCAAGGACATTCCATAGCTAGAAATAGTTGTCCTTAGGAAAGATGGAGTGGAATGAAGCTAAATGCGGACAAATTACTTAAGATAGCACTAGAACAATCACAACAAGGTGCTAATGATGACGTATTGGTAAGCATTGAAGGAGTTGAATATTCTATGCAACTTAGGTAGAAACCGGGTTAACACATCTTTTGAAGACAAGTGTCATGGACCCAGTGATGTGATGCACAACCCTTCCCCAGCCATTCGAGTTTCTCTCAAAAGAAACTTGTCTCATTGTCACGGAGATCAACACGTATCTATTGACTTTCTCACTCCGAGTCAGTTAATATTGAAAAGGTGGCAGTCTGCTCCAGCCTCCGATTACCAAAGTGCACTTATTGAGTCTAGAGCCAAACGAGATCAATTTATCATCTCATTAGGACACAATCGAGTCCTACGCATTATCCTTGTGATATTGACAGAACATCTGAGTGATATGATTCACAATGAAGATGGAAATCCTGCTTGAGCCAACATCAAACAAGCTCATGGTAGGTAACTTGTTCGATTCTACACGACTCAAACTTGTGAGAACTGGAAAGCAACTAAGTTTTGATTCTTAATTGAATCAAACTTGATTCCAGGTTTCTTCGCAAAATCCATGTGATCTTGCCAGAACATTCAGAGCGACACTCATTAGTGTTCACAGTGACGAATGGAAATCCTTCCAGTGTCAACATCAAACAGCACTGCGGTAGGTAACTCGCAAGATTCTTTATGAATCAAGCTTGTGACAAACTGGAAAGCAAAAATGGTGCGATTCTTTTAGAATCAAACTTGTTCCAGGAAATCTGAATTGACGACTCTAATCAGACGGATAATTTATCCTTATGATTCACTCTTTACGTTCGCAGTCTGCTTTGAGACGGTCGAGTAAAGAGAACTGGCTACTACCGCCGGGAAACCCTGTCAAGGAGGTTCTTAATCGAATCTATCTGATCAAAGGTACGGTATTAAATACCGTTTAACGGTCTTCACTGACCGGAGGTAAAACGCTACCGAGTTAGGGTGAAATGTTCAAAGCCATTTCATCAGTGTCTATATATGTTGCTGCATATCAAGAAGGTGGCGTAGCTGTGCAACCGATGTCGATTCAGAAGTCACAAGAGCACAAGATGGCGATAATCAAGATACCTAAGAATGTACGAATGTAATAGGTCATCTTAGTCACAAGGAGTACAGATGAAGATCTCAAGCACTCAAAGTCAAATGACAAAGGCTCAAGATAAAGATCACGAAAGCATGAAGGAACAAAGTTGTTACAAACAAGATCAAGATCAAGATACAAGACCAAAGAAGGAAGATCTCCTCTACAAGAATGTATTCACTCAACCATCTTATGCTTTTTAAGCATTTTAAGATGACCGATACATTGGGGCAGATTGTTAGCCCTATATTTTATATAGTCGAACAAGAATGTAATAGGTCATCTTAGTCGTTAAAAGGTCTTTTATGAAATTTTTTTTATGCCAATTTAAATCATGAGAAAAATTTTATGCATGAAAAACAGTGCATGAATGCGTAATGTAGTTTATAAAAACCTTTATATGTGCGAGGGGACGCCTATGGGTTGGTCCTAAAACAAAATACATGGCGAGGGGACGCCTATGGGTCAGTCCCAAAGTTAAAAGTTTCGATAAAAGCACATGCGACTAAATAGGGTCAGTCCTGTACCAACCATTACTGAGTCATAATTCTTGCAACAATGATACATGAAACATAAATAAATGAAACTAATTTGTCAAAACTTATCAAAAAAAAATTTATGTGACTAATTATGAACTATTAGGGTTCAGTCCACATAGCCACAGTTCCCGAGGAACATTATGCATGAAACAATGACACATAACTAAATTTGAATGACGGTTGTCCATCCATATTAGTAAAACAATATCGATGAAAACATCAAGGTTAAAACCTCAAAATGCTGAAAACATCATGGTTAAAACAACAATACGCTGAAAACATCAATACGTAGGATAATAAACGTTTGGCTTAGGAAGCTCCTGGTGACTACCCACTAGTCACAGGTCAAGTTTTAGAGCCTACAGGTTGAAGCCTTGTCTCTCATACCATAAATGTAACACCCCACTTTGATAAGTGGATCGTTACGCGTAATTATGGCGTGTCATCAAAGCATGCAAGGTAATATGTAGTAAAACATACATGACCATAGGGTAAACCGGAATCAAACATCGGTCCCCTAAACATAAGCCTAAAACATAATAAAGTAAATGAATTGAATGAAAGACTTATACAAGCATAAGTATATGAAGGCAAAAAGGAAAAGAAGTCTATGACAGCTTCCATCCTATGCACGTCCTCCAAATGCTCGAGTCTGTCCTAGAGTACCTGCCGTTTTGGGACATGGAAAGGAAAGTAACGGCTGAGCATAATGCTCAGTGCACGGATATACAAACATGAAATGAATAATATAAGTATGAATAACATATAGCAGTGGAAATGTATATGTCCTGGAAAACATGGTTATTTCTTAGTAAAACTGGTTTTATAGTTTGAAAAGCCTTATGTTTATCTTATGAAAACTGTTTAACATATTTTACCATTAGCCAATATAGGTCATGAAAATCCACCGTGCATGAATACTTGGAGGGGTGACCTCATCATGCAAATTAGAGGGGCTGCCTCTAATTTAATATCCTGGTTTGGGTTAGGAGGAATTAGCTCCTTGTGAAGGATGCAAGGCACACACCTCATTCACACTGAGTAATCTGCTGAAAACATGTAACTAGGATGCACCCATACGCCCCACATGATAAATATAATAATATGGCCAAAAGCTGAAGGGACACCACGAGCAATCACTCTACCGTGGGGAAGTCATAACACAGTGCCTCTAGTGTTATGGTTATGGTACCTCCATAACTAGGTGAAACTGGTCATGCGTGTATATGGCTTCAGGTATTCTAAATTAAATATTAGCAATCAAACATATAAACTTATACTATGGGAAAACAGTTGGCTGCATACGGGGAAATCCTAATGAGAAAAGAATGTCCATACTGAAAGGACGGGAATCCGTACCTTGTGTCCAGTGAACGAAGAAGACGAACGGAAGAGAGTCCTACTTCGGTATCACTAATTCTACATAAATACATACGTGTATAAGTATTTGATTACTGAATACATAACTGGTTTTATGTCATGTCTTAGCTTCTTTTATACGTTCATGTCATGTTTTACTATTTAAGCTTTATACTGTATTTATCTTATATTTCTGTCTATTCTGATTAAGTATTACTCGTATTTCATGTATTATTATACTTGCTGTGTAATAATAAGTAACTTTCTAAAAATAACAGGTTTCCTAATATAGAAAGTTTCAAAAATAGAAAGTTACCAAAAATAGAAAGTTTCCAAAAATAGAAAGTTTAAAAAAATTGAAAGTTTCCAAAAATTGTAAGTTCCAAAAATAGAAAGTTTCCAAAAATAGAATTACTGCTTAAAATAGATAAGTTTCTAAAAAATAGAAAGTTTCCGTAAATAAATATATGCTGGTTAAATAAACTAATTTTATACGCTTAAGTGTTTTCTGATTATTATTCTAAGTCATGTAGTTATAAAGTATAGTTTATTAATTATTACATGTAAATTAAATAAACCATAGGTTAAAAGTATTTAATTAAATATATCATGATTTTAATTAAATAAAGTAAAATACTTAGGTTAAAACATATATTATTAATTACTAATAATATAACCTAAGTCATGTTAATTAATTAATTATAGTCATGGTTTTTAATAATTAATTAATTATAAAGTCTAGTTAAATATAAATACTTAGGTTAAAATTTATGATCTAATAATTAAATTTATAACCTAAGTCATGTTAATTAAATTAATCCTATCATGTTTTATTAATTTAATTTTAACACATAACTATTAAAATCATAAACTTTAAAATAATATATGAACCGGACCCGTAACTAGAAACCATGAACCGGACCCGAAACCAACACCATACCCCAAACCAAGGTCGGGGTTACCCCTTGTTGCTGCTTCCGTGACCATCATCATCACCATACCGAGACCATATGGTCTCGGTGGTGGATAATAAACCAAGCCGAGACCCCTTAGGGGTTCGGTTAGGCGTCGGCCCTATCACAAACACCCCTAAAAACCCTTGTTTTGATTTACCCCATGATCATAGACATGTTTTAATAATTTTTTAATTAGTTTTTAAAAACATCATGATTTTATGTGATTCAACAAATCAAAACATAAAGAAAAAGGTTAAAAAGGTTATACCAAATACGTGAATCAATTAAGGATGAACACACACGAATCCTTTCACAATATCCAAGATCAAAATCAACCCGAACACCTCTCCATGGTGTTTATAGGTGGCAGCCAAAAGAAGAGGAAGAAGGAGGATTAGGGTTTTCTTTGTTTTCTAATTTTTGTAAAAAAATGAAACATGCTTTCCTCCTTTTCCAAGTTAGCTAATTTTGCATGGGCTAAGCCCATTTATTCTTCCTAATTTCGTGGTTATGGGGCCCACATGGGGTAACCCGAACATTCTCCTTGTCTAATTAATAAGTGTGTTCTCGTGTTCATGTTTTACGTGTTTTAATTAGTTATCCACCGTGACTTAATATATTTATTCGTGTTCGTAATAAATATATATATACGTAAATAATATTAGTTCGTGATTAAATTACGTTCATGATTTCATGATCGCGTATTCGTGATTATAATTATTGTTGGAATAGTTATCGTGTGTTCATACGTAATAAATACTTATCATGTTCTAGCAGGTACAAAATACTTAAAATTCTTATACGTTAAACGTAAACATGTTATAAAAGGAAAGATCTAATCATATATGTACGATCTTAAGGGTACTATTCATGGTAAAAGCATGCGGGTTTTACATGATAAATGACATTATGGCATCTGGTGCATGGCTTTTCTTTGTCAGAAAATATACCCAGGCGTACCTAGAGTACTCATCAACAATGACAAGTGTATATTTTTCATGACAAATGACCCTAGGTGATATTGGGCCAAATAAGTCCATGTGAAGCAAATGAAGACTTTTTTTGATTGAGAAAGTTTTCTTTGTTTTGAAACTGGCCCTATGGTGCTTCCCTTTTTCACATGCTGAGCATGGTTTGTCCTTAGAATAGACAAGTGAAGGAAGACCAATAACAAGATTTTGTTTTGCCAGCAGAGTTATTGTTTTGAAATTGAGATGTGAGAGCCTCTTATGCCAAAGCCAATTGGTAATATTGGAGGCTTTAGCAAAGAAGCATGTCTCATGAGTATAATTCATGTTCATGACATAAACATATTTGACTCTTGGAGCAATCATCACAATTTCATGATTGGAGTTGAAGATTGTACCTTTCTTGTCATCAAACAGCACAAGATACTTTGCATCACAAAGTTGACTTACGTTGATGAGGTTGTGCTTCAATCTGTTGAGATATGCTACCCTTGAGAAAACTATACCATTCCATTTTACTGAACCAAATCCTTTAGTAGTAGTTGATGAGTTATCACCAAAAAAACTTTGGGACCTTGTTCCTCCTTATACTTGTGCAGATAACTTTTGGTTCCAGTCATGTGCCTGGAGCAGCCACTATCTAGGTACCAAATAGGTTTCCTGAGATCACACTACACAAGTTGATGACGTATAGTCCCCAGCCGGGTCATGAACCCGGCCCACGGGTACTACCCGTATCTGGCCCATCACGGATGGGTGGGAATAATGTTATTTGATCTTATGGGCTTGGATGAACAGTAACCACACACACGTGCGTGGCCCACGGCCTGTCATGCCTGGTGTAGGGTTAGACAGAATCATACTCCTACTATGATTAGGATTTATCCCAAAGGAGAGGATATTCACAAACCATAATTAGAAGATAACAATCAATCTAAGTCTGGTAATAATCCTTTCCTTGGGGCCGAAGCATCAGTGACAGCCCATTAGGGTGTCACTGCCTATATAAGGAACCCCCAAGGGTTCCACAACAGTATTACATTCTACATACTCACATCTCATCCGATTCATATAACCCTAACCGATTACTTACTCTCACGCTGGAGTCTAATCGTGAGAAACATTCCCACGGTAAGCCTAACGCGTGTTGTTTTAGTGTGCAGGATCCCAACCAGATAATTTACTTGGTGCAGGAGCCGGAGTCCAGCCAACCCGAATTAAGCCTAATTCGGGTCTAGCAAGGATCACCTAACTTTTTTATCAACAAGTTGGCGCCATCCGTGGGACCATTACACTAAGCTAGAGCAAAATCTCGTCTCTATTTCTCAATGACGAAGGGGCATCCTCAAGGAAACCCCAGGAACACAAATCCTGGGAATCAGAAGTCCCTAGGGGAAGGGATACTCATTCCCAATCGATCCCCTAGCAACCAAGTCGGCGGACTAAACATCCGAAGTGTTCTTCAGTCCATGGGTATGACAAGCACGTTCTCTGTCACCCCACCACCTACTTCGACCTTGGATAACCCTGATCCAGGGAGTGCGCCCAACCCCCCTAACAAGGAGCCGCGCAGACCATCGACTGAGGAAGAAGTAGAGGTCGAACCACTCAGTGAGGAAGATCTCACTCGAGTTCTCACACAGAACATCGAGAGGATCGTCCCACGAATCGCATCAAGGTTGAACCTAGGGAGGGACCTCCAATCTAGGCTCAACTTTGGCAACGCCGGACCAGGCACCTCTTCTCAAACTCAAAGGAAGCGAAGGACACGATCTCAGGAGCGGAACCTCTTTGAGGAGACTCCCCAACCCAGGAATGTGTTCGAACGCATAGGGGATCGTCTCATGCAGGAACTAATACAATCCCGTGAGGAGGGAGAGAGGTCCGACAGTTCACCCGAACGACCAGATCTGTAGCTAACCAGATCTAATCGCCGCACAAGCATGTGGGATAAGATGAATAATGGGAAAAAGGCTCCTAGCTCTTCTCACAAGAGCGGTCCTCACCCAAAGGATGGGGCACCGCCCCCTTCTCCCGGTCCATCAGGAGAGGATTTGGATGGCCATCCACCCAAGCGTCACCGACCTAGGCGTACTCCTCCACCACCAACAGACAATGAAGAGTACTATGGCGGCCCCTATTACCGAGAGGCGGAAGCAGAAGATCTTTCCCGCCCGTGGTGTGACCCTAATCTCACCCGTCCATGTGCTGATCCCAGGGAAGATCCTTTCACTCTCCGCATACGGAATTACTACGAGGATTCAAAGCGTCGCATGCCGGCGTGTGTCATGACTTATGACGGGACTGGTGATCCGGATGATCACCTAAAGATATTTGACACGCAGGCGAAAATTGAACGATGGCCCATGCCTATATGGTGCCAAATGTTCAATTCAACCTTGATCGGCAATGCTCGTGATTGGTTTGAGGGACTTCCTTCGCGAAGCATTGATAGCTTCACTAAACTACGTACTGCGTTCAAGAATAATTATACTCAGCGAAAGAAGTATAATAGGGACCCGGCCTCATTGGCAATCGTCAAGAAACGGCCGGGGGAATCTATAGAGGCCTTCACTAAACGCTTCAATGACGAGTGCATACGCACAAAAACAATGCCGGAACTTCTGAAAATTTCCAATTATATGCACGCCATAACAGACAGGGAATTTAATACATGGTTTTGGCCAAGTATCAAAGTTCGTTGTTCCAAGTCTTTTCGAATTGATTAATTGTAGAAAGTGTGACTCAATTGTTCTTGGTAGGTAAAAGAAAGTGGTTTGATTTGTTTATCTATTTTTAAACTAAAAGCAAATAATTGTTGTTGAGTAAAGTAGAAGCTTTTACAAAATTAAACTAAAAGTTATATAGAAAAAACACTTAAAACTTAAACATTGTTAAAACTAAAAACTTAAAACTTTTAGATCGGGATAAATTTAAAACAAATCTCTCGGAATGTATAGCAATCAAACCCATCGGAATATCAAAGTAAGTCCATCGGAATAATCCATGTTAGTAACCATCGGAATGTAACAAAATCAATTCTATCGCAATGTTGTCCAGATCGAAAAACAATGTTGTTCTATCGGAATGTATGATTCTGTCGCAATGATCTAGTATCGCAATGAGAGTATCGGAATGTTGTTAACAAAATTTGGGCAGCGTTTCGACTTAAGGCAACCTTAAGACCCGTCGGAATACCCGATCGTAGTGAGCGATCGCAATCCCAGATCGAAATAAGGGGGTTAAAACCAAGTGATCGCAATGTAGAACCAAGAATGGTTATTGCGATCAAAACAAGCTTCTCGTCAGAATGTTGTAAATCCCCAATATTGCGATGAACACAAAACTAAATCCGAAAATGGAGATAAGCTGAAAACTCAATAAGCAAAGCACGTTCAATAAGCTCACTTAACCGAATCTTAAACAACTCAATAAGCTTAAATTTAGCAACTTTCAAAACTCCAAATAAGCAAACTTAATAAATCGAACCTTTTGAAAACACTAGACCTTTTAAGTAATCCGAAAATGCAATAAGCTATAAATATGAAATAAACCAATAAGCACAAAGAGCTTATAGCTTATATCGTATGAAATCTTAGTAAGGACTAAAAAGACTAACCTTTTAATCACTAAAACATCAAGATCAATCACGAATTAAGAACAATTCGGATCAAAATCAAAGTAAAACCAAGAAATGTAGAAAGAGATTAAAGAACAAAAAGCTTAACTTAAACTTGATTAATGAAATCCAAATACAAGGAAGATTAAAAGCTTAAACTTGAAAGATAAAGATAAAAGGTGAAACTTAGTGAGAGAAAGTTAGAACTTTCTCTCTCTAAAAACTAGAAAGGGAAATAAAAAAATGAAAAACTAGCTAACCACCCTCCTAATGTGATTAGGAAGGTATTTATAGGGAAAGTGGAGAGTGCATGTGTGCTTCTTTCTTCCTTTCTTTTCTTCTCGACTCGATTTAACTCTTCTTTCTCGTCGTCGTCTTGGGATTTGTCGATGTACAATTGAACTTGTCTTAGTAATTTTCTTCTTATATTAGACTTGAGTTCTTTGACTTCATTAAACTTCCGTCTTTAGAATTTTTCTTCGATAAATCTTTAGAATAGGCCTTGGACTTCCTTTCTTTTTGCACTCTTGATCTTTTGACTTCGTCTTTTCTCGTTTTCTTCGATAAAAGCCCGTGAAAGCCCGTGTTTTCTTCCTTTTCCATCTCTTGATCCTAAAACACAATAAAAACACAAACCACGCATAATTCTGACTTTTACGATATAAAATACACGTTTTGGTCTTGTTATTATTGGAAATAAGTGATAAAAGGATAAGTGTTTTCACTCTTATTAAATATCATACACTTGACCATTGCAATGCCCTCATGCAATGCATTAATTTTAAAACACGGTTTACATTTTCCATCATAAATAACCTACCTTGGCCTTTATTAATTACTAAACATTTAAGGAAAATAAAAAGATAAAAACAAATAAATCAAAGACTTACATTGGGTTTTGGCTGCCATGAATGTTTATCATACTCAAGTTTCACGTTCCCCATACCAAGCTTAAAAACAAGATCATTGTTATTATAAGCTAGCAAACTAACACGAATTCATGTGGCCAGTTATTTACTTAGACTCCCTTATTCCTAGGTGTATCTCTTATATTTTATTTTTGTCTTGAATGATCACGAGGGTGCATCGTTTGACTCATCTCGATAGTTATGTAGGCCGAAAATAAAGTGGATGATTTAATCAATAGTTAGCTAAAGGACAAAATATTTTAAAACTGCTTCTCGGGACCTCATAAAGTTCATATCTTGGCATAACTTGCTTCACGATTTCAGTCCTCTCTCGGACCGATATTTGGAAGTGACTTCATACTTCAAATCTTGAGAGACGTTCTTGAAATTGTGGTCTTCTCTTTATAATAGGAATTTCTTCACTTGAAGTTTTTGAGAGATTCTTCATATTTGGACCACGAATTTTTCATTTTTCTCCAATCTTTATTTTGGACTTTGATATACAACGATCCGCCTCCTTTTAGGACTTGGATCTATTTATCCTCATACCTTGTTAGGTCCTTTTTGGATAGACTTCTCCATGATCTTTTGGGGAGTATTTGCTTTTCGTCGTGTGTCTCGATCCTTCATATTGAATTTCAATAAATGATTCTTCACATCACTTTTGGATCTTTAGCAACAAAATGTAGCCCTCATGCCTTGTTAGGGCCTTTTCGTACTCGCCAATCTTCGCATCCCGCTTCAATAAGTTATACCTTGGCTATGAACTCTAATTAATACCGAGAAACTTTTAAACGATCTTGGGCTAGAAGCTAAGTAACTTTTCAAATAGTACAACCTTATTTATTGCAGATAAATTTATTAACAAGCGATGGGAGAATAGGCTTATAATTAACTCACATAAATTCATGAAAGAATACCAAACTTATAATTGACTCTATCATCTCTCGTTCTCCACAATTTAAAATCTCAAGGAATGAGACTCGTGGATGCTTAGCCAATTAAATAAAAGTTTTGAGTTTTCGAGTCATCTATATGATCTTGCAAATTCTTAGACTCTTTCAAGTTTAGAATTCGCATTTTAAAGTTCCCTTGATAAACGACTCTCTATGATCAATTATAGGAACTTGCGAAAAGTTCTTGTTCTTAACTCGTAAGAGTTAAGACTTTCGCGTTTTAAAGCTCCCTATATAAAAGCCTTGCAAAACTTGACTTAAACATGTTAAGGATACTAGCTAGAGTAAACTTAGATAAGTAAACTAGGGTTGAGTCAAAATATTCACGGCTTTGAAAAATTTAAAACCACTTTATTAAACTTTATTTTGGCAAAGAAAATAAATAACGCTAACAAAGGAAAAACTACTAGGCCAAAATAAATAAAAAATTTTGAAAAATGTCGAAAAATCAAGTTTTCCGGTTAAAATGAGGGCAAATTCATGGAAAAGACCACTTACTTCGATAGAAGGCCCCCTACACTTGATATAAACTTTGTCCTTGATGTTTAAGCATGTAGGAGTAAACTCCCGTACACTTAGGACATTGTGCACTTTGTTTAAAGCTTGCTAAGGGAAGGACAACTATAGTGATTTTAATGTGAACATATAAGATATGGAATATTGAATCACGACAGTTTAGGATAGAACCGGGAAGAAGGGAACACGGGATCACGGTGCGTCAAAAGTCATCGAGAATGTATATTTGAAGCTTAAATCCCTGCACCGAATAAGAAACAAGACAACAAACACATATGGGGCTCCCCCTACACTTATTATGAAAACGGTAAAGGATAGATCACGGGTTGCCTCCCGAGAAGCACTTGTTTTTGTTAACCGAGTCAAGAGCCTGACTCGACCCATAACTTAATTCAAAGGAAACGTGGTGAGGGATGGAATCATCTCATGAGAGATGTCCTCACCAAAGTACAACTTCACGCGTTGGCCATTCACCTTAAAATTGGGCCCATTTGGCTGAGAAAGCACAATGGTGCCATATGGGAAGACTTTGGCGACGGTGAATAGACCAGACCAGCGGCTCTGCAACTTGCCCGAGAAGATCTTCAACCGAGAGTTAAATAGTAGAACTTGATCCCCAACGTGGAACTCTCGGTTCTTAATCCTAGCATCATGGATGATCTTGGTCTTCTCCTTGTAGATCAACGAGTTCTCATAAGCTTCATTCCTCAGTTCTTTGAGCTCGTTGAGTTGAATCTTCTGAAGATCGCCGGCTTTGTTGATGTCGAAGTTAGCCCACTTCAAGGCCCAGTATGCCTTGTGTTCCAGGTCAATAGGGAGGTGTCATGCTTTCCCGTACACAAGACGATAAGGTGTACAACCAATCGGGGTCTTATATGCGGTACGGAAAGCCCACAAAGCATCATCTAACTTGTCGGCCCACGAGGCACGATGCTCTCCCACAGTACGCTCAAGAATTCGCTTCAATCCACGGTTGGAAATCTCGGCTTGACCATTGGTTTGAGGATGATAAGCGGTGGAAAGACGATGATTGACACCATACTTAGCCATGACTCTTGCAAATTGACCATTGCAAAAATGAGTCACGCGGTCATTGATTATAGCACGAGGAACACCGAATCGAGCAAAAAGCTGCTTCAGAAAGTTCACAACCACCCTCGCATCGTTCGTAGGGAGAGCCTTAGCTTCAACCCATTTAGAAACGTAGTCAACGACTACGAGGATGTACTTGTTCCCTTTATATGATGGAAATGGCCCATAAAGTCGATGCCCTATACATCAAAGATTTCACATTCTTGTATGAAATTTAGAGGCATCTCATCTTTATGTGTGATCTTGCCTTGACGTTGGCAAGCATCACAATTTTTAACCATCTCATGAGCGTCACGATAAATGGTGGACCAATAGAATCCCGAATCAAACACTTTCTTCGCGGTGTAGTTGGGGCCAAAGTCACCACCGGTGGGTCCTTTATGGCAAGCTTCGAGAATGTCTAAAGCTGCGGGTCTATCAACACACCGACGAATAATCAGATCAGCACATTGTTTGAAGAGGTAAGGGTCATCCCAAAAGTAAGTCTTAATATCTTTAAAGAACTTCTTCTTTTGTTGGGATGTTAACCCTTCGATGAGAATACCACCCGCTAAGTAGTTTGCAATGTCCGCAAACCACGGGGTTTCATCAAGATTGGAATTGATAGACATTAAGGCCTCAAGGGGAAAAGAGTCATTGATCTCTTGATTCGGATGATCCCCTTGATACGGATCCTCAAGTCTACTTAGATGATCCGTGGCTGGGTTTTCGGCTCACTTCTTGTCACGAATTTCAATGTTGAATTCTTGAAGGAGCAAAACCCAACGAAGAAGTCTTGGCTTAGAATCTTGCTTAGTCAACAAGTGCTTCAACGCGGAATGGTCGGTATAGACAATTGTGGTGGAAAGGACAAGATAGGGGTGGAACTTCTCAAAAGCATACACTACAGCTAAAAGCTTTTTTTCGGTAGTGGTCTAATGCAATTGAGCCCCCGTCATTGTCTTGCTAGCATAATGGTTTGGTTGGAAGTGATTGTTCACTCTTTGGCCCAAAATCGCTCCAATAGAAAAGTCGCTAGCATCACACATCAATTCAAAAGGTAGATCCCAATTAGGGGTAACCAAGACCGGTGCCTTATTTATCTTATCCTTAAGAAGGTTGAAGGATTCAAGACACTCTTTGGAAAAGATGAAAGGAGTATCTTTTTCCAAGAGATGGGTCATCGGGCGAGCGATTTTAGAAAAATCTTGGATGAATCGACGATAGAAGCCCGCATGACCAAGGAAACTTCTCACACCCTTCACGGTTGAAGGTGGAGGTAATTTGGCTATGACATCCACCTTAGCACGTTCCACTTCAAGATCGGCTTTTGAGATTTTATGTCCCAGCACAATGCCTTCTTTTACCATGAAATGACATTTTTCCCAATTTAGAACAAGGCGAGTGTCTTCGCACTGCTTAAGCATGCGTTCCAAATTGGCAAGGCAATGAGAGAAAGAATCACCATAGACCGAGAAATCATCCATGAAGACTTCCATAGTTTCTTCAACCATGTCATGGAAGATAGCCATCATATACCTTGGGAAAGTCCAGGAGCATTGCATAAGCCGAAAGGCATTCTTTTGTAAGCAAATGTTCCATAAGGACAAGTGAATGTGGTTTTCTCTTGGTCTTTGGGATCGATGGGAATTTGAAAATACTCGGAGAAACCGTCTAAAAAGCAGTAATAGTCATTACCCGCTAGACGTTCAAGCATTTAGTCCTTAAAAGGAAAGGGAAAATGATCCTTTCTCGTAGCATCATTGAGTTCGCGATAGTCTATACAAACTCTCCACCCTATAACGAGACGAGTACGAATCAACTCGTTGTTTTCATTGGGCACAACGGTGATTCCGCCTTTCTTAGGCACACAATGGACGGGACTAACCCATGGTGAATCCGAGATAGGGTAGATCATTCCTGCATCAAGAAGTTTGATAACCTCTTTTTTGATAACGTCATGGATCTTAGGATTCACCCTTCTTTGGCTTTGAATAGTGGGTTTAAAGTCGTCCTCCATGAGAATTTTATGTGTGCAAAAGTGAGGATCAGTTCCACGAAAATCAGAGATTTTCAAATCAATCACTTTCTTGTGATTCTTCAGCATGGCGATAAGTCAATATTTTTCTTCCTCTTTCAAGTCCTTGGCGATGATGACGGGTGATTTGTTGTTGTCGTCAAGGAACACATATTCAAGATGGGACGGTAGATCCTTAAGCTCTAAATCCGGAGGATTTTCGATGGAAGGCGTAGTCAAATTCGGTTCATCGATAGAGATATCCTTAGGAGATGGTCGAGAAATATGGTCCTCATTGAGAAGTTTCTCAATGGTACGAATATCTTCATCCCAATTGGAGGGAGAATCGTCATATTGCAAGTCCACATCTCCCAAAGTTGCTTCAAATTCTTTCAAGATGAAATCACTTTCTCCGAATGGAGTTAGTGATGGAGCAATAGAGGCAACGGTCTCAACAATGGGTAGAGAAGAAGAACTACTTTTACAAGCGTCTTTGAAATGTTCTTCACAAGCCTCATCAAGAACGTCAATTAAATTAACGCTCTCGTTTTCAGAAGGCTGCTTAGAAAGTTTACCCATGTTGAAGACGATTTTATCGTCACCAACTCTCATGATTAATTCGCCCGTGGCTACATCAATGAGAGTGCGACCGGTCCTCAGGAATGGACGTCCAACGATTAATGGAACACGGGGGTCCATCTCGTAGTCAACGACAACAAAATCCATCGGAAAGGTGAATTTGTCGACACCGACGAAGACGTCTTCGGTTATCCCCACCGGATAAGCAATCGTACGGTTGGCTAATTCCAAAGTCATTCGTGTGGGGACTAGCTCGGGTAGAGATAATTGTTTCCAAATGCTTAAAGGAATTAAGTTTCTACTAGCACCTAGATCGGCTAGGGTCATACAATTCTCTACCCCATGGAAGTTGCTAGGAATCAAGAAACGACCCGGATCACCAAGTTTGGTTAGTGATAGGTGTGTAAACACCCATCCTTTTACCACTTAATTCGGGCTAAAACGAGACCAAAACACGTATTTAATATCATTTGTTTGGAATTATGCGTGGTTTTTGTGTTTATTGTGTTTTCAGAGACAACCGGATAAATATTGAAGAAAACATGGGATTGCACGGGTTTTACTGAAGAAAAAGACTCAAGATAAAGTCTATTGTCCAAGAGATGCAAAAGATTTGAAGTCGCTGGGCCTATTCGAAGATTTATCGAAGAAAAGGACCAAAGATGGAAGATTTATATAAGTCGAAGAAACTCAAGTCTATTAAACGAAGAAATTAAAAGACGAGTTGAATTTAATCGACAACAAATCCCGAATCAGAATCGAAAACGGAAACTTTTCTGAAAAGACGAAAAGACACGAAGAACGGGAGAAAGCCCACTCACCAACCAAAGGAAACACCTATAAATAGGCCATCCCACACACAAGCTAGCTAGTTTTTCTTTCTTCCTCCCTTTTCTTTCTCCTGGTTCGTAGAACACCATCACCACTAGGGTGATTGGTGATTTTTATTTTTAGTTCTTCAATCTTGTAATTTTAATCTTTGTTTCATCTTGTCAAAACATCAATCATTCAATACCAAGTTCTTGTTTAATCTTTCATTTCATCTTGTTCATCATCATCTTTATCTTCAAGTTATTAAGTTTTATTTTTTTTTTTCTTTTTTTCTTGATTTGATCTTCAAAAGTTGTTTGGATTTGTGTTTTTGTTAGTGGGATTTGTTACTTGTATTGTCTAAATGATTTGTGTTTAATTTGGTAAAATCTTTTTAAGTGTTTGATTTGATTTTGATTAATTTTGTGTCCCGTGTTCTTCGCTTTTACTGCTACTGTAACTGGTTTCCAGATCTTCCGAATCAGCCAAAAAGTTCCGAATGAGTCCTTCATTCGGAAACTTCCGAACCAAGCACTAAGTTCCGAATCAACAGGAAAACTTCCGAATCAAGCTTTCATCCGGAAAGTTCCGGATCAGTCATAAAGTTCCGAACCAAGCCCTTCATTCGGAAGTTTAAAACTTCCGAACCAGTGACTTCCGGACGAAGCAAAAGTTCCGAATCAACCTTTTCATTCGGAAAGTTCCGAATCAAGCTGAAGGTTCCGAATCAGAAACTTCCGATCCAACAAGTTCCGAATGAATATGTTCCGAATGAACATGTTCCGAATGAATGAATAGTTACTTCCGAATCAGATAGTTCCGAATCAAGGTCTAAATTTCCGAATCAGTTATTTTAGAGTTTAGTTACTGTTTTACTGTTGTTTATTTACTGTTTCTTTACTCCTTTTTCACAATTTATATTTTAACTTTAATTTGAACTTTAAATTTTAATTTTAATTTTGATTTTGATTTTAATTTCAAACCAAGTCTTAGTAATTGTTTTTGATTTAAATTTTCATTTCCATTTTTTATTATTAGACTAGAAAACCAAAACCCTTTATTTAGTAACCAAGAACAATCAGTCCACTTAAGACCGAGATCAATTCGAGAGGATATCGAGAGACTAAAAATTGAACCCCATTGAAAATCATTGTATCAAATGGCGCCGCTGCCGGCTCTTCTCGTTAAGATCAAAAGTTTTTTGTAGAACTTGGATTTTGGGATCCGTTCCCCGTGAACGTTACTTTTTCAAAAATTTTCAAAAACAACTAAAAAATATAAAATTTTCAAAAAACCTAAAAATTAAAAAAAAAAAAAAACAATAAAAACCAAAAATATTTTTTCTTTGTTTTTATTTGTTCGTTCTTTTGCAGGTGTATGCGCACTCGATCCACGTCTTATCAAGAGCCCGAGCCTCTCGATAACTTAGACATGGCTGGTGTACAAAATAACAATAACATACCACCTCCTAACAACAATAATAACAACAACAACCCGCCTTTCAACAACATGCATAATAACAACAACAATGAGCCCCTTCCGGATAATCGCCCAATGATTGAACTGCTGCAAGCTCATGTTGATGGCAACACGGATCCAATTGTCATTCCTCCAATTGCCGCCAACAATTTCGAGCTCAAGTCAGGCTTTATCCAGATGGTCTCCGCTCAGCCATTCTTGGGACGAACCATTGATGACCCACATGACCATATCAAGAGATTTCTACAACTCACCAACACGGTCAAGTTCAATGGAGTTTCGCAAGAAGTGATAAGGTTACAACTTTTTCCCTTTTCTTTAGAGGGACAAGCCCGGCATTGGCTTGCTAAAGAACCGCCACAGAGTATTCTCTCGTGGACGGATTTGGAAACAAAGTTTATCAACTACTTTTTTCCACCCTCTCGTACTACCGCTTTGCGGAATGAGATTATAAACTTTGAACAAAAGTACGATGAGTCATTCAGTGAATCTTGGGATCGTTTTAAAGATCTTTTAAGAAAATGCCCACAACATGGTTTTACCAAAGTACATCAAATTAATACTTTTTACAATGGTTTAAGCATGAGTGACCAAGATTCACTGAATAGTGCCTCAGGGGGTAATTTATTGGCTAAGACGTCCAATGCTGCTTGGGATATCATTGAGAACAAATCTCGTGTGCAAACCAAGAGTGTTAGGACCAATGTTGCTAGTGCTAGCACTAATGACAGCGACAAGCGATTAGACAAAATCACCACGCTTCTTGAATCGCTTATCACCCACACCGTCAGCAACAACAACAGCAACAACGCCAAAAATGCACAAGTGAACGCTGTCAGCCAACCTTGTGAGATATGCGGTGGTCCCCACTCTTACACAACTTGTACCACCACCCAAGATTACCCTGCTGAGAATGTGAATGCGGCATATGGCACCTACCAACAACCTGCTTATCAAGCTAGACCTCAAGGTGACCGTAACTTGCTTAGCTACCGCAGCAACAACTATCTTTCACCACCTGGTTTTCCTCCTACCAACCCAAACCAAAAACAAAACCTTAACCGCCCTACTCAACAACAACAACAACCTCGACAACCATATATCCCACCTCACAAGCAGCAACAACCACCTCAACGTAACAATCAAGTATACCAACAACCTGCTTACCAACCACCTGCATATAATGCTCCTTCCAACCAAACCAACACTGCACTACACCAAGAGGTCGCCACCTATATGAGGACCAATGATGTGATTGTGGGAAATCTACAAGAGGAAGTGCGCAATTTGAAGGCAGACTTGGTCAAGCAAGGAAATGATTTGAGAGCTGATATGAGAAACACGTTGGATAGCCAGACTAATGATCTGAGGAACATGATGGCTAGTTTTTTCCAAAGTAGTCAACCCTCTTCTTCGGGTACTCTTCCGAGTAACACCGTTGCAAACCCAAGAGGGGAGATGAAAGCAATCACTACTAGAAGTGGTAAAGGTACCAAGGAACCCGAGCTTCCTATACCGCCACCGGTGGTTGTGACTAAGGAGAACGAGTCGCCTGCTCCCATCCCTCATCCTTCTCCTTCCCCAATTTCTCCACCTCTTCTTTCTACCCCTCCTCCACCCGTGGTTGTGAGTGATCCTATACTCCCAAAGCCTTCCTCTTCTTCCAATATACCTTATCCTTCTAGGTTGAGGAAAGAGAAGCAAAAGAGCAAGGATGATATTCAGGTTTCTAACTTCCTTAAAATGTTTAAACAACTGAATTTCAATATCTCCTTCGCTGAGGCTCTCGCTCACATGCCCAAATACGCCAAAATGTTTAAAGACCTTCTGAGCGACAAGGAAAAGCTCCTCGACATTGCCAACACCCAACTTAATGAGAACTGCTCTGCAGTGCTCTTAAGGAAATTGCCAACCAAGCTTGGTGATCCGGGTCGTTTTCTTATCCCTTGCAATTTCCCGGGAGTAGAGAATTGCATGGCTCTAGCCGATCTAGGTGCCAGTATAAATCTCATGCCTCTAAGTGTTTGGAAGCAATTATCTCTCCCAGAGCTAGTCCCCACTAAAATGACTTTGGAATTGGCCAACCGTACGGTTGCTTATCCAGTGGGGATAGCCGAAGATGTTATCGTAGGAGTCGACAAATTCACCTTCCCTGCTGATTTTGTTGTCGTCGACTACGAAATGGACCCCCGTGTGCCACTTATTGTTGGTCGTCCATTCTTGAGGACCGGTCGCACTCTTATTGATGTTGAAGCCGGAGAGCTTATTATGAGAGTGGGTGACGACAAAGTAGTCTTCAACATGGGAAAGTTGTCTAAACAGCCTTATTCATATGAGAGCGTTAATTGTATTGACGTTCTTGATGAGGCTTGTGAAGAACACTTTAATGATGCTTGCAAAAGTATTCCTACCTCTCTTCCCACTGTTGAGACCGTGTCCTCTATTGATTCATCGTTGTCTCTATTTGGAGATGGTGATTTATTCTGGAACAATCTTGAAGCTACCATGGGAGATGCGAATTTAGCTACGAATGATTCTCCCACCGAGGGGGATGAAGATATGAGTTTCTTTGACAATCTGCTCACCGAAGACAATCCTTCGCCTCCATCTCCCACGGTCATTGCTATCGATACTCCGACGTTGAAAACACCTCCCGTCGAAAATCCTCCGGATTTGGAACTAAAGGAGTTGCCGCCACATCTCGAGTATGTGTTCCTTGACGACAACAAGAAGTCGCCCGTCATTATTGCGAAGGATTTGAAAGATGAAGAGAAGACTCGCCTCGTCGCTGTGTTGAAGAATCATAAGAAGGCTATTGCATGGAAAATCTCGGATATTCGTGGAATTGATCCTCACTTCTGCACGCACAAAATTCTCATGGAGGACGACTATAAGCCCACTATTCAAAGCCAACGAAGGGTGAATCCAAAAATACATGAAGTCATCAAAACAGAGGTTATCAAACTTCTTGATGCGGGTATGATTTACCCTATTTCGGATTCCCCGTGGGTTAGTCCAATCCATTGTGTGCCCAAGAAGGGCGGAATAACCGTTGTTCCCAATGAACACAACGAGTTGATTCCCACTCGTCTCGTTACTGGGTGGAGAGTTTGTATAGACTACCGCAAACTCAATGATGCCACGAGAAAGGATCATTCCCCTCTACCTTTCATGGACCAAATGCTTGAACGATTAGCCGGTAATGAATATTACTGCTTTCTTGATGGTTTCTCGGGTTATTTTCAAATACCCATCGATCCCCAAGATCAAGAGAAGACTACATTCACTTGTCCCTACGGCACTTTCGCTTCCATGACATGGTTGAACAAACCATGGAAGTCTTCATGGATGATTTCTCGGTATTCGGGGATTCCTTCTCATCTTGCCTTGCCAATTTAGAACGTATGCTAAAGCGGTGCGAAGACACTCGCCTTGTTCTAAATTGGGAAAAATGCCATTTCATGGTAAAAGAAGGCGTCGTGCTTGGACATAAGATTTCGAAAGCCGGTCTTGAAGTAGACCGTGCTAAAGTTGATGTTATAGCAAAGTTGCCTCCACCTTCCACTGTGAAGGGTGTGAGAAGTTTCTTGGGTCATGCGGGTTTCTACCGTCGATTTATCAAAGACTTTTCTCAAATCGCTCGCCCGATGACCCACCTCTTGGAAAAAGATACTCCTTTTATCTTTTCCAAAGAGTGCCTTGAAGCCTTCAACTCGCTTAAGGATAAGCTAACTAAGGCACCCGTCTTGGTTACCCCTAATTGGGAGCTTCCTTTTGAGTTGATGTGCGATGCTAGTGATTTTGCTATTGGAGCGGTTCTTGGACAACGAGTGAACAAACACTTCCAACCGATCCACTACGCTAGCAAGACAATGACTGGGGCACAATTGCATTATACGACAACTGAGAAAGAGCTTTTAGCTATTGTCTATGCTTTTGAAAAATTCCGCCCCTATCTTGTCCTTTCTACCACCATTGTGTATACCGATCATTCCGCGTTGAAGTACTTGTTGACAAAGCAAGATTCCAAACCAAGACTTCTTCGCTGGGTTTTGCTGCTCCAGGAATTTAAAATCGACATCCGCGATAAAAAAGGAGCAGAAAACTTAGCCGCGGACCATCTTAGTAGACTTGAGGATCCATACCAAGGGGATCATCCGACCAAAGAAATCAATGATTCTTTTCCCTTGGAGACCTTAATGTCTATAAACTCGAAGCCGAATGAAACCCCGTGGTTTGCAGACTTTGCAAACTACTTGGCGGGTGGAATTCTCAAGGAAGGGTTGACGTCCCAGCAAAAGAAGAAGTTCTTTACCGACATCAAGACTTACTTTTGGGACGACCCTTACCTATTCAAACAATGTGCTGATCTGATAATTCGTCGATGTGTTGATGGACCGGCAGCGTCGGACATCCTTGATGCTTGCCACAAAGGACCCACCGGTGGTCACTTTGGTCCCAACTACACCGCTAAGAAAGTGTTTGATTCGGGATTTTATTGGCCCTCCATATACCGTGACGCTCACGATATGGTTAAGCGATGTGATGTTTGCCAAAAGCAAGGCAAAATCACACATAAAGACGAGATGCCTCAGAATTTCATTCAAGAGTGTGAAATTTTTGATGTTTGGGGTATCGACTTTATGGGGCCATTCCCTTCATCTAAAGGAAACAAATACATCCTTGTAGCCGTTGACTACGTTTCAAAGTGGGTTGAAGCCAAAGCTTTGCCTACTAATGACGCAAGGGTGGTTTGTAACTTTTTGAAAGCTCTATTCGCTCGCTTCGGTGTGCCTCGTGCCATTATTAGTGATCGTGGGACTCATTTTTGCAATGACCAATTTGCTCGAGTCATGGCTAAGTACGGTGTAAATCATCGTCTTTCCACAGCCTACCACCCACAAACTAATGGCCAGGCCGAAATATCCAACTGAGGACTGAAGCGAATTTTGGAAAGAACTGTGGGAGAGCATCGTGCCACATGGGCTGATAAACTCGATGATGCTTTGTGGGCTTTCCGTACTGCTTACAAGACCCCGATCGGCTGTACGCCTTATCGTCTTGTGTACGGGAAAGCATGCCACCTCCCCATTGAGTTGGAGCACAAGGCTTATTGGGCCTTGAAGTGGGCTAATTTTGATATAAACAAAGCCGGTGACCTACGCAAGATCCAACTCAATGAGCTAAATGAACTCCGTAATGAGGCTTATGAAAATTCTTTGATCTATAAGGAAAGAACTAAGCTCATTCACGACTCTAAGATCAAAAACCGAGAGTTCCATGTTGGAGACAAAGTCTTACTTTTTAACTCTCGGTTGAAAATCTTCTCGGGAAAGCTCAAATCTCGTTGGTCCGGCCCATTCACCGTTGCCCAAATTTTTCCATATGGTACTCTCGAGCTCGCTCAACCTAATGGACCAAATTTTAAGGTGAATGGCCAACGAGTGAAGTTGTACTTTGGTGAGGACACCTCTCAGGAGGTGATTCCATCCCTCACCACGTTCCCCATAAACTAATTTTGGGTCGAGTCAGGCTCGTGACTCGGTTATCAAAAACAAGCGCTCCTCGGGAGGCAGCCCGAGTATCTATCCTTGTATGTTTTAATCCCCTAAGTGTAGGGGGGACTTCTATATGTGTTTGCCTTTGTGTGGTGATGTGATTACAGGGATAAGTGCACTCTTGGAATCTTTGAAGAACCGTGTTCCCGTGTTTATCCGAAATCCGGTTCTACCTCTCAACTATCGTGATTCAATTTTCTTCATACTCACATTTGAAATTGATCACTTTAGTTGTCTCTTCCTTAACTTGAGTTAACCAACGTGCACAATGTCATAAGTGTAGGGGAGCCTTCTCCCACATGCTTAAACATTGAGGACAATGTTTATCTTAAGTGTAGGGGGGACTTCTATCGAAGTTTTAAGTGGACTTTTCCATGAAAATGCCTTCAATTAACCGGAAAATCCTACTTTTCAACATTTTTCAAATTTTTTATTAACTTTGGCCATTTAGTTGTAATTTTTAAATTTTTATCTTTGCTTTCATGTGTATATATTCCGCAATAAAGTCAAAAATATTAATAAAGTGGTGTAGCTAGTTTAGAAGTTTTTGACATATTAGGCCCGTTGCGTTTATTTTGACTCAACCCGAATAGACTTATCCAAGTTTATTCTAGCTAGTATCCTTAACCATATAGACCTTAATTGGTTTATTAGGCTAAGTGTCCACGAGTCTCATTACTTGAGATTTTAAATTGTGGAGGACGAGAAATGATAGAGTCAATTATAAGTCGGTGTTCTTGCACAAGCTCACTTGGTGTAATTATTTGCCTATTCTCCCATCACTTGCTAAAAATTTATCTGCAATAAGTAAGGTCTTACGATTTGAAAAGTTACTTAGCTTCTAGCCCAAGATCGTTTAAAAGTTGCTCGGTAATGACGAGAGTTCATAGCCAAGGCATAACTTATGAAGCGGGGCGCGAAGATTGGCGAGTCCAAAAAGGCCCTAACAAGGCATGAGGATTCAATCTTATTGCTGAAGATCCAAAGTGATGTGAAAAGCATTATTCCTAAAGTCAATATGAAGGATCAAGACTCACGACGAAAAGCAATCAACTCCCATAAAGATCATGGAGAAGTCTATCCGAAAAGACCCTAACAAGGTATGAGGATAAATAGATCCAAGTCCGAAAAGGAGGCGGATCGTTGTATCTCAAAATCCCAATTAGAGATTGAAGAAATAATCATGAAGTCGTGGTCAACAAAGTTGGAGTACCCCTCAAAAAGTCTCCAAGTGAAGAAAACTCTATTATGATGAGAAGACCATTATCTCAAGAACGTCTCTCGAAGATATGAAGTATGAAGTACATGCCAAATATCGGCCCGAGAAAGGTCTCAAATCGTGAACCAAGTTATGCCAAGATATGAACTTTTTGATATCCCGAGAAGCAGTTTTAAGAGATTTTGTCCTTTAGCTAACTATTGATCAAATCGTCCTACTTTGCTTTCAGCCTTAATAAACTATCGAAATAAGTCCAAAAATGCATCTTCATGATCATTCTAAGACAAAAATAAAACATAAGAGATACACCTAGGAATAAGGGAGTTTAAGCATTTAATTAAGCCATGTGTGTACGTGTTTGAATTGCTAACTTATAATAACAATGATCTCGTTTTTAAGCTTAGTTTGGGGAACGTGAAACTTGAGGGTGATAAATCTTCGCAGCACCAAAGCCCTAATGTAAGTCATCGATTTCTCTTCAAGTTATTTCCATGTAGCTATTTTCAAGTGAAAAATGGTTTTCTATCCCTTTGTTACCTTTGAAGTTTTATTTCTTTAATTTTTGTTTAGTAGAATTTTAAATAAGGCCAAGGTTGATTAATTATGAGAAAAGTGTAAACTTGCTTTATCACTAAGCATTGCATGAGGGCATGGCAATGGTTAAGTGTAGGGGATTTGATAGGTGTGTAAACACCCATCCTTTTACCACTTAATTCGGGCTAAAACGAGACCAAAACACGTATTTAATATCATTTGTTTGGAATTATGCGTGGTTTTTGTGTTTATTGTGTTTTCAGAGACAACCGGATAAATATTGAAGAAAACATGGGATTGCACGGGTTTTACTGAAGAAAAAGACTCAAGATAAAGTCTATTGTCCAAGAGATGCAAAAGATTTGAAGTCGCTGGGCCTATTCGAAGATTTATCGAAGAAAAGGACCAAAGATGGAAGATTTATATAAGTCGAAGAAACTCAAGTCTATTAAACGAAGAAATTAAAAGACGAGTTGAATTTAATCGACAACAAATCCCGAATCAGAATCGAAAACGGAAACTTTTCTGAAAAGACGAAAAGACACGAAGAACGGGAGAAAGCCCACTCACCAACCAAAGGAAACACCTATAAATAGGCCATCCCACACACAAGCTAGCTAGTTTTTCTTTCTTCCTCCCTTTTCTTTCTCCTGGTTCGTAGAACACCATCACCACTAGGGTGATTGGTGATTTTTATTTTTAGTTCTTCAATCTTGTAATTTTAATCTTTGTTTCATCTTGTCAAAACATCAATCATTCAATACCAAGTTCTTGTTTAATCTTTCATTTCATCTTGTTCATCATCATCTTTATCTTCAAGTTATTAAGTTTTATTTTTTTTTTCTTTTTTTCTTGATTTGATCTTCAAAAGTTGTTTGGATTTGTGTTTTTGTTAGTGGGATTTGTTACTTGTATTGTCTAAATGATTTGTGTTTAATTTGGTAAAATCTTTTTAAGTGTTTGATTTGATTTTGATTAATTTTGTGTCCCGTGTTCTTCGCTTTTACTGCTACTGTAACTGGTTTCCAGATCTTCCGAATCAGCCAAAAAGTTCCGAATGAGTCCTTCATTCGGAAACTTCCGAACCAAGCACTAAGTTCCGAATCAACAGGAAAACTTCCGAATCAAGCTTTCATCCGGAAAGTTCCGGATCAGTCATAAAGTTCCGAACCAAGCCCTTCATTCGGAAGTTTAAAACTTCCGAACCAGTGACTTCCGGACGAAGCAAAAGTTCCGAATCAACCTTTTCATTCGGAAAGTTCCGAATCAAGCTGAAGGTTCCGAATCAGAAACTTCCGATCCAGCAAGTTCCGAATGAATATGTTCCGAATGAACATGTTCCGAATGAATGAATAGTTACTTCCGAATCAGATAGTTCCGAATCAAGGTCTAAATTTCCGAATCAGTTATTTTAGAGTTTAGTTACTGTTTTACTGTTGTTTATTTACTGTTTCTTTACTCCTTTTTCACAATTTATATTTTAAGTTTAATTTGAACTTTAAATTTTAATTTTAATTTTGATTTTGATTTTAATTTCAAACCAAGTCTTAGTAATTGTTTTTGATTTAAATTTTCATTTCCATTTTTTATTATTAGACTAGAAAACCAAAACCCTTTATTTAGTAACCAAGAACAATCAGTCCACTTAAGACCGAGATCAATTCGAGAGGATATCGAGAGACTAAAAATTGAACCCCATTGAAAATCATTGTATCAGTTAGTAATTTCCTTAAGAGCACTACGGAGCAATTCTCATTAAGCTGGGTCTGAGCAATATCGAGAAGTTTTTCCTTATCACTGAGAAGATCTTTAAACATTTTAGCATATTTCGGCATGTGAGCGAGAGCCTCAGCAAAGGAGATATTGAAATTCAGTTGTTTAAACATTTTAAGAAAGTTAGAAACCTGAATATCATCCTTGTTCTTCAATTTCTCTTTCCTCAACCTTGAGGGATAAGGTATATTGGGTTGAGATGAAGGCTTTGGTATGGAATTCTCACTCGCATCCTTGGGTGGTGGAGGGGTGGATGTAGAAAGTGGTGGAATTGGAGAAGTAGAAGTTGGAGGTGTTGGAGAAATAGAAGCTAGAGGAATTGGAGAAGGAGACTCGTTTTCCTTTGTCCCAATCACCGGTGTAGGTGTAGGAAGCTTGGGTTCCTTTAAACCTTTTCCACTGCGAGTGGTGATTGATTTCATCTCCCCTCTTGGATTAGAAACGGTGTTACTCGGAAGAGAACCCGATCCAGAGGGTTGATTACTTGCGAAGAAACTAGCCATCATGTTCCTCAAGTCATTCGTTTGACTTGCCAAAGTGTTTCGCATATCGGCTCGAAGATCATTCCCTTGTTTCACCATATCTGCTTCCATGTTGGCCATTTCCCACTGAAGATTCTACACTATCGCATCATTAGTTCTCATGTAAGTTTCAACCTCGTGATTAAATACGGTGGGTTGGTTGGGAGGAGGAGGATGGTAGGCGGGTGGTTGATAAGCAGGTTGTTGGTAAACTTGTTTGTTTCTTTGAGGTGGATATGGGGTTCTTTGTATTTGATATTGATTTGGAGCACGAGGTTGGTTTTGATTGTTGCGATTGAGGTTGTTTAGGTTTTGTGGGGGAAAGCCGGGTGGTGAAAGAAAGTTGTTTGAGCGATAGCTGAGCAAATTGCGGTCACCTTGAGGACGTGCTTGATAGCCTCTTGTAGAAAAGTTACCGTTGGCGGCATACACATTTTCTAGATTATCTTCAGTCGAAGGACAATCGGTGTATGAGTGAGATCCCCCACATATTTCACATGATTCACTCAAAGCATTAGCTTGTGGAGTGATTTGTTTGGCATTGTTGGCGGTTTGGAGAGCAAGTTATTCAACAAGCGAAGTAAGCTTATCAATTCTCTTGTCGCTCCCATTAGTGCTAGCACTAGCCACATTTGTCCGAACACTCTTGGTTTGCACTCTAGACTTGTTCTCAATAATATCTCATGCGACATTAGAAGACCTAACCAAAATATTACCCCCCGAGGCACTATTTAGTGAATCTTGGTTGTTCATGCTTAAACCATTGTAAAAAGTATTGATTTGATGTACTTTTGTTAAACCATGTTTTGGACACTTTCTTAAAAGTTCCTTAAAACGGTCCCAAGATTCACTAAATGACTCACCGTACTTTTGTTCAAAAGTAATGATTTCATTCCACAAAGCGGTAGTACGTGAGGGTGGGAAAAGTAGTTAATAAACTTGGTCTCTAAATCCGTCCACGTAAGAATACTTTGTGGCGGTTCCTTATCAAGCCATATCCGGGCTTGTCCCTCTAAGGAGAAAGGAAAAAGTTGCAAGCAAATCACTTCTTGTGATACCTCATTGTACTTAACTGAACGTCCCAAGAAAGGTTCAGCAGAGACCATTTTAATAAAGCCTGATTTTAGTTCAAAATTGTTGGCTCCGATCTCGGGTATGACCATAGCATCGTTGTTGCCCTCTACGTGTGATTGCAAAAGCTCGATCATTGGTTGATTGTCCATGGTGACAATAGGTGGAGTAATGACTTCGGCTTGAGCTACTTTCTTCTTACGAGCACGAGTACGCATACACACCTACAAAAGGAAAAGCAAAATAGACAAGAAATATTTTTGGTTTTTAAATGTTTTTCTATTTTTATTTTTTTTTTGAAAATTTTATATTTTTTAGGAGCTTTGAAAATTTGAAAGCAAGAAAAATAACGTTCAAAATATGAACGGATCCCAAAATCCAACGCGTCTCTCACTAAAAACTGTTAATCTTAACGAAAAGAGCCGGCAGTGGCGCCATTTAATACATGGTTTTGGCCAAGTATCAAAGTTCTTTGTTCCAAGTCTTTTCGAATTGATTAATGGTAGAAAGTGCGACTCAATTTTTCTTGGTGGATAAAAGAAAGTGGTTTGGTTTGTTTATCTATTTTTAAACTAAAAGCAAATAATTGTCGTTGAGTAAAGTAGAAGCTTTTACAAAATTAAACTAAAAGTTATATAGAAAAAACACTTAAAACTTAAACTTTGTTAAAACTAAAAACTAAAAACTTTTAGATCGGGATAAATTTAAAACAAATATGTCGGAATGTAAAGCAATCAAACCCATCGGAATATCAAAGTAAGTCCATCGGAATAATCCATGTTAGTAACCATCGGAATGTAACAAAATCAATTCTATCACAATGTTGTCCAGATCGGAATACAATGTTGTTCTATCGGAATGTATGATTCTGTCGCAATGATCTAGTATCGGAATGAGAGTATCGGAATGTTGTTAACAAAAGTTGGGCAGCGTTTCGACTTAAGGCAACCTTAAGACCCGTCGGAATACGCGATCGCAATGAGCGATCGCAATCCCAGATCAGAATAAGGGGGTTAAAACCAAGTGATCGAAAAGTAGAACCAAGAATGGTTATTGCGATCGAAACAAGCTTCTCGTCGGAATGTTGTAAATCCCCAATATTGCGATGAACATAAAACTAAATCCGAAAATGGAGATAAACTGAAAACTTAATAAGCAAAGCACTTTCAATAAGCTCACTTAACCGAATCTTAAACAACTCAATAAGCTTAAATTTAGCAACTTTCAAAACTCCAAATAAGCAAACTTAATAAATCGAACCTTTTGAAATCACTAGACCTTTTAAGTAATCCGAAAATGCAATAAGCTATAAATATGAAATAAACCAATAAGCACAAAGAGATTATAGCTTATATCGTATGAAAGCTTAGTAAGGACTAAAAAGACTAACCTTTTAATCACTAAAGCATCAAGATCAATCACGAATTAAGAACAATTCCGATCAAAATCAAAGTAAAACCAAGAAATGTAGAAAGAGATTAAAGAACAAAAAGCTTAACTTGAACTTGATTAATGAAATCCAAATACATGGAAGATTAAGAGCTTAAACTTGAAAGATAAAGATAAAAGGTGAAACTTAGTGAGAGAAAGTTAGAACTTTATCTCTCTAAAAACTAGAAAGGGAAATAAAAAATGAAAAACTAGCTAACCACCCTCCTAATGTGATTAGGAAGGTATTTATAGGGAAAGTATAGAGTGCATGTGTGCTTCTTTCTTCCTTTCTTTTCTTCTCGACTCGATTTAACTCTTCTTTCTCGTCGTCTTGAGATTTGTCGATGTACAATTGAACTTGTCTTAGTAATTTTCTTCTTATATTAGACTTGAGTTCTTTGACTTCATTAAACTTCCGTCTTTAGACTTTTTCTTCGATAAATCTTCAGAAGAGGCCTTGGACTTCCATTCTTTTTGCACTCTTGATCTTTTGACTTCGTCTTTTCTCGTTTTCTTCGATAAAAGCCGGTGAAAGCCCGTTTTTTCTTCCTTTTTCATCTTTTGGTCCTAAAACACAATAAAAACACAAACCACGCATAATTCCGACTTTTACGACATAAAATACACGTTTTGGTCTTGTTATTATTGGAAATAAGTGATAAAAGGATAAGTGTTTTCACACTTATTAGAATTAATGAGACGTCTCAATGACAAGCGTCCGGAGAGGTATGACGACCTTATGGAAAGGGTCAGAAACTTCATAGAGGGAGAAACAGCGGTAGCCGCGGCTTACCCCTAAAAAAGAAACAGCTACCGATCGAACGACCAGTCCAGGAGATAGTCGGGCGGTCAAAACAACAAGAGCAGTGGTAGGGGCTCAGATTACAAGAGCCAAAACAAAGGAGGGCGGTCGGAGGACAAATTTACCCCTCTAAAGATGTCCTACCGGGAGATCCTGCTGACAGAAGGGGCCAACTTCCAGAGACCTCCCCCAATGACGACTCCGCTGGACCATCGTCAAGGAAATCGCTTTTGCGAATTCCAAAACGACAAAGGCCACGACACGGAGGAATGTATCCAGCTCAAGAAGCACATTGAGTCACTGATCAAGTCAGGCAAACTCAAGCATTTGGTCAAGGATTGGAAGGATGGAAAAGACAACAAGAAGTATGACAAGAAGGATCCCCAAAAGGACAAACCTTCAACTATATACATGATCCAATCCTGGCAGCGCCGCACAAGGCAAAAAATTAGTCAAAAATTTTCACGCGGCAGAGAAATATCATTCCCTCCCATCACGGCAAGTGATGTGACCGATGCGCCTCTCACTATTGAAATAAGCATTAGAACACACAATGTCCGCCGTATGTATGTGGATGGAGGGTCATCAGTAGAAGTACTATACAGACACTGTTTCGTACAGTTACGACCATAAATAAGAAACCAGTTAGTATTGGCCACAGCGCCGCTCATCGGTTTTAGTGGAGACACCATCTAGCCAATAGGACAGCTGGGAATGAAGAATACTCCACCACGACGTGGATGAACTTTATGGTGATACGCTCACACTCTCCATACAATGGGATCATAGGCAGACCAGGTATCCTGGCCATACGGGCAGTACCCTCCATGGCACACAGAATGATTAAATTCCCTGTGGAAGGAGGAATTGTCACTATCTACAACACAATCATACCAGTATCCGAGTGTCATGCCGTGACAACACCGGTTCCACCTGTCTCCCCCAAGGACGGATCACCACCTCCCAATTGGAAGGTGGAAATCCATGCTGATTATCCGGAACAAGAGGTATCCATAGGGGGAACACTCTCGCATAGAGGCAAGAGGGCCATGTGTTATCTCTTGACAGAAAATTTAGATGTATTCGCATGGGAGCCCAAGCATATGACGGGCGTACCGCGTGCGATAACAGAACATAAGCTCTAAATCCGCCAGGGATATCCTCTCGTTAAGCAAAAGAAGTGCGGCCAGGCACCCGAACGCAGCCAAGTAATATTGGATGAAGTACAGAAATTGGTGGATGCAGGTATCATGCACGAGGTATACTACCACGAGTGGTTATCCAACCCGGTCATGGTAAAAAAAGCATGATGGGAGCTGGCGCATGTGCGTGGATTTCACGGATCTGAACAAAGCCTGTCCGCAGGATTGCTATCCGTTACCGGAGAGATTGGAAGGTAGAATCCCTATGTGGATATCCCTTTAAGTGCTTCTTAGATGCATACAAAGGATACCACCAGATCCAAATGGCGAAAGAGGACCCATAGAAGACGGCGTTCCATACTAGTCAAGGCGTATACTGTTATACAAAAATGCCATTCAGACTAAAGAACGTCGGGGCGACATATCAGCGGCTTGTTGACAAAGCCTTCGACTCACAGATAGGACGCAACCTGGAGGTCTATGTTGATGATTTAGTTATCAAAAGTCATACGGAGGATGCACTTCTCCGAGACGTCCAAGAGACTTTTGACACATTGAGGAGGATTAATATGAAACTAAATCCAAAGAAATGCACGTTCGGGGCAACTGAAGGAATGTTCCTTGGATATATGATTGATCCAAATGGCATCAAGCCTTGCCCGGAAAAGACGGACACAGTAATATAGTTAACATCTCCTCAGACACGGAATGAGGTGCAATCCTTAAATGGGAAGTTGGCCGGGCTAAACAGGTTCTTATTAAAGTCCGCGGAGAAGTCACTCCTCCTATTCAAAATGCTCAAGAAATGCATCAAGAAGGGAGACTTCCGGTGGACAAAGGAAGATGAGGAAGCCTTTGGTCAACTCAAGCAACACCTTGCATCTCTTCCCATGCTAGTGGCCCCCCCGACCCAAGGAGGAGCTCATAATGTATCTGTCAGCCACGCATGGAGCAATAAGTGTGGTACTCATGACGGATAGGGACACAGTCCAAACTCCGGTCTACTTTATAAGTAGAACACTACAAGGGCCGGAGTTGAATTGTTTTGATACGAAACGGTTACGCAGGTACTTTCAGTCGTACCTAATTATAGTGATTACTGATCAACCAATAAAGCAAGTACTAACCTTAATCAAGTGATCAAGTGATTTAATCTTTTCTTAAAACTCACTTTTTTATTAAAAGTGACAAGTTTTTATTAAACTTTATTTTTAAGAAAATGTTTTATTAAATTAATTATTTGAAATTTTAAAATGGCATATTCTTATTTGGTTAAGAATATCCTTTCAGGATATTTTTTATACCCATATAAGACCTCCACCGCTAAAGGACAAAAAGGAGCGGAGTCTAGTCTGGTGGTACCTTAGCACCTAGGCGGTACCTTATCGATAAGGTACCGTGGGCTTAGATAAGGTACCGCGGGAAGATATAGCCGTTGGCTCCTTTGTCCTTTAAATAGTGGACCATTCTCAGCTTTTCACCTCACCTCTTTTGCACATTTATTTCCAGATTCAAACCCCTTCTTTAATCACTCAAATCTTTGATCATTTGTTTGATTATTACTTGTTTAAGAAGTGAATCTTGTTCTTCCATCCCTTCCTCTCCAAGTGCAAAGAGAAGAACACTATCCTAGTGAAGTGTTGAGTACACCACCTTAGATCCATTGAAGATCAAATTTTATATACTTGTAGTTGTGTCATAGTTGTGAAGATCCAAGTAGTTGTGTCTATTTGGAAGTTGTGTATGTACTAATTATAGTTGTGTAGATTGGTCCTAGCTACGATTAGGGCTCGACTTTTAGCTTAGAGTCGGAAATTGGTTTAGCGACGTGTACGGTTTTCTCCACCATAAGGAGCTTGTTGTGTAGTGAACTCTCGAGTAAGGATTACTCGAGGAGTGGAGTAGGAACGAGGAGTGAGCTTCGTTGTCGAACCACTATAAATCCTTGGTGTTCGGTTTGATCTTTCTTTACCCTCAACTCTTTACATTCTTTATTCTTTATGCATATAATTTTGTTAGTATTAGATTAGCTACACTATCATTCTTTATTCTTTGTGGATATATCTTTGCTAGTATTAGTTTAGTTACACTATCATTGTTCATATTGTGCATAAGAAGATTTCACATATTTCCTCAAGCCTAAGTTTTTGAAAAAGGATTTTTGGAAACCATATTTTAACAAGTAAATATAAGAAACTATTCAACCCCCCCCCCCATTCTAGTTTCTACAATTGGTATCAGAGCGGGTTGCTCAAGATTTTTTAAAGTATATTGTATTTTAAAACTTGAATCGATCTATGGATTCCAACAAGTACCTAGAAGGGCAATCTATGCAAAGACCACCACTTTTTGAAACCGATAGTTTTATTTATTGGAAAAATAGATTTGAAACTTATGTGAAATCAAAAGATTTAGATCTTTGGCATGTTATTACCAATTGTGATTTTTTACCCTTTCAATTTAATAAAGTTTCTAAAACAAAAGAATTGGTCACTTTTGACAAAGCTAATGACGATACTAAAAAGAAACTTTCAAAAAATAATGAGGCTAAAATGGTGATTTATAATGCTCTGCCTAAGAAAGAGTATGAAAGAATTTTTATGTGCGAAACCGCTAAAGATATTTGGAACACTCTTTTAGTAACCCACCAAGGTAATAGCCAAGTCAAAGAAAGTAAAATTGATCTTCTTGTCCAACAATATGAACAATTTGTCATCTTAGAAGATGAAACTATTGATAGTGCATTTGCTAGGTTTAACACCATTATTACTTGTCTAAAAGCACTTGATGAAGGTTTTTCTAGCAAGAACAATGTTAGGAAGTTTCTAAGGGCCTTACATCCAAAGTGGAGAGCAAAAGTCACGGCGATTGAAGAGTCGAAAGATCTCTCAACTTTATCACTCGATGAACTCATAGGAAACTTGAAGGTTCATGAGATGATAATTTTGAAGGACTCGAAATTAGTGAAAACCAAAAGTGAAAGGAAATCTCTTGCACTTAAAGCCAAGAAGGCACAAAGTGACCATGATAGTTCCTCGGAAAGCGATGACGAGGAGTATGCATTGGCGGTGAGAGATTTCAAGAAGTTCTTCAAGAGACGAGGTCAACACGTTAGGAAACCCAACTATGACAAGAAACCATTGTCAAAGAATCGGTTTGTCAAGAACGAAAAAGGTGATAGGAATTGCTTTAGATGTGGTGATCCAAATCACTTCATTGGTGATTGTCCAAAGCCCGCTCATGATAAGAACCACACGACATTCGTTAGTGGATCTTGGAGCGATAGCGGTGAAGATGATGATGACAACCCCAAAGAGGAGAAATGTCTTATGCCTCACACTTCTAAAGAGGTACATTCCGAAACCGAATATTATAGCAATGATAGTTCCATTTTAGATGATATTGAATTTGAAGGCAAATATGATAGCTTACACAAACTTAGTCTTAAATTCATAGAAAAGAATAAAACCCTAAAATCAACCAAAACTAAGCTTGAAAATGAGATCAATGAACTTAGGGAGAAATTGGCTAAACTTGAGAAAAACAAAGAGGTTGATTTAGGTTGCTTAAGTTGTGAGAAACTTAGATTAGAGAATGAAGATCTCAAGAGCACCTCCATTAAATTGGAAAAGTTCATGAAAGGTACTGGTGCTCTTGATGATATGTTAAACAAACAAGTTCATTATAAGGAAAGACTTGGTCTAGGTTTTAACTCAAATGAAGCCTCAACTAGTAAACCAAAACAAGTCAGGTTTTCACAGAAAACACCCTCTGGACGCGGTTCCAAATTGTATGGCGCGGTTCCTTGTCACTATGAACCGCGGACATAGATAAGGTACCGCGGCCAGAAGTTGAATTTTGTGAAAATTCTGAACTTTCTGAAAAATCTAAGTTAAATGAAAAACTAAAGCATCTTGCTGTTAATAAGGTACAATTACCCATACTTGACGACAATGCTATTGGTAAGTTCTACAAGCCTTTAAGTAAACCTCTCATGGGAAATAGAAGTTTATCTAGACTATCCCCTACTCCACCTAGAGTACGGAATGAGTCTAAGCCTAGAAGTAGAACGACAACGCCTACAAGAGATAATCAAAACAACTCACGACCTAGAAGTAAAACTCCAACACCTAGAAGAAATAATAATAACTCTAAACCTAGATCAAACACACCTAGGAGAAGTAATGAACAACAAAATGGTTACATGAATTACTACCCTCCTCCATTTTGTTCTCCATGGGGAATCCCCTCCTCGTTCATGCATCCCAACCAAATGCAAGGGGTGTTTGGAACTAACAATTTTGGACCCATGAGATATTAGGGACCAAATGTTTGATCTTGTGTGTTGTTACCTAGATATGCTTGGGAATTGATTTGGAGCCCGATGAGTGGATTAAGGATAGTTGATGTTCTAAACACATGACGGGTAATCGAAGTTTGTTCTCGCATTACAAAGCATATGATGGAGGTAACGTCACATTCGCTAGTAGTCTACGTGGTAATATCATTGGCAAAGGTACGGTTTCTCTTGACTCCATGACCATTGAAAATTTTGAGCACGTAGATAACTTAGGTTTTAACCTTTTAAGTATATGGCCAATTTGTGATAATAAGTGTAAGGTCATCTTTTCGGAACATGACAGTGAAATCGTAAAAGATGGAAAAGTCATTGGAAAAGGTGTTAGAAAGCATGGGCTTTATGTCATAAAGGTTAATAAGAAGTCAAAAGACAACATATGTCTTGCGACTATAGATGATAGTTCTACTCTTCGGCATAGGAGATTAGGTCACGCTAATATGCGTTTAATTCAATCTTTAGTCTCTAAGGAGTTGGTAAGACACCTCCCCAAGATTAAGTTTGATAGTCACTTTTGTGATGCTTGCAAAGTTGGAAAGCAAGTTCACTCAAGTCACAGCCAAGAATTTGGTTTCGACCTCTCGGTGCTTAGAGCTCCTACATATGGATCTCTTTGGACCTTCCGCCATACGGAGTTATGGAGGTAACCTTTATACCATAGTTATAGTTGATGACTATTCTAGATTCACTTGGACTAGATTTTTGGCATCTATGAATGAAGCTTTCGATCACTTTGAAATATTTATTCGAAGAATTCAAAATCAACTAGGATGTTCATATGTCTCTATTAGGACGGATCATGGTAGGGAATTTGATAATGAAGTGAAATTTGGTGCCTTTTGTGAAGCTCATGGTATTACCCATAACTTCTCGGCTCCTCGCACTCCACAAACAAATGGGGTATTTGAAAGGAAGAATAGGACTCTCCAAGAGATGAGTAGGACGATGTTAAACGAGCATTCTTTTCCTCAAAAGTTTTGGTGCAATGCCGTGGACACATCGACTTATATTCTTAACCGAATTCTTATTCGACCTTTCCTAGGAAAGACACCCTATGAGATTCTTATAGGTAAGAAGCCCTCATTAGAATACTTTAAGGTGTTTGGAAGCAAGTGCTTTATCCTCAACACCAAAGACTACCTTACCAAGTTTGACCCAAAGTATTACGAAGGTATCCTTTTAGGTTATTCCCAAACTAGTAAAGCCTACATAGTCCTAAATAGAACCTCGGGGGTTATTGTTGAATCACTCAACGTAAACTTTGATGAAACCCCTCCTTCACCCAAGACACCACCATTGGTTGATGATGACTTGGATGAATTAGAAATAGTTAAAGCCAAAGAGGTTAGAAAAATAGAGTTGAAGATCTTAGTGTTGAAAAGGAAGCAAACATTAAGGAGTCTAGGGATCATACTCTCAATAATGTCATTGGCGACTTAAATCAAAGGACCCTAAGATCTCAAGTCCAAAACCAAAGCAACTTCTTTTGTTTTGTCTCCTTGATTGAACCAAAGAATGTTAAAGAAGCTTTGACGGATGAGAGTTGGGTCATTGCGATGCAAGAAGAATTGAATCAATTCGTTGCCAATGATGTTTGGGAACTTGTTCCTCCACCTAGAAGTTCTACCATTATAGGAACCAAATGGGTATTTAGGAATAAGCTAGATGAGAATGGTGTTGTGTCTCGTAACAAGGCTAGACTTGTAGCTCAAGGCTATAATCAACAAGAAGTGATTGATTATGACGAGACATATGCACCGGTAGCTAGAATCAATTAGAATCCTTTTAGCCTATGCTTGTTCCTTAGATATTAAGCTTCAACAAATGGACGTAAAGAGTGCATTTCTTAAAGGTTTGATCAATGAGGATGTATATGTGGCTCAACCTCCCGGCTTCATTGATTTTGAGAAACCGGACCATGTTTACAAGCTTAAGAAAGCACTTTATGGAATCAAACAAGCACCTAAAGCTTGGTATGATAGACTTAAAGCGTTTCTTGTTAAACATGAGTATACCATGGGAATGGTAGACAATACACTCTTTACAAAGAAGAAAGGTCCTCACCTCATAATCGTACAAATATATGTTGATGACATTATATTTGGCTCAACTTGTCAAGTATTGTGTGATGACTTTGCCAAAATCATGCATGATGAGTTTGAAATGAGTATGATGGGAGAACTTAACTTCTTTTTAGGACTCCAAATTAAACAAATGGACGATGGTATTTTCTTTAGTCAATCTAAGTACGCTAAAGAAATGCTAAAGAAATTTGTATTAGAAGAATCTAGACTAATGAAGACCCCTATGGCCTCGGATACTAAACTCACCGTAGATGATGACTGTGAGTCGGTAGACAACACCAAATATAGAGGTATGATTGGTAGTTTGTTGTACCTAACGGCAAGTCGACCGGATATCATGTTTAGTGTTTGCCTTTGTGCTCGCTTCCAAGAGGCTCCCAAAACCTCTCACCTTGAAGCAGTTAAGCGTATCTTCCGATACATTAAAGGCACTATACATTTAGGATTATGGTATCCTAAAGGGACCGGTGTAGAAACCATTGTCTATGCGGACTCGGATCATGCGGGAGACTATGTGGACCGAAAAAGCACTAGTGCAGTTTGTACCTTCATGGGTTGTTGTTTAACTTCTTGGTTCTCCAAGAAACAAACCGCTCTTGCGATATCCACCATGGAAGCCGAGTATGTGAGTGCCGGAAAAGCATGCCAACAAGCTCTATGGATGAAGCAAGCGCTTGTTGATTACGGGATTTCTCTTGATGATGTTCCCATCATGTGCGATAATAAAGGCGCTATAGACCTAAGCAAGAATCCCGTGCAACATTCGCGAACCAAACACATAGAAATTAGACACCATTTCCTTAGGGATAATGTTCAAAAGGGGAACATTACTATTGAAAAGGTGACCTCCAAGGACAACTTAGCCGATATCTTCACTAAGCCACTTAAGAGGGAACCTTTTAATTACTTGCGTCTAGGTCTAGGATTAATGTAACATCTTCCTTAAATTCTTTTCTTCTTGTGTGTTTTCTTTTACCACTTTGAGTCCTAGAGTCTTTTAAACTCCTTTTGAAAAATCTTCTCTTCTCCTTTTCAAAACTCTCAAAGTCTCTTTCGAAAATGGTTGAGAAATTCGTTTGATATTGTTATTTCAATCTAAAAACGATTTTTCATAGATTCTCGCTATTAATCTAGAGCTTACATAATTCATATGTATGATTCTCTCAAACATAGCAAGAACAAGATTGAATCATGAAGGATCATTGTGTCATGACTTAAGGTCTTGTCTTACACACCTCCTACATTGATTTTTTTTATCCATGTACTTTGGTCAAATCTCTATTTGGTAAGTTTGCATTTTTCTTTCTTTGTCTATCTTTGCTTTTAAGCATATCCCTATTATAAGTTAGACTAGAAAAATAAGATTTGCTGAAAAATCTTCCTCCAAACACCAAACCCTGCTTCTGCAGGCGGTTCCATATGTGAACCGCGGTACCTTATTGATAAGGTACCGCCACCATAGAAAAGGAACCGCCTACAGTGGCCTTCCTTTTTCGGGTTTTTGTTTGAAACTCCAGATTTGCTCCAACATTTTTGAGAATCTTTGTTTCAAACCCTTTGACCACCCCAAATATACCCTAAGCCTTCCGTATTTAAACCATAAGCATTTTGCATTAGTTCACATCCAAAATGTCTTATTCTCCCAATGAAAGACTTGAATCTACTCCATTTTCTCCAATTGCTTTGAATCCAAACCCACCCAAGAACACTCTTAATCACATTTCTCCTACCAAGAATGTTGATTGTGGAACTTCTTTTCTTCCACCACCCTTTAGTGTTCTTCCTTCTTCTCATGATAATGTCATGCACCATGGAACATATTGTCATTGTTGTCAATATCAACATCTTGCTATGGCTCACATCTATGAGGAGTTAAGCTACATCAAGAATCTCTTAATCAAGCCTCCTCTTCACTTTGATTATGAGATCTCCAACAAGCCACCACCACTACCCTTCGCTATTACCTTGTCTTTCATATAAGCATTGATTGCTTATCCACAAGACACCAAATTCAAGCAAATCTTAGAATTCTAGAATAACTAGGATTAGATTTATGCTTTTGGCTTGTTTCTTTTTCCATACTTCTTTGTATGATGTTCTTTTAGTAACCTATCTTGGATCTTTGTCTTTGTGTTTTCTTCTCTTTTTTTTTTTTTATGTGACCTATTGCTATATATTGTTGGTTGTTTCTTTTGTTCAACTAACCTTTCTATGTAGCTTGTCACCATATCTCGATTCCTCGGTGCCCCAAGCTAGGGGGAGTAAGCACCAAGGGGGAGTCTTTGCAAAGTCCGTTTCTTCAACACCGACTTACGCAACCTTTTTGCTTCAACAAAGGGGGAGAAATGAAAAAACTCGTCTTCGAAAATCTTGTTTTTTGTGTGATTGAGTTTATGTATTGTCGGAATCAAAAAGGGGGAGATTGTTAATGCAATAATGACTAAAAACGTTACTTGCATTTTTCGGTCTTGCTTAGTTTTGATTACGACAATATGTAAAAACAAGCATTTACGAAAACAACGAAAAACGAATTCTTGAGTTCAAGTATTTTTCAATTTACCCATTTTCACTTAAGGTATGGATAAACAAGTACTAACCTTAATCAAGTGATCAAGTGATTTAATCTTTTCTTAAAACTCACTTTTTATTAAAAGTGACAAGTTTTTATTAAACTTTATTTTTAAGAAAATGTTTTATTAAATTAATTATTTGAAATTTGAAAATTGCATATTCTTATTTGGTTAAGAATATCCTTTCAGGATATTTTTTATACCCAGATAATACCTCCACCACTAAAGGACAAAAAGGAGCGGAGTCTAGTCCGGCGGTACCTTAGCACCTAGGCGGTACCTTATCGATAAGGTACCGCGGGCTTAGATAAGGTAACGCGGGCAGATATAGCCGTTGGCTCCTTTGTCCTTTAAATAGTGGACCATTCTCAGCTTTTCACCTCACCTCTTTTGCACATTTATTTCCAGATTCAACCCCTTATTTAATCACTCAAATCTTTTATCATTTGTTTGATTATTACTTGTTTAAGAAGTGAATCTTGTTCTTTCATCCCTTCCTCTCCAAGTGCAAAGAGAAGAACACTATCCTAGTGAAGTGTTGAGTCCACCACCAAAGATCCATTGAAGATCAAATTTTATATACTTGTAGTTGTGTCATAGTTGTGAAGATCCAAGTAGTTGTGTCTATTTGGAAGTTGTGTATGTACTAAGTATAGTGGTGTAGATTGGTCCTAGCTACGATTAGGGCTCGACTTTTAGCTTAGAGTCGGAAATTGGTTAAGCGACGTGTACGGTTTTCTCCACCATAAGGAGCTTGTTGTGTAGTGAACTCTCGAGTAAGGAGTACTCGAGGAGTGGATTAGGAACGAGGAGTGAGCTTCGTTGCCGAACCACTATAAATCCTTGGTGTTCGGTTTGATCTTTCTTTACCCTCAACTCTTTACATTCTTTATTCTTTATGCATATAATTTTGTTAGTATTAGATTAGCTACACTATCATTCTTTATTCTTTGTGGATATATCTTTGCTAGTATTAGTTTAGTTACACTATCATTGTTCATATTGTGCATAAGAAGATTTCACATATTTCCTCAAGCCTAAGTTTTTGAAAAAGGATTTTTGGAAACCATATTTTAACAAGTAAATATAAGAAACTATTCAACCCCCCCCTCCCCCCCCCCCCCCCCCCGCCTTCTACTTTCTACAATTGGTATCAGAGAGGGTTGCTCAATATTTTTAAAGTATATTGTATTTTAAAACTTGAATCGATCTATGGATTCCAACAAGTACCTAGAAGGGCAATCTATGCAAAGACCACCACTTTTTGAAACCGATAGTTTTATTTATTGGAAAAATAGATTTGAAACTTATGTGAAATCAAAAGATTTAGATCTTTGGCATGTTATTACCAATGGTGATTTTTTACACTTTCAATTTAATGAAGTTTCTAAAACAAAAGAATTGGTCACTTTTGACAAAGCTAATGACGATACTAAAAAGAAACTTTCAAAAAATAATGAGGCTAAAATGTTGATTTATAATGCTCTGCCTAAGAAAGAGTATGAAAGAATTTTTATGTGTGAAACCTCTAAAGATATTTGGAACACTCTTTTAGTAACCCACCAAGGTAATAGCCAAGTCAAAGAAAGTAAAATTGATCTTCTTGTCCAACAATATGAACAATTTGTCATCTTAGAAGATGAAATTATTGATAGTGCATTTGCTAGGTTTAACACCATTATTACTAGTCTAAAAGCACTTGATGAAGGTTTTTCTAGCAAGAACAATGTTAGGAAGTTTCTAAGGGCCTTACATCCAAAGTGGAGAGCAAAAGTCACGGCGATTGAAGAGTCGAAAGATCTCTCAACTTTATCACTCGATGAACTAATAAGAAACTTGAAGGTTCATGAGATGATAATTTTGAAGGACTCGGAATTAGTGAAAACCAAGAGTGAAAGGAAATCTCTTGCACTTAAAGCCAAGAAGGCACAAAGTGACCATGATAGTTCCTCAGAAAGCGATGACGAGGAGTATGCATTGGCGGTGAGAGATTTTAAGAAGTTCTTCAAGAGACGAGGTCAACACGTTAGGCAACCCAACTATGACAAGAAACCATTGTCAAAGAATCGGTTTGTCAAGAACGAAAAAGGTGATAGGAATTGCTTTAGATGTGGCGATCCAAATCACTACATTGGTGATTGTCCAAAGCCCGCTCGTGATAAGAACCACACGACATTCGTTAGTGGAGCTTGGAGCGATAGCGGTGAAGATGATGATGACAACCCCAAAGAGGAGAAATGTATTATGGCTCACACTTCTAAAGAGGTACATTCTGAAACCGATTATTATAGCAATGATAGTTCCACTTTAGATGATATCAAATTTGAAGGCAAATATGATAGCTTACACAAACTTAGTCTTAAATTCATAGAATAGAATAAAACCCTAAAATCAACCAAAACTAAGCTTGAAAATGAGATCAATGAACTTAGGGAGAAATTGGCTAAACTTGAGAAAAACAAAGAGGTTGATTTAGGTTGCTTAAGTTGTGATAAACTTAGATTAGAGAATTAAGATCTCAAGAGCATCTCCATTAAATTGGAAAAGTTCATGAAAGGTACTAGTGCTCTTGATGATATGTTAAACAAACAAGTTCATTCTAAGGAAAGACTTGGTCTAGGTTTTAACTCAAATGAAGCCTCAACTAGTGAACCAAAACAAGTCAGGTTTTCACAGAAAACACCCTCTGGACGCGGTTCCACATTGTATGGCGCGGTTCCTTATCACTATGAACCGCGGACATAGATAAGGTACCACGGCCAGAAGTTGAATTTTGTGAAAATTCTGAACTTTCTAAAAAATCTAAGTTAAATGAAAAACTAAAGAATCTTACTGTTAATAAGGTACAATTACCCAACTTGACGACAATGCTATTGGTAAGTTCTACAAGCCTTTAAGTAAACCTCTCATGGGAAATAGAAGTTTATCTAGACTATCCCCTACTCCACCTAGAGTACAGAATGAGTCTAAGCCTATAAGTAGAACGACAACGCCTACAAGAGATAATCAAAACATCTCACGACCTAGAAGTAAAACTCCAACACCTAGAAGAAATAATAATAACTCTAAACCTAGATCAAACACACCTAGGAGAAGTAATGAACAACAAAATGGTTACATGAATTACTACCCTCCTCCATTTTGTTCTCCATGGGGAATCCCCTCCTCGTTCATGCATCCCAACCAAATGCAAGGGATGTTTGGAACTAACAATTTTGGACCCATGAGATATTAGGGACCAAATGTTTGATCTTGTGTGTTGTTACCTAGATATGCTTGGGAATTGATTTGGAGCCCGATGAGTGGATTAAGGATAGTTGATGTTCTAAACACATGACGGGTAATCGAATTTTGTTCTCGCATTACAAAGCATATGATGGAGGTAACGTCACATTCGCTAGTAGTCTACGTGGTAATATCATTGGCAAAGGTACGGTTTCTCTTGACTCCATGACCATTGAAAATGTTGAGCACGTAGATAACTTAGGTTTTAACCTTTTAAGTATAGGGCCAATTTGTGATAATAAGTGTAAGGTCATCTTTTCGGAACATGACAGTGAAATCGTAAAAGATGGAAAAGTCATTGGAAAAGGTGTTAGAAAGCATGGGCTTTATGTCATGAAGGTTAATAAGAAGTCAAAAGACAACATATGTCTTGCGACTATAGATGATAGTTCTACTCTTTGGCATAGGAGATTAGGTCACGCTAATATGCGTTTAATTCAATCTTTAGTCTCTAAGGAGTTGGTAAGACACCTCCCCAAGATTAAGTTTGATAGTCACTTTTGTGATGCTTGTAAAGTTGGAAAGCAAGTTCACTCAAGTCACAAAGCCAAGAATTTGGTTTCGACCTCTCGGTGCTTAGAGCTCCTACATATGGATCTCTTTGGACCTTCCGCCATACGGATTTATGGAGGTAACCTTTATACCCTAGTTATAGTTGATGACTATTCTAGATTTCATTTGGACTAGATTTTTGGCATCTAAGCATGAAGCTTTCGATCACTTCGAAATCTTTAGTCGAAGAATTCAAAATCAACTAGGATGTTCAATTGTCTTTATTAGGACGGATCATGGTAGGGAATTTGATAATGAAGTGAAATTTGGTGCCTTTTGTGAAGCTCATGGTATTACCCATAACTTCTCGGCTCCTCACACTCCACAATCAAATGGGGTAGTTGAAAGGAAGAATAGGACTCTACAAGAGATGAGTATGACGATGTTAAACGAGCATTCTTTGCCTCAAAAGTTTTGGTGCAATGCCGTGGACACATCGACTTATATTCTCAACCGAATTCTTATTCGACCTTTCCTAGGAAAGACCCCCTATGAGATTCTTAAAGGTAAGAAGCCCTCATTAGAATACTTTAGGGTCTTTGGAAGCAAGTGCTTTATCCTCAACACCAAAGACTACCTTACCAAGTTTGACCCAAAGTCTTACGAAGGTATCCTTTTAGGTTATTCCCAAACTAGTAAAGCCTACATAGTCCTAAATAGAACCTCGGGGGTTATTGTTGAATCACTCAACGTAACCTTTGATGAAACCCCTCCTTCACCCAAGACACCACCATTGGTTGATGATGACTTGGATGAATTAGAAATAGTTAAAGCCAAAGAGGTTAGAAAAATAGGAGTTGAAGATCTTAGTGTTGAAAAGGAAGTAAACATTAAGGAGTCTAGGGATCATACTCTTAATAATGTCATTGGCGACTTAAATCAAAGGACCCTAAGATCTCAAGTCCAAAACCAAAGCAACTTCTTTTGTTTTGTCTCCTTGATTGAACCAAAGAATGTTAAAGAAGCTTTGACGGATGAGAGTTGGGTCATTGCGATGCAAGAAGAATTGAATCAATTCGTTGCCAATGATGTTTGGGAACTTGTTCCTCCACCTAGAAGTTCTACCATTATAGGAACCAAATGGGTATTTAGGAATAAGCTAGATGAGAATGGTGTTGTGTCTCGTAACAAGGCTAGACTTGTAGCTCAAGGTTATAATCAACAAGAAGGGATTGATTATGACGAGACATATGCACCGGTAGCTAGATTAGAATCAATTAGAATCCCTTTAGCCTACGCTTGTTCCTTAGATATTAAGCTTCAACAAATGGATATAAAGAGTGCATTTCTTAACGGTTTGATCAATGAGGAGGTATATGTGGCTCAACCTCCCGGCTTCATTGATTTTGAGAAACCGGACCATGTTTACAAGCTTAAGAAAGCACTTTATGGACTCAAACAAGCACCCAAAGCTTGGTATGATAGACTTAAAGCGTTTCTTGTTAAACATGAGTATACCATGGGAATGGTAGACAATACACTCTTTACAAAGAAGAAAGGTCCTCACCTCATAATCGTACAAATATATGTTGATGACATTATATTTTGCTCAACTTGTCAAGTATTGTGTGATGACTTTGCCAAAATCATGCATGATGAGTTTGAAATGAGTATGATGGGAGAACTTAACTTCTTTTTAGAACTCCAAATTAAATAAATGGACGATGGTATTTTCTTTAGTCAATCTAAGTACGCTAAAGAAATGCTAAAGAAATTTGGATTAGAAGAATCTAGACCAATGAAGACCCCTATGGCCTCGGATACTAAACTCACCGTAGATGATGACTGTGAGTCGGAAGACAACACCAAATATAGAGGTATTATTGGTAGTTTGTTGTACCTAATGGCAAGTCGACCGGATATCATGTTTAGTGTTTGCCTTTGTGCTCGCTTCCAAGAGGCTCCCAAAACCTCCCACCTTGAAGCGGTTAAGCGTATCTTCCGATACATTAAAGGCACTATACATTTAGGATTATGGTATCCTAAAGGGACCGGTGTAGAAACTATTGTCTATGCGGACTCGGATCATGCGGGAGACTATGTGGATCGGAAAAGCACTAGTGCAGTTTGTACCTTCATGGGTTGTTGTTTAACTTCTTGGTTCTCCAAGAAACAAACCGCTCTTGCGATATCCACCACGGAAGCCGAGTATGTGAGTGCCGGAAAAGCATGCCAACAAGCTCTATGGATGAAGCAGGCGCTTGTTGATTACGGGAATTCTCTTGATGATGTTCCCATCATGTGCGATAATAAAGGCGCTATAGACCTAAGCAAGAATCCCGTGCAACATTCGCGAACCAAACACATAGAACTTAGACACCATTTCCTTAGGGATAATGTTCAAAAGGGGAACATTACTATTGAAAAGGTACCCTCCGAGGACAACTTAGCCGATATCTTCACTAAGCCACTTAAGAGGGAACCTTTTAATTACTTGCGTCTAGGTCTAGGATTAATGGAACATCTTCCTTAAATTCTTTTCTTCTTATGTGTTTTCTTTTACCACTTTGAGTCCTTGAGTCTTTTAAACTCCTTTTGAAAAATCTTCTCTTCTCCTTTTCAAAACTCTCAAAGTCTCTTTCGAAAATGGTTGAGAAATTCGTTTGACATTGTTAATTCAATCTAAAAACGATTTTTCATAGATTCTCGCTATTAATCTAGAGCTTACATAATTCATATGTATGATTCTCTCAAACATAGGAAGAACAATATTGAATCATGGAGGATCATTGTGTCATGACTTAAGGTCTTGTCTTACACACCTCCTACATTGATTTTTTTTATCCATGTACTTTGGTCAAATCTCTATTTGGTAAGTTTGCATTTTTTTTCTTTGTCTATCTTTGCTTTTAAGCATATCCCTATGATAAGTTAGACTAGAAAAATAAGATTTGCTGAAAAATCTTCCTCCAAACTGTAACACTCTCATTTTTCGTATCGGTACAGCGGAAGGGTCTTTTAGAGTGTTACGGGATAGCACAATAACTCCAATCATAGACAACACATAAAAATGGTTGTACAAGGTTTAACAAACATTCATTCGATAAAAAGTTTTAAAAGCGTACAACAGGTCCCAAATTATACAGGTCATTAAGTTTACAAAACACAGATCGAATGAACATTTTTAATTTTAAGTGTGGGCCATCAGAGTCGATCTCCATCCGGATTACCTTCAAGCACCTGAGATAAAAACATGCAAAAATCATATCAGCGAATACCGAGTGAATTCATAGAGTTTAATGAAAACCATTATATAAAACAATCATTTACAATAATTTAAAATCAGAACACAAGTATAATATCGGAAGTAAGTCCACATATTGCTAGTCATGCAATATACAAATCAAGCATACATCTTAAACCGTCCATGAGACCGTAGTCTCTATATTACCATGATAGGTAATATATTCATCGTTAATAGCGTCATATCATATCGTTTATTATTTATGTTTTATAGCATACGTTGTATAGGATTATTATTAGCCGCATGACATTGTTACCTTACTGTGAAACAGCGGGCCGCGAACCCGACAAACAATTTTCCCATCTAAGTTAGCGTGTCGTCACAAAAATCACGCTATGGAATCTTCTCATACATAAATTCGCTTACCAATCAATGTGGTACGACGGGGATCAACCGTCAAGGCGCGAACTGGGGTGATCGTCCCCAAATAGTACTATCAAATGCATATGCGTCTACCAAATCCCGGTAGTTCACAATTCATGCTAATGGGACTTTAAGTGACATAACCTAACTACTAATAATCCTTTTAGTCTCGAATATAGGGTCATAGCATCATTCGGGTCCATATCATTTAGCATACAATCGGGACTACTTGTGTTCTATTTTTATAAAAATCTAGCATGTTATCTTCCTCGCGGGTTTACAAATCATTTTATAAAACATTTAAAAGAGTGCGAGGCTATGAACTCATGTTGTTAATGAAAGGCGGATTATCGGCTACGGGCGTGCTTCGGTCACGGAAACCTATATAAATAATAATCGGTCTTAGACTCGGTCCAATGACTTTTATCATAATAACAATATACATATGATGATTTTGTACATATGATGATGATCAAGTGGGTTTATACATCCTTGTTTACTCATTTTAGCGTTTATGTTTTGGTAACGTCTTACTAGTTGCTAGTTTTACCTGTTTTCACGTTTTAAGTCCATTAAGCCTTTTATAAGTTCTTTTACTTGTTTCTACCCATTTTGTACCTATATGATCAGTATATATACTTTTCATGTTGGGCCCAAATGGGTTAAGCCCAATAAGCTCTTTTTACAAGTATTTATCTTATTAAGTCCAATTATTAGTCCAATATGTTTAGTTAGCTCGTAAATGTCCGTAATTCTTATAGTTCGGGTTTTATCGGTTTTTACTTGTCTTAGTTATCTATACATCAGTATATGAATTTTTATAAACTTTATATCAGACGGGTTTGGTCGTCTAAGTTTTTTTTGGCGAAAAACGTTAATTTTACGGCGATAGCCGAAAAAGTCGTAAAAATCAAGTTTATAGTTTTTATTACTTACAAATATTATTTTTACCACCATTTATATAATTTACCCATTTAATTAACCTTTTATACATTTATATAAATAAGTTTTATAAGTTAGTGGGTTTATATTTTTACATTTTATAAATTCTAATGTGAGTGCTTATATAATAATAATAAACATTATTTCCAAAATCTGATTTTTAACTTCATGTTCACCATTTTTACCATATCTAGAGTTCTATAATGACTTAAAAGCTCATTTTTGGATGACAAGTTCTTCATAATATGTGCTACATATAACTTAGTTATAGCTACTGCCCATTTTGAGTTTAAGTTGCCTTAACAGTCCCTACAAAACTGCTTATTCAGATTACACCACCTAACTTGTTTTGATCATATCTCACTCATTATTTTGATTCCATTGCATGGCCAACTCTCACATGTGTATAACATCATCTACTTACTGTAAATGGATCAAACCATGCAATTTTATCAGTTCATCTTTTAGTTATCTACTGTTTTTATACAGCCAACTAAATAGTCAAGATTTTAGCTTCATTTCTTATGGTTATCATCATTTTTAAGCATATTTATCAACACTTGATCCCCACACAACATGTTTATCATTATATATACATCATATACATATACAAAATGAAAGAAAATACATTTGTTCTTTACAAAATAATAAGAGAAAAATTTAGAGGATGATCTTCTTTACCAATCCAAGTGGATTTCTTATTTTAGGAAGGCAAGAACTTGATGAACACAACAATTATCTCCAAGACCATCAAATATCAAGAACATAGGTTGGAAAATCAGCCCTAGGACACAAGCAAATCACCTCCAAAGATGTTAATATGGCCACCAAATGATCAAGGATTCAAGAGAACACCTTAATAGGACTAGTAAACATGTGGTTTATGGCTAGAAAAGATCAAGGATGGTGTTTGTTGGCTTATTTGGGACGGCACAAGGAGAGGGTTGAGAGAGTTTTTGGTGTTGAGTTGCATGTAGGAAACGAGGGAAATGAAACAAGTAGCTAGTTTTGCTAGTAAGTGGTAAAGTTTGCTTAATGTGTAAGCATATGCTTACACTTGTGTAAGTTAGCTAACTTGATACCACATATGTGTTGTGGTGTCAAGTGTAGCCGTCCCATATAAGCTAGTGGGGTGGGACAAAGTGTTTTGTCCCATCTCACTAGTTTACGGGTATTTCTCGATTCTAGTTTTCTCGATTTGCGTGCCCTCGGGTCGTTTTACGAAAAACGTTTTTATAAATTATGAATCACCGTCACAAAACGAATCCAATAAAAATTGTCTCATCAAAAACGGAGTTCAAAAACGTAAATACGTAATCCTAAGGTTTCCGGTTTAGTCGTAAAAGACGCCAAATTATGCACGTAAGCCCAAATTTAAATCCGTAAATTGTGAGTTCGTCAACCAACACAAAAATAAGTTTCAAAATATTATACGAGAAAATATTTTACTACCTGAAAATGTTAGATTTGTCACAGCTTTTCCTCCTAAAAGGGATCAACGTCCTCGTGATCCATTTAATTTGGATGTCTGTTTCTTATTGAAATCGAAGAGGTGCGGATATTTCTTCCACATTTCATCCTCTCGTTCCCAAGTATACTCCGGTCCATGCTTTGAATTCCATCGGATTTTGACAATAGGTATCCGACATTGTTTCAGTTGCTTTACCTCACGGTCCATAACTTCTACGGGCTCTTCGATAAAATGCAACTTCCCATCTATTCGAACCTTACCTAACGGAATTTTCTCATCACTCACTGCTAGACATTTCTTTAGACTAGATACATGGAATGTGTAGTGAACACCATGAGGTTCTGGGGGTAACTCTAGTTTGTAAGCCACCGGACCTACTCTAGATAAAATCTTAAAGGGTCCAATATAACGGGGATTCAAATTTCCTTGTTTTCCAAATCTTATAACGCCTTTTCATGGCGATACTTTCAACATTACTCGGTCACCCACTTCAAACTCCATTGGCTTCCGCCGCACATCCGCGTAACTTTTCTGTCTACTACGGGCAGTCAACAACCTTTTCTTAATCTGAACTATCATCTCCGTAGTCTCCCGGATCAATTCCGGTCCCGTGAGCTGGGTATCCCCAACTTCACTCCAACATACAGGAGATCTACACTTCCTACCATACAAAGCTTCAAACGGTGCAGCCTTAATACTAGAATGGTAACTATTGTTATACGAAAACTCTGCTAACGACAAATGTTTATCCCAATTCTTACCAAAGTCTAACACACAAGCTCTCAACATATCTTCCAGTGTTTGTATCGTCCTTTCACTCTTCCCATCAGTCTGGGGGTGATAAGCAGTGCTCATGTCGAGATTTGTTCCCAAAGATCTTTGGAGAGATTTCCAAAAATTCGATGCGAATCTAGGATGTCGATCTGAAATGATCGATAAAGGCACTCCATGCTTGCATACAACATTATCAAGGTATATTCGAGTCAGCTTCTCAAGTGAGAACTGCTCCTTAACCGGAATGAAGTGTGCTGATTTGGTCAGTCTATCGACTAGAACCCAAATCGAATTGTTTCCAGATGATGTTCTAGGAAGCTTGGTGATAAAGTCCATCATAATTCGCTCCCACTTCCATTCAGGAATCTTTGGCTGTTGAAGTAGTCCTGATGGCTTTTGATGTTCCGCTTTAACTCTAGCACAAGTCAAGCATTGAAGAACATACATAGCTATGTCAGCTTTCATATTCGGCCACCAGTACATCGTCTTCAAATCATGGTACATCTTATCAGATCCCGAATGAATGGAATACTTAGATTTATGGGATTCTAACATAATCAAATCTCTTAAGCCTCCAAACTTAGGTATCCACATACGACCTCTTAAGCATTTCACTCCATCAGCTCTAACCTCTAAAGGATCTCCTTCTCCTCGGAACCCTTCATTAACAAAATTCTCCTTCTTACAAGCTTCTATTTGCGCATTTCTAATTTGCTCAGGCAAATTATTGTGCACGGTCAAGACTAAAGAACGCACCCTGATATGCTCTCTATCTTTCCTACTCAACGCATCTGCAACAACATTGGCTTTTCCTGGGTGATATTTTATATCACAATCATAATCACTTAACAACTGTATCCATCTTCGTTGCCTCATGTTCAATTCCTTCTGGTCGAGAATATACTGTAGGCTTTTGTGATCGGTGAATATCGTACACTTGGTGCCATACAGATAATGTCTCCACAACCTAAGAGCAAAGACCACAGCTCCTAACTCAAGATCATGAGTAGTATAATTCTCCTCATTCTTGCTTAATTGCCTAGAAGCATAAGCTATCACTTTCTCTCTCTGCATCAAAACAGCTCCATAACCTCTAAGAGATGCATCATAATACACTACAAAATCTTCAATCCCGTCGGGTAATGACAAGATTGGCGCACTACATAATTTTTGCTTCAATGTCTGAAATGCTCCATCTTCATCACTTCCCCAAACGAAAAGTTTATTCTTCAGAGTAAGCTTAGTCAAGGGTTTAGCTATCAAAGAAAATTCTTTAATGAATCGCCTATAATAGCCAGCCAATCCTAAGAACTATCGCACTTCCGTTGGCGTTGTCGGTGCAGACCAATTCTTAATAGCTTCAACCTTTGCAGGATCAACATGAATTCCATCTCTGTTAATCACATGACCAAGAAACTGCACAGAATCTAACCAGAAATCACACTTCGAAAACTTAGCATACAACCTTTCATCCTTCAACAACTTCAAAACAATCCTCAAATGTTCTCTATGTTCATCTTCATTCTTAGAATAGATTAGAATATCGTCAATAAACACGATCACAAATTTATCCAAGTAGGGCTTGCACACTCGATTCATTAAATCCATGAAAACCGCAGGTGCGTTAGTTAACCCAAATGACATTACTTGAAATTCATAGTGTCCATAACGAGTTCTAAATGCAGTTATAGGAATATCTTCTTCCCGGACGCGAAGTTGGTGATATCCTGACCGTAAATCTATCTTAGAATACACACTAGATCCTTGCAGTTGATCAAACAAATCATCAATCCTAGGTAAAGGATATCGATTTTTAATTGTCAACTTATTCAGTTCCCTATAATCAATGCACATACGAAAAGATCCATCCTTCTTCTTAACGAACAAGACTGGAGCTCCCCAAGGCGACGAGCTCGGTCGAATAAAACCTTTATCAGACACCTCCTTAAGTTGCTCAGATAACTCCTTTAATTCAGAAGGGGCTAATCGGTAAGGCGCACGTGCCACCGGTGCAGCACCAGGAATTAAATCGATTCGAAACTCTACTTGCCTTATCGGTGGAAGTCCGGGTAAATCTTTAGGAAATACCTCAGGAAATTCACAAATAATAGGTACATCTTCCAATCGTTTCTCCCTAGACTCATTCCCGGTCACTTGAGCTAAAAATAACTCACAACCGTTCCTGATGTACTTTTGGACTTTAATACATGAAACGATTTTCAAACGGGATTCACCTCGACTACCATCAATTACTAACGTCCTATTCCTAAGAGGAATCTTAACCTTCTTCTCTCCACATAAAATAGTAGCATTGTTCAGCGACAACCAATCCATACCAATAATAATATCAAAACTACCTAATTCTATCAACATCAAATCAATCGGAAAGGAATGGTTCAAGAGATTTAGAGAGCATCCTTCTAATAGCTTATTAGTTTTCACTAATTTACCATCAGCCAATTCCACCTCGTAACTGGTACTTATCTCAACAGGTTCAATATCAATAAGGGCATTAAATTTAGTGGATACAAAGCTCCTATCGGCACCCGAATCGAATAAAGCAACAGCATAATGACTGTTGAGTAAAAACGTACCGGTAACGACATTCGGATCCTCTTTCTTCACCTCAATTGTTCCAAGTTGGTAGATACCACCCTGGGGGTTTCTTCCAGGTACAATCGCTTTCAACTTGGGGCATTCCGATTTCCTATGACCTTCCTCATTACAGTTGAAGAAATGGTTCCCTTCTTACACCTTTCAACCTTGTGTCCAAGCTTTCCGCAATTTCGGCACTTCCAGCAGTCGCCAGCATGCCTCTTGTTGCCACACTTAGGACATCTATCATCGTTGCGCGGTGTGTTGTTGGTAAGAGCATTTGCATTCCCCTTTCTCTTGTTCTGACGGCGATTAAAATTCTTCCTATTATCACCTCTATCTACACGCTCACCGTCTCCCTTTCTTTTCTCACCTATACGGGCTTCATCTTCCTTATCCTGAATTATCTGTCCAATGAGTTGGTAAGCCATTCGAACAGCATCATCAATGGTCAGTGGTTTAGATGATGTCACGTCCCCCCGGATATTCCTGGTCAACCCTTTCACATATTTCTCAATTCGGATCTCTTCGGGTTCAACCAATCGAGGACATAGCAAGGCCAACTCATGGAATCGATTCGTGTAACTATCAATGTCCACACCTTTCATTCTCAAATGAATCAACTCTTGTTCTAGCCTAATTATCACACTACGAGGACAAAACTCCAAAGTCATCCACTTCTTGATTTCAACCCAAGGAGTAGCATTAGCAGCATCAAGACCCATGAAAGCAATTCTCCCGTTCCACCAAGTCAACGCACGACCTTTAAGAGTAGCCATAGCAAAAGTCACCTTATCTTCCTCCTTACACTTACTAATCCTAAACACCGATTCAATCTTCTCAATCCACTGGCTTAATCCTACAGCACCTTCAGTTCCATTAAAAGGTAAGAGGTTCACACTTCATGAATGTCATATAAGTACAGCCACCAACTTCAGGTTCATTAGTTCCAAGTCCTCCTACATTTCCTCTAGCATTAGCATTCACATTATTAGCATTCACATTCAAATTAGTACCGCCAATTCCACTACCGCCAGCTCCACTACCGCCAGCTCCACTACCGCCAGCTCCACTACCGCCAGCTCCACTACCGCCAGCTCCACTACCGCCAGCTTCATTATCGCCAGCTTCATTTCTAGCATTTGCCATAAATTCAGTCATAGATGCGGTAACTTGCTCCGTAATAATCCTACGTACATCATCCTCAGTCACAGCCTTCTTGGGCGGCATAGTTCTATAATTTACAATTTCAAAGCATTAAGCATTCACCCAACAAGGGATTCATATAATATGGATCGAATTCATAATCAAGATACAAATAAGGCACAATATGGAATTCAAGACAAGATACATATTTCATTCGATCTGAAACAAAAGTATTGTCTTAGTACATCCATATCAAAGTTCTAGCACTATATACACTCAAAATTCGTGTCAAATCTATTACTAACAAGTCGGTTCAGTCAAAGCTACAAAAGCACAAAAGATATAAAGGTCACTACTAAATACAGACTGGTATACTGAGAACCGCCAGATGGTCCATCATCCATCGTCTTCTGGATCTTCGCCGCACGATTACTAGACACATCTTCAGCTGGGCGCTTACGGATTACTCCTCTTTCAACCATGTCGGCAAAAAATCTACTGTTCCATCCCACGGATATATTCAACTCCTTTTCAGCTTTCTCACGCATCGCACGAGCCACACTCAACTGAATCTCCATAGAATTCACCTTTCTCTTCATAGCAGCATACTCACCACTTTCCAATACCGATAACCTCCTAAAAGCCTCATTCAAACCACGTTCTACATCACTCAAATCCAAACTAAGCAATTCTCGCTCTTTCTCGCCAACCTTAGTCTTCGACTCCAAATAAGCAACCTGAGTCTGAACAACACCTAATCCAACCTCTGTCACACAACTCTTAACACGGGAAGCATCTAGATCACGTCTCAAGGCCCATGGTGAAAGACCATTAATATGAGTAGCCTCTCGAGTACTAGACGACTCTCCTATCTCACGTCTACGAGTAGCAATACCATCAGTATCGTCAGGTGCATCGTCATCCTCATCCTCCTCTGATTCAGAATCAGATTCAGACGATTCAGACATTTCATCCCTAGGTAACTCATCCTCAGAATCAGACAAACAAACTGGTGGGGGCAAAGGCTCGCCCTCTGGAACATCATACGGATAAATAAGCTCAGCTTCCTCATCGTCATCAACCTCAACATCTATACCTACATCCTCCTCGACATCCTCGTCGTCAATCTCGTCATCTAAATTATCTAACCCAATCTCATCCTCATTCTCAATATCAGCATTCTCAATCTCCACATTCTCATTACCCACATTCTCAATCTCATTCTCTACTAAGTCAACCTGAGGGGCAATCTGATCTCCTAGTCCTAACTCGGGCTCGGGATCCTCAAATGGTTCCTCCTCATCATCGATATCAAAATCTACTAAGTCTAAATAAGGATCATCTTCTATATTAGGTTCGGGAATAGCATGGTTTTCTACGGGAATAGCATGGTTTTCTACAGGAATATTAGGGTCAGCCATGACAATCTGCATTTATATATATATCTCGTATTAGGATTACATACTAGTTAAACAATTACATAATGAAATCACGATATATACATATATATAAATTAAATTATATATATCAAAGTATATATCTTCTCAATAGGGCTTGTTGGTAACGTCGGAGATCTCTGGCACCGTTATAGTCAAAAGATTTTTCAAATATTTTCTCAAATGTTCATTGTCAAAAGATTTTGAAAAGTTTTGTTCAAAACCTTGGTTTTTAAAATCCTTTGTTCTCTATAACGAGAGCTCTGGTACCAAACTGTAAAACTCTCATTTTTCGTATCGGTACAGCGGAAGGGTCTTTCAGAGTGTTACGGGATAGCACAATAACTCCAATCATAGACAACACATAAAAATGGTTGTACAAGGTTTAACAAACATTCATTCGATAAAAAGTTTTAAAAGCGTACAACAGGTCCCAAATTATACAGGTCATTAAGTTTACAAAACAAAGATCGAATGAACATTTTTAATATTAAGTGTGGGCCATCAGAGTCGATCTCCATCCGGATTACCTTCAAGCACCTGAGATAAAAACATGCAAAAATCATATCAGCGAATGCCGAGTGAATTCATAGAGTTTAATGAAAACCATTATATAAAACAATCATTTACAATCATTTAAAATCAGAACACAAGTATAATATCGGAAGTAAGTCCACATATTGCTAGTCAGGCAATATACAAATCAAGCATACATCTTAAACCGTCCATGAGACCGTAGTCTCTATATTACCATGATAGGTAATATATTCATCGTTAATAGCGTCATATCATATCGTTTATTATTTATGTTTTATAGCATACGTTGTATAGGATTATTATTAGCCGCATGACATTGTTACCTTACTGTGAAACAGCGGGCCGTGAACCCGACAAACAATTTGCCCATCTAAGTTAGCGTGTCGTCACAAAAATCACGCTATGGAATCTTCTCATACATAAATTCGCATACCAATCAATGTGGTACGACGGGGATCAACCGTCAAGGCGCGAACTGGGGTGATCGTCCCCAAATATTACTATCAAATGCATAAGCGTCTACCAAATCCCGGTAGTTCACAAATCATGCTAATGGGACTTTAAGTGACATAACCTAACTACTAATAATCCTTTTAGTCTCGAATATAGGGTCATAGCATCATTCGGGTCCATATCATTTAGCATACAATCGGGACTACTTGTGTTCTATTTTTATAAAAATATAGCATGTTATCTCCCTCGCGGGTTTACAAATCATTTTATAAAACATTTAAAAGAGTGCGATGCTATGAACTCACGTTGTTAATGAAAGGCGGATTATCGGCTACGGGCGTGCTTCGGTCACGGAAACCTATATAAATAATAATCGGTCTTAGACTCGGTCCAATGACTTTTATCAAAATAACAATATACATATGATGATTTTGTACATATGATGATGATCAAGTGGGTTTATACATCCTTGTTTACTCATTTTAGCGTTTATGTTTTGGTAACGTCTTACTAGTTTGCTAGTTTTACCTATTTTCACGTTTTAAGTCCATTAAGCCTTTTATAAGTTCTTTTACTTGTTTTTACCCATTTTATACCTATATGATCAGTATATATACATTTCATTTTGGGCCCAAATGGGTTAAGCCCAATAAGCTCTTTTTACAAGTATTTATCTTATTAAGTCCAATTATTAGTCCAATATGTTTAGTTAGCTCGTAAATGTCCGTAATTCTTATAGTTCGGGTTTTATAGGTTTTTACTTGTCTTAGTTATCTATACATCAGTATATGACTTTTTATAAACTTTATATTAGACGGGTTTGGTCGTCTAAGTTTTATTTGGCGAAAAACGTTAATTTTACGGCGATAGCCGAAAAAGTCGTAAAAATCAAGTTTATAGTTTTTATTACTTACAAATATTATTTTTACCACCATTTATATAATTTACCCATTTAATTAACCTTTTATACATTTATATAAATAAGTGTTATAAGTTAGTGGGTTTATATTTTTACATTTTATAAATTATAATGTGAGTGCTTATATAATAATAATAAACATTATTTCCAAAATCTGATTTTTAACTTCATGTTCAACATTTTTACCATATCTAAAGTTCTATAATTACTTAGAAGCTCATTTTGGATGACAAGTTCTTCATAATAGGTGCTACATATAACTTAGTTATAGCTACTGCCCATTTTGAGTTTAAGTTGCCTTAACAGTCCCTACAAAACTGCTTATTCAGATTACACCACCTAACTTGTTTTGATCATATCTCACTCATTATTTTGATTCCATTGCATGGCCAACTCTCACATGTGTATAACATCATCTACTTACTGTAAATGGATCAAACCATGCAAATTTATCAGTTCATCTTTTAGTTATCTACTGTTTTTATACAGCCAACTAAATAGTCAAGATTTTAGCTTCATTTCTTATGGTTATCATCATTTTTAAGCATATTTATCAACACTTGATCCCCACACAACATTTTTATCATCATATATACATCATATACATATACAAAATTAAAGAAAATACATTTGTTCTTTACAAAATAATAAGAGAAAAATGTAGAGGATGATCTTCTTTACCAATCCAAGTGGATTTCTTGTTTTAGGAAGGAAAGAACTTGATGAACACAACAAGTATCTCCAAGACCATCAAATATCAAGAACATAGGTTGGAAAATCAGCCCTAGGACACAAGCAAATCACCTCCAAAGATGTTAATATGGCCACCAAATGATCAAGGCTTCAAGAGAACACCTTAATAGGACTAGTAAACATGTGGTTTATGGCTAGAAAAGATCAAGGATGGTGTTTGTTGGCTTATTTGGGACGGCACAAGGAGAGGGTTGAGAGAGTTTTTGGTGTTGAGTTGCATGTAGGAAATGAGGGAAATGAAACAAGTAGCTAGTTTTGCTAGTAAGTGGTAAAGTTTGCTTAATGTGTAAGCATATGCTTACACTTGTGTAAGTTAGCTAACTTGATGCCACATATGTGTTGTGGTGTCAAGTGTAGCCGTCCCATATAAGCTAGTGGGGTGGGACAAAGTGTTTTGTCCCATCTCACTAGTTTACGGGTATTTCTCGATTCTAGTTTTCTCGATTTGCGTGCCCTCGGGTCGTTTTACGAAAAACGTTTTTATAAAGTATGAATCACCGTCACAAAACGAATCCAATAAAAATTGTCTCATAAAAAACGGAGTTCAAAAACGTAAATACGTAATCCTAAGGTTTCCGGTTTAGTCGTAAAAGACGCCAAATTATGCACGTAAGCCCAAATTTAAATCCGTAAATTGTGAGTTCGTCAACCAACACAAAAATAAGTTTCAAAATATTATACGAGAAAATATTTTACTACCTGAAAATGTTAGATTTGTCACACAAACACCAAACCCTGCTTCTGCATGCGGTTCCATATGTGAACCGCGGTACCTTATTGATAAGGTACCGCCACCATAGATAAGGAACCGCCTACAGTGGCCTTCCTTTTTCGGGTTTTTGTTTGAAACTCCATATTTGCTCCAAAATTTTTGAGAATCTTTGTTTCAAACCCTTTGACCACCCCAAAAATACCCTAAACCTTCCCTATTTAAACCATAAGCATTTTGCATTACTTCACATCCAAAATGTCTTATTCTCCCAATGAAAGCCTTGAATCTCCTCCATTTTCTCCAACTTCTTTCAATCCAAACCCACCCAAGAACACTCTTAATCACATTTCTCCTACCAAGAATGTTGATTGTGGAACTTCTTTTCTTCCACCACCACCCTTTAGTGTTCTTCCTCCTTCTCAAGATAATTTCATGCACCATGGAACATATTGTCATTTTTGTCAATATCAATATCTTGCTATGGCACACATCTATGAGGAGTTGAGCTACATCAAGAGTCTCTTAATCAAGCCTCCTCTTCACTTTGATTATGAGATCTCCAACAAGCCACCACCACCCTCTGCTATTACCTTGTCTTTCATATAAGCATTGATTGCTTATCCACAAGACACCAAATTCAAGCAAATCTTAGAATTCTAGAATAACTAGGATTAGATTTATGCTTTTGGCTTGTTGCTTTTTCCATACTTCTTTGTATGATGTTCTTTTAGTAACCTATCTTGGATCTTTGTCTTTGTGTTTTCTTCTCTTTTAATTTTTTTTATGTGACCTATTTCTATATATTGTTGGTTGTTTCTTTTGTTCAACTAACCCTTCTATGTAGCTTGTCACCATATCTCGATTCCTCGGTGCCCCAAGCTAAGGGGAGTAAGCACCAAGGGGGAGTCTTTGCAAAGTCCGTTTCTTCAACACCGGCTTACGCAACCTTTTTGCTTCGACAAAGGGGGAGAAATGAATAAACTCGTCTTCGAAAATCTTGTTTTTGTGTGATTGAGTTTATGTATTGTCGGAATCTAAAAGGGGGAGATTGTTAATGCAATAATGACTAAAAACGTTACTTGCATTTTTCGGTCTCGCTTAGTATTGATTACGACAATATGTAAAAACAAGCATTTACGAAAACAACGAAAAACGAATTCTTGAGTTCAAGTATTTTTCATTTTACCCATTTTCACTTAAGGTATGGATAAACAAGTACTAACCTTAATCAAGTGATCAAGTGATTTAATCTTTTCTTAAAACTCACTTTTTATTAAAAGTGACAAGTTTTTATTAAACTTTATTTTTAAGAAAATGTTTTATTAAATTAATTATTTGAAATTTGAAAAAGGCATATTCTTATTTGGTTAAGAATATCCTTTCAGGATATTTTTTATACCCAGATAAGACCTCCACCACTAAAGGACAAAAAGGAGCGGAGTCTAGTCCGGCGGTACCTTAGCACCTAGGCGGTACCTTATCGATAAGGTACCGCGGGCTTAGATAAGGTACCACGGGCAGATATAGCCGTTGGCTCCTTTGTCCTTTAAATAGTGGACCATTCTCAGCTTTTCACCTCACCTCTTTTGCACATTTATTTCTAGATTCAAACCCCTTCTTTAATCACTCAAATCTTTGATCATTTGTTTGATTATTACTTGTTTAAGAAGTGAATCTTGTTCTTCCATCCCTTCCTCTCCAAGTGCAAAGAGAAGAACACTATCCTAGTGAAGTGTTGAGTCCACCACCAAAGATCCATTGAAGATCAAATTTTATATACTTGTAGTTGCGTCATAGTTGTGAAGATCCAAGTAGTTGTGTCTATTTGGAAGTTGTGTATGTACTAAGTATAGTTGTGTAGATTGATCCTAGCTACGATTAGGGCTCGACTTTTAGCTTAGAGTCGGAAATTGGTTAAGCGACGTGTACGGTTTTCTCCACCATAAGGAGCTTGTTGTGTAGTGAACTCTCGAGTAAGGAGTACTCGAGGAGTGGAGTAGGAACGAGGAGTGAGCTTCGTTGCCGAACCACTATAAATCCTTGGTGTTCGGTTTGATCTTTCTTTACCCTCAACTCTTTACATTCTTTATTCTTTATGCATATAATTTTGTTAGTATTAGATTAGCTACACTATCATTCTTTATTCTTTGTGGATATATCTTTGCTAGTATTAGTTTAGTTACACAATCATTGTTCATATTGTGCATAAGAAGATTTCACATATTTCCTCAAGCCTAAGTTTTCGAAAAAGGATTTTTGGAAACCATATTTTAACAAGTAAATATAAGAAACTATTCAACCCCCCCCCCCCTTCTAGTTTCTACATAAGTCTTGGTGGAAATACTAAAGGAAAATTCTATAACGGAAGGGGAAGTCGCATCTATAGTTGAGGAAGATGGACCTACATGGATGACCCCGATCATCAACTATTTGACTAATGAAACCCTTCCACACGAGGAAAAGGCGGCACGACACATCAGAAGGAAGTCGCATCACTTCAAGCTTCGAGAAGTTATTCTTTACAAGCGATCTTTCTTACAGCCGTGGTTGCGGTGTGTTGGGCCACGCCAGGCTACTAATGTGATCAGTGAGATACATGTAGGGTTATGCGGCATGCACGCGGGTCCCCGATACGTAGTAGCCGAGCTCTACGCACAGGATATTATTGGCCTACCATGCATAGGGATGCACACAACATGATTCGCAAGTGAAGTGATTGCCAAGTGCACGGACCAGTACCACGACATCCGCAGCAGGAACTTCTACCCATTACATCCCCATGGCCATTCTACAAGTGGGGGATCGATATTGCAGGACCGTTTCCCGTAGCTGCGGGGGGAGTTAAGTTCTTGATTGTCGCAATGGACTACTTTACACGCTGGATAGAGGCCAAGGCAATCAAATCCATCACAGGCAAACAAGTTAAAAAGTTTGTTTGGGAGAACATCGTGTGCCATTTTGGCTTATCAGGAGAAATCATCTCGGAAAACGGGAAGCAGTTCGCGGATAATCCATTCAAGGACTGGTGCGCAACATTGAATATTAAACGGCGCTTCGCATCTATTAAACATCCGCAGACAAATGGTCTTTTTGGAACGAGCGAATAGAAGCTTGTATGAAGGCATCAAGGCACGCCTGGATGAACGAAGTGCCAAATGGGTGGATGAACTGCCACATGTTCTATGGGCACATAGGACTATCATCAAAACAGCCAACGCGGATACCCCATTCACATTGTCCTACGACACTGAAGCTGTTATACCAGCAGAAATAGGAATTACTACCATCCACACAACGGAGGTTAATGTCGTCACAAACAACGAGCAGCTCCGGATCAATCTGGATTTGTTGGAGGAAAAAAGGGAGATAGCGGCTATCAATGAGGCCAAGTCCAAGGCACGGATGAAGGCTTATTATGACGCCAAGGTTAAAGGTGTTTCTTTTCGACCGGGAGATTATGTCTATTGTGCTAACGAGGAAATTAGAGCGGAGAATACAGGAAAGCTAGGCCCTAAGTGGGAAGGACCGTATGAGGTAACGGAAGCCTTAGGACGGGGCGCGTACAAGTTACGTGACATGGATTGCCTCGACCTGGAACGCACATGGAATATCTGCAATCTTAAAAGGTTTTATCTTTGAAAGCTACGACTTATGCATGGACGCTTCGCTATATCTAGCTTCAATGAAGATCCATGTGTTCTCTTTGTTTTGTTTTGTTTTTTATGCTTTGTAGGTTCCTTTTGTTTTTTAGGATTTCACATTCTTGGTCAAACAAAAGAAAAACGTAAACGTTCTAATAAAATGTCGTGGTGTCTAGCTAGCTCCACGACCTATTCTTGTGTAAATGATTGTCTTCTTTTTATTACTGTCGTATAGATTTAGTTGTTATTACTATAATGTGCTATATCTTATTCATATGCACTCATTCAATACCGTACATGTACAATGCGCCTCCAGGCAGGGTAAGAGGATTAAGTGAACCTAATAATTCAACTTGTCGCATAAGAGGGATGCAACCCCAGCGACGCAGATCATGTATCCTTACTAGAAACCATACTCACAAGATGTTGTGATAAGTTTCCATATGCCGCGCTCACGTAGTGCTTTGCATGGTAAAGACGCATGCCGCATGTCTAGTAAAATATAGACTTGATTGTATTTTTTGAGTAAGAAGTGAATGTCATGCAATACAGGTATATGATATCTAACAAAAAAATACACAAGTTTCAAATTCATAACACCAAAATAGCCGTGGTCATCACGGACTTGCTTCCATACATATGACAAGTTATTACAACATCAGTTTTAGCTGTATACATACACGGTCGAATAAAATGATACAAATGTTTACAATGTAAATTACAACGGAGGTAGGAACTCCCCTATCTCCTTCTTCCCTTCTTCAATCAAGATGCGTAGGGCCTCCCCGTGAGCATTCTTCCCATCTTGTGTCCTGATCATATTCGCATCCAACGCCTCGACCAACAACTTTTCACCTTTCATCACCTTCGACACAAAGTCGTAGGTGGGCAAAGTCAATTGGATGGGATCAGCAGTGAGCTTCGACATTATTACCTCATTAGGAGCATCCTTTAGCGCTTCTAGCTCGTCTAGGAGGGTGTGTTGGATTTCAGCAAGAGCATCCATTGACGCATTTATCTTGTCTGTGGCTAGAGGGTTGTGGTAGGCATGCTGGGTGATATCTTCCTTCTTGCCTATCAGCTCCACAGCTTTGACCAGCCCCTCGTGCCTACCACGGTCTATACCGTCTGATACAATGTCCGCAAAGGCCATCAACAGGTAATGAACTCCTGTCGCCTTGCTCACGACCAGCCGCATTCCCTGTCCAACCATCCATTGATATGTGTGTAAACACACATCTTTTCTACCACTTAATTACAATAATAACCGGACCAAAACGTGTATTTTATGTCTTTTATGTCGGAATTATGCGTGGTTTGTGTTTTTGTTGTGATTTAGGACAAAATTGTGAAAAGTGGAGAAAACACGGATATTCACGGGCATTTACGGGCTTTTATTGAAGAAAAATATGAAAGACGAAGTCAAGAAGTCAAGAGTGCATAAAGAACGGAAGTCCAAGACCAATTCTCAAGATTTATCGAAGAAAAAGTCAAAAGACGGAAGTTTACTTAAAGCCGAGAAACTCAAGTCTAATTTATTAAAGAAATTAAAGACGAGTTCAAAGAATCCCAAGCCAAAAGTCCTTAAAGTCCAAGTTTAAAGAAGATTAGAAGAATAAAGGACTAATGATGCAATTAATGAAGATTAAAAGAAGGAGGGACTTAATCTCGCAATTAAGAAGAAATGAAGGAGGGGAGGAAGCTTCCTAATCCTCCCCTATATATAGTTTAGTTGTTAATCATTTTTAGTTGTTGGCTAAGTGTGACAATTAGTCTTCCACCATTTACTTACCTTGCACCTTTAATTTCCTTGTCATTTAAATACTTGTCAATTTAATTACTTTGTCTTGTACATTAAGTTCCTTTAATTTCAAGTAAGTTTCCATTTAATTCTTGTCAATCTTTATTTTATCTTGTTAATCTCTCATCTACCTTTCTTAATCATTGATTTTTATGTTTATGTTTGTGTTTATGTCCATGTTCTTATTTTGATCAAGTGGGTTTTTAATTATTGTGGTTAAATTTGTTTGTTTTGTTGATTTAAATTGTTTGTTTATGTTTAACTGTTGATTTGTTATTAGTTTTGCTTAATCGTTTGCTTGATTTTGGTTAAATCTGTGTTATATTCTTGTTTCTGTTATCCCTTGTTCTTCGGGGCGTTTGTTTCTGTGTTTGATCATTCCCAGGAAACTTCCGAACCAAGAGGGAGGGAGTTCTTTCATTCGGAACTTCAAAGTTCAGGATCAAGGGCTTCATCCGGAAGAGTTCAGGATCAGCAAAAACTTCCGAGTCAACATTGTTCATTCGGAACTCAAAAAGTTCCGGATCAATAGACTTCATTCGGAACTCAAAAGTTCCGGATCAACTCGAAAGTTCCGGACGAAGGACAAGTTCCGAATCAGCCAGATCTTCCGAACCAAGTTCCGAATCAATAAGTTCCGAGTCAAGAGTGTTTCATTTGGAAGAAGTTCCGGATCAACATCTTTTTGTTCATTCGGAACTTAAAAGTTCCGAATCAAGGTCTAAGTTCCGAATCAAGGTCTAAGTTCCGGATCAAGCCAGTTCATTCGGAAGGTTTGAACTTCCGAATCAAGGGTTCTGTTAGGTTCTTTTTAGTTTTTCTTTTTAAGTTCTGTCTTTTATTTTCAAGCTTTATTTTTCCCGCCTTTTATTTAGTTGCACTTTAAATTTGCCTTAGCTTTATTTTTAGACTTGCCTTAGTTTAAGTTTTAGTTGCGTTTTAAGATTGCCTTAGATAGTTTTAAGTTTGCGTCATTTACTTTAAGTGTCTTTTAATTTCTCGTCTCGCTTTTAAATACTTGCCCATTATTTTAATTAGACTTAGATTTATTTTAAGAGCACGTTTACTTTAATTGTTTTTGCACTTTAAATATACTACAACGACAACCTTTTTGATTCACCAAAATAAAACTGAGTCACACATTAAACACAAGTTTTTCAATTCGAAGAGATTGGTACAACGAATCTTTTTAACCTGAGTAAAATCGAGTTATCAAATGGCACCACTGCCGGCTCTTTTCGTAAAGATTAACGGTTTTCTGTGAGAGACGCGTAGCTTTTTGGGATCCGTTCACTTGTGAGTGTTATTTTCTTGTTAAAAAATTCAAAAAATCATAAAAATAAGAAAAATTGATAAAAATACATAAAATTTTAAAATTTCAAAAATCCAAAAAGATTTTATCTTTATTGTGTATATATATTGTCTTTGTGTTTGGTTTCTTTTTCTTTTGCATTTTCAGGTGTATGCGTACTAGATCTTCTAATTATCAAGAGCCCGAGACTCAGTAAGATTTAGCTATGTCAGGTGTAAACAACAATAATCCACCGCACCCTAATAATAACAACAATGTTCTTCCACAGCCCGATCTTCGGACCATGGAGGAGCTTTGTCAACCTACCATGTTTGGACGAGGAGGACCGATTGCGCCGATGCAAATCAACGCTCCTGAGTTTTCGTTGAAGCACCACATGATTCAGCAAGTGCAAACTAACCCATTCCGTGGATTGCCTGATGATGATGCCAACAAACACCTCGACAAGTTCATTACAATCACCCAAAGCATGAAGTTGGCTGGTGCCACAATGGATGAAGTTCGCCTACAACTCTTTCCACATACTTTATTACATCATGCCGAGAAATGGTTTGATCGTCTCCCGAAGAATTCTATTCACACTTGGGACGACATGACTCGACGCTTTTTGTCGCGCTACTTTCCACCATCTATGGTCACAAGCCTTCGCAATCAAATCAGCGGTTTCATGCAAGACCCTGATGAATCTCTTTTTGATGCTTGGGAGAGATATAATGTCTTGATCGATAGATGTCCAAACCACAACATGCTCCCTGTGAACTTAATCGATACTTTCTACAACGGTTTGACTTTTCGAGATCGTGATACGATTAATGCAGCCGCCGGTGGCACATTCATGAAAAGGAGACCCGAGGAGTGTAGAGAGCTAATAGAGAACATGACTACTCACCACAAAAACTGGGATTCCTCTGCTTCTTCAAGGAACAACCCGAGAGTCAATGTTTCCTCTACTTCAACAAACCCTGAGATGACCGAACTCACCCGTATGATGACTGAAATGAGCAAAAGTATTACGCTTCTCGCTTCAAACCAACAACAACAACAAGTTAAAGCGGTTTCTAATCCTTGTGAAACATGCGGCGGTCCTCACTCATACACCTATTGTCCTTCGACACAAGGAAATCCGGAAAATGTGTATGCAGCTTATGGTAATTATTCACCGGAAAATTACCAAGCTCGACCTCAAGGGGATAGAAATTTGCTGAGCTACCGTTCCAACAACTACCTTTCACCCGATTTTTCTCCTAAAAACCAAAACCCCGCCAACAACTACAATAGAAGCAACCAAATCCCACCAAGAGCTTCTAATCCTTATAATCCACCCGCCCAACAAAACCCACCCATTAACTCCGATGTTGAAGCCATTATGGGAACTCAAGGTGAGCAAATCAAGAATCTACAGAGCCAAATAATCAATTTGAAAGGAGATATCACGAAGCAAGGAAATGAGATCAGGTCCGAGGTTCGTGATAATATTCAATCCTCCTTCAGCACTCAAACGAATGAATTAAAGAATCTATTGGCTAGTTTCTTGCCCGCAGCTCAACCTTCTTCTTCGAGTTCTCTACCTTCAAACACCGTCACCAATCCGCGAGCTAATGTGAGTGCTATTACTACTCGTAGTTGAGTCACCATCGTAGGACCACCAATCCCACCCCCATCATCTACACCTCCTCCACCACCATGTATCCCTACTCCTCCTACACCTAGTATTAGTGCACCATTACCGTCTCCGCCTCGTCATGACGATGTCTCTCGGAAGGACCCTTCAACATCTCAAACTTTACCGACTACACCTTCACCTTCCACCTATAAACCCAACATCCCATATCCTTCTCGCTTAGGCAAGACCAACGAGCTAACCAAGAATGACTGCCAAGTATCGAAATATGTAAAGATGCTTTCTCAAATGAACATCAACATTAGCCTTGTTGAAGCACTTGTCCACATGCCGAAATTTGTCAAAGCATTCAAGGAATTGCTTAGCAAGAAGGAGAAGCTGATTGAACTCGCCAACACACACTTAAATGAAAACTGCTCTGCAGTGATTCTTAAAGAACTTCTAGAAAAGCTTGGAGATCCCGGTCGTCTTGTGTTGCCTTGCGTGTTCAACAAAACTGAAGAATTTACTGCCCTTGCTGATCTCGGGGCTAGTATTAATTTGATGCCATTGAGTGTTTGGAAAACACTATCATTACCCGACCTCACTCCAACTAAGATGACTCTCGAACTTGTAAATCGCACTCTCGCTTACCCTGTTGGTATAGCCGAAGATGTGTTCATCAAAGTTGGCACATTTACTTTCCCGGTCGATTTTGTCGTAGTTGATTATGAAATGGACCCTCGTATTCCTTTAATACTTGGTCGGCCATTCTTGAGAACCGGACGAGCTCTAGTTGATGTTGCCGAAGGCGAGTTAATCTTACGAGTCGGGGATGATTCACAAATTTTTAAAATGGGGAAGCTTACAGGCAAATACTATGGACGAGAATCAGTGAATATGATTAATGTGCATGAGGACTTCGTCGTCTACAACAATCCTCTATTCGAGTCTTCCACTGATAATCCACTTTTTCAAGATGATGTGGATGATTCTCTCCCTACTTTGGACGCTTCTCCCATTTATGATTCTCCACCGGTCTTTGATGCTTATGATGATGAATCTATGAGCTATGGTTACAAGAAATGAAAGTGTCATCAGGAAACATGACAGTTCTCACTGATGCACCGGTAATGGTACTGAAATTCTTGTGGCCTAATTAATACATGGCACATCAAAATGGATATACCCTTGGAGGGTACCCTGAGCTTCTTAGAAATGTTCCATAATTAGACGTGAGTCATTTGTCTTGACTCGTGTCTTGAGAAATGTAAGCGTGACATATGCCTTGACTGGTGTCTTGACATGTGTCTTCAGAAAGTATACATGAGACATGTGTCTTGACTGATGTCTTGACATGTGTCTCGGGACGTAAAACAATAGAACTACAATATTAGGTTATTATGCCAGACTTGGCAGATCGGTTGGACTACTGATCCTTTGTATGTCTGATCACGTCCGCGGCCAGAGCCTCGGTTGCGATTTCTAGGATAGTTTCTGTCATAGTAGTGGTTACTATCGTCCTGTCTGTCAGTTCCATGAGTGGCCGACTGGTACCGGTTTGCACTCATATGGCTGAAATGACAGCCGAATGACATGTGACATGTAACTAAGAATTAGGGACAATGATTGATGGAAATCGTCGGATGGTGAAGAATCTTCTCGTCCAATTGCTTTGCCCTGACGCCTTTGTCTTCGTCTTGTAGGATCTCCAGGTTGTGAACAACATCCGCATCTCGTAGCGTCTCCGAACGTCAGCAGCATCAACCTTTAGTAACATCTCCAATTTATGAGCGGCATCAGCAATCTTGTAGAATACCAGCAATAGAAAATACGCTTGAGATGATTCAGAATCGACTAGTGAATACTCGTGAAGTATTGCAAGTGGTACACATGGATTAAGGTACGTGTAATACACATGAAATATGGTATGTGGATTATACATGGAATGCACATGAAATGATTGGTATGGGGTCGATCATTTATCATGATTTAAGGAAAGTATTGGTTAAACGGGTAGGAAAACCATCATGATAACCTGGCAGTATTAGCATAGACATCATTCTGGTTGTATCGAGAAACGTTAAAGTGTGGTTACACAAAATTCAACGATGATTTGCCTAACAGCATGATCAATGAAAACCAACCATGACTATCATGAAAGCAAGATTCAATGAAATCCAACAGTGTCTTACATGAAAGCATAAATAACAAAAGAGGCGTAATGCGTAATCAACATGAAGACGGAATTATCATGAAGATACATGAAACAATCTATTATAAGGAGTGTATAACATAATCAGCATGAAACTGAAGTTAACCATGACAGTATGAAAACATACTTGACATAAAAACATAGTAACTTATGAGGGACCATGAAAAAAAATTTATGCCAATAAATCACGAGAAAAATTTTATGCATGAAAAACAGTGCATAAATGCGTAATGTAATTTATAAAAACCTTTATATGTGCGAGGGGACGCCTATTGGTCGGTCCCAAAACAAAAGACATGGCGAGGGGACGCCTATGGGTCGGTACCAAAGTTAAAAGTTTCGATAAAAGCACATGCGACTAAATAGGGCCAGTGCTGTACCAACCATTACTTAGTCATAATCCCTGCAACAATGATACATGAAACATAAATAAATGAAACTCATCTATCCAAACTTATCAGAAAATTTTTTATGTGACTAATTATGAACTACTGGGGTTCAGTCCACATAGCCACAGTTCACGAGGAACATTATGCATGAAACAATGACACATAACTAAATATGAATGACGGTTGTCCATCCACATTAGTAAAACAATATCGATGAAAACATCAAGGTTAAAACCTCAAGGTGTTGAAAGCATCATGGTTAAAGCAACAATGCGCTGAAAACATCAATACGTAGAATAACAAACGTTGGCTTAGGAAGCTCATGGTGACTAGCCACTAGTCACAGGTCAAGTTTTAGAGCCTACAGGTCGAAGCCTTGGCTCTGATACCATAATTGTAACAACCCATTTTGATAATGGAATGTCACGCGTAATTATGGCCTGTCATCAAAGCATACAAAGATAAATGTCTAAAACATTACATGACCATAGGGATAACCGGAATCAAACATCGGTTCCCAAACATAAGCCCAAAACATAATAAGCAAAAGAAATGAATGAAAGACTAAACAAGCATAAGTATATGAAGGCAAAAAGGAAAAGAAGTCTCTAGCAGCTTCCATCCTACGCACATCCTCCAAATGCTTGAGTCTTTCCTATGGTACCTCCCGTTTTGGGACAGGGAAAGGAAAGTAACGGCTGAGCAAAACGCTAAGTGCACGGATATAGACATAGTATAAATGACAAACATAATAAAGACTTAATAGCAGTGGAAATGTATAAGTCCTGGAAAACCTAGAACATGTTCATAAAACTGGTTTTTTAGTTTGAAAAGCCTTATGTTTATCTTATGAAAATTGTTTAACATATTTTACCATTAGCCAATATAGGTCATGAAAATCCACCGTGCATGACTACTTGGAGGGGTGACCTCATCATGCAAATTAGAGGGGCCGCCTCTAATTTAATATACTGGTTGGGTAGGAGGGATCAACTCCATGTGAAGGATGCAAGGAACACACCACATTCACACTGAGTAATCTGCTGAAAACATGTAACTAGGATGCACCCATACGCCCCACATGATAAATATAATAATATGGCCAAAAGCAGAAGGGACGCCACGAGAAATCACTCCGCCGTGGTGAAGTCATAACACCAGTGCCTCTAGTGTTATGGTTATTGTACCTCCATAACTAGGTGAAACTGGTCATGCATGTATATGGCTATAGGTATTCTAAATTAAACATAAGCAAATCAAACATATAAACTTATACTACGGGAAAACAGTTGGCTGTATACGGGAAATCCTAAAAAGGAAAGAATGTCCATACTGAAAGGACGAGAATCCGTACCTTATGTCTAGTGAACGAAGAAGACGAACTGAGGAGAGTCCTACTTCGGTATCAGTAATGCTACATAAATACATACGTGTATAAATATCTGATTACTAACTACGTAACTGGTTTTATATCATGTCTTAGCTTATTTTATACATTCATGTCATGTTTTACTGTTTTAAGCTTTAAATTGTGTTTATCTTATATTCTGTCTATTCTGATTAAGTATTACTTGTATTTCATGTATTATTACACTTACTGTGTAATAATAAGTAACTTTCTAAAAATAGCAGGTTTCCTAAAATAGAAAGTATCCAAAAATAGGAAGTTACCAAAAATAGAAAGTTTCCAAAAATAGAAAGTTTCCAAAAATAGAAAGTTTCCAAAAATAGAATTACTGCTTCAAATAGATAAGTCTCTAAAAATAGAAAGTTTCCATAAATAGATTAGCTGCCTTAATTACATAAGTTTCTAAAAAATAGAAAGTTTCCATAAATAAATTAGCTGCCTTAATTAAATAAGTTTCTAAAAATAGAAAGTTTCCATAATTAGATATAAGCTAGTTAAATAAGCTAAGTATATAAGCTTGAGTGTTTTCTGATTATTTTTATAAGTCATAATGATATAAGGTATAGTTTATTAATTATTACATGTAATTTAAATAAACTATAGGTTAAAAGTATTTAATTAAATATTCATGTTTTAAATTAAATCAAGTTAAATACTTAGGTTAAAACATGTATTATTAATTATTAATAATATAACCTAAGTCATGTTAATTAATTAATTATAACCATGGTTTTTAATAATTAATTAATTATAAAGTCTAGAAAAATAAAAATACTTAGGTTAAAATCCATGCTCAAATAATTAAATTATAACCTAAGTCATGTTTTATTAAATTAATCATGTCATATTTTATTAATTTAATTTATAACATATGATTATTAAAAACATAACCTTAACATAAACCATGAACCGGATCGTGCCTAGAAATCATGAACCGGACCCGTAATCAACTCCATACCCCGAACCACTTCGGGGTTTCCCCCTTGTTGCTGTTGGCGTGGGACCTACACCACCAAACCGAGACCTTGAGGTCTCGGTGGTGGTCCATATGCCAAGCCGAGACCCCTTAGGGGTTCGGTTTAGGCGTCGGCTAGACAAACACCCCTAAAAATCCTTGTTTTGATATACCCCATAATCATAGACATGTTTAATAAATGTTCTTAATTAGTTTTTAAAACATCATGATCTTATGTAATTTATTAAATCAAAACATAAAAGAAAAAGGTTAAAAAGGTTATACCGAATGCGTGGATCAATCAAGGACAAACACACAACGATCATTGTAAAAACTCCACGGTTAAAATCAAACCGAATCACCCCTTGTTGATGCTTATAGGTGGCGGCCAAAAGGGAGCAAAGAAGGAGGAAGAAAAATTTTAGGGTTTTGATTAATTTTACTGTAAAGTGAAAATGGCTAAAAGATTTACCTTAACCCCTTTCTTAGTAAAAATTTGATGGGCTTGGCCCATCCTTCTTTGGTGTAGCCGCGGTTAAGGGGCCCCACATGGGGTACCCGTACCTTTTCCTGAGTCTATTTATTTTAGTGTATGTTCGTGTTTAGTCGTGTTCGTGTTTTATGTGTTCTCGTTAAATATTACCCGTGACCTAATATATTTATTCGTGTTCGTAATAAATATATATACGTAAGAATATTAGCTCGTGATTAAATTACGTTCATGATTTCATGATAGCATGTTCGTGATTATAATTATTATTTGAATAATTATCGTGTGTTCATACGTAATAAATACTTATCGTGTTCTAACACGTACGTAATACTTAAAATTCTTATACGTGAACGTAAACATGCTATAAAAGGAAAGTTTTAATCTTGTACGTACGATGTAAAAGGTACTACTCATGGTAAAAGTATGCGGGTTTTACAACCCTCATAATGTGAAAATCCTTGATTTTGAAAAGTATCTTGATTATAGCATGGAAAATTATCATCATTTTGAAAGCATGCATTGTTTGAAAATCCTTGATTATAAAAGGTTTCTTGATTATAGCCCTGAAAATTATCATTATTTTGAAAACCTCCATAATTTGAAAAATCTGTGTTTTGGTATGGCTCATCAAAGGGTTGATCATGAAATGATGGTGGATTTTTTGATGAAAAACCAGAATATCCCATATACTCATTACAAGTGTAGTCCATTTGAATGTTAGGTTGAAAATTAGGGTTCTCGGTTCCGTTGTAAGCATATCCCTCCCCATAGTAACCATTATTTTGATAACATAAATAAGTATCATGTGGACCTCCACAAGTCGAACAAGTCGAATAATTAGCGTTGGCGGATCGTTGTTGCAAAATCCCCAACATGGAATGAGTAACCATGACAAGGTGGCCGAATGTATATACAAGTAAAATGACGTTTAAAAGATTCCTCGGGGAAGGAAGTAATACACCAAAGGTGGTATGGTTACACGTGTGCGAGTACACGTGTAAGTAAACTCGAGGAGTGAGAGATGAGCTCTCGGTCGACTTTTGAGAGAGACGAGATTATCTCCCTCGAGGTGCAATATGAAATATCCACAAGTAAGTATAATATACGTATGTACTACTTGGGTGCAAGACCTCCAATCATGCCTTCCTTCTTACAATACGTACTAGTGAACGGGGGGTTAGGTGGCTTGAAGCACTTGAGTACCTATTAACCCTTAGATGGCATTTTATGGCACATCGCCTTTCTCTTCACTTTTTAGTTTGCATTCTTCGAATTATTGCCTATTGGAAGTATTTATCTGTTCTTGCTTAATTAAATTTGATCGATACACATGTCAAGGACCGGAACGCTCCCTAACACGGTGTATTGCCTCGGCAACAGTTATGGAAGTATGTGGATTAAGTGTTCGTAACTACGCATATGTATTTACATATAATAATATATCAAAAATATTTTTGTATTTATTTGGTTTTTTTAATAAAATACTATATGTACGTAAAAATGATGAAAACCGATATAATATATATTTTTGGGTGTAATCTTTTAGGAAAAAGATTACTTTTTGGATTTATTATTTTTTTGGTTCAATTCTTTAGGAAAAGAATTGATTTTTTTGGTTTTTTTTTAAGTTTTTATATTTTTATCTTTTTGATTTTTTTATGTTTTGGATTTATAATACGTAAAAATAACGTTCACAAAGTGAACGGATCCCAAAATCCAATATGTCTCCCTCAAAACCGTTAATCTTCACGAAAAGAACCGGCAGCGGCGCCATTTAATATTTCATTTTTTAGTTCGTTTTTCTCTCGGTCTAATCGAATTGATATAACATTTCAAGTTTGACTTAATTGTTTTTGGTTGTAAAAGCTTGATTGATATTTAAGCTACTTTGACACATAAAGCTCCTAAAAATGTAAAATAATAGCTATACTACATATACGTACTATACTAAAAACATTTTGCAATTACAACATTTAAACGCACAAAAGTAAAATACAACATTATACTACAAATGAAAAAGAAAAATACAAAATTCAAAATATAAAGATACACGTAATTTTTATAAAAGTAAAAATGAATTTAAACTGAATTTGATTAAACCAAAATCAAACTTTTATAAAACTAAAAATGGAAGTTGAAATATTTTAAATTTAAAAATAAATCATTTTAGTAGAAACGAGATTAAAGCTGGCCCAAAACGAAACTAACTGGCCCAAAACGAAACTAACTGGCCCAACAAGCAAGTAACGAAAATGACCAAAATTGCTACAGATTTAAGGGAATTCTCTAACGAAGGACCTACAACTATCTAAAATCAATAACAAACAACAAATAGTTCTAACTGGCTAAATGGAATGGACTGGTACTGAAATGAGAGGTATACAAATGAGGGACTAAAGTTGGACAATAACCAATCTCAAGATAAAAACAAACAGATCAGAACTAGGCTCTACTCTTGGCTACAACAACTGAAAAATCTATTCCAATTTTACCAACTGTAACCTAAACTTGGAAAGTAAACTTGTTCAAAATCTTATAACTCCTAAATTCTCAAAAAGAAAGTTTAATCAACTTATTATCTAGGAAACAGCCAAGTCTGCTTATACAACTATTCCAAACACTGTCTTAGCAAATTAAAGCTAAAATGGGCAGATTTTCTTAACTCGTAATCCAACAACTCAAGGCAGACCAAAACAGATTCTAAAATGCTACTAATGAACTGATTTTAATCAATTAAACCAAACATAAATCATTACAACAACTATATCAGAAAGTTAATATTCATAATACAACTACAATCCCAAGCACATGAAAAAAGAAAATGCAGAAATTTAAAAGGCTATACATGCGAAGCAAAAAGACAATAACTCAAATCAAATGCAAGTAATTCAGATAAGCAAATCAGGAAGATAACAACCATATCCACAACGTCAACATAGCAGACAACAAATTCAATTAAAATGCAGAAAAATGTAAAATATGCTTAACCAAATCGTCCGAAGGTAAGTCCGTTGAGTCGAAGCGGAGCGCTGAGCTCGCTTTTCTTCCACACCTTGAACTACTTCTATTTTTCTAATCTGGTGAACCACAAATTCTATCGTGACTGAAATTGACAGGAATCCTCTAAGCTCCAAGAACCTTGATTATCTTTCAGAAAATCATAATCTGCAATACTGAAACTTAACAGAAACCTGTTATAGCTCATAAGCTTTAAGCTTATGAGCTGACAAACAAAATCAAGAACAGAAAATGAATTTAACAGATTTCAAAAGATTTGACTCAATACTAACATCAAAATTGACAACTAACTCATAATGAATTACCAATAAGCTAAAATCAATCTCACAAACATCTTTTGATCAATTCCAAATTCACACTTGCAAACTCGAAATCAGAGAAATAAGAGCAACTACTTCCTCCTCCTAAATGTTTAGTGAAAGCTCAAATTATTTGAAAAACTTGTAAACAGTAAAGAGGAAGACATCGAATCGACTCAGTTACTTTAACTGATCTTTACTGAACAGTAGATGAATCAAAAATTCTAAAATCAATTTTACTTTCATTAATGGAATACAAAAGACACATTTGAGTAACAAAATTAAACTAAAATTCTAATACTCAATATTTCACAAACTGAATCAATCTATTATTCTGAAAATAAGCTTCTCATAAGCTCTATTGAGCTTAAAATCTTCTTGCCTTAAAACTAATAAAAATACGCAAATTCCATAAAAAGCTTATAACAAAATTATGATTACTCTACCTATCATATAAGCTAATAACAAGATTAATCATCTCACTAAATGAACAGTACCGATGCTAACAGTAAACAGTAACTATCTTGAATGATATCCGAGAATGATAAGTAATAGTGAACAGTAACCGACGATGATAGTAATTAAAGTAAAAGCTCTCATTAATGGTGAAGAATGATACAAGTGTAACAAAAGAACGTAGCTAATAACAGGTCTATGTAACTGATTAACAAATTTTAACAAACTTTTATCTAACTGATTAATTGAAAATCATCAAACTAACTATCTAACCTAACTAACTATGTGTTTCTACACCTAAGCTAACCACTTGAAAATAAAGAAGTCCTCTTGTACTTATAGGTGTCGAGTGGAGGATGACGTGTGTCGTCCAATCATTATCTTCCACGTGTTAAATACAAGGTTTATCAATTAGGGTTCTTAATAAGTGTGTAAACACTTATCCTTTTGCCACTAAAATCAAGGAAAAACAAGACCTAATCATGTGTTTAGTATCGTAAATGTCGGAATTACGCGTGGTTTTGTGTTTTTGTGTTAAATAGGTACAAAAGATCAAAAGAAAAGAAAACACGGGATTTCACGGTCAAATGTTGAAGAAAAGTCCAAGAAAGAGACGAAGACAAAGTCAAAAGACCAAAAGTGTGCCCAAGTTCACGAAAACCGGCTAAACTGTCACGAGATTAAAGAAAAATCGAGGAAGCCGAAAATCAAGTTCAAATTTGTTCACGGATTCAAGTCTTTGAAGAATTTTTTCTTGTGGGTCCCACACTGGATAAATAGGCTCAAAAGCCCATTTAAGGATTTAAAGTATCCACTTTTTTGTCAAATTAGCCCAAAAAGGCCCATATTGAAAATGTTAAACGGATAGAGTTATTTACAATATTGGGTGAAGCCCATTTAAGAAACTTGGACGGTTAAACAAAGTTTAGTTTTGTTGGGTCAACAATCACCCCACTAACTACCCCTGGTCAACCCTTGTTTTTACCCTATACACACGTATTAAACAAATTGTTTACCAACCCCACTCACCCACAAACACGTTTATTTTTATAAACGTTTAATATTTTTCCACCCTCACTTTCCCAATGTTTTCGATACAAACAAAGCACGCACCCTCCCTTTTCCTTCATCTCTCTCAAAAAAACGCAGCAACCTTTTTACCCTAGTTACTGTTTCAAAAACCTAATAAAAAATTCATCATAAAAATTGGGGGTTTTTACATATTTGTGTGATTCACACGAGTACTCCAATCCCTCTTTTGATTGGATAATACACATCACCACCACTACCTCATCCAATAGAAATCGTCCACATCACACAACAACAAACACACCCTCACGCCACCTTGGCGATCCGTGTGATAGTGGAGTGTTTTCCACCGTTAGATGAAGAAAATAAAGAGAGAGAAGTTAGGAAAAAAGGATTAAACGGCTGAGATTGAAGACTTACTCTTGAAGCTTCATCAACAAGCCTTTGGGGGTTGGCTATAAATACCCCCAAATCATTCTGTAATTTGTGCCTTCTTTTAGTTTAATTTTTATTTCTGAAAAATAGATGTTAGGTTAATGTAATTTTCTTTTTTAAAATTATTGTAATCCTGATTTTGATTATTAATGAAATTTTAATTCAGTTAAATTTTTGTCTCTTTAATTATTATTGCAATATTAATTTAATTTCTGTTTTAATTAAATAAATATTAAAGTAAAAAAAGGTAGAAATAATTTCCCCTACTGGGAAATTATAAAAAAATATTGGATCGGATTGGTTTACTGTTTATGGTTCGGATGATATGATGATGATGATGATGTTCGGGTAATACGGTGGTGTTTGTTTGTTTCGGTTCACAAGGGGGTTCAGCGCCCACCTTCGTCCCAACGGTTATCATCATTAGGTTTGATTCTGTTTTATTTTATTGTTAAAGTCTTAGTTAAATATTAATCTGCTTGTGTTTTGAGTTTGTTAGATCTGCTTGTTTGGTTTGGTTTTGGTATTTAGTTGTTTGGATCTGCTTATTTGGTTTATTTTAGTTTAAGTTTTAATCTGTTTCTGTTTGGATACTATGTTTGATAGATCTGCTCTCCTTATCTGTTTTTTTATTTGAGGTGTTTTTAAGTTTGCTTATTAATAGCTTATGTTGTTTTGATTGTTGCTGATTAGTTTGGATTTGCTTAGTATTAGTTTGGTTTAAAAGTCTGTTTGGATTTGAGCTTATTTATCTATTTTTTTTTGTTTTCTAAATATTTAGTCTGCTTAATCTGCTTATTGTTAGTATCTGAATTTGCTTATCTGTTTATGTCATATCTGCTTATCAGCTTACTCGCGTTTTGTCTGCTTATTAGGTTATTTGTTTTAGCTTATTTTGGTTGATATCTATGCTTATTTGGTTTTTTTAGTTGCTTATATTATATTACTGTTTTCATCTACTGATAAGCAATAGATACAATTTATCTGTTGGTTCCAAAAATATAAAAGTCCAAAAAAATATTATATAGAAAAAATCCGTCCCCCCTGGGACTCGAACGCGTGACCTCACGCTTAACAGTCAACAACCTTTACCATCTGCTCTAGGCATCTTTTTGAGTTTATTTACACAACAACTAATTAATAGAGGATTTAAATTCTTAGCTGCCAGATTTAGCTAAATTGTTTAATACAAGTTTTTAGTTTAATTAAATTTAAGTAAAAGTTTTAATTATTTTTATTAAACGTTTAAAAACAAACAAAAATATTTTTAGTACTTTTACAAATTAGTTTTTTATTTAGTCTTATTAAAAATTAGATTTAAATAATTTTTATTTAAAGTTTTTATAAAATTAAGTTTTTAATTAGTTTATATTTTTATTAAAAATAGATTTGTTTTTAATTGGTTTAATTAGTTTCAAAGATTTTTCTTAGATTAATTAATTTTTAGTTTTATTTAAATTTTAAATTAGTTTTTAATTAAATAGTTTTAGTCTAAAATACCAAAAAATATGTTTCACCAAGAACAAATATATCCACGTTAATTTGAGATCAATTCGAGTCGAGTCGAGGAAAACGAACATTATTTCGACAATACGATGGCAAAGGATAATCGACCAATGATTGAGATTCTCCAATCGCACGTTGAAGGAAACGATGACGCGATTGTGGTGCCGGATATTGGAGCAAATCATTTTGAACTTAAAACGGGTTTTATTCAAATGGTTTCCGCTACACCATTTTTAGGCCGTACTAATGATGACCCACACGCTCATATCAAACGTTTCATACAATTGGCAAACACCGTCAAATACAATGGGGTGCCACAAGAGGCTATTCATTTACAACTCTTTCCTTTTTCCCTCGAGGGACAAGCCCGGATTTGGCTTGATAAGGAACCACCCCAAAGTATTACCACATGGATCGATTTAGAGACCAAGTTTATTAACTACTTTTTTCCACCATAACGGACCACCTCTTTAAGGAATGAAATCATTACTTTTGAACAACAATATGGGGAAACTTTTAGTGAGTCTTGGGATCGATTTAAAGAGCTTTTAAGAAAATGTCCACAACACGGTTTCACTAAAGTGCATCAAATAAATACGTTTTACAATGGTTTAACTCTTAATGACCAAGACTCACTTAATAGTGTCGTGGGGGGCAATATTCTTTTGAAATTTATGAACGAGGCTTGGGCCATAATTGAAAACAAGGCTAAATTACAAACCAAGAGTGTTAGGGCCACTATGGTAAGTGCTAGTTCTAGTGAGAACGACAAGAGAATCGATAAACTTACTTCTCTTGTTGAATCAATTGATTTAAAAACCCAAGCCCTCAATGGTCAAGTGAATGCCTTAAAAGAAACTAGTGAAACGTGTGAGACTTGTGGTGGACCACATTCGTATTTTAATTGTGACAAGCTTTACAATAAACAACAAAAAGTTTGTGCTTATAACACCAATGCTAATGAACGGGTTCAATTTAAATCTAATGTTGATGTCAACCATTTGTCTTATAAGAGTACTAATTATTTGGCTCCCCCGGGTTCTGTAGCACCACAAAGACCACCCCCACCCGCCCAAAATACCAAATACCAAAATAGGAACCAAGGTCCTCAAATGGGTAATTTTCAAGGGAATGCAAATCAAGGGAATTTTAATGGTCAAAATCAAGGGTTTCAAAATAATAACCAAGGTTTTCATAATAACAACGGTTTTCAACCTCAATATCAAAACCAAGGTTTTCCTAATCAAGGGTATAATCAAATGAATATGCATAATCCTCAAATGGACTTGGTTCAACAAAAATTAACCGACCATGAGCGAATTATGAGAGAGATGCAAGGATCGACCGATAAGAAGTTTTTGACAATGATTCAAGCCCTTAGACCCCAAGGAGCCTTACCTTCTAATACCGAGATTATCCCTCGTGCTAATGTGAGTGCTATCAATACTTGAAGTGGAGCCACTTTAGTGAGACCTTCCATCTCTTCGCCCATAAAGGAGAGACAAGGCCCAGAGGTCATAATGAGTAATTGATATGAGCTATTTTAGTCATATCAATTGTATCTTAAAACAATGAATAAGTGCATAAAATGTATCATTATTGCCTTGTATTTGCATTTTTCTTGTTTTCATGTGTGTATACCAAGTTCGCGAAAAACGGAAAAAACCGACACGAGTTTGAAGAAAAAGATCGAGGAAGCCAAAATCGAGTTCGATTTAGAGGATTTAATATTTAAATATTTGATTTTGGTCAAGTGGGTCCCACATTGGAGCAATTGGGCTTAAAAGCCCAATATTGGATAGATATTGAATCACTTTTTGGGACAAGGCCCAAATAAAGCCCAGTAAGCCCAAAAACGCTTAAATGGGACGAATGGAGTGTATTGAATTGGGCCATGCCAATTCATTTTGTTATTTGCAAAATGGAATGCGCTGTTTGGACCCTAAAGCCCATTTGGGCAATGAACTTGGAACGGTTAAATAAATTCCTCACACTTACACACATTTTTTCACTTTCTCACAAATAAATAAAACGTTACCCATTTCACACGTTTTCCCATTCACACACATAAATGTCGATACAACCTATGATATTCACCTTTCTCCTTTCTTCCCCAAAAATAATAACCAGATAAATCCACTGTTCACAAACCCTAGTTTATTAATTCGTTCGAATTAATTGGGGGTTTTTATTCACACGTTTAATTCATACGAAGTGGAATAAAAGCCACAAGGTTTAAGGAAGAGAAGATATGGAAAGGCTAGGCTACGTGGCAGTTTCTTATTGGAGACAACACCTCATTTTCCCCACACCACCAATCAAGAGGCATCAAAGAAACACAACTAGCACAAACGGATGCCACGTTGGCAATCCGTGTGCTAGTTGTGTCTTATCAACCATTGATAGGTGTGAAAACACCCATCCTTTTACCACTTAATTCTGGCTAAAACAAGACCAAAACACGTATTTAATATCATTTGTTTGGAATTATGCGTGGTTTTTTGTGTTTATTGTGTTTTCAGAGTCGACCGGACGAATATTGAAGAAAACATGGGATTGCACGGGTTTTAACAAAGAAAAAGACTCAAGACGAAGTCTATTGTCCAAGAGATGCAGAAGATTTGAAATCATTGTGCCTATTGGAAGATTTATCGAAGAATAGAGCCAAAGATGGAAGATTCATATATGTCGAAGAACTCGAGTCTATAAAGTAAAAGATTATAAAGTAAAAGATTTAAAGATGCGTGAGGACTTAAGAAGAAAGAAGAAAAAGAAGCCCAAATCAAAGCCCAATCAAAAGCCCATCACCACCATACACACGCCTATATAAAGCCTTTACTTCACAAATTTTCACACACTTAGTTTTAGTTTTTAGTTTTCATTCTCTCTAGTTTTAGAGAGAGAAAGTTTAGAACTTTCTTTCACTAGATTTCATCTTTTTCCATTCAAGATCAAAACTTTGTAGTACTTTTCATTAATGAAGATCAAGTTTTTATTTGTTAATCTTTAATCTCATCCTTCCTTTCTTTTACTTTTATTAATTTTGGTACAAATCTCGTATGATCCGTGTTGTTCATCAATGATTTGTGCTTAAAAAGTTGATTACTTTTTATGTTTCCTTAAGTTTATACACTAATAAGCTTTAAAATCCTTGTTCTTATTGTCTTATTCGTTGATTTATCTTATTTACTTTTTAAAGTTTTATTAAAGTTCATTTCTTTATTGATTCGATTGATAAGTTGTTTATTTGAAGTTAGATAAGTTGTTCTTAGAGCTTATTTGATTAGTATTTCATTGGATTCGAGTTTGTTTTGGGAGTTAGCTTATTCTAATAGCTTATTTCTCTTGCTTTTGATTCGAATTTGCACCTTTCGGAAAGGGATAAACCCTTTTCCGACCGTACATTCCGACCAAGGGTCACCCCTTCTTTCCGATCTATAGATCGGATAAGGGTTTTAATTTTTCCGATTGGTTCCATTTTGGCAACATTCCGATTTGTCCCCCCAAGCAAGTATTCCGATTGTGCTCATTTTGATTATTCGACTGTAGTGTTTGCCTCGTATTCCGATTGATGCCATCCTTTATATTCCGATTGGCACGTTTCGCATGTATTCCGATTGGAGTAGTTTCCAAGTATTCCGATTAGACCTCTTTTTGAACATTCCGATTGTCACCCATTTTGGTATTCCGATTGACATCATTGCTTCATATTCCGATCAAACGATCGGAATAATATTCCGATTGAGGAGATTTTTACACTATTCCGATTGGAGGTGTTTTGTTACGATCCTACTTTCTTTTAGTCTTTTCCAAATAAGTTCTAATTTTTCACAAAGTTTTCCAAGAGTTAGATTTAATTGAATGTCCATTTATTTTCCTAATATAATATTTAAAGTTTCAAACATTTAATTTTAAATTCGTCTTTTCACTTTAATCATTTAAGTCTTTAATTTTACTCTTCGACACTTAATTTCTTGTCATTAGTTTAAAATAGATAAACAAACCAACCACTTTTTATTAACCAAGAACAAATCATTCCACTTAAGACCGAGATCAATTCGAGAGGATTTCGAGAGAAAAACTAAACCAGAAAATCTCATGTACCAAATGGCACCGCTGCCGGCTCTTCTCGTTAAGATCAAAAGTTTTTTGTGAGAACTTGGATTTTGGGATCCGTTCCCCGTGAACGTTACTTTTTCATCATAAAAATTTTCAAAAATCCTAAAAAATATAAAATTTTCAAAAATACAAAAAAATTAAAAAAAAACATAAAAACCAAAAATATTTTTGCTTTGTTTTTCTTTGTTCGTTCTTTTGCAGGTGTATGCGCACTCGATCCACGTCTTATCAAGAGCCCGAGCCTCTCGATCACTTAGACATGGCCGGTGTACCACCTCCAAACAATAATAACAACAACAACCCACCTTTCAACAACATGAACAATAACAACAACAATGAGCCCCTTCCGGATAATCGCCCAATGATTGAATTGCTGCAAGCTCATGTAGATGGCAACACGGATCCAATTGTCATACCTCCAATTGCTGCCAACAATTTCGAGCTAAAATCAGGCTTTATCCAGATGGTCTCCGCTCAACCATTCTTGGGACGTACCATTGATGATCCACACGACCACATCAAGAGATTTCTACAACTCACCAACACGGTCAAGTTCAATGGAGTTCCACAAGAGGTTATAAGGTTACAACTTTTTCCCTTTTCTTTAGAGGGACAAGCCCGGCATTGGCTTGCTAAGGAACCGCCACAGAGTATTCTCTCGTGGACGGATTTGGAAACAAAGTTTATCAACTACTTTTTTCCACCCTCTCGTACTACCGCTTTGCGGAATGATATCATAAATTTTGAACAAAAGTACGATGAGTCATTCAATGAATCTTGGGATCGCTTTAAAGATCTTTTAAGAAAATGCCCACAACATGGTTTTACCAAAGTACATCAAATCAATACTTTTTACAATGGTTTAAGCATGAGTGACCAAGATTCACTGAACAGTGCCTCGGGGGGTAATCTATTGGCTAAGACTTCCAATGCTGCTTGGGACATCATTGAGAATAAATCTCGTGTGCAAACCAAGAGTGTTCGGACCAATGTCGCTAGTGCTAGCACTAATGACAGCGACAAGCGACTTGACAAAATCACCACGCTTCTTGAATCGCTTGTCACCCACACCGTCAGCAACAACAACAGCAACAACGCCAAACACGCCCAAGTTAACGCTGTCAGCCAACCTTGTGAGATATGCGGTGGTCCTCACTCTTACACAACTTGTACCGCCACCCAAGACTACCCTGCAGAGAATGTGAATGCATCATATGGCACCTATACTCAACCTGCTTATCAAGCAAAACCTCAAGGTGACCGCAACTTGCTTAGCTACCGTTCCAACAACTATCTCTCACCACCTGGTTTTAATCCTAACAACCAAAACCAACAACAAAACCTCAACCGTCCTCCTCAACAACAACAAACTCGTACACCATACATCCCTCCTCACAAGCAGCAAGAACCACCTCAACGAAACACCCAAGTTTACCAGCAACCTGCTTATCAACCACCCGCATACACTGCTCCTTCCAACCAAACCCCCGCATCACATCAAGACATTGGAACCTACATGAGGACTAACGATGTGATCGTGGATAATCTCCAACAGGAAGTGCGTAACTTGAAAGCAGATCTGATGAAACAAGGGAATGATCTGAGAGCTGATATGAAGAACACTATGGATAGTCAAACGAATGATTTAAGAAACATGATGGCTAGTTTCTTCCAAGGTAATCAACCCTCTTCTTCGGGTACTCTTCCGAGTAATAACGTTGCGAATCCAAGAGGGGAGATGAAAGCAATCACCACTCGAAGTGGCAAAGGTACCAAGGAACCCGAGCTTCCTATACCTCCACCGGTGGTTGTGACTAAGGAGAACGAGTCACCTGCTCCTATTCCTCATCCTTCTCCTTCCCCAATTTCTCCACCTCTTCCTTCTACCCCTCCTCCACCCAAGGATGTGAGTGATCCTATTCTTCCAAAGCCTTCCTCTTCTTCCAATATACCTTATCCATCTAGGTTGAGGAAAGAGAAGCTCAAAAGCAAGGACGATATTCAGGTTTCTAACTTTCTTAAAATGTTTAAACAACTGAATTTCAATATCTCCTTCGCTGAGGCTCTCGCTCACATGCCTAAATATGCGAAAATGTTTAAAGATCTTTTGAGCGACAAGAAAAAGCTCCTCGATATTGCCAACACCCAACTTAATGAGAATTGCTCTGCAGTGCTCTTAAGGAAATTGCCAATCAAGCTTGGTGATCCGGGTCGTTTTCTTATCCCTTGCAATTTCCCGGGAGTAGAGAATTGCATGGCCCTAGCCGATCTAGGTGCCAGTATTAATCTCATGCCTCTAAGTGTTTGGAAGCAATTATCTCTCCCAGAGCTAGTCCCCACCAAAATGACTTTGGAATTGGCCAACCGTACGGTTGCTTATCCAGTGGGGATAGCCGAAGATGTCATTGTAGGAGTCGACAAATTCACCTTTCCTGCTGATTTTGTTGTCGTCGACTACGAGATGGACCCCGTGTACCACTGATTATTGGTCGTCCATTCCTTAGGACCGGTCGCACTCTCATTGATGTTGAAGCCGGTGAGCTTATCATGAGAGTGGGTGACGATAAAGTAGTCTTCAACATGGGAAAGTTGTCTAAACAGCCTTATTCATATGAGAGTGTTAACTGTATTGACGTTCTTGATGAGGCTTGTGAAGAACACTTTAATGATGCTTGCAAAAGTATTCCTTCCTCTCTTCCCAATGTTGAGACCGTGTCCTCTATTGATTCATCATTGTCTCTCTTTGGAGATAGTGATTTGTTTTGGAAAGATTTTAAAGACACCATGGGAGATGTGAACTTATCTACCGATGATTCTCCTACCACTGGGGACGAAGACATGCATTTCTTTGAAAGCCTTCTCAACGAAGACAACCCTTCTCCTCCATCTCCCATGGTCATTGCTATCGATACTCTGACTTCGAATACGCCTCCCGTCGACAATCCTCCGGATCTAGAACTTAAGGAGTTGCCGTCCCATCTTGAATATGTATTCCTCGACGAAGAAAAGAAGTCGCCAGTCATCATTGCTAAGGACCTAAAGGAAGACGAAAAAGCCCGACTTATCACCGTTTTGAAAGATCATAAGAAGGCTATTGCTTGGAAAATTTCGGATATTCGTGGAATTGATCCTCACTTCTGCACCCACAAAATTCTCATGGAGGACGACTTTAAGCCCACAATTCAAAGCCAACGAAGGGTGAATCCAAAAATCCATGAAGTCATCAAAACAGAGGTTATCAAACTTCTTGATGCGGGTATGATTTACCCTATTTCGGATTCACCATGGGTTAGTCCAATCCATTGTGTGCCCAAGAAGGGCGGAATAACCGTTGTTCCCAATGAACACAACGAGTTAATTTCCACTCGTCTCGTTACTGGGTGGAGAGTTTGTATAGACTACCGCAAACTCAATGATGCCACGAGAAAGGATCATTTCCCTCTACCTTTTATGGACCAAATGCTTGAACGATTAGCGGGTAATGAAAATTACTGCTTTCTTGATGGTTTCTCGGGTTATTTTCAAATACCCATCGATCCCCAAGATCAAGAGAAGACTACATTCACTTGTCCCTATGGCACATTTGCTTACAAAGGAATGCCTTTTGGCTTATGTAATGCACCCGGGACTTTCCAAAGGTGCATGTTAGCTATCTTCCATGACATGGTTGAACAAACCATGGAAGTCTTCATGGATGATTTCTCGGTCTTCGGGGATTCTTTCTCTTCTTGCCTTGCCAATTTGGAACGTATGCTCAAGCGGTGCGAAGACACTCGCCTAGTTCTGAATTGGGAAAAATGCCATTTTATGGTAAAAGAAGGCATCGTGCTTGGACATAAGATCTCGAAAGCCGGTCTTGAAGTAGACCGTGCTAAAGTCGATGTTATCGCAAAGTTGCCTCCACCTTCAACCATGAAGGGTGTGAGAAGTTTCCTGGGTCATGCGGGCTTCTACCGTCGGTTCATCCAAGATTTTTCTCAAATCGCTCGCCCGATGACCCACCTCTTGGAAAAAGATACTCCTTTTATCTTTTCTAAAGAGTGTCTCGAAGCCTTCAACTCGCTGAAGGATAAGCTAACAAAGGCACCCGTCTTGGTTACTCCTAATTGGGAGCTTCCCTTCGAGTTGATGTGCGATGCTAGTGATTTTGCTATTGGAGCGGTTCTGGGACAAAGAGTGAACAAACACTTCCAACCAATCCATTACGCTAGCAAGACAATGACAGGGGCACAATCGCATTATACGACAACCGAAAAAGAGCTTTTAGCTGTTGTCTATGCCTTTGAAAAATTCCGCCCCTATCTTGTCCTTTCCACCACAATTGTGTATACCAATCATTCCGCGTTGAAGTACTTGTTGACAAAGCAAGATTCCAAACCAAGACTTCTTCGCTGGGTTTTGCTGCTCCAGGAATTTAAAATCGAAATTCGCGATAAAAAAGGAGCAGAAAACCTAGTCGCGGATCATCTCAGTAGACTTGAGGATCCTTACCAGGGGGATCATCCGAACAAAGACATCAATGATTCTTTTCCCCTGGAGACCTTAATGACTATAAACTCGACTACTGACGAAACCCCGTGGTTTGCGGACATTGCAAACTACTTGGCGGGTGGAATCCTCGTTGACGGGTTAACATCCCAGCAAAATAAAAAGTTCTTCAAAGACATCAAGACTTACTTTTGGGATGACCCGTATCTTTTCAAACAATGTGCCGACTTGATTATTCGCCGATGTGTTGATGGACCGGCAGCTTTCGAAATCCTTGATGCTTGCCACAAAGGACCCACTGGTGGTCACTTTGGTCCCAACTACACCGCCAAAAAAGTGTTTGATTCAGGATTTTATTGGCCCACCATCTATCGTGATGCTCACGAGATGGTCAAACGATGTGATGCTTGCCAAAAACAAGGCACGATCACACATAAAGACGAGATGCCTCAGAATTTCATACAAGAATGTGAAATCTTTGATCTTTGGGGTATCGACTTTATGGGGCCATTCCCTTCATCTAAAGGAAACAAATACATCCTTGTTGCCGTTGACTATGTTTCAAAGTGGGTTGAAGCCAAAGCTTTACCTACTAATGATGCAAGGGTGGTTTGTAACTTTTTGAAATCGCTGTTCGCTCGATTCGACGTTCCTCGTGCTATTATCAGTGACCGCGGGACTCATTTTTGCAACGATCAATTTGCAAGAGTCATGGCTAAGTATGGTGTCAATCACCGTCTTTCCACCGCCTATCATCCCCAAACCAATGGGCAAGCCGAGATATCCAATCGTGGATTGAAGCGAATTTTGGAGCGTAGTGTGGGGGAGCATCATGCCGCGTGGGCCGATAAGTTAGATGATGCTCTGTGGGCTTTCCGTACTGCTTACAAGACCCCGATTGGTTGTACACCTTATCGTCTTGTGTATGGGAAAGCATGCCACCTTCCCATCGAGCTGGAGCATAAGGCGCACTGGGCCTTAAAGTGGGCTAACTTAGACATCAACAAAGCCGGTGATCATCGCAAGATTCAACTCAACAAGCTCAACGAACTGAGGAATGAAGCTTATGAGAACTCGCTGATCTACAAAGAGAAGACGAAGATCCTTCATGACGCAAGAATCAAGAACCGAGAGTTCCATGTTGGTGATCAAGTCTTACTTTTCAACTCTCGGTTGAAGATCTTCTCTGGCAAGTTGAAGAGCCGCTGGTCTGGTCCATTCACCGTCGCCAACGTCTTTCCGTATGGGACCATTGAGCTTTCTCAGCCAAATGGGCCCAATTTCAAGGTGAATGGCCAGCGTCTGAAGTTGTACTTTGGTGAGGACACCTCTCAGGAGGTGATTCCATCCCTCACCACGTTCCCCATGAACTAATTTTGGGTCGAGTCAGGCTCGTGACTCGGTTATCAAAAACAAGCGCTCCTCGGGAGGCAACCCGAGTATCTATCCTTTTATGTTTTAACCTCCTAAGTGTAGGGGGACCTACATAGGTGTTTGTATTTGTGTGGTGATGTGATTACAGGGATAAGTGCACTCTTGGAAACTTTGAAGAACCGTGCTCCCGTGTTATCCGAAATCCGGTTCTATCTCTCAACTATCGTGATTCAATTTTCTTCATACTCACATTTGAAGTTGATCACTTTAGTCGTCTCTTCCTTAACTTGAGTTAACCAACGTGCACAATGTCATAAGTGTAGGGGAAATTTTTCCCACATGCTTAAACATTGAGGACAATGTTTATCTTAAGTGTAGGGGGGACTTCTATCAAAGTTTTAAGTGGACTTTTCCATGAAAATGCCTTCATTTAACCAGAAAATCATCTTTTTCAACATTTTTCAAATTTTTAATTAACTTTGGCCATTTAGTCGTAATTTTTAAATTTTTATCGTTGCTTTCATATGTATATATCCCGCAATAAAGTCAAAAATATTAATAAGTGGTGTAGCTAGTTTAGAAGTCTTTTGACATATTAGGCCCGTTGCGTTTATTTTGACTCAACCCGAATAGACTTATCCAAGTTTATTCTAGCTAGTATCCTTAACCATGTAGACCTTAATTGGTTTATTAGGCTAAGTGTCCACGAGTCTCATTACTTGAGATTTTAAATTGTGGAGGACGAGAAATGATAGAGTCAATTATAATTCGGTATTCTTGCGCAAGCTCACTTGGTGTAATTATTTGCCTATTCTCCCATCACTTGCTAATAATTTATCTGCAATAAGTAAGGTCGTACGATTTGAAAAGTTACTTAGCTTCTAGCCCAAGATCGTTTAAAAGTTGCTCGGTAATGATAAGAGTTCATAGCCAAGGCATAACTTATGAAGCGGGGCGCGAAGATTGGCGAGTCCGAAAAGGCCCTAACAAGGCATGAGGATTCCATTTTATTGTTGAAGATCCAAAAGTGATGTGAAAAGCATTATTCCCAAAATCAATATGAAGGATCAAGACTCACGACGAAAAGCAATCAACTCCCATAAAGATCATGGAGAAGTCTATCCGAAAAGACCCTAACAAGGTATGAGGATAAATAGATCCAAGTCCGAAAAGGAGGCAGATCGTTGTATCTCAAAATCCCAATTAGAGATTGAAGAATAATCATGAAGTCGTGGTCAACAAAGTTGGAGTACCCCTCAAAAGTCTCCAAGTGAAGAAACTCTATTACGATGAGAAGACCATTATCTCAAGAACGTCTCTCAAGATATGAAGTATGAAGTACATGCCAAATATCGGCCCGAGAAAGGTCTCAAATCGCGAACCAAGTTATGCCAAGATATGAACTTTTTGATATCCCGAGAAGCAGTTTTAAAAGATTTTGTCCTTTAGCTAACTATTGATCAAATCGTCCTACTTTGCTTTCAGCCCTAATAAACTATCAAAATAAGTCCAAAAATGCATCTTCATGATCATTCTAAGACAAAAATAAAATATAAGAGATACACCTAGGAATAAGGGAGTTTAAGGATTTAATTAAGCCATGTGTGTAAGTGTTTGAATTGCTAACTTATAATAACAATGATCTCGTTTTTAAGCTTAGTTTGGGGAACGTGAAACTTGAGGGTGATAAATCTTCGCAGCACCGAAGCCCTAATGTAAGTCCTCGATCTCTTTGCAAGTTATTTCCACATAGCTATTTTCTATCCTTTTGTTTACTTTAACGTTTCAATTTCTCTTAGTACTTTAATTTTTGTTTAGTAGTATTTTAATAAGGCCAAGGTTGATTGATCATGAGAAAAGTGTAAATTTGCTTTATCACTAAGCATTGCATGAGGGCATGGCAATGGTTAAGTGTAGGGGATTTGATAGGTGTAAAAACACCCATCCTTTTACCACTTAATTCTGGCTAAAACAAGACCAAAACACGTATTTAATATCATTTGTTTGGAATTATGCGTGGTTTTTTGTGTTTATTGTGTTTTCAGAGTCGACCAGACGAATATTGAAGAAAACATGGGATTGCACGGGTTTTAACGAAGAAAAAGACTCAAGACGAAGTCTATTGTCCAAGAGATGCAGAAGATTTGAAATCATTGTGCCTATTGGAAGATTTATCGAAGAATAGAGCCAAAGATGGAAGATTCATATATGTCGAAGAACTCGAGTCTATAAAGTAAAAGATTATAAGACGAGTTGGAATAATTCACCGACACTTCTCAAATCCAAAGTGGAAACGTTTATTTAAAGATGCGTGAGGACTTAAGAAGAAAGAAGAAAAAGAAGCCCAAATCAAAGCCCAATCAAAAGCCCATCACCACCATACACACGCCTATATAAAGCCTTTACTTCACAAATTTTCACACACTTAGTTTTAGTTTTTAGTTTTCATTCTCTTTAGTTTTAGAGAGAGAAAGTTTAGAACTTTCTCTCACTAGATTTCATCTTTTTCCATTCAAGATCAAAACTTTGTAGTACTTTTCATTAATGAAGATCAAGTTTTTATTTGTTAATCTTTAATCTCATCCTTCCTTTCTTTTACTTTTATTGATTTTGGTACAAATCTCATATGATCCGTGTTGTTCATCAATGATTTGTGCTTAAAAAGTTGATTACTTTTTATGTTTCCTTAAGTTTATACACTAATAAGCTTTAAAATCCTTGTTCTTATTGGCTTATTCGTTGATTTATCTTATTTACTTTTTAAAGTTTTATTAAAGTTCATTTCTTTATTGATTTGATTGATAAGTTGTTTATTTGAAGTTAGATAAGTTGTTCTTAGTGCTTATTTGATTAGTATTTCATTGGATTCGAGTTTGTTTTGGGAGTTAGCTTATTCTAATAGCTTATTTCTCTTGCTTTTGATTCGAATTTGCTCCAATTTCGGAAAGGGATAAACCCTTTTCCGACCGTACATTCCGACCAAGGGTCACCCCTTCTTTCTGATCTATAGATCGGATAAGGGTTTTAATTTTTCCGATTGGTTCCATTTTGGAAACATTCCGATTTGTCCCCCCAAGCAAGTATTCCGATTGTGCTCATTTTGATTATTCCGACTGTAGTGTTTGCCCCGTATTCCGATTGATGCCATCCTTGATATTCCGATTGGCACGTTTCGCATGTATTCCGATTGGAGTAGTTTCCAAGTATTCCGATTAGACCTCTTTTTGAACATTCCGATTGTCACCCATTTTGGTATTCCGATTGACATCATTGCTTCATATTCCGATCAAACGATCGGAATAATATTCCGATTGAGGAGATTTTTACACTATTCCGATTGGAGGTGTTTTGTTACGATCCTACTTTCTTTTAGTCTTTTCCAACTAAGTTCTAATTTTTCACAAATTTTTCCAAGAGTTAGATTTAATTGAATGTCCATTTATTTTCCTAATATAATATTTAAAGTTTCAAACATTTAATTTTAAATTCTTCTTTTCACTTTAATCATTTAAGTCTTTAATTTTACTCTTCGGCACTTAATTTCTTGTCATTAGTTTAAAATAGATAAACAAACCAACCAGTTTTTATTAACCAAGAACAAATCATTCCACTTAAGACCGAGATCAATTCGAGAGGATTTCGAGAGAAAAACTGAACCAGAAAATCTCATGTACCAACCATCCGATCAAAACAACCATGAGAGAGAGAAGATCTAATGGCCAAGATGAAGATGGAATATAACAAAAAGATCCAGATATTCGCTCCTCAACAGCCTTGGGATGGCTATAAAAACCCCCCATTTATCTTGTAATCATTATCCCTTTTTTATTTTTAACGTTATCATGTTAGTTTGTAGCTAGATAATGTATTTTAATTTTTCTGAGTATTGTAGTGAAAGTTTGAAATAATAAAAGTTGAGTTTACAGTTTAATTATCTTCTCAATCATCTTTTACCTTTTACTGTTACTGTTTAAAAATACTCTGCATTTTCTAATTTTACAAGTTGAGATTATAAGTTTTAATCATTCATATAAACTTTCTTAATAGTTTATGTGAGTTATTTTGAGTAAGATTAGGGATTAGTATTTATCCCTAATGGATAAGTATTTCAAGAATGATGTTACTGGTTCGAGTTCCGATTGATTGTTGATTTATGGTTCGAGTTAAGTCGAATCTGGTTCGAATGATATATAATGGTGAAACGTGGTAATTGATGGTGTCGTTAAGTTTCTATGTCAGCTCAGCGCTGCACATCTTCCCAATGGTTTTCTTCAAAAGATAAGTTTAGTAGTTAATTTTATGCTCTTAAATATTAATGTTAATTAATTTATTTATGAATGATTTGTTTGCCTGCTTAGTTTAGTAGTTAAGTTTAGTAGTTAGATAACTGATTTCATTATTAATTTGATATCTGTATGTTCAATATAGGTTTGTGGATAGGATTTAAGATATTACTGAGTGATCTTTTAGTCTTGCTAATATAATAGGTATTAGTTTTATGTAAGGCTGCTGTAACGTTTTTTTTATGATCTAAGGCTTATGTTTTAAATGTTTAATGAATTGAGTAATTGCCCTAGTTAGCTGGTAAGACTAAAGATTGACTTGGTGTTGGTTTGCTGATATAGCAATTGCTCACTTGTTTTTGATTAGCTTATTCTATCAGATTTGGGTATTTTAGGTTGTTGGCTTAATTTACTTGATTAGTTGATTTAGCATCTGATATTTGAGGAGTGAATAGTAGATTGGTTTCACTGATTTTCTGTTTTAATTTGGTATGGATATATAGTCAATTGATGGCATAATATAAATTATAGCAGTCCACAAGTCACCTCGGTATGGATATATAGTCAATTGATGGCATAATATAAATTATAGCAGTCCACAAGTCACCTCCTGTGACTCCAAACAATTTACTGTCAAAAATAAATAATCTCAAAAATGAGTCCCTTGTGGGATTCGAACCCTTGACCTCAAGGGTAAGAGTTTTGCGTGTTATCCATCTGAGCTCAACGCTCTTTTGTGTTTACTTTCTGTTACTTAATTAATATAGTATTACTATTCTGGCAGACTTTAATTTAAGTAACGTTTAATTAAGTTTCAGTTTTTAAATAAAGTTTTATTAATATTTTTATTAAAGTAAATTTTGAGTTTTTAAAATATTAATCAGTTTCTTAATAAAAAATGTTTTTATTAATTTAAAAAGTTTAATTAGTTTATTTTAATAACTAGATTATTATAATTTTAGATTTTAAATAAAATTAGTTAAAAAAATAGACTTGGTATAAGTAATTTTTAATAAAGTTAATTAGTTTAAAAAGTTAATTAGATTTCTTAAAATAGTTTAATAGTCATTTTTATTAAATAGATAAATTTTATAGATTTTTAAATTAGTTTAAATTTTTTAAATAGTTTTAATATTTAAGTAATTTATTGTTTTAGATTTAAATAATTTTGGGGTTTACGATTCATGCACTTTAGGTTAATTTTAAATAGATATAAAATTGGTAGATTTATCTTTAGTTTAAAAACCGAAAACCAATTCGAATCAATTGTCCAAATCAAAACGAAAACGTCTCAAATTCATAAGATCTTCATGTACAACGAACTTGGTTCATCACGTGTTTAATTGAATTCGTCTTTGGTAATATTAGTCAATTACTTTTTCCTAAAGGTAATTTTCTAATTTACCCTGTAACGTTTCCTAATTATCACTATACTATCACGATCACATCAAAAAATTTGGTGCCGCTGCCGGGGACCTTGTGTACAATTCGTCTTTGTGGAGATTTGTTGATCGTTGATTTGAAGACCCTTTCCGTCCTCGAAAAGTTTGTTATTTTTCTATTATATAGTATGTATCGTTTTTCTCGTTTTTTGTGATTAATATATTGTATTACGTAGAATAATACATTTACATACTTTTCAAATAAGGCCTTAGTTGGGATTTCATCACCTAGCTATTGTAGTCGAATCCAAAACAAAAATAAAAGTCAAAATAGATAAATACTAATAAGAAGTTTGAACTCGATTTATACAAACTATAAGGTGGGTATAAGGTGACGTGCTATAAAAGGCCGTCTAAGGAAAAAGGTTTTTAAGTGCTTTGTGCCACCTCGTTTCCCCGCTTGCTTGTGCGTATATTGAGAGAGACAACCTATTATTGGTTTGCCGACTCAAATAGTAATAAATCTTATTTTTGTAGTTTACTTATTGAACCTCGAGACGTTTAGGTTTTCACCTATCGTTTCAAAGTCGACCGAGGGTAATTTACTTCCATAGTAGTTATCCTTATTCCTTGTTTTTTATCAATCATTTTTTATTGGGCAATACCAAATAAAATACCAAAAATAATCTTCTTCTTGTCTAATTTCTTTTCCTCAATCCTCTAAATTCTCGTCTTTGTAGTGTATGCAATTACGTTCTTCTCGTCTTGTGATTGATTTTAATAGACTTGAAAATATTCCTCGTAGAAATAGAAATCGTCAACAACGAATAGTGGAACCCGAGCTTCCACCTATTGTTGTAGAGATGGGCGATAACCGAACAATGGAGGAATTGCTCCGTGCACCCACCGAAGGGTATGGGGAAGCAATCGTTGTGCCGGCTATTTTGGCGGATCATTATGAGATTAAGACGGGTCTTTTATCGCTCATTCGTGCCGACCAATTTCGTGGCAATGAGACCGATAACCCGCACTCTCACATTCAGAATTTTCTTCGAATTACCTCGACTCTCAAGTTTAGAGATGTGCCGAATGACGCGATTAAGCTCATGCTTTTGCCGTACTCGCTCGAGGGTAATGCTAAGCTTTGGTATGAGAAAGAACCACCGGGTTCGATCTTAACATGGGATGATTTAGTATCTAAGTTCATGAATTATTTCTTTCCACCATCTAAGACAACACACTTTAAGAACGAGATCACTAGATTTGAACAAAAAGTGCATGAATCGTTTGGGGTTGCATGGGAAAGATTTAAAGATTTGTTGAGACAATGTCTACACCACGGTTTCTCGGAATCGCATCAAATAAATACTTTTTTATAATGGGCTTAATATGATTGAACAAGATTCTTTAAATGCCGCCGCGGGTGGTAATATTTTAAGAAAAACTCTGAGAGACGCGTGGTGTATAATTGAGAATAAATCTAGAGCACAATATTCACGAAACACACCGAGTGTTTCCAATGTGAATTCGTCTAATATCGAGATTGCTAGATTGGACTCTAATATTGACACGATTTTGAATGAGCTTAGGAAGAATCCTCATGGATCAATTAATATGATTGAGAATGTTTGCGTATCATGTGGTGGAGCACATCCTAATTATTCTTGTTCAACCACGGAGTTTGATCAAGCTAGTGCTTTTGCCGAGACGAGAACTTATGGCTCCAACGGTCAAGTTCCTCGTCAAAATCATGTTGCTCCGCCGGGTTTTCCACCGGTTCAAAATAGGTACAACAATAGAAACAATGGGAATAATTTTAACCGTGGTAACCAAGGGAATTATAATCAAGGAAATGGGTTTAATGCTAATCAAAACAATCAAGGTTTTCACAATAACCAAAATGATTTGTCAAGCTACATTAAGTCATATGATGCAAATTTAAAGGCTTTTCAAAATAACATTCAAGGACAAATGGCAACTTTGAAAAATGAGTTTCAAAATACGATTAAAGGGCAAAACAATAAGATTGAGCTTAATCAACAAAGAATTGAACAAAGTTTTGAGCAAATGTTCGAGCAAAGTCAAAATCGTTTGCAACAAAGTATGGAACAAGGTCAAAATAAATTGCTTTCGATGTTTGAATCTTTTATGACCAAACCTTCCTCGTCTTTGGGTGGCTTACCTAGCAACACCATTCCAAACCCGAAGGATGAGATGAAAGCTATAACCACACGTAGTGGGAAAGCTTTAGACGGACCTTTGCTTCCACATGTGATTACCTCTCCGGTGAGGGAAGTGGAGCAAGAACCCGAGGTGGTTAAAGAAAAGGAAATTCCTATTCCACCAAAGGTTGACCAATTGCCTATTCCGGAACCCGAGCTTTCGAAGACTAAACCCACACTACCCTACCCTTCGAGACATAACCAAGAGAAGCTTCGCGAAAAGTCCAACGCTCAAATGGATATTTTCTTAGAGATGTTTAAGAATCTTCATATTAATCTTAGTTTCGCGGATGCATTGCTTCACATGCCTAAGTTTTCTTCGACTATTAAGAGATTGATGAACGATAAAGGGAAATTGGTTGAAATGTCTACATCTTTAGATGCTAATTGTTTCGCGGTTCTTACACAAAAGCTTCCCAAAAAGCTTGGAGACCCGGGAAATTTTTTGATACCATGTGAGTTCCCTAATATGGAAGAATGCTTAGCATTAGCCGATCTTGGCGCTAGCATTAATTTGATGCCTCTTTCCGTGTGGAAAAGGTTATCACTTCCCGAGCTTACACCTACTAAGATGACTCTCGAGCTAGTGGATCGATCGACCACCTTTCCAAAAGGTATAGCCGAGGACGTGTTTGTCAAAGTAGGGAAACTCGTCATTCCAACGGAATTTGTAGTTTGCGATTATCCCGAAGATTCTCGTGTACCACTTAATTTGGGAAGACCGTTTTTAATGACGGCTAGTTCTATAGTTAACATGAGAGCGGGGAAGTTGACTTTACGTTTTGATGATGAAAGTGTTACACTTGATGTTGGTGATAACACTAAATATTTTTCCAAGTATTACGAGGAATCAATTAATCAAATCGATGTGATTGATGTTACTTGTGAAGAATATTCTCAAGAAGTGCTTGGATTCTCGGCTAATTCCGAAAGTGGCAATCCTTCTTTATCGGATCCTATTATTTCCCTTTTGTCTCCACCCCTTACTCCATTTGGGGCTAGTGATTTTATCATGGAGGAGATTGATACTTTTCTTGCTTCTAATGATTCGATACCACCGGGTGTTGATAATATCGACCCGGAGGGGGACGCTCTCATTTTGGAGAATTTACTTGATGATGATTTCATCCCAAGTCCTCCTCCCACACACTTTGACCTTAATGTGCGGGTTTTTCATGTGTCTCATATTGAGTACCATGACCCAATTGATCACATTTCAAAGGGTGAAATGGTCGTTAAAGCTAAGAATGTTGATTCCACTATGGATGAAACTTTTACAACACCATTACCATGTGCTTTATATGATTTTGGATTAGTATGGGGGGACGACACCGTGTTGTCTATTCCTTTCTCCACTGAGGACGAGGTATTCGATCCAGGAATTGTTGATTTAGGGAAATCTCGGCCTTTCACCGATGTAATAAATGAAAGATTTTTATATCATCTTGGTGCGAGTTTATCTCGGGGAGCATGCTATATTCATTCCATTTGTGATTTCTATCTCTTGTTAGAGATTTGTGTTGGAGTTTTATCCTTTCGTTTGTCAACGGACAATGAGGATGAGATCTTTGACCCCGACATCGCGCTTTATATTGGAATTTATTCCATTATGCCGGTTTTTACCATTTTCCCTAAGGACCAATGAATGCGGGGATCGAGTCGAGCTCATGACTCGGTGAACAAAAACGAGGTGCCTTGTGGGGGAGTCCTATACATTCTATCTTCTTTCTATTTTCTAACAACTAATAAGGCTTGATCTTTCAAGCTCGTGCTCGTGTTTTGTTGTGTTGTGAATCTTAGGTATGACCCTAATATTTGAAGACTCTCGTGTTCGGTTTTTGCCGGTCCACTTGATCTTCCATTCTTTGAATGCCAAAAAGGGGCACACTCTTTACCCTTGATTTTTATCGACTAACGTTTTATCTTGAGGCATAATTAATAAACGGCTTATATATTTGCGTGCTCTTTCCATTCTAGGAATTTGCATTAGACTCTTCGTGTCTTAGCAATGGGGTGTTACTCTTGAGCTAAGAAACATTGAGGACAATGTTTGGTTTTGGCATGGGGGATTCAATCGATATAATCGCTTGCTATTGTTTTTGTCGTGTCTAAACGTAATTGTTTTTCTCATTTTTCAATAAAATTTTAAATTTTTAGTGTTATTTTTTAAGTTTTAATAAATAAAATAAGTGCTTTTGACACGAATGTAGGCTTTCCGTTGGTGAAAATTAAAATAGTTTTTGACTCGACTCGGTTTTTAACCTTAGCTTTTCCTTAACGTATTTGAATTAAGTTTTGCTAGACTCTTATATAGGGAGCTTTAAAACGCGAAAGTCTTAATCTATACGGGTTAAGAACAAGAACTTTTCGCAAGTTCCTATAATTGATCCTAGAAAGTCGTTTATCAAAGGAACTTTAAAACGCAAATTCTAAAACTTTAAAAAGTATAAGAAGATGCAAGATCCTATAGATGACTTGAAAACCCAAAACTTTGATTTAATAGGCTAATTATCCATTGATTTCACATTTTTAGAATTTTACAATATGGAGAACAAGAGATGATAGAGTTCAATCATAAGTTTCTAAGGTTAAATTCTTCTTTGTGCAAGTATTTTTGTGTTTGATTTAATCTCCTCATATTTACTTTCCTCGCTTGAATAATAATTGCTTAATAAATGAAGTTTTTATCGGTTTAGGCTTGATATCTTAACTCGTAACTCCTTTTTCTTCCCTTGTAATTAAAGTGAGAACACATTAAGGGTGCCAGCGTCATGGACTTTTGATCATGGGATTGCGGAAATTTGGCTTACTATAAATATCATATTAATAAAGAAGAATAAATAAAAACATGTTCTCTAGGAGCCTTCGGGTGGGAGTCATGTAGCACTAACCTTGTCATTAGAGCCTTAGGGTGTATGTCAAGGGGAGTGTTGAATAAAAATTGCTTCATCATCATGATCCGTAAGGTGGGATGGTGAAGTCAATTCCCTTATTTTTGTCCAAGGAGCCTTAGGGTGTGGATTTTAAATAAGGAGCACAATTGCATCTTAAAGAGCCACAAGGTGTTATGATGTGATTGTTGCTAACTCCATTAATAAGGTCATAATTGACTTTGGAGGTTTTTATTTTTGCTTTTAAGTAGCCATATTAGCCAAATTTCGGGTCCGGGGATTTATCCCTAAATCGTGTTAAGTTATCCTTGATGTGGGCTTTCTTTAGTGATAACGGTTTTTGAAGTCGAGGTTAGGTTTTGAGTGTTGAGTTTACACCGTTCTTGCCTTTATTTTTGGACTAATAAATATCAAAATAAAGTCAAATGAGCCTTTGGGTGAATGACAAATAAAATCTAGAGATACAATTAGGAATAATAGGAGATTGAGTTTAACACAAATTACTTGTATGAGTTGGTTTAATTTTGGGGCTTATGATTGACAGTGATCTTGTTTTTGCACTTGGCATAGAAAAGTGAAAAGTCGGGACGATGAATCTATTTGAGTTTTATGATCCTTAAAGTTATTTTTCAAATAATGAAAGCAATACATTATGTCTTTGATAAATAAAATGTCAAGAGTTGAATAATGGTGTAGTTAATGTTTTATTTTATCATTGCGTGAGGACACGGCAATTGCTTAGCAAAGGGGAGTTTGATATGAGCTATTTTAGTCATATCAATTGTATCTTAAAACAATGAATAAGTGCATAAAATGTATCATTATTGCCTTGTATTTGCATTTTTCTTGTTTTCATGTGTGTAGGTACCAAGTTCGCGAAAAACGGCAAAAACCGACACGAGTTTGAAGAAAAAGATCGAGGAAGACAAAATCGAGTTCGATTTAGAGGATTTAATATTTAAATATTTGATTCTGGTCAAGTGGGTCCCACATTGGAGCAATTGGGCTTAAAAGCCCAATATTGGATAGACATTGAATCACTTTTTGGGACAAGGCCCAAATAAAGCCCAGTAAGCCCAAAAACGCTTAAATGGGATGAATGGAGTGTATTGAATTGGGCCATGTCAATTCATTTTGTTATTTGCAAAATGGAATGAGCTGTTTAAGCCCATTTTGGCAATGAACTTGGAACGGTTAAATAAATTCCCCACACTTACACACGTTTTTCCACTTTCTCACAAATAAATAAAACGTTACCCACTTCACACGTTTTCCCATTCACACACATAAATGTCGATACAACCTATGATATTCACCTTTCTCCTTTCTTCCCCAAAAATAATAACCAGATAAATCCACTGTTCACAAACCCTAGTTTATTAATTCGTTCGAATTAATTGGGGGTTTTTATTCACACGTTTAATTCATACAAAGTGGAATAAAAGCCCCAAGGTTTAAGGAAGAGAAGAGATGGAAAGGCTAGGCTACGTGGCAGTTTCTTATTGGAGACAACACCTCATTTTCCCCACTCCACAAATCAAGAGGCATCAAAGAAACACAACTAGCACAAACGGATGCTACGTTGGCAATCCATGTGCTAGTTGTGTCTTATCAACCATCCAATCAAAACAACCATGAGAGAGAGAAGATCTAATGGCCAAGATGAAGATGGAATATACCAAAAAGATCCGGATATTCGCTCCTCAACAGCCTTGGGATGGCTATAAAAACCCCCCATTTATCTTGTTATCGTTATCCCTTTTTTACTTTTAACATTATAATGTTAGTTTGTAGCTAGATAATGTATTTTAATTTTTCTGAGTATTGTAATGAAAGTTTGAAATAATAAAAGTTTAGTTTATAGTTTAATTATCTTCTCAATCATCTTTTACCTTTTACTGTTACTGTTTAAAAATACTGTGCATTTTCTAATTTTACAAGTTGATATTATAAGTTTTAATCATTCATATAAACTTTCTTAATAGTTTATGTGAGTGATTTTGAGTGAGATTAGTGATTAGTATTTATCCCTACTGGATAAGTATTTCAAGAATGATGTTACTGGTTCGAGTTTCGATTGATTGTTGATTTATGGTTCGAGTTAAGTCGAATCTGGTTCGAATGATATATAATGGTGAAACATGGTAATTGATGGTGTCGTTAAGGTTCTATGTCAGCTCAGCGCTGCACATCTTCCCAATGGTTTTCTTCAAAAGATAAGTTTACTAGTTAATTTTATGCTCTTAAATATTATTGTTAATTAATTTGTTTATGAATGATTTGTTCGCCTGCTTAGTTTATTAAACATGGTATAGTTTTGATGCGAGTATACTGTTTGTTGAGAGTTGCTGTCACTTGTGTAGTTTTAATTAGATATGAAGTTATAGGCTAACTTGGTTAATGAGATTTATAGCTAAAAATGATTGAGGTTTATATTGATCTGACTTGATATATGTGTGATAGAATTGCTGATTTATATTTTTGCTTGCTAATTATTGATGATTGTATGTGTGTATTGGTTGATTATTGATGTTTGCTCTTTTGAAGTTGCTTGTGATCAGTTAGATAACTGATTTCATTATTAATTTGATATCTGTATGTTCAATATAGGTTTGTGGATAGGATTTAAGATATTGCTGAGTGATCTTTTAGTCTTGCTAATATAATAGGTATTAGTTTTATGTAAGGCTGCTGTAACTTTTTTTTATGATCTAAGGCTTATGTTGTCAATGTTTAATGAATTGAGTAATTGCCCTAGTTAGCTGGTAAGACTAAAGATTGACTTGTTGGTGGTTTGCTGATATAGCAATTGCTCACTTGTTTTTTATTAGCTTATTCTATCAGATTTGGGTATTTTAGGTTGTTGGCCTAATTTACTTGATTAGTTGATTTAGCATCTGATATTTGAGGAGTGAATAATAGATTGGTTTCACTAATTTTCTGTTTTAATTTGGTATGGATATATAGTCAATTGATGGCATAATATAAATTATAGCAGTCCACAAGTCACCTCCTGTGACTCCAAACAATTTACTGTCAAAAATAAATAATCTCAAAATGAGTCCCTTGTGGGATTCGAACCCTTGACCTCAAGGGTAAGAGTTTTGCGTGTTATCCATCTGAGCTCAACGCTCTTTTGTGTTTACTTTATGTTACTTAATTAATATAGTATTACTATTCTGGCAGACTTTAATTTAAGTAACGTTTAATTAAGTTTCAATTTTTAAATAAAGTTTTATTAATATTTTTATTAAAGTAAATTTTGAGTTTTTAAAATATTAATCAGTTTCTTAATAAAAAAATGTTTTTATTAATTTAAAAAGTTTAATTAGTTTATTTTAATAATTAGATTATTATAATTTTAGATTTTAAATAAAATTAGTTAAAAAAAATAGACTTGGTATAAGTAATTTTTAATAAAGTTAATTAGTTTAAAAAGTTAATTAGATTTCTTAAAATAGTTTAATAGTCATTTTTATTAAATAGATAAATTTTATAGATTTTTAAATTAGTTTAAATTTTTTAAATAATTTTAATATTTAAGTAATTAATTGTTTTAGATTTAAAAAATTTTGGGGTTTACGATTCATGCACTTTAGGTTAATTTTAAATAGATTTAAAATTGGTAGATTTATCTTTAGTTTTAAAACCGAAAACCAATTCGAATCAATTGTCCAAATCAAAACAAAAACGTCTCAAATTCATAAGATCTTCGTGTACAACGAACTTGGTTCATCACGTGTTTAATTGAATTCGTCTTTGGTAATATTAGTCTATTACTTTTTCCTAAAGGTAATTTTCTAATTTACCCTATAACGTATCTTAATTATCACTATACTATCACGATCACATCAGTAATCCTACTCCCCCTCCGGTGATTCCTCCCACTACCACTCCTAGTACTAATACTCCATTGCCCAAAGAGCCCAATCCTAAGGTTGTTCAAGAAGCGAGTCATCCTCCTTCTCAACCTTCACCATCTAAACCCAATATCCCTTATCCGTCTAGATTGAACAAGGCTAAAGTGCTCACCAAAGATGACGTTCATGTTTCCAAATTTTTGAAAATGATTTCCCACGTCAATGTTAACATAAGCCTTATTGAGGCACTTGCTCAAATGCCAAAATTTGTGAAAATGTTTAAAGATTTGCTTAATAAGAAAGAAAAAATGGTTGAGCTCGTGAACACTCGATTAAATGAGAATTGTTCCGCGATTCTTCTCAAAGAGCATCCCGAAAAGCTAGGAGATCCCAGACGATTCGTGTTACCTTGCTCGTTTCCTCAAATCGATGATTGTATGGCTTTAGCGGATCTCGGCGCTAGCATCAATCTTATGCCACTCTCGGTATGGAAACGATTATCATTACCCGACCTTGTACCGACTCGCATGACTCTCGAGTTAGCTAATAGAACTCTCGCATACCCCATTGGTATTGCCGAGGACGTTTTTGTTCGAGTTGGTACATTCACTTTTCCCGTGGACTTTGTTGTAGTCGACTATGAGATGGATCCTCATATTCCGTTAATACTTGGTAGACCATTCTTAAGAACCGGAAAAGCTTTAGTTGATGTAGCCGAAGGGGAATTAATTCTTAGGGTTGGGAATGATCAACAAGTGTTTAAAATGGGGAAAATGGTGAATAAATCAAATGAAAAAGAATCGGTCAATATGATTGATGTTCTTAATTTTGATAATGAAGAAAGTTTTATCAATCCGTTTGAAACTAAAAAGTTTAACATTAATGATTTTGTGGTACATTCAAATCCACTTTTTGAAACTTCAAATGATAATCTATTTTTTGAAGAAAATGAGGAAGCTAATGATGCCTTTTCTTTATGTGATCATTCCACTTCGGATTTTGAGGATACCCCACTCTATAACACCTATAGTGATGACACTTCTTCAAGTGCTCACTATCCTTTCGATCTTAGGGAAACAAATTTAGAACCTCCAATCTTTGATACCCAATCTACGATGACTATGATGACGACACTTCTTTAAGTGAATTCATTTCTTTGGGTTTTGACGAGACACCTAGTGAGCCTAATGATCCAATAAATGATCCTCCAATTCTTGAGTCCCTCTTTGACTCTTATATTCCTAAATTGGGAGTTATGACTTTTGAGGAGGATCCTCCACCCTTAGAGGTTGCCCCTATTTTAGAGGTTATTCCATTTGAGGAGGATTTAGATAACTTTCTAAACTCCTATTTTCCTCACGAGGATGACTTTTCCTATGACTCCGATGATACTTATGTTTTCACATCGAGTTTCGAAGATGACGACCTTCCCACTTTGGATTTTGATGATATTTTGAGCTTAAATGTCAACACCTCTTGCTATTTTCCCGTTAAGGAATCGGTGTTTGATCCCGGAATAGAGACTTTAGTACTATCATTACCATATCACCATACTACCCTTTCATTTAAGAGATCGTCGCCTAAGGATACCACTCTTTACTTTGACATGTGTGATTTTACCACCTCGGGGTTTATTTCCTTTTGTGATGGAAATTATGTGTTTGACCCGGGTGGATTTTCATGGGGTATGCCTTATATGACTTTATTTCACCCCTTTATCATGGAGATATTTTCCTCCCTTGGAAATCTCGGTTTTTCCATGATTTTCCCATTTGAATGATGACATTCGGGAAATCGAGTCGAGCTAGAGACTCGTGATAAATAAATCAAGCATCGTTTAACTAGGTTAGATTTTTACCATTTTCCACCCTTTTTCACCTTCACCCATTTTCACCAATAAGTGTAGGGGGAGCCAAGTAGGTTGTTTGTGTTGTGATTGTGCAGGTACATGTGCTTTAATGATCCACTTTTGGTGCTTTTGACGCAACCCGTGATCCCGTGTTCCCGTGTACCCGGTTGCTTCGATAAGTTTTTGCTATTGTGATTCAATCATGTATATAAAACGAATCAATGTAATCACTTTAGTTGTCTCTTCCTTAGCTCGATTTAAACAACGTACTCAATGTCCTAAGTGTAGGGGAGTTTATTCTCCCCCATGCTTAAATATTGAGGACAATGTTTATATTAAGTGTAGGGGTGACTTCTATCGAATTTTAGTGGGCTTTTCCATGAATTTGACCCCATTTAACCGGAAAATTTAAAAAAATTTCAACGTTTTTCAAATTTTTGATCTATTTTGGCCTAGTAGTATTTTCTTTTATTTTCTTTCCTTTTGTCATCGCATCTTTTTTTTCCATTTCAAGAATAAAGTAAAAATAAATAATGAATAAAATGGTTTTAACAAGTTTAGATATCTTTGATATATTAGGCCCGTCGTGAATATTTTGACTCAACCCGAGTTTACTTATCCAAGTTTACTCTAGCTAGTATCCTTAACCATATGGACCTTAATTGGTTTATTAGGCTCAGCATCCACGAGTCTCATTCCTTGAGATTTTAAATTGTGGAGAACGAGAGATGATAGAGTTGATAATAAGTTTAAAGGTTAATACTTGCTTATATGAGTTTTGGTGGCTCTTTCTTCCCGCTTGTATATTTAATTGTTTAATAAAAGAGGATTTTTGCGGTGTCGATTTGATATCTTAACTCTTAGCCAAATCTTTATTCTCCTTGTAATTAAAGCATGAACACACTGAGGGTGCCAGCGTTGTGGACTTCCGACTAAGGTGGCTCATAACCACTAAGTAGGAGGTATTCAGACCATGGGACCATGGAATTTGGCCTACTATATATATCATAAATAAAGAAAGAATAAGATTAAAACATGACCTCAAGGAGCCTTAGGGTGTAGGGCATGTAGCACGAACCTTGCCATTAGAGCCTTAGGGTGTATGGCATGGTAAGTGTTGAATAAAAATTGATCAAAAATCAATTCCCTCGTTTATCGTTCAAGGAGCCTTAGGGTGTGGACAATAGATGAGGAGCATTTTTACATCTTAAAGAGCCTAAGGGTATATGATGTGAACTTGCTAAACTCCACATAAAGTCTACATGACTTTGGAGGAATAATTAATAAGTAGTACTATTGGCCATATTTTGGGTCCGGGAATTTATTCCCCAAATCGTGTTAAATCATCCTTGATGTGGGCTTACTTTAGTGACAACGTTTTTGAGGACAAGGTTAGGTTTTGAGTGTCCGGTTTGCACCGTTTGGCCTTCATTTTTTGGACTAATAAATATCAAATAAGTCAAATGAGCCTACGGGTGAATGACAATCAATAATATCTAGAGATACAACGTAGGAATTGGAGAAAGAATATTACACAATTGTCTTATATAAGTGGTTTTAACTTAAGAACTTATGGTAATCAATGAACTTGTTTTTAAGTTTGGTATGGGGAACGTGAAACTTGAGGGTGATTAATATTCATGACACCACAGCCCTAATCTAATTCTTAGATTTCTTTACAAGTTTCTTCCATCAAATAATTTCCAAGTTAATAAATTGTTATAACTTTTGTTTCATTTAAAGTTTTTATCTTTTCATCGTAGTAGTATTGGTATATCTTAATAAAGGCCGAGATGAATTAATTATGAGAAAAATGTAACTTTATGCTTTTAAATTATGCATTGCATGGGGTAATTGCAATGGTCAAGTGTAGGGGATTTAATAAGTGTGTAAACACTTATCCTTTTGCCACTAAAATAAAGGAAAAACAATACCTAATCATGTGTTTAGTATCGTAAATGTCGTAATTACGCGTGGTTTTGTGTTTTGTGTTAAATAGGTACAAGAGATCAAAAGAAAAGAAAACACGGGATTTCACGGTCAAATGTTAAAGAAAAGTCCAAGAATGAGACGAAGACAAAGTTAAAAGACCAAAAGTGTGCCCAAGTTCACGAAAACCGGCTAAACCGTCATGAGATTAAAGAAAAATCGAGGAAGCCTAAAATCAAGTTCAAATTTGTTCACGGATTCAAGTCTTTGAGGAATTTTTGTCTTGTGGGTCCCACATTGGATAAATGGGCTCAAAAGCCCATTTAAGGATTTAAAGTATCCACTTTTTTTGTTAAATTAGCCAAAAAGGCCCATATTGAAAATGTTAAACGAATAGAGTTATTTACAATATTGGGCCAAGCCCATTTAAGAAACTTGGACGGTTAAACAAAGTTTAGTTTTGTTGGGTCAACAATCACCCCACTACACTACCCCTGGTCAACCCTTTTTTTTACCCCATACACACGTATTAAACAAATTGTTTACCAACCCCACTCACCTACAAACACATTTATATTTCTAAACGTTTAATATTTTTCCACCCTCACTTTCCCAATGTTTTCGATACAATCAAAGCACTCACCCTCCCTTTTCCTTCATCTCTCTCAAAAAAATGCAGCAACCTTTTTACCCTAGTTACTGTTTCAAAAACCTAATAAAAAATTCATCATAAAAATTGGGGGTTTTTACATATTCGTGTGATTCACACGAGTACTTAATAAATCCCCATAAGAATCAGAAGCAAACACTAATTGTGGTCCTTTATCCTCATCATACGTGGCTCCAATCCCTCTTTTGACTGGATAATCCACATCACCACCACTACCTCATCCAATAGAAATCGTCCACATCACCCAAAAATAAACACACCCTCACGCCACCTTGGCGATCCGTGTGATAGTGGAGTGTTTCCACCGGTAGATGAAGAAAATGAAGAGAGAGAAGGTAGGAAAGAAGGATTAAACGGTTGAGATTGAAGACTTACTCTTGAAGCTTCATCAACAAGCCTTTGGGGGTTGGCTATAAATACCCCCAAATCATTCTGTAATTTGTGCCTTCTTTTTAGTTTAATTTTTATTTCTAAAAAATAGATGTTAGGTTAATGTAATTTTATTTTTTTAAAGTATTGTAATCCTGATTTTGATTATTAATGAAACTTTAATTCAGTTAAATTTTTATCTCTTTAATTATTATTGCAATATTAATTTAATTTCTGTTTTAATTAAATAAATATTAAAGTAAAAAAAGGTAGAAATAATTTCCCCTACTGGGAAATTATAAAAAAATATTGGATCGGATTGGTTTACTGTTTATGGTTCGGATGATACGATGATGATGATGTTCGGGTAATACGGTGGTGTTTGTTTGTTTCGGTTCACAAGGGGGTTCAGCGCCCACCTTCGTCCCAACGGTTATCATCATTAGGTTTGATTCTATTTTATTTTATTGTTAAAGTCTTAGTTAAATATTAATCTGCTTGTGTTTTGAGTTTGTTAGATCTGCTTGTTTTGTTTGGTTTTGGTAATTAGTTGTTTGGATTTGCTTATTTGGTTTATTTTAGTTTAAGTTTTAATATGTTTCTGTTTGGATACTATGTTTGATAGATCTGCTCTCCTTATCTGTTTTTTTATTTGAGGTGTTTTTAAGTTTGCTTATTAATAGCTTATGTTGTTTTGATTGTTGCTGATTAGTTTGGATTTGCTTAGTATTAGTTTGGTTTAAAAGTCTGTTTGGATTTGAGCTTATTTATCTGTTTTTTTTTTTGTTTTCTAAATATTTAGTCTGCTTAATCTGCTTATTGTCAGTATCTGAATTTGCTTATCTGCTTATGTCATATCTGCTTATCAGCTTACTCGTGTTTTGTCTGCTTATTAGGTTATTTGTTTTAGCTTATTTGGGTTGATATCTATGCTTATTTGGTTTTTTTAGTTGCTTATATTATATTAATGTTTTCATCTACTGATAAGCAACAGATACAATTTATCTGTTGGCTCCAAAAATATAAAATTCCAAAAAAATATTATATAGCAAAAATCCGTCCCCCCTGGGACTCGAACGCGTGACCTCACGCTTAACAGTCAACAACCTTTACCATCTGCTCTAGGCATCTTTTTGAGTTTATTTACACAACAACTAATTAATATAGGATTTAAATTCTTAGCTGCCAGATTTAGCTAAATTGTTTAATACAAGTTTATAGTTTAATTAAATTTAAGTAAAAGTTTTATTTAATTTTATTAGAAGTTTAAAAACAAAAAAAAATATTTTTAGTACTTTCACAAATTAGTTTTTTTATTTAGTCTTATTAAAAATTAGATTTAAATAATTTTTATTTAAAGTTTTGATAAAATTATGTTTTTAATTAGTTTATATTTTATTAAAAATAGATTTGTTTTTAATTGGTTTAATTAGTTTCAAAGATTTTTCTTAGATTAAATAATTTTTAGTTTTATTTAAATATTAAATTAGTTTTTAATTAAATAGTTTTAGTTTAAAATACCAAAAAAATATGTTTCACCAAGAACAAATATATCCACGTTAATTTGAGATCAATTCGAGTCAAGTCAAGGAAAACAAACATTAATTGTTAATTGGACTAAAAATCCTAATATTAGTTCTTCACATCCCCAAATTGGGGGTTTCTTCATTCTTGACTCTTGATCGAATTGGCTTGTATCTTCTTGTAGATGAGAGCAAGAGGATCATCTTTGCTGTTAGCATTTTCGCCTGAAACCTCCTTGATTGTTCTCGATAATCTTTTGCACGTTTGATGGTGGCAAGTGTTAAGATGTCTGTTTCTCTCTCTTCGGGTTGGAGAAGAAGAAAACGTTTATGTGTGTTAGTTGTTTTGACTGTGTGTATGACTTGGTCATTTGACCAAGTTAATTAAACTTTCCCCTAGTTTGCCTTTTCGTCCCTTCATTTTCATTTTCTTTTATTAAAGGTGTTTAAAGGTTTTAAGCAAGTTATATTTTATCCTTTTAGTCCCTCCATCTTGGCAAATAATGGCAAGTAAGGTCCTTGAAGCTTGATTCGTCATTTTCTTCGTCTTTTCATCAAATAAGTCCTTGAAACCGCGTGATTGCTCAAAAATATATCTTCTTACCTGAAAACACATGAAACACAAATACCCACATAATTCTTATAATTTTCAGTTAAATATAATGTATTTGACTGTGTTTTGAGTGGTTTGTGGATCATTATTGATGAGTGTTTTCACACTTATCACTGGTTCCAGTTCCCACTGTTCTGAATGAAGGTTAGCTGGGTGAAGTGTGACATCCAGTTGAGAAAGTAAAAGCATGGAATAGAATTGTATTGTCTGATGATTGAAGTTTACTCTTGTTAGAAATTTCAAATTTATAGTTTTTGTCCTTGTTTTGCAGAGTCTTCATAGTATAAACAGCCTCAACATCTTGTGGAATTTCCAACGTATCAGTAGCATCAGCATTCGTGAGGTCTTCGAAGTGTTAGCAGCATCAGCATCTGGTAAAATCTTCAACTCATAAGCAACATCAGCATCTAGTAGAATATCGACAAGTGGAAACGCCTGATATGATTAAGGATCGATTACAGTACACATGGAGTAAGGTATATGATGTACACCTGAATATTATACGTGAAGCACACTATGGATATTGTACATGTAGCACCGTTGAAAATTTGCTTATATGATCGATACTGGTGTCAATCGTCTGACATGATCAAGGTAAAGATGAATTGATTTTAAACTGTTAGCAAACTGAACTAAAATGAGTAACATGATAGGCTGACAATTCTTGTGTAGATTTAACGTTGGTTGTATAGAGGCTCAAAAGAATGATTAAACGGAGTTTCATCAATGGTTAGCATGAAGACATGCTTGATGAAGACCAAATATGATTTATCATGAAACAGAGTTTTGTCGAAATTCTTTTGTATCTTCGTATGAAAACATCATTACTCTGCTGAAAACATAATCCTCGTAAGGAGACATGAAACTTATTCACCCTGAAAACGACCTTCACGTGAGAGCATGAAATTTGACTGTTACAAAGAACATGAAAAGATAATCGACTGAGGTTTAACATCAACTAGTGTGGATGGCTATGGTTCAATCCACAAAATTCAAAGGAGAAAACATGTGGCTAAGTATGGGCGATTCTAGTTCGATCCATACTTGTCAAAATTTTCTAAGAACTGTCATGTATAGAATTTACAATCCGGGACTAAATATGGATGGCTGTAGTCCAATCCATACTTTTCAAAATTTTCTAAAATGTCATGATATGAGAAAAGGTGAACGTCTATGGTTCAGTTCACAAAACAATATTCGATTGAAAGCATGAAAATTTGACCTAAATAATAGTGAATGTTTATTGCTGGTTCACCAAGTAATATTTGACTAAAAACATGATCTGACATGAGTAAGGGTAAACACCTATGGGCCGGTTTACCAATACAAAATCTGAACGGGCAAGGGTGAACGCCTATGGATCGGTTCACCAAAACAAAATTTCGAATGAAAAGCACATGCGACTAAATATTGCCAGTCTTGTATCAACCTTTTACTTAGTAAAAAACATTAAGAAAACTTACTGATAAATGAAGAAAACTGACTGATAAATGCATGAGAAACATGAAAGATAACAACGCCAAAATCTGGGAAGTTGATGAGACTGCAATTATACATAGTCTCATCGTCCAAATCGGGCTTAAACGCTTAAAATATCATCAAAATACCGAAATATATGCTTGTGTTTGTTCATTGTATATTTTAGGTACGGATATCGTGAAATCAACAAAAGATCACAAGAATGAAGCAAAAACGAACACGGGAAATGGAGCCGCACAAAGAACCGGACCCGAATCAAGAATTTCCAAAAATTTCCTTAAAGCTTGAAGAATTGGCAAGATTGGTCCCTCTACTTTTGAAGACTTGTCATTTTATACCCTTGTAAAACTCATATATTACATTTGGGTCCCTAAAATGATGAGATTGTACAAGATTGGCCCTTGAAGAATCTATTTATTGCAAGAAATACCTTTGTGACAAGTTTATAAAAGTTTTGGTGGCCAATATCTAAAAATGGAAACTTGCATTACAAATGAGTTTGTGTTTGGGCTGTTTAAAGTTTAAGTGACAAAAACAAGAGAGTCAAGGGTTCATTTCTGGCAGACAATCAAACTCTCACCATCCACTTAAAACACGCCACCTCACCCCACTTATTTCTTCCACCAATCACATTCAGCCCTCCCTACACGTCACCACTCCACCATCTGATTTAACTAATTAAATCACTTTAATATTCCTTTCCCTCCTAAACATTTTTTTAAACTAACCCCACCCCATTAACAAATTAAACCCACATCCTAATCCTCCAAGAACCCTAATTTTGAAAACCTTAATTACTCTATAATTAAGCCCCATAAGGTGAAGAACTACAATTCCCCTTCCCCTAATCAAAACCCCACACCCAGAAACTTTATCATGTAACCACAATGGCCCCACCAACACCCCCCTGCTCCCTTGTTTGGACGAAAATAGCAAAGAAAGCATCCAGCAGGCACCCAACGCTCACAAAACCATTCCTTGGTCCCAAACTTTGAAATGAACAGCCAAGACCAATTGTGCAAGCTGTTTCATCGCATGGACGAATATTGACCAAATTTGAAGAACTTTTCAAAGGGCAACTTAGGAAAATCAACAACTAGGGTTTTAGGATTGTAAGTTTTTAATATTATTCTAGTATCTTCTGTTGAGATGTATAAATAGGATGTATGTGTTCTATTTTGATTTTGTTCCAAAATTTGTATTTTTTTAAGAATTATTAATGAAAATGAACTTTTTTAAATCTTACATTTCTGAGTTCCATAGTTTAGTTTATGTAGTTTACTGATTTTCATTGTGGTGATTTAGTTTAAGTATAAAAAGAGTTTTCATCTATCAAATATTTTTCAGAAAATTCGTGTTTTCAAAAGATTCTTGGAAAAAGTTCTTAATAAGTCTGATTTTCACCCCCACATGAAGTGAAAGTGGAGTGTGGGAGATTTCAGCTTATTACTAAGCTTTTGTCAAAGATATAGTGGTTTACTTCAAAAATTTTCAAAGATTTTTCATAAAATCTGATTTTTACCTTTATTTATCCTTATTATCTTACTGTAGCTTAAAGCCACTTTAAGAGCTTTTGACAACAGCCCTTGAAGGGGTTTTAAGTTACTTAAGTTTGTTTCCTGGATTTGTGGTGTTTGTGCAGGTTTCAAAAGCTTTAACAAGACCCCATATTTCCATTCATTTCTTTATTGAAGATATTGTACCCCAATGGTCTGTTGTCGACCATTCAAAGGGGCCCTCTACACTCCATAAGCCATAAAAGCTCTCTCACAAGCCCTTTGGAAGGCAGTCAGCCAGGTTAGGGCTTTGAACCCCATTTGGTCATGTTTTTGAGTCTTATTATGTGATTTATGTGATTATGTGTATTACCTGCTTATTTGATGATTTTCTTGTTTGATTATGTTGCGTTAGGCTTGGTATGCATGTTAGAAGTAGTTTGGATCAGTTTGGTTTGAGTTTGTATGCAATTGGTTTGTTAATTAGTTGATTTCAGAAATATAGGGGTGTTTGGGTTTATGGTTTATAGTTTCTTAGGTGACAATAAGGTGACTAGAATCAGATCTAACATGCTCTAGTGGTAGTAATAAGCTTAGGGTAGTAGCCAGTTTTAAGTTTGATGGTATACAAATCAAGTTTGCATGCTCAATTTTAGGTAAAACTAGCTAAAAAACAGTAAGCCCATTTTCTGTCTTATTTAAGTAGTTTGTGCTTTCAATCTTTGTCCTTTGTGAGTGAATTGAGTGAGTTTTGGCCAACCAAAACTCACCCCAAGTGCACTTTGGACCAGCAAAGTCCCACTAGACCCTTTACCATCATATCAGTAACCTTTTTTGCTATTTTTTGTGATTATCTTGTGTGCAACTTGTACCTTTTATCATTTATTTGACTCCCCACAACCCAACTGGTTGTGGGGGTGCCTTTGGATCCAAGAAATATCACCAAACAAAAAAGTTACACATCATTAATTGCCCAGACACGTTTATATTAAAAACAGTGGGAACTGAGTTCCCCCTGTTAGTTATAAAGTTTCCACTGCTGAGCTAGAGGACAAACACTAGCCAAGTGTCACTTTCAGATTTTCATTTTTTTGTATTTAGTGATCAAAATTAATCCATTTTCAGTAATTTTAATTTTCATATTTTTGTTATTTAATTTCTGAATTTTTCATTTAATTTATTTTTCTGTTACTGTTCATTTATTATTTTCTAGATTAAATTGCATTTTTAATTAGTTTTTAATTAACTGTTGTGTCTTTTAGTGTAAAACTTTTACATTTTTCAGTTTTAAATTTTTTCTTAGATTCATAAAATTATTTTAAGATTTTTAGTTTAAAAAGATATTCTAGCTCACATTTTTAAGTATTTTTTTAGATTTATTTTTAGTTTAATTAGTTTTAGATTATAATCTGTTTTGTCTTTTAGTGTAAAAAAGTTCTGTTTTCAACTTTTAAAACTTTTCTACTATTCAGTAATATAAATTAGGATTTTTGAAAAAGTAAGTTTAATTTTTGCATTATTTTAATATTTTTAAACATTATTTTAGTTTAAAAATTGTTTTTAGTGTTTTAAAAATAGAAAATAGTATTAAAATTTAGAAAAAATACTTTTTAGTCTTTAAATAATAAAACTGAGTTTTTAGTTCAATAAAATAATATTTTGGGCTTTTTCTTAATTATATTTAATTTTAGGGCCTTAATTAGCATTTATAATTGAATATTTAATTAATAAAAAGTTTTAAAATATATTTATTGAATTTTTATTCTTATTTATATTACTTTAGACTTAATTTTAATTATTAATTAATTTTTAAGTTTAATTTTTAAATTTGTCACGTTTTACGTATTTACGTTCGCGTTTTACATTAATTCGTCGTAGTGTAATCGTAATCGTAGCTCGTCTTTAATTTTTCTCTCTGTACCCAAAAACGACACTAATCCAAACTTTGATTTTATATAATTGGCAGTCATAATTCACACACCACCTTCGAGAACGAACTTGGACTTTTCGTCTTCACGGTTTTCCTAAATCGTGTCGATTAATACTTTCCACCTTATACTTTGTTTTCCTAAAACAAGTATATAAAAACCTACAATCATTTTGGCGCCGCTTCCGAGGAGGTGTTTTTAGTGTTGCCATTATTATTATCATGTTTCTGTGTGTAGTGCGTTTTTACTTTTCAATTTTTGGAAAGCGTACATAAATGTACATACTCATTTTTGTTATTTTTCATTAATATATTATAGTATCAAAATAAATCGTGTTTAATTTTCCTAAATTAAACACAAAACAATCTTTACTATATTGTAGATATCCCATTATCGTTTTCATTTTTCTTGTGAATATATTACTATATTGTACTTAGGTAGAACAATAAAGATACAAGTACTCCAAAAGCGTGAAAACGCAACTTTGATTCGGGATTTCATCACTCGATCATTGTATTCGAATCCAAAGCAAAAGTTTAAAGGCAAAATAAATAAATACTTTCGTGAGGCTTAATTTCAATTAACACAAACTATAAGGTGGGTATAAGGAGGTTGTATTTCACGACCTAAGGGAAAAAGGCTCTTAAGTGCTTAGCGCCGCCTCGTTTCCCCCGCTTGCTTGTGCGTGTTTTGAGAAAGAGGGCTAATCGAGGGTTTGCGGCCCAAGTATTATCTACGTATATTATATTTGCTTGTTTTAAAGATTAAACCCTTTTGAACGTTTTAGTGTTCCACCAATGTTCTAAAGTCATCGAAGGCGTTCACTCCAAGTGATCGTTTTCATTCTTTGAGGCTCCTTTAATCGAGAAATCGATTCGAGGAGAGATTTGTAGATTTGAGTCTATGTAATACATAAAAATCCAAAAAAAAATAAAAAAAAATCAAAAAGCAAAAAAATTGAAAAATCGAAAAGCCGCAAAAAGAATCTTCTTTGCTACCCCCCATTCTACGCTTAGTGCATGCGCACTCGATCGAAGGATTATTCTAATTCTAGCGACGCTTCGAATCGACGCAATCGTAATCGAAGGAATTTACGACATAGACGAGATTTAGATACCGACGTTCCTAATATCGTTGTTGATGACACCGTAGAGGAGATGGCCGACAATTGTTCGATGATGGAATTGATCCAAGCACCCACCGAGGGTTATGGAGACGCGATCGTAATTCCCGCTATCGAAGCGGAGAATTTTGAGATTAGAGTGGAATGCTTTCATTAATCCAAGCTACGAAATTTCAAGGTCGTGAAGCCGATAATCCTCACGACCACGTTCGGAATTTTGATCGTCTTTTTGCCACGAGCAAGTTTAAGAACGTCGACACCGATGTCGTCAAGCTTATGCTTTTTCCGTACTCGCACGATGGTGCCGCCAAGGATTGGTACGAGAAAGAGCCACCTAATTCGATAACTACATGGAAGGATCTCGTCTCCAAGTTCGTTAATTATTTTTTCCCACCGTCTAAGACGACGTTTTTCAAAAATGAAATTACTAAATTTGAGAAAAACCGAATGAATTTTTTAGAAACGCGTGGGATTGTTTTAAGGAATTGCTTAGGAAATGTCATCACCATGGATTTTCCGAGTTGCACCAAATCGATACGTTTTACAACGGTCTTAGTTTTCAAGAACAAGATTCGTTGAATTCCGCCGCCGGTGGCAACGTTTTGTGTAAAACTCCGAAAGACGCTTTAATTATTATCCGAAATCGATCCAAGGTTTACCAACTCCGCAACGCACCGAGTGTTTCCAATGTCGCCAATGTTAGTAGTTCTAATCGCGACATTGAGAGAGTTGATGTGAAAGTCGATAAGTTAACGAATGTGTTTATGTCATTTCTCGTTGAAATGCAAAAGAAAGACGCTCCTGCTACGGTGAAAGCGGTTGAGATATCGTGTACGTTTTGTGGTGGACCTCATAATTATTACGAGTGTGCGCCTACGGATGGCCAAAAGTCGAATGTGAGTGCGTTAAACAACAATTTTTCTAATCAAAATCAAAATAACGCCGGTCCATCACAACAAGGAAATTATAACCAAGGCAATAATTTTAATCAAAACCGAAACAATTTTCAAGGAAATAATCAACAAGGAAATTTTACGAATCAAAATCAAGGTTATAATCAAGGTCGGAATTTGAATTGGCAAAATCGAGACAATAATCAAAACTCGAATTTTTCAAACAACAACAATCAAGGAAACAATTTTTCAAGTGGGAATCAGAACAATTTTCAAAGAAACAATCAAAACCAAGGGAACTTTAATTCAAATCAAAATAGTTCGTCAAACGATTTTCAAAACTACATGAAAACGAATGAGGCTAAAATGAGACGATTAGAGGGAGAAATTGGTACTTTGAAAAACGATTTTTCAAATACTTTGAAACTTGAAAACACGAAGATTGAGCAAGGACAAATTGACACAAAAAAAATGTTTTTGGCTATTATGAACAAAGCCTCGGGCGCTTCATCGAGTTCGTTACCTAGTGACACCGTTGCAAATCCGAAGGAACAATGTAAAGCCGCCTCGTCTCGTGAGAAAATTCGTGTGATTACCCCTTACCTTAATGGATTTAGAGTTGTTCCTTCTTCTCAACCCTCGACTTCTAAGACGTCTTATTGTTCTAAAGTCGATGGGGTGAACGTGGCGACCAAGAAAAAGAGTGCACACCCTCGTGTACCTCAAATTCCATCCACGGTTCAAAAAGAGAGCTTTACCGACCTAACCAAAGTAACCCTTGAAGAAACTTGTGCTTCTATCCTTCTTAAAAAACCCAAAAGGCATACGCCGAGAAAGGAAGAGGATCCAGGCCAATTTCTATTACCTTGTGATTTTTCCGAGATTGAGGGATGTTTAGCCCTTGCCGATTTAGGTGCTAGCATAAATCTCATGCCTCATTCTCTATGGAAATTGATGAGATTGCCTAATCTTACCCCCGCGAACATGACTATCGAGCTTGCAAATTGTACACCATTAATACCAATTGGAATAGCCGAGGATGTCTAGGTCAAAGTTGGAAAGTTTACTTTTCTCGCGGATTTCGTTATATCCGATTACGAGTGTGACCCTAAATGTCCCATTATTTTAGGCCGACCATTTTTATCGACGGCTCGAACCGTAATCGGCGTTCACGAGGGGAGACTTACTATGAGATATGGGGAGGATAAAATGGACCTTTTCACGAGTAAATCCCAAGTGTCTTATGATAATGAAAAAACCGAGGTTTCAAAACCTAATGTTTCTAAACCTAATGATTTCAAAATGTTCACTTTAGCGGAAACTATGAGGCTTAATGCATGTTTTGAAAAAATTAAGAAGAACGGTTTTAAAGATGATGATTTTAATGATAAAGAATACGTGTACCTAATTCAAAAGGGTATGTGTAAATTTATGAATGAAAAATCACTTTGGGATGTATTCGATGAAACAAGTGAACAACCAATTCCAAAGGGCGACGTTAGTGCCATCACGACAATGACCAAAATGGACTCGTCTTCACCACCTTCGAAGGACCACGTCTTTGAGGCTTCAACTTCTAACTCCATCGAAGTGCCTCCTATTCCTAGCCCAACACCCGTTGAGGCGAAAGGTTTTATCGAAATCGATCCTCTCGTTTAGAAAAGTCACCTAAGCATAGTCATTCGACTTGTAAGACCATGGTTGTGAGTGATCACATCGACTCTTTCTTTGACGATGACGATGGCGATTTTGTCGAGATTGATCACGTACATCGAAATCCACATGCTATTTTTGAGGATTCTCCCAAAAAGACCTCTTCTCATGTGAAGTACGATGATTACGAGTTCGATCCCGAGATTGAGGAAATTTTTGAACGAGAGATAGCTCTTTTGCCTCCACTTCCACCTACAAGTGAGGTCGATCTTTCCAAAATCGTGGATGATCTAAATGAGTTAGAACGTCTTATTTTCGATGATGAACAAACTCATGTGACCACCAAAAATCTAATTCTCGAGGAGTTATCTAATCAACACTCCTCAAATCAGAATTACGTTTACCACATTCGTGAGGATTTAACTTATCAACAATCCCCACAAAAGAATGATGGTTTCGTGCTTGATCGTGATCTTTTCGAGAGAGTTTCTAAGATACTCAAGGAGGGGAATGACAAACCTTGGTTTGACAAGCCTATCTTTGATGAAGAAATCGATGAGATCGACGTTCATGAGGATGACGAATATGTTGACCCCGAGGGAGCGGTGTTCTTTATTGATAAACGTTTTGAAAACTTATACAATCCACCACCCCCTCCCACCAATGACTTAAATGTGAGGATTTTTAGCGCGCATAATTTTGAATTTGACACGCCAAATATTTTCGACATTATCAAATCGGGTTTTCATAAAGAGTTTTTAAACGATGAAATAGGAAAGGATTTTAAATATGATTTAAAAGAATTTTCTACAAGTTTAACTCTGTCATCACCGTGTTTTATGAGTGCTACCACCTCGTCTACTCCTTTTGACGATGGTGTGTGTGGATCTAGTGTGGGGGAAGCCCCTTATGTTCCCTCACATTTCTCCACCGAGGACAAGATTTACGATCCCGGAATTGCTTGTAAAGGGAAATCTCGGTCTTCCACCGATGCAACAAATGACAAACTTATCTATTTGCTTAGTGTGAGTCTACCTCGAGTAGCTCATTATGTTGCCTTACCCATTGCCCCATCCTTCTATTTCTTATCTCTTTTCTTCTACCTCTTTGAGGTTTTAGCATGCGTTGTAGTGGCGTTGTTTCGTCTTTCATCCGAAAACGAAGACACTATCTTTGACCCCGATATACGTTTATCGGGTTTTTAAAGTACTCCATGTACTTTTGGGCCTTGTTTATCCTGTAAGCCCCACCTAAAATGACCAAACCATGATTATCCCTAAATGATCACATTTATGGGGATTCGAGTCGAGCTTTTGACTCGGTTATCAAAAACAAGGTGCCTCGTGGGGGATTCTTAGGCTTATCCTTGTACATATTATCGCTTTCGTGGTTAACGTAACGGGGAACTTGTGCTCTTCCAACCATTGTTCCGTGGTTGTTTGTGATTGTGATTCATTAGGTTCATCGTCATCATTGAAGCCTCTCGTGTTCATTTTATGGATCACTCGAGCTTCGATCGTTGCCTTTGGAGATTCCGATATCCGATGATATCCTTTTATGTTCTAACGTTTATCTAATTAGCATACTTAATAAACGGCTTTTAGGTTATTCGTTTTACCCTTCCATGCTCGATATTAAGCTTTCGACTTTGTCTCTAGTATGGGGGTGTTTTCACCCCTAGACTCGAAACATTGAGGACAATGTTTATTTTTAGTATGGGGAGGGGGGGGGGGGGGTGAGTAGATACTTCACCTTGCTTACGTCATCTCGCAATCCAAATTTCATCTTTTTGTTATCGTTTTGTTGCAAATAAGGCTAAAAATAGCCAAATTTTAAATAATTTCTTATTTTTCATAAGTGTTTAAGACACAAATGTAGGTTTTCCGATGGTGAGAATAAGAGTAATTTTTGAGTCAACCGTACGTGTTGAGCACTTAGCTTCGATTCCTTAACTTTTTAGGCTAAGTCTCTTAAATGAGGATGAGAAATGATAGATTTATTTATAAGTCTCGTAATCTTTCACGATCTCATGTGTAGTAATTATTAGCTTATTCTCCCCACGCTTTTGATAATAAATTGTTAATAAATATTGATTTAGCCGTTTAATCACTATTGTTGGTTTCTAATTTGTTTTAGTAGCTTTCATGTAATTAAATTGGGAAAACATTAAGGTATCTCCAGCGTCACGGTTTTGAAGTATTGGCACCCAAATAATCGAAAGCTTCACCTAATAATAAGATTTCAAGTGCTCACCTAAATTAAGCAAAAATTTGAAGCTCACAAGGCCGAAAAATCTATGCCCAAATTGAAAGTGAATCAAGCCTTAATCATTGAAGCTTTAAAGATCCAAAATTCGCTTTAGCGTGAGGATATACGTCTTTGGATATAATAAACACCTCATGGCGAGGTTAAATAAAAGGCAAGGCAAGACCGAAGTCATAATAAATGCTCTATGGCGGAGTTGAATAAAAGATGGAGGTAAACCTATGATAATAAGGCCCTTCCGTTAGGGGGGCATATAAATGTCTTGGTAATAAGTCTCATGTTCAAAACCGTTATAAAATCGTGTTTATCGATCCTTCTTGTTGACTTAATTTTTTGACATCGTTGTCTATTAGGGTGAATTATTAATTTAATGATTTTGGTTACACCGTTAAGCCTCTATTTTTAGACCTAATCTCTATTCACGCATAAGTCAATGATGTATCCTCGTGATCATTAAGACAAAATAAAATATAAGAGATACCAAGTAGGAATAAGGGAGTTTAGGTTCGTAATTAACATTCATGAGATATGATCGTGTTGCTAACTTATAATAACAATGATCTCGTTACACGCTTAGCATGGAATTGGGTAAAAATCAAGGACGACGAAATTATTTCTAACAAAGCATTCACGTGTTCTTGTTCTATGATCACAAAAGTCACTTAATAGTGATGAAAACAATACATTATGTCTAAAACGCGTGTAGTAGTTTATTTAAGTTTATGTCTTCAATAAATGTCATCATAAAATATATTTTGGTAGTGCTATGATACTTAATTCTAGCATTGCGTGGGGACACAGAAATGGTTTAGTATAGGGGAGTGATGAGACTGCAATTATACAAAGTCTCATCGTCCAAATCGGGCATAAAACGCTTTAAAATATCATCAAAATACCCAAATATATGCTTGTGCTTGTTCATTGTGTATTTTAGGAACGGATATCGTGAAATCAACAAAAGATCACAAGAATGAAGCAAAAACGAACACGGGAAACGAAGCCGCACAAAGAACCAGACTCGAATCAAGAATTTCCAAAAATGTCCTTGAAGTTTGAAGAATTGGCAAGATTGGTCCCTCTACTTTTGAAGACTTGTCATTTTATACCCTTGTAAAACTCATATATTACATTTGGGTCCCTAAAATGATGAGATTATACAGGATTGGCCCTTGAAGATTCTATTTATTGCAAGAAATACCCTTGTGACAAGTTTATAAAAGTTTTGGTGGCCAATATCTAAAAATGGAAACTTGCATTACAAAGGAGTTTGTGTTTGGGCTGTTTAAAGTTTAAGTGACAAAAACAAGAGAGTCAAGGGGTCATTTCTGGCAGACAATCAAACTCCCACCATCTACTTAAAACGCGCCACCTCACCCCACTTATTTCTTCCACCAATCAAATTCACCCCTCCCTACACGTCACTGAAAGTCCCTAATCAATGCAAGAAACCCTAATCTTAACTTAATCAACACAAGGTATTACTTTTCAAACGTAATCTTATTATTGTATAATAAAGAATTACAAGTGTTATGGATAACACAGTTTGATGACAATGTGTTGTGCACACTTTGAACAACAATAAACCCTAACTTATGAATACAGTCGTAGCTGTTTGATTCACTAAGTTATATGCAATAATGTTCTTAATATCTCAAAGTGTTGAACATTAATGCATGGATACACATCCTATTTATAGTGTTACGAGATTGACCTAAATAGTACTTGATGGTGACTACACAAGCTTTTACAAGTTCCCACATCAGTCACATGATGTTCTTCTATTCTTGGTAGTCTTCCATTATGCTTTAAGGAAACAGTTGTCAAAACAGTTTCCTTTTTCTTCATAGTCTCGAACACACAAATGGCATGTCCAAAGTGTGTTGAGAGTTATCAGGGTATTGCCACCCCTGTTAACTCTCAACCCCTCAGAGTCCCTGATACATCTTGGCTGTTACCCATCACAGCCAATGAGTATGTCTTCAGGTAATTCTTCGACTTCCCTGACAATGTCTCTTACATGGACTCCTATGAGGTTGCTCACAGAGACTTGGATCTCTGTGAGTCTTGCGAAACTTGCCTGCCTCCTAGGCACATGCAAGGGACTATCTAACAGCCTAATTATGTTTAAATCAATGATCAGGGAATCTAACAAGTTTAGATTCCCAACAATCTCCCCCTATTTAAACATAAATAATGCTAGATCTAACTAAGTTAAGGTAAGTGAGTTTAACAGCTTCTTCTTACACATAACAGAGCTAAACAAACATACCTCATGATTTTATTAAAACTTAAAGAAAATTACAAGTGCATTACATAAGCAAAATAAAAGATGAAGGTAAAAAGGGCTGTGAACATCTTCAATAGTCATCATTTTTAATTCTTTCTTCAGCTTCAGCCAAGTCTAATCTGTTATCAATTTCATCCTGCAAAGTCTTTGCAAACTTCTTGGAATACTCTGTGTTGATCTTGAGACACTTCTTGTGACAGAGTAGCTGAATAGTTGAAGCTAAGCACAGCTCATCTTCCCTTTGAAAAGCATACTGGCAAGCCCTGTTCATGAATGCCATTCCTCTTTCAGGCTCTGTGTATGTCTGACCATCAACAGGGCCAACAATACCATTGGGGAGGATCAAATCTCTGTGCATGCCATCCACTTGAACATCTTCAGTAACAAAAGTTTCATTAACAATTTGTGAAATCCTTCTCCTTTTGTTGCCTGTCTTTGGGGGTTCTTGTTCAAAAAGCTGTGGTGGGGGATCAATCTTAAGTTTGGCTGATGTTTCCTTGATCCAGTTAAACTTGGCCTTAAGAGTCTTAAGCAGAAGAAAATTAGCCTGTCCAGTCTTTTTGGCAGCTAAGGCTTCAAGTTCGAACCATTCTGATAACCCAAGTGTCTTTAACCTGAAGTTGTCAAACACATCCATATTTCTCTATTGGTTTTCCCTCCATAAGATCATCTGTGGGGTGTTTGTGGATTTATGAATGGTGTATTTGAACTTGGTTATCTTGCCAGAAGCATATCTGTTGTTCACGCAGGCATCATAGTCAGCTTTGACTTTCCTTAAAGCCTCAACGCGTTTTGCTTCCATTTCCCTCAACCTTTGTTTTTATTTTTCCCTTTCAGGTGGTGTCATCTTCCTCAGAGTAGCTTCATTCAATTCTTTGGCTGTCTTGAGTTCATTTAATCTTTTGAATTCTTCAGCCTGTTGCTCTATTTCTTCAGGGGTCAAAGGAATCTCATCGGAAGGTGTAAAGGTTGAGAATTGGGAAAGGTCTATGGTGGATCCTCCTGTCTCTAGCATCGCAGCTATCTTCTTAAGTTTGGTATCTGTGTCAACCAAAACTATCTCCTTTCCTTTCTTCGAGACAGAGGACTCCACACTTATGTTTTTCAAAACATCAGCTCTTTTGATAAATGTTGTCTGAGCCTGAGTTTGAATAGCTTTGGGGAGAGAGCTAACAGTGAATTTAATTTCTTGGCAGCTGGTTCATCATCATCCTCAGGCTTTCTGGTGTTAACCAAAACCAGAGACTTTGATGAGTTAGCTCCATCTTGAGTTTGTTGCTCCCCCTGAGTATTATCCTCATCATCAGGTATTACAATAGGTGGGATGACTTGGAGAGGAACAGGTGTGATGGTGGGGTTAGCTGATGATGAGCCTTGTTCAGCAGATGCAATGCTGAGTGTTGTATTCTTCTCCCCCTCACATTTATCCTTACTTCGCAGATGTTTGGATGAACGTGCTTGAAAACGTCTTGCAATCTGTTCCACAGAGGCAGCCATAGCACGTTGTCTTTTTCTTGAAGCCCTGGCAATCTTCAGCAGGAGGTTGGCATTTGCATTAGTATTTTCCTGAACACGCCTGACAATAAAGTTAGCATGGCGGTATTGCCTGTTGCGAACAGCATTAAATTTCCTGTGCATGGTGAGTTCATGTTCATGGAACATGGCAGGGACTGCTGAGTCAATGGCATCCTTTATTCTTGTTGAAAGATGACTGAGTCCTTGGGCTACACCTCTTCTTGCACCATCCTGAATTGGCTCAATGACAACCTCAGCCACAGCCTTTTTAATGATGCCTGGAAATGTCACAGTGAAGTTGTGCATTTCAGACTTGATCACATCTAGCTTCCTTGATAAGCGCTCAATATCTGATTGATGATGAACAGGCTGCAGATTCTTGATATTGAGGCTTTGCTGAGCATAGTCATCCCCCCTTGGTAGAATATCAAAGTTCGTCTGGGCAGGATGATCAAACAAGAGAAACTCCGCTGTTGGATCAAAGGCTGGAGATTGGAAAACTGTTGTTGTGGATGTAGCAGAGTTGGGAGTATCAACAACATCCTTGGGAGGAGAAGTCTTATCACCAGTTGGTGTAGACACAGCTATTTCTTTTGGAGGAGAGACAGACAGCTGGTCTTCTTCATCTTCTTCATCCTCTTCATCGAACATTCCTTCAGGGAATTCATCCTCAGGCATGGACTCAATATCAGAGACATAATCTTCCAATGATAGCATTTCTTCATCAGTATTTAACAAAGGCTCTTCATCATTGGGTTTGTCTTGAGTCATTGTATCAGCCTCCTTTTCTTGTTGTACCTGAGACTCGATGATTGGCTGTACAAATTCAGCCTGCAAATTTGTTGTAATTAGTAACAGGGAAAAATATAAGGGGAATGGTCGCCATTTCGCTGTCTCAAAGAGGCTGAGGGTGATTACTCAGCCACTCCAAAGGATAAATCCTTGGGATTCTTTTAAGTGAAAAAAATAAGGTTAATGATCGCCATTCGCTGCCCCTAGGAAGGCTGAGTGTGATTATTCAGCCCCCCCAAAAGGTTAAAACCTTTGGGACTCTTTTGATTGTGAGACATATGTTGTTTATGGATCGCCAGTCGCTGCCCCTAGGAAAGCTGAGTGTGATTATTCAGCCCCCCCCCCAAAAGGTTAAAACCTTTGGGACTCTTTAAAGAGTGAAACATATGTGGTTAAAGGTCGCCTGTTACGCTGCCCCTAGGAAAGCTGAGGGTGATGATTCAGCTCCCCCTGAAAGGATAAATATTTTGGGACTCTTTTAAGGAGGGAACCAAGAGGCTATGTGAAGTACAGCTGATCAAGGTTGAGACATTAGTGTATTCAGGTTGTTGTTAGCTTGAATACTGTCTAGAGGGTGTAGGGTCATTGGGGTGCTTTATAAACACAAATGAATCATTCCCTGGTGCAAAGACAGGGTGTATAGAAGTCTTAATGGATTTTAAGTGTATTGACAGACTTCTATGGGTCGAGGATTACCCTAACTTCACCACTCTCTCCTATAGACAAATGAGAGTGGCTGCTTGTGAACCTCTAAAAATGTGCACTGATTACCTGTGAGATATCAGCTTGATCAGGCTGGTTTCCTGTCGTCTCAGCTGACTTTGAGACACTAGACTCCTGTTGTTTGTCAGCCAATGAATCTGAATCCACATGAGTATCTGGACCAGAGGAGGTGTCAGTCTTCTTTCCTTTGGCCTTAGAAACAGCTTTGGAGTGGGAAGAAGAGGGGATTTTCTTCTTCTTAGGCCGTTGGCCAGATGAAGCCTTGGACTTAGTAGTGTGCTGCCCAGAGGTCAAAGACATAGACTTGCCAGCAACACTAGAAGTATTCACCTTCTTAGAGGAAGGGAGTAAGGGCTTCTTAGCGTTTGGTACTTGGTTGGCCACATTCATCATATGGGCGGTGACAGGGACATCTTCAGCTCCTATTTCCTTGTAGATGGCGCTTGTGATGCGGTAGGGCTTAAGAGCAGTCAAGCCCTTGTTGTGATAGTTATCTCCCAGCAAGCTTTCGAAGATCAGAGACAGGAAGCGCACATAGCAGATATTCTTTTCCCTGACCTGATTCCTTCCCTTCAGCTGTTCTACAAGGTTGGAGAAGAGAATGCTTCTAACATCAACATCAGCTCCCCAGATTAATCCATAAGCAATAGCCTGATGGTTGAAAGACATCTGATCATGTGATCCCTGCATTCCTCCCAGGGATTTAACAATGTGGGTGAAGAGGACACGCCAAATGGGAGTGAAATACTTAATCTTCAGAGGAGATTTGGCGAGGACCTCAGCTAGTGTAAGGGCAGGGTTAACGTCATGGCAAGGGTTGAGTGTGGCCAGGGCTTCTTTGACAGCCTTTTTATCAACTACCTTCAGGCATTCATCTCCATGCTTTAATCCGGCCACACTTGAAAAGTCTTTAAGGGAGAAGGCAAAAGGGTGTTCATTGCATGAAAGGCTAAATGTTATGGCGTCTTCTACCACTTCAGCAAAATACTAGAATTCCCTAAGGTATTCTTGGTAAAAGGTGGATGGGGATTTGGTGAAGGCTTCACTTAGGTCACATTTCTGCGTGAAATTGACCAGATCTGAATAGGTGTTGTTTGGTGCCTTAATCCATCCAATGGCGTTGTTGGAGGCGAGGATGCTCTCATTGATCTCGAAGTTAACATTTGAAGCTTTGGGAACTGAAAACGCCATGGATTCGAGGTTGAAGGTGAAAGAAAATGGCGGATAGGTTAAGAGAGATAAGAACTTAGAGAGAGAAGTAGATTGGAGAAATGAGTGTGGTGGTGGGTGAGAAGAGAGAAGAGACAATATATATTCAAACTAAGTGAACAGTTATTCAACCGTATTAAATGCAAGGAGCGAAAATGACTGTTTAAGTGGGTCCCCTTGACCTTTCAAAATAGTTTGTCTCCTCGTTATCCGAAAAATAAATGATTAAATATTTGAGAATGTTTTTTGCATTTACTTGGAAGGTAACTACCTAGTTTCATGTGAAAAACATTTAATATAGAATCAATCATTTAATGAACACATTTAATATCAAGCCACAGGCTTTGAGATATTGAGCATCCCTAGCTCAGCAACTAACCTGTTGAACGAAGGTTCAGCCAAAGGCTTTGTAAAGATATCAGCTAGTTGCAGCTCTGTGGGAACAAAATGCAGCTCAATATCTCCCTTCATTATATGATCCCTGATAAAATGATACCTGATATCAATGTGTTTGGTACGAGAGTGAAGAACAGGGTTGTTGGATATGGCAATGGCGCTGGTGTTGTCACAAAAGATTAGCACTTTGTCATACAAGATTTCATAGTCAGCCAATTGACTTTTATCCAGAGCACTTGAGTACAACAGCTGGCTGCAGCGACATATTCTTCTTCAGCTGAAGACATAGCCACAGAGTTTTGCTTCTTAGCACTCCATCCAACCAATTTTCCTCCCAGGATTTGACAGCTTCCTGAAGTGCTTTTCATGTCAATATAGCATCCAGCATAGTCTGAATCTGAATAGGCCTTGAGATCAAAGCCTGATTCCTTTGGATACCATAGGTGTGACACCCTAGAAACAAGGTCATTAACGTTACCCTAAATTACGCTAATTTTTGAAATTTTTAATAAATTTTAATTTCTATATATATTAGTATTTTGGTTGAAACCGACGTTTGAGGTTATAATTTTTACGATTGACGATTCAAGAAGGACGATGACGAATACGATCCCGATGGATGCCCAAATTTCTATAATTATTGACGTTTTATCGATAATGTAATTTTTCGAGAATTTTACTAACGGTTCGTGTTAAGTCGAGTCGGGTGAGTTTTATAGCTTTCCGGGTACATTTAAAGTATCCCAAAAGTATTTTGGAGTGTTTGGGATAATTTCCGACTCCCGTAAAATTTTCTAAAATGACTAGTGAGTCAATCCCGCAAAGTTTTAGTGTCGTTTTTACTTGAGGCCAAAAGAAAGCCTAAATTGCACAAGGGTCCTTCCAATTTTACAAAAGGGGAAATGAAAACACATACAACACAAAAACACTTGGAAAAAAAATTTGTTATCTCCCTCTCTTCCTCCTTAGGCCGACGGTCACCCCCAAACCACCAAAAACCACCATTAATTTTTTTTTCTACTTGGTTTTGATTAAAACTAAGGTTAGACCACCTCTAATCTAATCATTCCCTACCTTTCTATGTAATCAAATCCAACATGCATTCAAACTTTTTTTTTCAAGAATCAAAGGAATTTTTCAAACTCGTTTTTGATGTTAATTGGATAAATGCATGTTAAATTCATGTGTAATGGGAGTATAATCACTAAACAAACCCACCAAAATTGATTTGGTTGTGGTTTTTTGGTCACCCAAACCCCACGGCTAAGGGGGGTGTTTGGGGAGCCATGGTGATTGATGTTTTGAGCATTGGTTTTGTGTTTAAACTTGTGTTCATAGGTGTTTTAGATGGATACAAGTACTTGCATGTTTGTTTTTAGGATTTTAGCTTATGAGGTTGATGATCAATAGGGGTTAGAAACTGAAAATATGGTTTGGTTGTGATTAGGGAAGCTTAGGATGATGCCTAGTGATGATAAATAGGTTTGGAATCGAGCGTAAGTGTGATTTTGGTATGGTTAAATTTAGGCAGAAAGTTTAAGGCATTTTCGTAAAAATCATTTTGAAAACAGGTCTTGTGGATAGGATAGACTTGTATAGAATTTGCTTAGCTTCGATTTGGTATAAGGTAGAGCTTACGACTCCTAACGAGTCAAAAGTTATGACGTTTTGAAATTCGTGTACCGGGAGATGAAAACCGTCATAATCCGAAGTTATGATTGGTTTAAGTCAAATCCCGGGGACTATAAGTCTAGTTTGGTAAATGGTCAAGGACTGAATTTTGGTGTCAAACCTGCACATTTGAGTCTACTTTAGGACTTAGGTGTCAAATGGGTCAATGGAGTATTTTAAACGGGTCAAACGGGTCCGACTTGGTCAAAGTACAATTTCAGTCCGAAAAACGTAGATTTTGGAAAAGCGTTGAGTAACGGGTCGTAGAAGTAAAAATTTTTATTGGGATTAAATATGTGTTATCTACAGGTCTTATAGTATTTTTGAGAATTTTGTCAAATTTTATAAAGATGGTTAAGTATAGTAAAATAGTCCGTACTTTTAGTAAGTATCGGCGAAAATGAATAAAAATGGATAACGTTAACAATAAGAACGAATGGTGTAAAATGAGTAACGATTGTTGTTTTGTTTTGGCGTTAGTTGTAATTGTCATAAGTGACTAGTGTTTATGTATTTTATACAGTACCATAAGGTTTTAAAATGAGATTACTCATTACGCGTTATTTGGTTGATAGGTGTTGATTTACCCGGGCATCCGTATCGTCGTCAGTGACCGTCTCTCGAACTATCGACTACTTGATATATAAGGTGTGAATTTATAGCCTCGCTTATTATTATTTCAAACTGTTTTACCCGCGAGGGAAATGCATGCTAGTTTTTAAAATGAACATATGTCATGAATGATTGTTGGTCCCGAATGTTGCCTTTGAAATTGTGTTGAGTACCTAGTTGCAAATGTCCCTAATTTCATGAACTATTAACTATTGTTTAGTCCTAGCGTGGATTAGAAATAGCCGCTTATACAAAGTGATAGTACTATGGGGTTGAGTACCCTATCCGAGACGAGGGCTAGTACGTTGATACCCCCTGCGGACGGATAATTTGTGATAAAAGATAAGGTATAATTGCAACTGATGCCTTATTAGGGGCCTTGGTTTCATCTGAATCACGCCGGTAATTATTACACGGGTGATTGAGTTAACGGTTTAGTGTCATGAGCTTAAACACAATTGCCAGTATCTTGAATATAGATTGTTTGATCGACAAGTCTATGAATGATCGTGAATGGTTTTTATTTCACATATGTTCAAAATGAATTGTAAAACCTATAAATTCCACTCAACGTTTTCGTTGACCAAATTTTGGCATGTGTTTCAGGTAACCGCTGAGGTGTAGCATGGAGCGTGCATGGGATGGATGTTGTGTGTATGGCTTGGAGTCTGCTTGTTTTTCCTCCCTTTTCTACTTAAACATTTTTAACTTTAATGTTATGTTGTTGTGAAACTGAAATTTTTGGGTTGAGATTCATGGGGGACCGAAAACGCTAAACTCTGTTGTACCAAGTGGGGTTGGAAAAACCGTGGACATGTATCTTTTAACAATTTTTAATTCAAGTTTTAAGTTGACGTCTCTTTAGAGTCGTTCGAAATATCTTGTGTGCAATGATAACTGCGTAGCACCCAAATGTTGTAGTTCCGCTGCGCATAGCATTTGGTGGGGTGTTACAGATTGGTAATCAGAGCCATGAGTTATAGAGAACTAGGTCGTTTTTGAAAATCCTAAACTATAACTTTTGGTGTCGTAAGAAATTGTCCAAGCACACACAACTATCCTGCATGGCTCCGGTAAGATTTATTTTTGTATTTATGGCATTTGACGTATACTTTTGAGTTGAAGTATATATGTGGGTAATTATTACGTAAGTATGGAAATTACTATATGTAGACGTTGAAATTACACGTGGGATATCCGACACCGTAACTTTTGTATTAATCATGCATGAGCATCATATTATTACATTTTGGGCATATGTACCACCTTTGCATTGCATTCGCATGCATGTATTTATAAATATTATATAATTACTTACGTACCCTCCGAAATTCGCTGTTATTGCAGGAATGGCCGAGGTACCGCCTAATGATAATGGAAATGATTACATCGTAGGTCACGAAGGGGGGAGTGTTGGAACAGCTGCTGAAGGACAAGCTGAGACGAACGATGTGCAAGCCCAGGACCCTGACCAAAGGAGGACTACTTGCCCCAGGCCTATGCGTACTTCTCATCTGGTTGGTGCACCAGGTATCCCCAGAAGATCCGAAGGTGCAGCGAGCGCAAATTTTCTTCATCAAGGCATCTCAAAAGTTTGCTGCCCCGGACCAAGAGCTTATCATGACGTACGGCGTGTTGTGAGAGGGTTGGATGAATCGTTGTTCATGCGGTACATAGTGGAATCAAGGGTGATCGACAGATTCAACGAGAATGAAAGGGCACACCAAAGACTGTTGGAAAGGACTGCAAGAATTGAGTATGATGGAAATGCAAACAAAAGTGATATCAACAGTCTAAGATCGATGATCGCGAATTTGAGCGCTAGTCTTGACCGTGTTAGGGAAGATCAAGTGAGATTGTCTAGGATGCAGAGTTGGGAGCATCGAGTGAGAGCATCATTGCCCCCAGATTGGAGATTTGTGGACGATTTGGAAATGGAAGCTAATGACTTCATGATCCAGCCACCTACCAGAGGTGCTTGTGTCACTGTGGGAAATCAGGTAGCGATTGAGTGTGGGTCTACATCAGGGACGAAAAAGGAGACTGAATGTGGGCCGGATGATAAAGGAAAGAGAAAAATGGATGATGTGGACAAGGATGATAGCGATGAGGAACCCGAGGAAGATGATGATGAACCGCCATCCAAGAGGCCGTGTGGATCACCACATGCCTAGTTTCTTGTCTTGTATTTTATCTTTGATCGTTGTAATAGAACTGTTTTAGACTTTTGTATGATGGCATTATGACCAAAAACTTGAGGACTTAAGTTTTACGGTGAATGATTGTAGTGGCAATACTTGTCACAATTTTGGTTGATTATCAATACAATCCATGTTTACCTTTCATGATCTGTGATATGTCTTAAATTTGATCTTTTGTGATGTAAATTGATGAATATTAGTAACTCTGTAGTGATGTGCCGTTGTATTTATATTATGTCTTGAAAGAGAAATCCATCTTAATCTTGATGTGTGTACTTACATTGTTTTTCTATTTTCCCTGTCTTGCAGAAAGAGATATTTGATAACGCACCATGCCTCCAAAGCTAACCGCCGATAGTGTGAACACGATGATTCAGGAAGCCATAGCGAATGCGCTAGAAGCAGACCGAGCAGGAAGGAATCCAGACCAGGGCAGAAATGCGGGGAGACAGCAAGCCCCAAGGGAATGTACTTACTCTAGTTTCATAAAATATGGTCCCACGCAATTTCGTGGAACTGGTGGAGCTCTAGAACTTTGGAGATGGTTGGAAAAGGTTGAAAGTACTTTCGAGATTAGTGGTTGTTCAGAAGCAAACAAGGTCAAGTTTGCGGCTGCTACGTTTCTTGACGATGCATTAAGTTGGTGGAACACCCAAGTAGCCACTGTTGGATTGGCAGTAGCGAATGCAAGAACATGGACTGCAACTAAAGCTCTTTTGACCAAGAAGTTCTGTCCGGAAGAGGAGTTGGGTCAATTGGAAGATGAGTTGAGGCACCTGACTTTGAAAAACAATGATATCGCTGCTTACACCAGGAGGTTTAATGAACTAAGCCTTTTGTGTCCAGACACCTTTGCCGATGGTAACAAGAAGATGAAACAGTACATCAAAGGTTTATCCAGTAATATCAAGGGTGAGACGACTTCGTCTAAACTTGGGTCGTTTGATGAAGCGGTCCAGATGGCTCACGCATTGATGGATGTCAAGCTCCAGGACAAGAAGAACTTCATTGCTGAAGGAAATAAGAGGAAATGGGAAGCGGCACAGAGCAATCAATCCCAGGGTCAAAACCGAGGTGGAAATCGAAACAACCATGGTCAAAACCGCAATCAGTAGTTTAACCAGCGAAGGAATGAAGGGATGAGAGCTGTGACAAACCCCAGAGGAGTAAAAGTGAATCCCCACTGTGGTAGGTGCAACTTGTACCATGTAGGGAATTGCCCGCCTGCATGCGGCAAATGTGGAAAAGCAGGTCACAGGATGTCTGATTGCCGAACGAAAGGGGTAGCCACTGGGGCGAATGCTATCAGAATGAGGGGATGTTTTGGATGTGGAGAGAGAGGCCATATGCAAGGGAATTGCCCGAAGGCAGGAAACAAGCAGGGAGGTAACAATGCTGCTGCCGTGTATCAAGTAGGGACGGCTGATAAACCACAGGGTCCTAACGTGGTTACCGATACGTTTTTGCTAGACGCTTGTTATGCTAGTATTTTGTTTGATTCTGGCTCCGACAAGAGTTTTGTAGATGTTAAATTTAGTCGTCATATCGATAGAAAACCGGTGTTGTTAGCGACTAGTTATAACGTTGAGTTAGCCGATGGGAAAATTGTTAGTACGAATTCTATACTGAAAGGGTGTACCTTAAAGTTAGGAAATTACGCTTTTAAAATCGACTTGATGCCTATAGAGCTAGGATCGTTTGACGTGATTGTGGGAATGGATTGGCTAATGGCGCACAGTGCTATGATCGTCTGTGGCGAGAGATTAGTTCAGATTCCGTTGAGGAATAAAGTCTTGACTGTGAAGGGAGACGAATGTACTTCTCGTTTGAAAGTGATTTCCTGTTTGAAAATGATGAAGTATGTAGAGAGCGGATGCGATGTGTTTTTGGCACAAGTTTCGAGTGATGGTGATTTAGAGGCAAGGATTGAAGAGGTACCTGTTATCTGCGAATATCCGGAAGTTTTTCCAGACGAGCTGCCGGGTTTACCACCCACCCGTAAGGTCGAGTTTCGAATTGATTTAGTGCCAGGAGCTGCGCCGGTTGCGCGTGCACCCTATCGCTTAGCACCATCCGAGTTAAAGGAGTTATCGGATCAACTGAAGGAGTTGATGGACAAGGGATTTATTAGGCCGAGCTCATCACCATGGGGAGCGCCAGTGTTGTTTGTGAAGAAGAAAGATGGGTCATTTCGGATGTGTATTGACTATAGAGAACTCAACAAGCTGACGGTTAAGAATCGGTACCTATTGCCGAGGATTGACGATTTGTTTGATCAATTGCAAGGTTCCAGTGTATACTCAAAGATCGATTTAAGATCAGGGTATCATCAACTACGTGTAAGAGAGGAGGATATTCCTGTAACTACCTTTCGTACGCGGTATGGACACTTTGAATTACGAGTGATGTCGTTTGGGTTGACGAACGCGCCTGCTATATTCATGGACCTTATGAATCGCGTTGCAAGCCGTATCTAGATAAGTTTGTTATTGTTTTCATCGATGATATTATTATTTACTCTAAGAGTAAGGAGGAGCACGAGAAGCACCTGAGAAAGATTTTGGATCTACTAAAGAAGGAGAAGCTGTATGCGAAGTTCTCGAAGTGTGAGTTTTGGTTAGAATCCGTGCAATTCCTTGGTCACGTGATTGATAGCAAGGGAGTTCGCGTGGATCCTGCCAAGGTCGAAGCGATCAGGGAATGGTCGGCACCGACAACGCCGACTGAAGTTCGACAATTCCTTGGTTTAGCTGGGTATTATCGAAGGTTCATTGAAGGATTTTCGTTGATAGCAAAGCCATTGACAAAGCTTACCGAAAAGAATAGGGTGTATAAATGGGGAAATGAGGAAGAATTCACTTTCAAAACGCTCAAGGACAAGTTATGTTCTGCACCGATATTGTCATTGCCTGAAGGAACCGAAGACTTTGTAGTATATTGTGACGCATCTCGAAAAGGTTATGGAGCGGTATTGATGCAGCGTGAAAAGGTGATAGCTTACGCGTCGAGACAACTGAGGAAGAATGAGGAGAACTACACGACGCACGATTTGGAATTAGGAGCTGTAGTCTTTGCGTTGAAGTTGTGGAGACACTATTTGTATGGGACGAAGTGTGTTGTATTCACTGACCACAAGAGTTTGCAACACATTTTAGATCAAAAGGAGTTGAACATGTGACAGAGACGATGGGTAGAACTACTGAGTGACTATGACTGTGAAATTCGCTACCATCCTGGCAAGGAGAATGTTGTAGCGGATGCACTGAGTAGGAAGGAACGAGAGAAACCTTTGAGAGTCAGAGCATTGGTGATGACTGAGAGCGTTGACTTAACCGAAACTATACTGAAGGCTCAAGAGAGGGGACTAATGAAAGGGAATGTTGAAGCTGAGAACTTGGGAAGAATGTTGAAACCTCTTTTTGTGATTAGGTCAGACGGATTGAGATATTTCGAGAATCGGATTTGGTTACCATTGTGTTCATCTGAGGAAGGAAAGCCGGGAGTACGAGAATTGGTTATGAACGAGTCTCATAAGTCGAAGTATTCGATACATCCTGGATCGGACAAAATGTATCACGACCTGAAGAAAGTCTATTGGTGGCCGAATATGAAGGCGGATATTGCTCGTTACGTTAGTAAGTGTTTGACTTGCGCGAAGGTTCAAGCAGAACATAAGAGACCGTCTGGGTTGTTGGTACAACCAGAGATCCCAGAATGGAAATGGGAGAAAATCGCTATGGATTTCGTGACGGGTTTACCTATAACTCCTAGTGGATGTCATATGATATGGGTAATAGTGGATAGGTTAACGAAATCTGCTCATTTCTTACCTATGAAGAAGACGGACAGTATGGAAAAGCTGGCCAGTGTGTACGTGAAGGAGATCGTTTGCAGACATGGAGTGCCGTTATCGATCATTTCGGATCGCGATAGTAGATTTACTTCGGAATTTTGGAAATCGCTTCAACGTGCGATGGGCACTGAATTGAATTTAAGTACGGCTTATCACCCGGAAACTGACGGCCAGAGTGAACGAACTATTCAGACGATGGAGGACATGCTCCGAGCGTGCGTGATTGATTTTGGAGGAAGTTGGGAATGCCACTTGCCTCTAGTGGAGTTTTCGTACAACAATAGTTACCATGCGAGTATCAAGGCATCACCGTTCGAAGCATTGTATGGAAGGAAGTGTAGAACGCCTGTGTGTTGGAGTGAAGTAGGAGAAAGTCAATTGACTGGACCCGAAATGGTTTTAGAAACGACAGAGAAGATTGTGCAAATCAAGAACCGACTACTTGCTGCGAGAAGCCGACAAAAGAGTTATGCCGATAACAGAAGGAAACCGTTGGAATTTGAAGTCGGAGATATGGTTATGCTCAAGGTATCTCCGTGGAAGGGTGTAATTCATTTTGGGAAGAAAGGAAAGTTGAGTCCGAGGTATATTGGACCATTTAAGATCGTTAAACGAATTGGACCAGTAGCGTACAAGTTAGAGTTGCCGAGCGAGCTTAGTGCTATTCACGACACGTTTCACGTATCGAACTTGAAGAAGAGTTTGGCGAATAAGGAATTGGTGATTCCTTTGGACGAGATTCAACTGGACGACAAAATGCATTTTGTGGAAGAACCTGTGGAAATTATGGACGGAGAGGTCAAGAGGCTGAAGCGTAGTAGAATTCCTATTGTGAAGGTTCGATGGAATTCTAAGCGTGGACCGGAATACACTTGGGAACGTGAGGACTTTTTCAAGGAAAGGTATCCTCATCTGTTCCAGCGGTACGAAATGTGAGTATAAGAAGAGGCGAGCGCCGGGACGTCGCTCTCTTTAAGGAGGGGTGGATGTGACACCCTAGAACCTAGGTCATTAACGTTACCCTAAATTACGCTAATTTTTGAAATTTTTAATAAATTTTAATTTCTATATATATTAGTATTTTGGTTGAAACCGACGTTTGAGGTTATAATTTTTACGATTGACGATTCAAGAAGGACGATGACGAATACGATCTCGATGGATGCCCAAATTTCTATAATTATTGACGTTTTATCGATAATGTAATTTTTCGAGAATTTTACTTACGGTTCGTGTTAAGTCGAGTCGGGTGAGTTTTATAGCTTTCCGGGTACATTTAAAGTATCCCAAAAGTATTTTGGAGTGTTTGGGATAATTTCCGACTCCCGTAAAATTTTCTAAAATGACTAGTGAGTCAATCCCGCAAAGTTTTAGTGTCATTTTTACTTGAGGCCAAAAGAAAGCCTAAATTGCACAAGGGGTCCTTCCAATTTTACAAAAGGGGAAATGAAAACACATACAACACAAAAACACTTGGAAAAAAAATTTGTTCTCTCCCTCTCTTCCTCCTTAGGCCGACGGTCACCCCCAAACCACCAAAAACCACCATTAATTTTTTTTTCTACTTGGTTTTGATTAAAACTAAGGTTAGACCACCTCTAATCTAATCATTCCCTACCTTTCTATGTAATCAAATCCAACATGCATTCAAACTTTTTTTTTCAAGAATCAAAGGAATTTTTCAAACTCGTTTTTGGTGTTAATTGGATAAATGCATGTTAAATTCATGTGTAATGGGAGTATAATCACTAAACAAACCCACCAAAATTGATTTGGTTGTGGTGTTTTGGTCACCCAAACCCCACGGCTAAGGGGGGTGTTTGGGGAGCCATGGTGATTGATGTTTTGAGCATTGGTTTTGTGTTTAATCTTGTGTTCATAGGTGTTTTAGATGGATACAAGTACTTGCATGTTTGTTTTTAGGATTTTAGCTTATGAGGTTGATGATCAATAGGGGTTAGGAACTGAAAATATGGTTTGGTTGTGATTAGGGAAGCTTAGGATGATTCCTAGTGATGATAAATAGGTTTGGAATCGAGCGTAAGTGTGATTTTGGTATGGTTAAATTTAGGCAGAAAGTTTAAGGCATTTTCGTAAAAATCATTTCGAAAACAGGTCTTGTGGATAGGATAGACTTGTAGATAATTTTTTTAGCTTCGATTTGGTATAAGGTAGAGCTTACGACTCCTAACGAGTCAAAAGTTATGACGTTTTGAAATTCGTGTACCGGGAGATGAAAACCGTCATAATCCGAAGTTATGATTGGTTTAGGTCAAATCCCGGGGACTATAAGTCTAGTTTGGTAAATGGTCAAGGACTGAATTTTGGTGTCAAACCTGCACATTTGAGTCTACTTTAGGACTTAGGTGTCAAATGGGTCAATGGAGTATTTTAAACAGGTCAAACGGGTCCGACTTGGTCAAAGTACAATTTCAGTCTGAAAAACGTAGATTTTGGAAAAGCGTTGAGTTACGGGTCGTAGAAGTAAAAAAATTTTTGGGATTAAATATGTGTTATCTACAGGTCTTATAGTATTTTTGAGAATTTTGTCAAATTTTATAAAGATGGTTAAGTATAGTAAAATAGTCTGTACTTTTAGTAAGTATCGGCGAAAATGAATAAAAATGGATAACGTTAACAATAAGGACGAATGGTGTAAAATGAGTAACGCTTGTTGTTTTGTTTTGGCGTGAGTTGTAATTGTCATAAGTGACTAGTGTTTATGTATTTTATACAGTACCATAAGGTTTTAAAATGAGATTACTCATTACGCGTTATTTGGTTGATAGGTGTTGATTTACCCGGGCATCCGTATCGTCGTCAGTGACCGTCTCTCGAACTATCGACTACTTGATATATAAGGTGTGAATTTATAGCCTCGCTTATTATTATTTCAAACTGTTTTACCCGCGAGGGAAATGCATGCTAGTTATTAAAATGAACATATGTCATGAATGATTGTTGGTCCCGAATGTTGCCTTTGAAATTGTGTTGAGTACCTAGTTGCAAAAGTCCCTAATTTCATGAACTATTAACTATTGTTTAGTCTTAGCGTGGATTAGAAATAGCCGCTTATACAAAGTGATAGTACTATGGGGTTGACTACCCTATCCGAGACGAGGGCTAGTACGTTGATACCCCCTGCGGACGGATAATTTGTGATAAGAGATAAGGTATAATTGCAACTGATGCCTTATTAGGGGCCTTGGTTTCATCTGAATCACGCCGGTAATTATTACACGGGTGATTGAGTTAACGGTTTAGTGTCATGAGCTTAAACACAATTGCCAGTATCTTGAATATAGATTGTTTGATCGACAAGTCTATGAATGATCGTTAATGGTTTTTATTTCACATATGTTCAAAATGAATTGTAAAACCTATAAATTCCACTCAACGTTTTCGTTGACCAAATTTTGGCATGTGTTTCAGGTAACCGCTGAGGTGTAGCATGGAGCGTGCATGGGATGGATGTTATGTGTATGGCTTGGAGTCTGCTTGTTTTTCCTCCCTTTTCTACTTAAACATTTTTAACTTTAATGTTATGTTGTTGTGAAACTGAAATTTTTGGGTTGAGATTCATGGGGGACCAAAAACGCTAAACTCTGTTGTACCAAGTGGGGTTGGAAAAACCGTGGACATGTATCTTTTAACAATTTTTAATTCAAGTTTTAAGTTGACGTCTCTTTAGAGTCGTTCGATATATCTTGTGTGCAATGATAACTGCGTAGCACCCAAATGTTGTAGTTCCGCTGCGCATAGCATTTGGTGGGGTGTTACAATAGGCCTAGGGATGGTGTTCCTTTGAGATACCTGAAAATTATCTTAACAGCCACTAGATGGGATTCTTTTGGGTTAGCTTGGTACCTTGCACAAAGACATGTGGAGAATTGGATATCTGGACGACTAGCTGTTAGATACATGAGTGACCCAATCATGCATCTATATAAAGTCTCATTGACAGAGACCCCTGACTCATCAGGGCCCAAGTTGTTGGGTCGAAGCATGGGACATTTCACTGATGCACAATCAGCTAAGTCATATTTTTTAAGTAAATCCTTAACATACTTTTCTTGACAAATTGAAATTCCCTTAGGACATTGTTTAATTTGAAAGCCCAAAAAGTAAGTTAATTCACCCATCATACTCATCTCATATTCCTTGGTCATTAATTTAGCAAAACGTTTACTAAGATTGACATTTGTTGACCCAAAGATGATATCATCCACATAAATCTGCACAATGATGAAATCACTCTTGTCCTTCAAGGTAAAGAGTGTTTTATCAATAGAACCCCTGACAAATTTATTTTCAGTTAAGAAATTTGAAAGAGTTTCATACCATGCTCTTGGAGCTTGTTTCAGACCATACATTGCCTTGTGAAGTCTGTACACATGGTTGGGAAACTCGCTATTCTCAAATCCTTCAGGTTGTGCAACATACACTTCCTCAGCCAAATCACCATTGAGGAAAGCACTCTTAACATCCATCTGATACACAGTGATGTTCATATAGGCAACATAAGCAAGGAAGATTCTGATGGCTTCAAGTCTAGCAACAGGTGCAAAAGTTTCATCATAATCAATTCCTTCAGTCTGAGAGAACCCCTGTGCTACCAGTCTGGCCTTGTTCCTGATGATGTTCCCAATTTCATCCATCTTATTTCTATAGATCCATCTAGTGCCTGTGATATTCTTTCCAGGTGGAGCTGGCACTAGTATCCATACTTTGTTCCTTTTGAACTGATTGATTTCTTCTTGCATAGCAGCTACCCATCCTTCTTCTACCAGAGCCTCAGCTACTCTTTTAGGTTCAATCTGTGAGAGAAATTCAGCAAAGAGACATTCATTGGCTGAGGCTGACTCTGGGTCTTTGATTCGCTGTCTGGTTGTGACCCATGCATTTGGTTCCCCAATAATATTGACAAGAAGAATGTGTTGATCTCTTGACCACTTATTTTGAGGAGTTGGGCACTCAAGGACAGGAGCACTTGTGGGCACATCTGGTACAATTTGAGTTTCATCCTGCTGACTAGGAGGGCTTTCTTCAAATACTACTTCAGTGTCAGAGTCTTCTTCACCCATATCAAGATGTGCTACTTCATTATCAGCAGGAGAGTTTTCAGGGATTTGAAGAGTTGGTGAGTCATCAATAGTCTAAGAAGGACCATCAGAGATTTGAGGTTCTTCTTCATCAAGTTCCTGATAGGTAGAAACTTCTATGTTGTGAGTAGACAGAGGGTTAAAGGCAGGGACATAAGGGGTGAGAGTGTTGGAGTGATGATGACTGGTAGGTCTGGGTTCTGTGAACTCATCACTTGGGAAAGATATATTTTCATTAAAATCTATTTCATCACCCTCTGTTCCTGTTCTCTATATGACTTCATCATCTTCATTGAATCTAACATGGAATGTTTCTTCTACTTCTTGTCTTCTGATGTTGAATACTCTGAAGGCTTTGGCTGTTGGAGAGTATCCCAAAAAGAAACCATCATCAGCTTTTTCATCAAACTTTCCAAGTTTATCCCTGTAGTTATAGATATACACAGGGCATCCAAACACATGAAAATAGCTGGCGTCTGGCGATATTTTTCTGAAAACTTCATAGGAGGTTTTACCATGTCTTTTGACAATGATTGATCTGTTTTGTGTGTAGCAAGCAGTGTGAACAGCTTCTCCCCAAAATTGCTTTGGTAAGGCTGCACCATTTAACATGGTTCTTGCTGCTTCAATCAAAGTCCTGTTTCTTCTTTCAGCCACACCATTTTGTTCAGGGGTGCCAGCTGAAGAGAAGTTCTGTGAAATCCCTTTTTCATCACAAAAAGATTCAAGTTGATGATTCTTGAATTCAGTACCATTATCACTTCTTAGAGCTTTGACTCTAACATCATTCATATTTTCAACCTGTCTGATGAAGGACATGATGGTTTCAGCTGCTTCACTTTTCCTTCTGAGGAAGAACACCCATGTGTATCTTGAAAATTCATCAACTATGACCAAGGTGTATTTGTTGTGATTAATGGTCTGAGGTTTGACAGGCCCAAACAAATCCATGTGAAGGAGATGTAAGCACTTGTCAATAGAGAATGATTACCTAGTCTTGAATGAAGACCTGTGATGCTTTCCTTTGACACAGGCAGAACAAGTTTTGTCTTTGGAAAACATTACTGAAGGTAGACCAGCAACCAAGTTTTGAGTGGCTATCTTATTGATGTTCTTGAAGTTGAGATGAGACAGTCTTTTGTGCCACAGCCAATTGACACTTTCAGAGGCTTTAGCAAGAAAACAATTTGAGCTGTCTTCATAGCACACAACCATGTTGATGACATAAACATCTCTCCTTCTAGGTGCAATCAGCACAACATCATTGTTTTTGTTGAATATGGTTCCCTGAGTCTTAGTAAACAAAACCTTATAGTCAGCATCACACAATTGGCTGATGCTAATAAGATTATGTTTAAGACCATTCACATATGCAACCCTGGTAAATGTAATCCCATTGCAGTTCACTGAGCCATATCCTTCTGTGTCACCTGAAGAGTTATCTCCAAACACCACTTTAGGACCTGGCTCCTTTGAGTATCTGTGCAGGTATTGTTAAATCCCTATCATGTGTCTAGAACATCCACTATCTAGATACCATACCGATTCCTTGAGATATTTCTGCACAGATACATAGAAACAGATTAGTTCCTATGGTGAACCCACTTTCCAGTGGGTTCCCTGAATTGCTTATTAGCAACTCTTGTGTTCCTGAAAAACTTTTGGCGTTGGGATGGACAGTTCATTGTTTCATGGTTATAACTCCCACAGATATCACACCCAGGGAAATCACCACACTCGTCTGAGTGATGGTCTGTGAACCCACAGAATTTACAGGGAGGATAAGGTTTGTAATTTCCCTGTTGTCTTTTGGAACTCTGTGGTCTGTCCCTAGAGGGTGTCTGAGCTCTTTTAGCTGCCATGTGTCTGTCATGATCTAAGGTCGAATGGTGAGAATTTTTACATACATTGCAATAAGGTTTGATTAACCTTTCCCCTTTGGGTTCACCTAGGACTGACTTAGGTTCATGAGAAGTAGAGCATTCAGCGGAAGGCTTAATGTGTTGTTTCAAGAGTTCTACTTCTTTCATAAGAGACAACAGGCGATCTTCAGTGGTAGGTTCAACCTTATTCACAGCTTTAGTAGTAACAGGCTTAAAAGCTACTTGTTTGCCAGATTGTTTAGCAGGAACATGAAAAACTTTAGCTGAAGGATTCTCAATATATGTCCTAAGTTCATCCTTAGCAGATCTAGAAGAACTGCTGGGTTCAACTCCAGAGAGTTTAGGCAAGGGTGTTAGCTCAGCCACATCTTCAGAGACAGGGTCATTTGTCAAAGTTGTATCTGACATATGAATAGTCTCTATAGATTTAAAGACAATGTCTTTGGGTTTGGTGAGAATTCTCAGCTTATTTTTCTTAGCAGATATATCCCTTTTTAAGTCAGCAGGTACTTCATCCCTAAGCAATTCATCAATAGTAAACCTAGCACACAGCCATTTTTCAATAATCTTGTTCAATTCAAAGACTTGATCATTTAAAGCAATGTTTTTCAAGGTTAATCTAGCTACTTCATTTTGCAGGGATAGTTTCTCTAAATTAACCCGCCTGAGGGTTTCACATTCAGCCTTAGCATTTAGCATTTCAGATTTAACATAGTGAAACTTATCAAGTAGGTTCTTTCTTTGTTCCTCAACAAAGTGTAAATCAACAATGGTGTAATCAAGGACATGCTTACGTTCATCACTATCAGACATGGATAAAAGCATGTGTACCTTTTTCATTGTGATGTCAACCTATTGTCCTGATCTTGCATCACCTTTTCCAACAGCTGGTTCATCCTCAGTTATCGCCATAAAAGCCCTGACTCTAGTGGTGTCTTCTTCATCTGAAGTCAGTGGCTCATCATTCCAATCATAAGTTTCAGCAACCAACCCTTTCTCTGTCTTTTTCTCACCACCCTTCTTTTTGGACAGAGCTTCAATCTTCAAGTTCATTTGTTCTAACTCAGCTTTAAGTGCCTTGTACTTATTTTTGTGATCTTTCTTCTCAGTGTCTGAAGAATTTGATTAAGATGAGTTGTTATGTTGTTTGAACTTGTAGGGTTTGGATGAAGATGATGGATAAGAGGGTGAGGATGTCTTGGTGGAAGGACAGTCTTTTTGATAATGTCCAAGCTTTCCACAGGCAAAACAAGTTTCTTTTGACCTGTCAGTTGGTTTACTAGCTGATCCTACTCTTCCTGATCTTTTGAAGTATCTTCTTTGGTTGGCTAGCAAGGCTCTTTCATGGAACTCTGCATTGAGGTCTGTCAAGAACTCTTGGCTGCTACGGGTATCTTCTTCAACATCAGAATCGCTGTCATGAGGATGTGTTGCAGAGATCAATGCTTTGGAAGATGCTCCTTGGACTACAAATCTTTCAGTCTCTTATTTGTAGATAGTATCGATCAGCCCTTCTTCATAATTGTACTTACCATAGAGCTGAGCAAGGGTATCATTTTTGATTGAGTTGTTAGCTCTCTGAGTCTGATTCATGCTCAGCCACTTTCTTGGAAGGCTGTTGACAAAATTAGCATTGATCTCAGCTTGACCAATAGTGACATCATTCATAGCTAGGTCATTTAGAAGAATCTTCAGCCTAGTATAGGTTTGCTGAACCTTTTCACCTTCAAGTGACTTAAAGGCATTAAACTGAAGTCTGAGTGACTGAATCTTTGTCTCTCTTGTTTCAGAGGGTCCTTCATGGCCAAGAATGAGGTCTGTCCACATTTGTTTAGCTGTGGGACACTGAATGACAACTTCATGATATGCTTGGGAAGGCAGGAAATTATGATGCTTTTGAGACGTTTATCTTGGTTTGCCAATTTCCTATCAGCTGGAGTCCATTGTTTGAGAGGTTTGGGAAGAGGGTTTTCTTCAGTGGATATAAGCGCCATGGGAATATATGGACCATTTTCTAAAATTTCTAAAAGAAAAGGTTCAAGCCCATCAAGATATACAAGAAATTGACTCTTCCAACTGGCAAAATCTTCTTCATCAAAGACTGGTACACTTGTGACGTGTGATCCACCTCTTGAGTCAAGAAGTTGGGGTAGATCATCGTCATTGGCAGGAGGGTTAAGTCTTGGTGAAGATGGGTTTGTGGAAGGTGATTGTGGTGGGTTAGAAGTTTCTGGCATGGTGTGTGACAATCCGTCAATTTATGGTTGATATTTTATTCTCAAATATTATTTAAAAATATTATTATTTTAATGATACAATATGAACTCACTTATTTTTGGGAAGAAATTTGGATTTACGTCTTAGAGTAGCATCGACTACGTCTAAACCGGAGGATTCAACGTTACGTGCTTACGTTTACATACACCGTCCTTGGTGACAGTCCGACATTTCAGAAAATAAATTTATCCATGAATATTATTTTGGAGTTTTAAATTTGTGTTGGTTCATAAACTCATAAATTTACGAGAAGAGATTAGGACTTACGATTTTATTTTAACGTCCTTTACGACTAAACCGGAAACCTTAGGATTACGTATTTACGTTTTCGAACTCCGTTTTTGATGAGACAATTTTTATTAGATTCGTTTTGTGCCGTTGATTCATAACTTATAAAAACGTTTTTCGTAAAACGACCCGAGGGCACGCAAATCGAGGAAACTAGAATCGAGGAATACCCGTAAACTAGTGAGATGGGACAAAATACATTGTCCCACCCCACTAGCACACATAGGGCGGCCAACTTTTGCCTCAACACATGAGGTGTCAAGTTCTTATGTAACTAGCAACACTTGTTGCTAAATGCTTACTGTGTAAGCTTCCACTACACACAAAACCACTTCTACCATACCATTTCCTCATTTCAACATGCAAACCACCCAAAATTTCCTCTCTACTCCCTCTTTGAGCCGTCCCATATTACCCCTTAAACACCAATTTTGATCAAAAACAACCATGAAATCTTATGTTATATACACATATGTTGAAGCCCTTTTGAAACCCTATAATGATTGGTGGTCCTTATAACATCCAAGGAGGAGTTTTCATGGAGTAGTAGGGCTGATTTTCCACAAGGTGATCATGAAGATTGGTGGTCTTGAAGATGGTCTTGGTGCATCACAAGTTTCTCCATCAAAATCCATGTTTTGATCAACCTACATCATCATGGTGGTATAAAGATTGTCCTCCTCATCTTCTTGTTATTTTGATTATGTAAACATGTATTCTATTTCCTATTGTATATGTATATGATGATTATATGATGATAAAAATGTTATGTGGGGATTTGTTGTTGATAAACATGATTAAAAAGGTGAAAAACTATAAAGAACAAGGTTAAAATCTTGGTTAAAAGTGATGGCTGTATAAAACAGTAAAGAAACAGGTCATGGACTGATAAAATGATGAAGTAGAATCCATTTACAGTAAGCTATATGTCTTGTACACATGTGAGAGTTGGACATGCAATGGAATCAAAATAATGAGTGAGATATGATCAAAACAAGTTAGGTGGTCTAATCTAAATAAGCAGTTTTGTAGGGACTGTTAAGGCAACATGAACTCAAAATGGGCAGTAGCTATAACTAAGTTAAATGTAGCACATAATATGAAGAACATGTCACCCAAAAATGAGCTTCTAATTCATTATAGAACTCTAGATATGGTAAAAATGGTGAACATGAAGATAAAAATCAGATTTTTGGAATTAATGTTTATTATTATTATATAAGCACTCACATTTTAATGTATAAAATGTAAAATAAAAACCCACTAACTTATAAAACTTATTTATATAAATATATAAAAGGTTAATTAAATGGATAAATTATATAAATGGTGGTGAAATAATATTTATAAGTAATAAAAACTATAAACTTGATTTTTACGACTTTTTCGGCTATCGCCGTAAAATTAACGTTTTTTCGCCAAATAAAACTTAGACGACCAAACCCGTCTAATGTAAAGTTTATAAAAGTCATATACTGATATATAAGTATCTAATACAAGTAAAAACCGATAAAACCCGAACTATAAGAAATACGGACATTTACGAGCTAATTAAGCATATTGGACTTATAATTGGACTAAATAAGATAAAAACTTGTAAAAAGAACTTATTGGGCTTAACCCATTTGGGCCCAACATAGAAAGTATACATACTGATAATATAGGTATAAAAGGGATTAAAACAAGTTAAGAACTTAAAATAGGCTTATTGGACATAAAACACGTAAATAGGTAAAACTAGTAAACTAGTATAAAAGTTATCGACACATAACACAAAAATGAGTAAATGAGAATATGTAAACCCACTTGATCATCATATATATAAAATCATCATATGTATACATAATTGTTATTTTTATAAATTCATTGGACATGAGTCTAAGACAAGTGTTATTTGTCTAGGTTTCCGTGATTGAAGAACGTACCGTACGTCCGAATTGCCGATAACCCGCCTTCCCACATCAACGTGAGTTCATAGCCTCGCACTCTTTTAAATGTTTTTATAAATGTTTTATAAACCCGCGAGGGAGATAACATGTTAGTTTTATTAAATAGGACATCATTTGTCCCGATTGTTTGTTTATTGATTTTGGACCCGAATGATTGAATGACCCGATTGTATGACCCGATAAATAATTAAAGGACCCGATAGATGAAATTAAATGGATTATTAAAGTTAGGTTATGTCACTAAAAGTCCCATTAGCATGAATTGTGAACTACCGGGATTTGGTAGACGCTTATGCATTTAATAGTACTATTTGGGGACGATCACCCCAGTTCGCGCCTTGACGGTTGATCCCCGTCGTGCCACATTGATTGGTAAGCGAATTTATGTATGAGAAGATTTCCATAGCGTGACCTTTGTGACGACACGCTACTTTAGATGGGCAAAATTGGTATCGGGTTAGCTACCCGTTGTTGGTTTAGTAAGGTAACAATGTAATGCGGCTTATAATAATCCAAAACTAACGAAATACTATTAGACGCAACGAATTACGAAGTATTGCCTGACTAGTAATACGGGGTCATACTATTGATATTATGTTTGTGTTTTGGTTTTCATAACCATATTCATATAACGGTTTTTATTTTCATACAACGTCATAAGACATATTGTATGATGTTTTACGACATTGGCTCATATACTGATTTTTAAGGCAAATGCCTATATTATGATTTTCGATAAGGATTTGTATAAAACGACTTTTGCTATTTTATGGCCTATTAAAATGATTTGTACAAAATGACTTTCAGTAATAATTTTATACTGATATTATATTGATGGATTATATTAAACTCTATGAATTCACTCGGCGTTATCGCTGACCTTTTCTTTTAACATGTTTTATCTCAGGTACTTGAAGATAATTCTCGGGAAAACGACAAGAATTCATGGCCCGCACTTAAACAATATTTTCCATTCAAATATTTTGTAAAACTTTATATGAAATGTAATGACTTGGGACCGATGTAACTTTGATATTTATGAATGGAAATGCTTTATTAATAAACGACGCGATTTTTATGCGTTGTCTATGATGTGAGTAATGTGCTATCCCGTAACACCAACGAGTCTTCCGTTGTATTGAGTTGTATAAATTTGGGGGTGTTACAGTTTGGTACCAGAGCTCTCGTTATAGAGGACGAAGATTTTTAAAACTAAGGTTTTGAATAAAACATTTCAAAATCTTTTAACTATAAACATTTTTCTAAAAATGTCTAAAAATCTTTTGACTATAACGGTGCCGAAGAATTCCCGAGTTACCGACAAGACCAGACTGAGAAGTGTTATTTTAATATATATATATATATATATATATATATAACTTGAATTATATATATATGATGTAATTTGATTACATGATTGTTTGACGATTATTTTGATATTTATACGAGGTATTTATACGACGTCGATTGTCACAAGGAACCCTAAATCCCCTAGTAAATTAATCGAAGCTATTCTCGTAGGAATTCTAGCTATCCTAGATCTAAACCAAGTTGTGGATATTTATGATCCCAACAAATGGTTGATATTCGTAGAAATGTAGATATTAGTTGATTGTGATGTTGAAGAAGAATTGGCGAGATTATATCTGATATCGATGTCATGACGATCTTTCCTTATAGGGTGGAGTTTGACAAAACGTTACCACCTAGAAAGATGTCATATGATTCGTTGTCATCCAATTCTTAAATTGAAATCGAAAGGGTGAATGTTGCACTTGAGGCTGTCATTGGAACCATTACCCAAAAGCCTCATGCCACTAATACCTTTCCGAGAAGTCTAGTTGAATGATCAAGTCATTTCATACTAATGACTCATCTGATAATTGTTGTTGTAAGAGATATAGGATTGGAAATTAAGTGTTGATCATATTGAGCTTTCATTGCCTTTACAAGGCCGAAGAATAAGATTGAAAGTATTGGAAAATGAGGTAGGATATCGAATTGAGTATAAAATTGGTTGAAACTTGAATAAAGTAAAATTTAACCCGTATGAAATATGAGATTGATAAGAGGAAGTCGTTAAGTTATGTGATTGAATTATAAGGTTTTAATTGATTGACGATTCGTGTTAAGTGTTGTTCCTAGGCCATTTTCCACTAATGAGGATGCCCAGTGTCCAAGAAATAAATTGAAGAAATCTTCTTCTAAATTGGGACCGATGGATCTTCCGGGACAGGTGGGACACCTAATGACTCTTGTAGATTAGTATTCATTGTGGTATCTATTAAAAATAATCCCTAACTTAACTGAGACATCAGTTGGTAGGATGAGTTCCGAGAATTGTACGACATAGTGACATGTAATGTGTTACGGTACAATTTGACTTGTTTGTGATTAATGAAAAATACTACCTTTGATTACTATATTCTACATGTATCGATGTTATCTATCCTTTATTGCTTCATCCTAATGTTCGCATTAGTGATGTAACCATTGAACGAGTACTCATCTTGATTTGAGTTACGTTGTGGATTATTTTTGTTGAGTGCCATCGAGGTCATGAACCTCATGATTATTTGGCTAAGCTCATTTCCTATCATATCATAGTTAATTCTTGGTGAACAAGCTTTCATCACTCTTTTGCAGATCACACATTGTTTTTATAAAATAAAACAATATGCCTTGAGAAAAATTTAATTTTCATCACTATAAGGATTATTCATAGTGAGATTTAAAAGTGGTTGTTATTGAAATGAAGTTGTTTATAAAACACCATGGAAAACCTAATTGTTTTCATAACAAGGAAAATCTTTGTAAATTTATTTTGATTCTTATTTAAGAATTAAGCATGAATATGTTTTTATTATAAACATGGATGATAAAATTTTGACGAACTGAGTATTGCATTGTTAATCTTGAAATTTTATATAGTTGCGCGCCTACATACAATTTGGAATGGACCATGCAAGGCTGACTAGTAGTCACCATAAAACTGATTAATATACACTACATTTTCATTGAAAATTGTGAAAGATTAAATTTTATGAGATCTGCAAGAAATGAAAAATAGGGACATAGTGTTAGGGACACCTACCTATGTGCTTGTAACATCTATTCTTCTGAGTCGAATTTACTCATCTGTGGAAATTGTCTTATTTGACAATTGACAATTCTTTCTTGTCCAATTCTCCCGTAGTGAGACTCTTAGGAAAAGTATCTGATTACTGAGTGTTGATACCCGACTGGATGTATTGACGTTCTTATCATTTCTTATGATTTGATTTCATTTGAATGACCTGGGTAACGATCAGAGGAGCTTTCGAATACGTACTCAAATTATGAAAACATGGGATATATTCATATTCGTTAAATGTTTTCATCTGTATCTGATTTGAAATTCTATCGCGTAGATTATGCGTTGACCTTACTCTTTAAGGTTAGTTATGTCTCCTATTATCCTTGAATTTGTGAAGGATTATGAATTATTATTAGTCTTTTGAGAAGTTCACATCTTATCGACGGCAATAAAACTGAAAAGTTGATAGTGCCAGTAGAATGAATTGATTGATTATGACATGACGACATTGTCTTAATTGATGGGAACTCGGGTAGAATTCCCCTAAAAGATAAGATGTTGATTATCAAAAGTGATCTAAATAATTCTTGATGAATGACCATATCCTGCATTTAGACTTGAAAGTATAACGTGAATGGTTGTGATTTAGTCATAGATATTGTAATCTAGAAGAACCTAATATGAATTTGTTAAAAGATGTTTCCGTTATCTGAAACTTTAGGAAGTATTTGTTAGTAAAATTACCTAGACTTTTGCCATTAAGGCAAGTCGAAATTGGTATTGATTATATTCCCGGTGCTGCACCTGTGGCTTGTGCACTGTACGTCAGCACCATCTGAATTTAAGGAATTACCGTACAACTGAGAGAGTTGCCGGAGTAAGCTTTTATTCTACCAAGCCCGTCATTATGAATGGTATTATCATTCCTTATACTTATAGATTACTGTGAACTGAGTAAAGTGACAATCGAAAACGATATCCATAACTCGAAATGGAAGATTTGTTCGATCATTTACAAGGTTTTTGATCCTCAGCATGGTTATCATCAACTTCGCATCTGCGAAAAGGATTATCTATTCCAATCACTAGATCCAGAACTTGTAATGAACATTATGAGTTTCACGTGATGTCGTTTGGATTAACTAATACACATGTAGCATTCATAAATTTGATGAATCACGTGTGTAGGCTGTAATTTGATAAACTCATGCCTGTGATCATTAAGGACTATTTTTCGATTATAAGAATAAGAAGGAGTTAATAATTAATTATAGATTGCCCTGAATTGGCCGAACAATAAAAACATGTACCTTGAATATTTAACATAAGACTTAAGACTTAATCTTTTACATTATTTAACCGTGTGATTAATAGATAGTGGAATATAAATTGACTCTTCAAAATTTAGAATTCATTTAAGACTTTGGATTATTACTAAAAAGAAAGTGGAAATATGATTTGACAAATGTTTTAACAAAGGATTTTAAGGATTTATTCCCTTATACACAAACCATTTAACTAAACTTCTGTTTAGGGGTAAATGTTTGTGTATACCTCAAGATAACCTAGGAGGGATTGAGGAAACCATTTAAACCACGACTTAAAACTTGAAACGACAATTTTTACTTGTCAACTAAGAAAATTTTGACCAGAGTACCAACAAAGATTTTTCAAACATTTACAGATCTTACTAATTATTTTCAGTAAACCAAAAAAAAAAATCTTGTTAATTAAATTCAAATTTACTTTGAACATTTTATATGATTGGTCGAACTAAGAAATTAAAAATTTTACGTTTACGTTTCATAAAAATTAAAATATTTATTTAATTAGTTGTAATAATCATCGACGCTTTAAAAACGTCAGATTAAGCAAAACTGACAAAAATGATAGATGAGACGAAACTGAAACTTAGAAAATATAAAGAAAGAATTTTAAATAAATACGGTTATGATATTTATTTCATTAGGAGAGTGAACGTAATTACTGACACATTATGTCTAAAAGATAAAGAACCAATTAGGACATGTTCCTTAATCATGAAGGTGCAAAATAAATTGCCGAACAATTTAAAATATAGCCGATGCTTATAAAAAGGATGATATAGATAATAAAAAGGGATTCGCGGCAATATGAACCATTAGAATAGAGAAGCCAATAGCGTTAAATATTTTAAAGGCCACTTATGGTTGCCTAAATATGGAGATTTTGAGATATAGTTATATTGGAATCTTGTAAGTATAAGTATTCTATTTATGTCATTTCTGACTAGAAGTATCTTTGTCTGAAGAAGTTGTACTGATGGCAATTATGAAGGCAGAGATCGCCTCATACATTAGTAAACGTCTAGCTATTGCAAAGGTCATCATCTGAATTTGATTCGATTTGGGTCATCGCCGACAGACTGACCAAATCTGCTAATATCATTCCCGTTAATGATAAATGCAAAAGAATTATGTAAACATAGTGTGCCTGTATCGAACATCTTTATCAAGATCCTCGCTTCATTTTGAATTTCTAGAGATTTGCTCAGAAATCATTGAGAACGAACCTTGATGAGAGTACTATGTACCACCCCAATCGAAGGGACGAGGTAAAGTAACGATACAAAGTAATATAAGTGCTATTTTATGTTTGAATGAATGAACTTTGGTAATAAACCGCATAATCGTTTTCCTTTGGAGAGATTATCATTGATAATCATCGTGTTAGGATTGAGATCGAATATTGTTAGGATCTAAATCTTAGAGCATCTGTAAGCAGGAATTGAGATGAAGACACCCGACATACACCCATTGTGTATTGGACATGTCTTTTAGGTTTAAGGTTTCCTATTATGACGAACCTAACCTTACAAAATACCCGACCCGCGAGATCTGAAATGATTGTTGGAAATAGGATTTGATTATTGACTGCCGGTAGTGGGTAAGAGGTTATGTGAATATAAAATATAGATCTTGAAGTGCCAAATGGGTAGCGAAGTTATGCCACAAATTTTAACCTTGGAAAAAAAAGAATTCATGATCTGACAAATCATGGGATATCAGTCCCCATTGTATGGGACCATTGAAATGATGTAAAAGTTGGGATTGAAAGGCATATAAGCTGGATCTACCCTAGGACTTCAAGAACCGCGTGAATTATGTTTCGTAAATCGAACTTGATTGAATATCTATCAAGTGAAATTATGATTATTCTTAGTAGAGCTTAGATCGGCGAAAAGTTGCATTCATCAGAAACCCGTGAACATCATGGATAGAGAAAGTTAGTCAACATTTAGCCTGATCTTATTCCCGTAGTTATGTTTGATGAAACTCGCGTATTATAATGGAATACACTTGTGAGAAAAGACAGAATGTGGAGGAAATACCCACATGGCTTTAACTCTATAGGAAGCGAGTAGTAAGGTAAGATGATCTTTGAGGACAAAGATCCTGTTTAGGGGTAAATGCTGTGACAATCCGTCAATTTATGGTTGATATTTTATTCTCAAATATTATTTTAATGATACAATATGAACTCACTTATTTTTGGGAAGAAATTTGGATTTACGTCTTGGAGTAGCATCGACTACGTCTAAACCGGAGGATTCAACGTTACGTGCTTACGTTTACATACACCGTCCTTGGTGACAGTCCGACATTTCAGAAAATAAATTTATCCATGAATATTATTTTGGAGTTTTAAATTTTTGTTGGTTCATAAACTCATAAATTTACGAGAAGAGATCAGGACTTACGATTTTATTTTAACGTCCTTTACGACTAAACCGGAAACCTTAGGATTACGTATTTACGTTTTCGAACTCCGTTTTTGATGAGACAATTTTTATTAGATTCGTTTTGTGCCGTTGATTCATAATTTATAAAAACGTTTTTCGTAAAACGACCCGAGGGCACGCAAATCGAGGAAACTAGAATCGAGGAATACCCGTAAACTAGTGAGATGGGACAAAATACATTGTCCCACCCCACTAGCACACATAGGGCGGCCAACTTTTGCCTCAACACATGAGGTGTCAAGTTCTTATGTAACTAGCAACACTTGTTGCTAAATGCTTACTTTGTAAGCTTCCACTACACACAAAACCACTTCTACCATACCATTTCCTCATTTCAACATGCAAACCACCCAAAATTTCCTCTCTACTCCCTCTTTGAGCCGTCCCATATTACCCCTTAAACACCAATTTTGATCAAAAACAACCATGAAATCTTATGTTATATACACATATGTTGAAGCCCTTTTGAAACCCTATTGATTGGTGGTCCTTATAACATCCAAGGAGGAGTTTTCATGGAGTAGTAGGGCTGATTTTCCACAAGGTGATCATGAAGATTGGTGGTCTTGAAGATGGTCTTGGTGCATCACAAGTTTCTCCATCAAAATCCATGTTTTGATCAACCTACATCATCATGGTGGTATAAAGATTGTCCTCCTCATCTTCTTGTTATTTTGATTATGTAAACATGTATTTATTTCCTATTGTATATGTATATGATGATAAAAATTTTATGTGGGGATTTGTTGTTGATAAACATGATTAAAAAGGTGAAAAACTATAAAGAACAAGGTTAAAATCTTGGTTAAAAGTGATGGCTGTATAAAACAGTAAAGAAACAGGTCATGGACTGATAAAATGATGAAGTAGAATCCATTTACAGTAAGCTATATGTCTTGTACACATGTGAGAGTTGGCCATGCAATGGAATCAAAATAATGAGTGAGATATGATCAAAACAAGTTAGGTGGTCTAATCTAAATAAGCAGTTTTGTAGGGACTGTTAAGGCAAGATGAACTCAAAATGGGCAGTAGCTATAACTAAGTTAAATGTAGCACATAATATGAAGAACATGTCACCCAAAAATGAGCTTCTAATTCATTATAGAACTCTAGATATGGTAAAAATGGTGAACATGAAGATAAAAATCAGATTTTTGGAATTAATGTTTATTATTATTGTATAAGCACTCACATTTTAATGTATAAAATGTAAAATAAAAACCCACTAACTTATAAAACTTATTTATATAAATATATAAAATGTTAATTAAATGGATAAATTATATAAATGGTGGTGAAATAATATTTATAAGTAATAAAAACTATAAACTTGATTTTTACGACTTTTTCGGCTATCGCCGTAAAATTAACGTTTTTCGCCAAATAAAACTTAGACGACCAAACCCGTCTAATGTAAAGTTTATAAAAGTCATATACTGATATATAAGTATCTAATACAAGTAAAAACCGATAAAACCCGAACTATAAGAAATACGGACATTTACGAGCTAATTAAGCATATTGGACTAATAATTGGATTAAATAAGATAAAAACTTGTAAAAAGAACTTATTGGGCTTAACCCATTTGGGCCCAACATAGAAAGTATACATACTGATAATATAGGTATAAAAGGGATTAAAACAAGTTAAGAACTTAAAATAGGCTTATTGGACTTAAAACACGTAAATAGGTAAAACTAGTAAACTAGTATAAAAGTTATCGACACATAACACAAAAATGAGTAAATGAGAATATGTAAACCCACTTGATCATCATATATATAAAATCATCATATGTATACATAATTGTTATTTTTATAAAGTCATTGGACATGAGTCTAAGACAAGTGTTATTTGTCTAGGTTTCCGTGATTGAAGAACGTACCGTACGTCCGAATTGCCGATAACCCGCCTTCCCACATCAACGTGAGTTCATAGCCTCGCACTCTTTTAAATGTTTTTATAAATGTTTTATAAACCCGCGAGGGAGATAACATGTTAGTTTTATTAAATAGGACATCATTTGTCCCGATTGTTTGTTTATTGATTTTGGACCCGAATGATTGAATGACCCGATTGTATGACCCGATAAATGATTAAAGGACCCGATAGATGAAATTAAATGGATTATTAAAGTTAGGTTATGTCACTAAAAGTCCCATTAGCATGAATTGTGAACTATCGGGATTTGGTAGACGCTTATGCATTTAATAGTACTATTTGGGGACGATCACCCCAGTTCGCGCCTTGACGGTTGATCCCCGTCGTGCCACATTGATTGGTAAGCGAATTTATGTATGAGAAGATTTCCATAGCATGACCTTTGTGACGACACGCTACTTTAGATGGGCAAAATTGGTATCGGGTTAGCTACCCGTTGTTGGTTTAGTAAGGTAACAATGTCATGCGGCTTATAATAATCCAAAACTAACGAAATACTATTAGACGCAACGAATTACGAAGTATTGCCTGACTAGCAATACGGGGTCATACTATTGATATTATGTTTGTGTTTTGGTTTTCATAACCATATTCATATAACGGTTTTTATTTTCATACAACGTCATAAGACGTATTGTATGATGTTTTTACGACATTGGCTCGTATACTGATTTTTAAGGCAAATGCCTATATTATGATTTTCGATAAGGATTTGTATAAAACGACTTTTGCTATTTTATGGCCTATTAAAATGATTTGTACAAAATGACTTTCAGTAATAATTTTATACTGATATTATATTGATGGATTATATTAAACTCTATGAATTCACTCAGCGTTATCGCTGACCTTTTCTTTTAACATGTTTTATCTCGGGTACTTGAAGATAATTCTCGGGAAGACGACAAGAATTCATGGCCCGCACTTAAACAATATTTTCCATTCAAATATTTTGTAAAACTTTATATGAAATGTAATGACTTGGGACCGATGTAACTTTGATATTTATGAATGGAAATGCTTTATTAATAAACGACGCGATTTTTATGCGTTGTCTATGATGTGAGTAATGTGCTATCCCGTAACACCAACGAGTCTTCCGCTGTATTGAGTTGTATAAATTTGGGGGTGTTACATGGTGGATCTTGATTATAAAACTGAGAACGATGTTTCTTGAAGGTTTTAATATCAAACACCGCTCTGATACCAATTGAAAGTCCCTAATCAATGCAAGAAACCCTAATCTTAACTTAATCAACACAAGGTATTACTTTTCAAACGTAATCTTATTATTGTATAATAAAGAATTACAAGTGTTATGGATAACACAGTTTGATGACAATGTGTTGTGCACAATTTGAACAACAATAAACCCTAACTTATGAATACAGTCGTAGCTGTTTGATTCACTAAGTTATATGCAATAATGTTCTTAATATCTCAAAGTGTTGAACATTAATGCATGGATACACATCCTATTTATAGTGTTACGAGATTGACCTAAATAGTACTTGATGGTGACTACACAAGCTTTTACAAGTTCCCACATCAGTCACATGATGTTCTTCTATTCTTGGTAGTCTTCCAATATGCTTTAAGGAAACAGTTGTCAAAACAGTTTCCTTTTTCTTCATAGTCTCGAACACACAAATGGCATGTCCAAAGTGTGCTGAGAGTTATCAGGGTATTGCCACCCCTGTTAACTCTCAACCCTTCAGAGTCCCTGATACATCTTGGCTGTTATCCATCACAGCCAATGAGTATGTCTTCAGGTAATTCTTCGACTTCCCTGACAATGTCTCTGCCATGGACTCCTCTGAGGTTGCTCAGAGAGACTTGGATCTCTGTGAGTCTTGCGAAACTTGCCTGCCTCATAGGCACAGGCAAGGGACTATCTAACAGCCTAATTATGTTTAAATCAATGATCAGGGAATCTAACAAGTTTAGATTCCCAACAGTCACCACTCCACCATCTGATTTAACTAATTAAATAAGTTTAATATTCCTTTCCCTCCTAAACATTTTTTTAAACTTACCCCACCCCATTAACATATTAAACCCACGTCCTAATCCTCCAAGAACCCAAATTTTGAAAACCTTAATTACTCTATAATTAAGCCTCATAATGTGCACAACTACAATTCCCCTTCCGCTAATCAAAACCCCACACCCATAAACTTTATCATGTGACCACAATGGCCCCACCAACACCCCCCTGCTCGCTTGTTTGGACGAAAATAGCAAAGAAAGCATCCAACAGGCATCCAACACTCACAAAACCATTCCTTGGTCCCAATGTTTGAAATCAACAGCAAAGATCAATTGTACAAGCTATTTCATCACATGGACGAATATTGACAAAATTTGAAGAACTTTTCAAAGGGAAACTTAGGAAAATCAGCAACTAGGGTTTTAGGATTGTAATTTTTTAATATTGTTCTAGTATCTTCTGTTGAGATGTATAAATAGGACGTATGTGTCCTATTTTGATTTTGTTCCAAAATTTGTATTTTTTTAAGAATTATTAATGAAAATGAACTTTTTTAAATCTTACATTTCTGAGTTCCATAGTTTAGTTTATGTAGTTTAATGATTTTCATTGTGGTAATTTAGTTTATGTTTAAAAAGAGTTTTCCTCTATCAAAGATTTTCAGAAAATTCGTGCTTTTAAAAGATTCTTGGAAAAAGTTCTTAATAATTCTGATTTTCTCCCCCCACATGAAGTGAAAGTGGAGTGTGGGAAATTTCAGCTTATTACTAAGCTTTTGTCAAAGACTTAGTGGTTTACTTCAAAGTTTTTTGAAAGATTTTGCATAAAATCTGATTTTTACCTTTATTTATCCTTATTATCTTACTTTAGCTTAAAGCCACTTTAAGAGCTCTTGACAACAGCCCTTGAAGGAGTTTTAAGTTACTTGAGTTTGTTTCCTGGATTTGTGGTGTTTGTGCAGGTTTCAAAAGCTTTAACAAGACCCCATATTTCCATTCATTTCTTTATTGAAGATATTTTACCCCAATGGTCTGTTGTAGACCATTCAAAGGGGCTCTCTACACTCTATAAGCCATAAAAGCTCTCTCACAAGCCCTTTGGAAGGCAGTCAGTCAGGTTAGGGCTTTGAACCCCATTAGGTCATGTTTTTGAGTCTTATTATGTTATTTATGTGATTGTGAGTATTGCCTGCTTATTTGATGATTTTCTTGTTTGATTATGCTGCTTTAGGCTTGGTATGCATTTTAGAAGTAGTTTGGATCAGTTTGGTTTGAGTTTGTATGCAATTGGTTTGTTAATTAGTTGATTTCAGAAATATAGGGGTGTTTGGGTTTATGGTTTATAGTTACTTAGGTAACAATAAGGTGACTAAAATCAGATGTAACATACTCTAGTTGTAGTAATAAGCTTAGGGTAGTAGCTAGTTTTAAGTTTGTTGGTAAACAAATCAAGTTTGCATGCTCAATTTTAAGTAAAACTAGCTAAAAACAGTAAGCCCATTTTCTGTCTTATTTAAGTAGTTTGTGCTTTCAATCTTTGTCCTTTGTTAGATCTGGGTGGTGTGTAGGTTCAAGACTTGGTTTGGTGTGGTTTGTGAGTGAATTGAGTGAGTTTTGGCCAACCAAAACTCACCCAAGTGCACTTTAGATCAGCAAAGTCCACCAGACCCCTTACCATCATATCAGTAACCTTTTTTGCTAGTTTGTGTGATAATCTTGTGTGCAACTTGTGCCTTTTATAATTTATTTGACTCCCCACAACCCAACTGGTAGTGGGGGTGCCATTGGATCCAAGAAATATCACCAAACAAAAAAGTTACACGTCATTCTTTGTCTAGACACGTTTTTATTGAAAAGAGTGGGAACTGAGTTCCCATTGCTAGTTATAAAGTTTCCACTGCTGAGCTAGAGGACAAACACTAGCCAAGTGTCACTTTCAGATTTTCATTTTTTTTTGTCTTTAGTGATCAAATTTAATCTATTTTCAGTAATTTTAATTTTCATATTTTTGTTATTTAATTTTTGAATTTTTCATTTAATTTATTTTTCTGTTACTATTCATTTATTATTTTCTTGATTAAATTGCATTTTTAATTAGTTTTTAATTAACTGTTTTTTGTCTTTTAGTGTAAAACTTTTACATTTTTTAGTTTTAAATTTTTTCTTAGATTCATAAAATTATTTTAAGTTTTTTAGTTTAAAAATATTTTACTGTTCACCTTTTTACGTATTTTTTTAGATTTATTTTTAGTTTAATTAGTTTTAACTTATAATATGTTTTGTCTTTTAGTGTAAAAAAGTTTTGTTTTCAACTTTTAAAATTTTTCTACTATTCAGTAATATAAATTAGGATTATTGAAAAAGTATGTTTAATTTTAGCATTATTTTGATATTTTTAATCATTATTTTAGTTTAAAAGTTGTTTTTAGTGTTTTAAAAATAGAAAAATAGTATTTAAAATTTAGGAAAAATACTTTTTAGTCTTTAAAAAATATAAGTGATTTTTTAGTTCAATAAAATAATATTTTGGGCTTTTTCTTAAGTATATTTAATTTTAGGGCTTTAATTAGCATTTAAAATTGAATATTTAATTAATAAAAGTTTTTAAAATATATTTATAGAAATTTTATTCTTATTTATATTATTTTAGACTTAGTTTTAATTTTTAATTAATTTTTAAGTTTAATTTTGAATTTTGTCACGTTTTACGTATTTACGTTCGCGTTTTACGTTAATTCGTCGTAGTGTAATCGTAATCGTAGCTCGTCTTTAATTTTTCTCTCTGTACCCAAAATCGACACTAATCCAAACTTTGACTTTATATAATTGGCACTCATAATTCACACACCTCCTTCGAGAACGAACTTGGACTTTTCGTCTTCACGGTTTTCCTAAATCGTGTCGATTAATACTTTCCCCCTTATACTTTGTTTTTTCTAAAACAAGTATATAAAAACCTACAATCAGAAGTTTCTGGTGACTACCCGCTAGTCACAGGTCAAGTTTTAGAGCCTACAGTTCGAACCTATAGCTTTGATACCATAATTGTGACACCACACTTGGATAAGTGGACCGTTACGTGTATTTATGGCGTGCCATCAAAGAATAAGGTAAATGACCTAAAACATTAACTGACCATAAAGGAAATACCGGAATCAAACATCGGTAATCCAAACATAAGCTGAAAACATGAAAAGTAAATACTGAAGGAAAGGACTAAACAATGTCCAAATGAGCAGGATAATGTAAGAAGTGCATAAAGTAAGAAGTCTAGATAGCTTCCATCCAATGGACATGCTCTCAAAATCCTAAGAGCGTCCTGGTGTACCTGCCGTTAGAACATGAAAGGAACTACGGCTGAGCATAACGCTCAGTGAACGGATACAAAGCATGATAAGAAATACTGAAATGAAGCAAATGATAAAATACTGAAGCTGTAAGACTGATGAGTAAAGTTGTAGCGGAAATCTGTGTATAATCAGAAGAGTCTGATTTATAAATAATAAAGCTGAACTGTTATCTGTTAAAACTGAAAACATGCATTTACTGTATTTTAATTGCCAAGAGCTTATATAGGTAATGTGTTGTAACAACTATTGCATGAATAAATGGAGGGGTGACTTCATCATGTTGTAGAGGGGTGACCTCTAAATAATGTATGGGGTGGAGGGATCAGATCCAATGTGAAGGATGTAGAGCACACACCACATTCACCTGATAATTGTAAATTGATAGCCTAGGATACATCCATACGCCCCGCTGATAATACTGATATAATGGCCAAGCTAAATAAATGGGAAGTTGCGAGAAATAACTCCCTCATAGAGGAGTCATGACACCGGTGCCTCTAGTGTCATGGTTACGGTACCTCCGTAACTAGTACATAAACTGGTCATGCTTGTATATAAGGCTCAGGCAATTTATTTAGTTATTAAAGTGATTACTGATAAGCTTAAAACATAAACTGGGGAAAACATTTGGCTGCAAACGGGGAATCCTAATCATGCATAGAAGGAAGTCCTTACTGAAGGACGAAAAATCCTTACCTCGTGTCCAGTAATAAAATGAGAATGAAAGTTGAAGGATCTACTCCGACTTCACGGTTACTACATATATAAGGGACGTGAAATGAGTTGTCTGATTATTGTTCACTATTTACTGTTTTTATCTGTTCTTAGTCTAATTTATTTTATTCTTGTATTTTTGTTTATGTATAATCTGATTAATCTGGTAGTCCGGTGTATTTCTGATAATCTGACTGTTCTTTAACTGTTTACTGATTAGCATATATCATGTATTTCTCGTTACTGCGTATTATACTGTGTTCTGATATTTACGGTATTACTATATATAGCAACCTGCCATAAATAGAAAGTTTTTCTAAAATAACACGTTCTTAAATAGAAAGGTTATCCAAAATAGTTTCATAAATAATTAAATCGTTTTATAATAATCAAGTATTAAATAAGCAACTTCATATAACGTGATTAACTTTAATAAACGTTAATTAAATTAAAGTGAAAAGTTTTATAACTTTATTAATTCCTTCAAAACAATTTAATTACAATATACTTTTAGAATCGCTAAAACGTACGCGTCTTATTAAATTTATCGTGTCACCGAACCCGAATAAAAACTAAAACAAACCTCGCGACGCCCATGTCTCGGTTTAGTCCAACATCGAGCCCACCACAGCCCTTGGCTGTGGTTACCCCGCTGCCGACAACAAAAAATAGCCACCGACTTAAGCTGGCAGCCACTGTTGCCCCTTTGGGGTTCCCACTGTTACTGCAATGGTTCCCACTACTAATGCAGTGGTTCCCACTGATTTCTATTTGGTTCCCACTGATCGCAATCCCAAACACCCCCTTTGTTGCGAGTTAACCCCAAACACCCCTACTGGACGAATTTAAACCCAAACACTCCTGTTGCTGCGTCTTATACTACTGTTTCTATTACACAAGCCCCCTGGCGGGTTTTAATGCTGTCGACACAACCCAAACCAAACCGTCCCCTGTGGGTCACGATTGGCCCAAGAAGAAACCACACTGAGACCATTATGGTCTCAGTTTTTCGTGCAGCCACACAACCCGACGCCCCCTGTTGATTTGGATTCGTGATTCATTTAACAGAAGGAAGAAAATAAACATGATTGGGATTACCTTCACTTTTGTGAAAAGAATAAGGAACCAACGACCTCAACATTGATCTCGAAACTAACCTACTGAAGTTTCTTGATGTTTGTTCGTCAACAGGCAGGAGACAAAAAAAAAGAAAAAGACGACGGATCCCTTTTTTATATTAGGGTTTTATATTATTGTTGTTTGTCTAAACTAAAACCCTCCTTCGGTATTTTATTTTTTTAAGCATAGTGGGCTCAAATCCCATACTCCTTCTTCTATTCATTTTAAAACGTAGCCCAACACACTCTTATGATTTTTGTTTTCGTTTCGCTTCGTTTAATAATCTTTTGATTTGCGTGCTCGTGTTTTAAATTCCTTCACGTATCTATTTATTTTCCTGAATAATTATTACTTACAAAATGCTTGACTAATTTCTATTAATTATTTTTCTGAAATAACTAATTACGTAACGTTTTAAATGAAAATGAGGCTGCGTGATTACTGTTAACGTTTAATTAAAGTTAAAGATGAGACTACACGTATTTAATATTCGAGGATTTTAAATATGGGTTTTACAACACCAATGCTCTTTCAAGTATGATTGAAAGAAAGAGAGCAAATACATGCTTGTTTATAGTATATTGGACGTGGTAATATGTAGTAGTATGTATACTATATGGGTTATTATGAGCAGTAGATTGATTTCATGTTTGATGGATTGTAGTGTATGTATGCCTATGACTATATATGTATAATTCCCTTCTATTTATCGATTGTATTCTTGGGATGGTTTGCTATCTCGTTTCTCTCTTTGAGATGTTCAGCTTTCGTAGTAGCGCATTTCTCGAGTCCCCATTTCACGTGTTCGTTTGTAAAACGGTACTTTTCGTGTAGAGGCTATTGAGATAGTTTAAGATTTTATTTGTTTTTTTTGTTTGGAATGAAGATATCTCTTGTTTCGAGTCTTACATGGTAGATTGAGAATTTTTTTTAAGAGTTAAAATAGTTGTTGGTAGTCAGTGAAAAATAAGGGTAAAGTGTCGGAAGCATGGTTAAAAAAAATATAGTAATTAAGATCCACTTATGATCTTAGGGGTTGGCTTAAGGATTTAATAGTAATTAATAATGTTTAGAGGGTTAATGCATTAAGGCGTAAAAACAGTTAATTTATTTGGGATGTCTTGTGTTGACTGTTCTGGGCCGTTGTGTCACACCCCGCCGTGGCAGAACACGGTGCGTGAACTATGGATATCATCAAAACAAACAGTGTCTCTATAGAGAAAACTAAATGCAAGAAGAATGTCATTCAAGGAGACACAAAGTCATGACAATATCCCAAACAATGCAGGGGTCTAGGTAAGTAGATAACAAGTACTACCTCTTACCCAAGACAAACAAACAAACATATATATGTCATACAATGAATTAATTCAATCAAAACAAAAGGGAAATCAAAAAGAAATGAGGTTCCTCCATATGCAGTCCTAGGCATCTCCAATCCTAGCCACTTCTATTCTCTAACTTCACCACATTCTCACCTAAAAGAGACACTAAAACACGTCAACATAAAGTTGGTGAGAGTCATAGGTTTAGACTCCAAACACCAACACAAAATCTTAACATATAAGTTGTGAACGTAACCATTAAAAAATATCTGTGACACCCCGGGTAGGGTCAAAATATGCGGAAATATCCACGGAGATGTCACTAGGGTGGATCGATAGCATATAGTCCATAGGGCATAAGATAAAGAGTTAGTCAAATCAGATTACATGTTTATTAAACAAATAGATAAAAATTGTCTTAAACATGATGAAGAGTGATTGTTTGTGTTACCCAAATAGAACCCCTGACGAGTCCTACAATGCAAATTACTAATATGCTGGAGACCATGCACACACCACGTACTAACTTCATATTCGTGTGCAACACATACTAAAGGGGTCAACATAAAGTTGGTGAATTTACAGATTTTAACAATTAATTAGTTTGGACATACATTAATCATAGAAGCAACAATGCACAAAGCATTCTTACTAAAATGTAGATTACATTTGTTTATTATTAGAAACTGAAGCTTAACCTTCCATAGTCCTCAACATATGAGGAAGTAGTGTCTTACAAAAAGACACCCATTCCAGTTCCAACATGGTATACGTCTGTTTTCTCGGCCAAGGCACAGTGAGCATGACTCACCCATACGGGAATGGTCAATCCCTAACAGATCTATTTGCAACATTCGGGTGATTTACAACAATTTTACAGTTCCGATAATAATCAATCATAGTCAAGTTATACAATCTTGTTATGTCCATTAAGTGTTTTCATATCTTTTTTCCCAAAAAGGGAAAGTTTTATCAAAAGTTTATATGGGGCTGTAAACTCACCTGGGAGTAGGCAATAGCTGTTTAATATGAATATCCAATTAAAGCTCACGCCAAAGTTATGCCTAATCAGATAGTACAGTCTTTATAGATAGTACAAAGAACATATATGTATGCTTATACAGATTTTAGTCAGTTCATTTATGCTACGGTGTTTATCTAAATAACTGTAGTTCAAGTATCAACAATATTCATTTAACTTATCTATATAAGTTTCATTTCTAAGTAAACATAAAATGTTTATCTATTAATATCAGTTAGCATACATGTATTTATAATAATCATTCAACTTACAATTAAGTTTCTTATTTAAGTGGACATATAATGTCTTACTTAAAATATTAATTACGTTTTCTGTTCAAGTATTATAATCACTCATTTAATATTAAGTTTCATTATTAAGTAAACATAAAAATTCTACTTAATATTAGTTCACGTTCATAGTTCATGTATTATAATAATTCATTTAAACCTTCATATTAAGTTTCATATTTTAAGTAGACGTAAGATGTTCTACTTAAATATTAACATTCAATTTATCCAACGTTCATATAAATTTTATTTAAAAGTATATGATTTTATGTATGAGTAATACATATTCATAATTATTTATACAATTATTTCCTAAAGTAAATATAACTATTTTATTTTGAAAAATAAAATAAAATATTTTATTTAACTTTAAGTTTCTATAAATTATTTTAATATTTATAAAATAATTTAAACATAAGAATTTATGCCTTAATTCTTATGGTCTAAGTATTTTAATTATGGTTTATTATAATTAAAATAGATTTTAGGGTTAGGGCTTGTTAATGTTTCGAAATATGGCAAAACTAGTCCCTCTATATTTTTAAACAAGTATAACTTTCAGATTTTACATATTTAGTACTTAGGGCTTGTTAAAGTTTCGTCTATGGTAGATTTAGTCCCCCTAGTTATATCTAGGTTATGTAACTTTACTAAAATCACAAAAACAGCCCCTAGGGCTTCTTTAAGTTTCGGTAAATTACAAGAATAGTCCTTAGGGTTATAAAATGACACAATAACTTTTAGAAACTTCGCAAAATGGTCCCTAGGATTTGCTACAGATAGTATTTATTAAACCCTAGACTTTTAGATATTTACATTTTTAGTCCTTTTGTTTACTAGTCTATCAAAACAAGTTTCATAAGTTACGGTTTTAGTCCTTAAGTTTTATAAATTGCCATTTTCATCCCAAAAGTTTTTATAAGTTATATTTTATTATAAAAACTTTTATTTTAACATTCAAACTTTATATGGGCTTATTAAATGGGCTAAACATCTAATGGGCTATTTTAGTGGGCTTAAATATATCTCAAGTCCACTAATTTATTTAAATGGGCCTTTAAATCATTTATTGGGCTTAATAAACTTTTAAGTCCTTTCATTAGTTAAATGGGCCTAAGTGTAATCTTAAGTCCATTTAAATTACTAAGATTTATCAAATGGGCTTTTTGGGTCCATTAAGTTTTAGATTAACATTTCATGGACTTAATTAGTCCATTAACATTACTTTATCTTTTATGTATGTTTTTAACTTAGGATATTCTTATACGTTTAGTATAAGCTTATTCATATTTAGTTTTAAATCTAAATAGAAGAATAAAACTTATAATTTGTTTTATGTGGTGTACCAAATTAGATCTAGGTGTGTTATAAGGTTGCAAGTAAGTCATAAGCCCTAATAGGAACTTATATCTAACGGCTATAATTAGTTATAGCTTATTAAGATAAGTCAAGTCTCATTTTAAGGTTGCATGTAATTCATAAGTGTTACAAAAATAGATCTAGCTATGTACACATCAAGAAAATAAGTCACAAGTCCAAAATGAGATCTAAACTATGTCTAGACCTAAAAATCAATCATAGATCCATGTACACACATATATATCCCACGGCTATATTTTTAAATCTTGGTATTTCCAAGATGAACACTTTAGCTAATTTTAAGTCTTGTAAATATATACAAAAACACAACCATGATTATCTAGGTGTCATGCATGTTCCCAAGGTTACTATTTTACCAAGGAGACTACATATAGCCCACGGCTATATTTTCTCTTCCCAAGGTTCCCATAGTCTTGTTTTATGTTTAACATACTCAAGTTAATCTTTATCATTAGATCTATGGTTTATAATAGCATGCATGTACTTTTAATCCATTTTAGGTCATATGTAACCCATGACTACATTTAAACACATAAGTTATTTTTATGATTTTTAATATTTCATTTAACATGTTACATTTCATATTCCATTCTTAAAATTAAGTAGACAAATCATATGGTCATTACTCATTCTAGCCGTGACCTTTAAGGTCATGGTTTTTATGATCTATAAGTTACATAAGTTCATTTTATGAGATCTATGATTATTAGTTAACCATAGTCTCATAAAACAAGATTTGTAACCCATGTAACATTTAGATTTATAAAAGGTTTCATGTGGTTTTAAAATCAAGTTTAAAACATAACATACAAGTCATAAGTTTCTTATTAAAAGATTTTAAATCATGAACATGATTTGCATAAATATGTCGTGACCTATAATGGTCATAGCTTTATCAAATCTTGATTTTAACATGTTATTTACTTGTGTTTATAGATGTATGATGATGCATGCATGAAGAAATGAAAGGATATGATGTGTATTCCTTTCTTCCCTAAAATTACCAAGGATTGTTGGAAACTCACTTTATGTGACGACATTTAAGAATTCCCATTAGTTATCATATTCACACGCATTTAGACTAGACTAGGTTCGTTGTAAAGTTTAGGTTGTGTGTGTGACTATATATACCCCTCCTTAGCTTCCAAGGAGGGGTGTTGATTGTCATTTGTTCATTTGGAATACACTTTCACTTTTACTTTCAACCTCTCTTCTCTCTCTCTAAACCAACAATGGCTTCCACCACCATCTACCACCACATTAGACCACCGGATCCATTTTAGCATTTCTACATTTGGCATCAGAGCCTCGGTTCCATCCTTGGATTGGGTTTATGTTTTCGACTTAGGTGGTCTAAATTTTTTTTAGTGTCTCGTCATATTATTTTTTTTGTCCATATGTCTCTTTATTTGTCACGGTTTGTTGTGTTTTTATCATATTCACAAGATTTGTTGTCACGTCCTATTATCTTATTGTCCACATCTGATTTTCAGAAACATCTATGGTCAAAAGTTGTCAATTTTTATGTCCCTGTTTAAATACACTGGTCCAATCTATCACTTTTCCTGGTTACAAGAAGTTAAAACTGCATATTTACTTAAATCTGGTATTGTTGGTGACTGGGTTTTGATGAAGTTTCTTTTTTATTCTGGGCTTATCTTGTTGTTTAGGATGATGAAGTTACCCAGAAACATGGTCAGATTCATATTCCCGGATTTTCAGGAACAACTACAGATTTTGGATAAGAATCTGCATCTTGGTACATCGCATTGACTACGATGGGTTGTCTACAATGGTCCCACTGCGATGGTTCCATTGCGATGGGTACCATCGTAATGGGTTCCATCGTAATGAGACATCATGTTGCGATGGACTCCATTTTGCTTTGACTGCGATTAGACTTCTTTGACTACGATGGACAACATCGGTTTGACTGCGATGAGGTTTATAAGTTTTGACTGCGATGGACTCACTTGTTTTGACTGCGATGGGTCTATAGCCTTAGACTGCGATGGATTCAATTTATTGACTACGATGGTCTTAGTCACTTTTGACTGCGATGGGTCAATTTTTTGACTGAGATGGGGTTAATATATTGAGTACGATGGGTTGTATTTTAGACAGTGGACAAATCTATGATAAAAACTTAATCCATCGCAACCGAGTCAACTCGGTATTTACCGAGTTGACTCAGTTAAACTCACTGAGTTGACTCGAAATCCCACCTTATATCACCAACATAAACACCAAAATTAACTTATACCCATCGACACCTAAATCCCATCTAGACTCAAACCAAAACAAATCAAACCAGTAACTTAAATTGACCTCAGATTCATTTTCGTGGTTAACCATGCATGGTGAGATCTTTATAGATCTTTTCACAAGAAAGTCAATAATCATCATAGATCGTTGTTTGGGAAACCCCTTTTTCATTATTCGAACATCAAGATTGAATATGTAACAATCATGTTATCTTCAATCTTGTTTTCGTTGACCGACTCAAATCAATAACATTAATTAAAACCTACCCGAGACCTTTTCTCAAAAAGATCTATATGCTGACGTCAACATCATGATGATCTTGATATGATTATTGGGGATTCGTGGGTTAAGGGTGTGGTGGATAGGATGAGATCATGTGTATGATTGGTTTGAGTAGTAGAAAATGGGGTATTATTTGGAGATGATGAAGATTAAGGAGGGACGGATTAAACGAAGATGGAGTTTGATGGTTTCTGTTGGGAGGAAATGATGTTTGGTGAGGGGCGGATTACTCTAGAATGAGTTTAGGAAACCTAATTTCTAGGAGTTGTAAGTTATATCCCATGGTGATGGACCGGGTTTAACAATGAATTGGGCCAGGACTTATGAATTTTTAACTTTGACATGGGGATTGATTTTTTAACAAATTTTGGGCCGCATGTTTCACTATACAATATACACGAATTTTGATTTCAAAATTAATTATTTTGAATAAAATTTTGTGAATATTGTCGGGATTTAACTGTGACATCATGACGTGACAAAGTGACGAGGCATCGTGACAAAATTTATTTTGACGAGACAAAGAAAAATGGGCGATTTTTTAGTGGCTACGGATTCGTTTGATCAGGTATTAATTACGTGACGTTGAAGACGGATTTTTCGATGGCGTGTATTTATTTTATCTATTAAAAGATAACTTGCTAATGCTTAATCCTAGAATGAAGACTTGGTTATCTGGTTTCCGGGTTCGGGGTGGATGGTTGATGACTCGGATAACTATCACTTAAAGGGGTTACATTGTTGGACTCAGTGTCACGCGCTTAGTCGGCGTGGATAATTTTAAGAGGTGTTGTGCTTATAGACTTCTTCAGTGATGCATTGAGTACTTAGAGATTTCTCCACCGTTCTTCATTCAATAATAGTGCAAGCTTAAGTCACAAGATCAAAGGATTTTTATTCAGCTTCACGTTTGATGTATCCGGTTCATTCTTTTAGTGGTCACTTCAAATTGCTTTCACGTGGGTTGGTAAAGGTGGCCATGGAGAGTTTATGAGAAGAGATTTTCGATCAACAGCTGATTCTCACAAAATATATAATTCAGCTTATTTATTATTCTCACGAGATTTCAGGTACATGTGCGTACAGTTTATTGATGGTTCCGAGTTTCGAAACCATCAAGGGGGAAGAAGAAGACACATTGAATGCACAACGAGTACACATGATGAACTTTATACCTTCTTTTGATTTGAAGATATTCCAGGATGACATTTGTCGTAGCCGCAGAGAAAATTAGTGTTTTAACTCGTGGCGTTATCAATCTCCAAACGGTACACTACTGATTCGAGGTTAATTGTTTGATTGTTGCAATTATTCATCATCATTATCCTATATGCATTCCCGGGACTTAATTGACTCTGGTGCATCTCCGGAAGAAGACATGTGCATTTCCGGGACTTAATTGACTCTAGTGTTACGATGTCAACTTCATGAATGGGATAAAGTGTCCACTTCAATATTTGAGCTTCATAATTGGGATTGATTTACTTTCTTCAACTATGTGGGGGAAGAAATTTCTTTATTCTTTCTGGTATGCATAACTTGAACTCTCAGGGGGAAGAAAAATTCAGAAGAATTATTCAAGCGTGAGAAGAGAAGTTGTTGATCTACTTGGTGTGCCCCAAACATTCAATCCCTCTTAGCAACATTATCATGTTATATGATGGGATTTTCTTGTCAGATTCCGTTGTGCGCTTAATCATTCTAAGCTTTATTGAAAGCTTTGAAGTTGCTTACGAGGATTGTCGATTTAGGGGGAAGCTAGTTAAAAAGCTTCTACATCAAGTTTATGTGGCATGAATTAGGGGGAAGTTATTTCAGAAGCTTCTCCTTAACCAGAAGTGTATGGGTTACTTAGCGCGTGCCGTTACAGTATTTCTTCTACAAGTTACTTTAAAGATGAGTCGTTTTGAAGACGAAGGCCTCAGAAGACTTCATCAGCATTGGATGCTTCATGAAAGCTCTTGTTATTAATCATTTTATACTTGTTAGGAAGAATATTGTAAGGAATTCTACACGTCGTCCCATGGGGGAAGATTGTTGGAAACTCACTTTATGTGACGACATTTAAGAATCCCCATTAGTTATCATAGTCACACGCATTTAGACTAGACTAGGTTCGTTGTAAAGTTTAGGTTGTGTGTGTGACTGTATATACCCCTCCTTAGCTTCCAAGGAGGGGTGTTGCTTGTCATTTTTCTCATTTGAATAAACTTTCATTTCACACATTCAACCTCTCTTCTCTCTCTCTAAACCAACAATGGCTTCCACCACCATCTACCACCACATTAGACCACCGTATCCGATTTAGCAAATCTACAAGGACGATCTAGATGAACAAGGGGATTTGAGATCTACTCAAGATGATGAAGAAAACCCTAGTTATAACTAAGTCGTGACCTATAATGATTCGGCTAGGGCTTGTTTACAAGATGAATGATGCTACCAAATGATTTGTAATCCAGATGGGACAAAGATTTAGTTGATTTAATTAATCAACTTTGGATTTTTGTGGCTTGTAGCGAAAATGTAGAGAGAGAGATGAAGAGAGAAGTGATATTGCATGTATGAGGGAATGTGTGTGTATGTGTTTCGGATTAAAGATGAGAGAGGGAAATGAGGGAAAAAGGTAAGATTCACCTTGGTAAGACACATTGTGCCAAGTGTCACCCCTTGCCTTTCCAAGGCAACTCTTCTTCTTCCACACAAGCCTATGTGCCGTGTTTAGCTAGCCAAAAGGGAAAATAGGCTTGTGTTGGGCTTATGTTGGGTTTATAATAAAGGAGGGTGATGATCTTGGGTTAGTCCAAGAGTAGTGTAGTATACAAGGGATGTATGCATATGCCTATACGGCTAAGCATGCATGATGTAATATTTTTCTCCAATTTGTTAAGTGTGGCACACACACATTGCTAGTAATAATTTCATTACTTGTTTTCCTAGTTGTAAGTTCATGGTCTTAGGTTATGAAGCTATTTTCAACAAAGATGTAAATAAAAGTATAGTTACATGATAGACATGTTTATACATATCTAAAGGAAATATAACCCATGCATAAGTGTTCTAGGATTATTGGGTGGAAATTTATTATATAAAATCATGGTAAAATCATGGATTTTCCAACACCACCTCGTTATTTTAGCGTTGTCCTCAAAGCTATTAAAAACGTAGTTATCTTTTAAGTGAAGGATGTTCTAAGTATATGATTCATTTCAGACTCTCTCTTAGGTACTGATGACGGCATGAACGCGAAGTGGTCTACACCTAGGTTTCCCTTATACGTGCGATTGGGCATTAATGAAAGCTTCTGTTGTTATAGGTGAACATAAGAGAATGCAAAGAGATTTTTATTCGGGTTACACTATACATCTGATTGAGCCGTAAAGGAGACTGCTGTTGTGGATGGATAGGAAGGGAATACAAAGAGATCTTTGTCTGGATCATACTATACATCCGATTGAGCAGTAAAGGAGACTGCTGCTGTGGATGGATAGGAAAGGAATGTAAAGAGATCTTTATCTGGATCGCACTATTCATCCGATTGAGCAGTAAAGGAGACTGCTGCTATGGATGGATAGGAAAGGAATGTAAAGAGATCTTTATCTGGATCGCACTATTCATTTGATTGAGCAGTAAAGGAGACTGCTGCTATGGATGGATAGGAAAGGAATGTAAAGAGATCTATATGTGGATCGCACTATTCATCCGATTGAGCAGTAAAGGAGACTGCTGCTATGGATGGATAGGAAAGGAATGTAAAGAGATCTTTATCTGGATCGCACTATTCATCCGATTGAGCAGTAAAGGAGACTGCTGCTGTGGATGGATAGGAAACGAATGTTAAGAGATCTTTATCTGGATTGCACTATTCATCCGATTGAGCAGTAAAGGAGACTGCAGCTATGGATGGATAGGAAAGGAATGTAAAGAGATCTTTATCTGGATCGCACTATTCATCCGATTGAGCAGTAAAGGAGACTGCTTCTATGGATGGATAGGAAAGGAATATAAAGAGATTTTTATCTGGATCGCACTATTCATCTGATTGAGCAGTAAAGGAGACTGCTACGGTGGATGGATAGTCGCGGGCTTCCCAATGGGGTCGCAGCTATACCCTTCCAGGATCTGGGAGAGGACCAATGGCGTTGCGGATTTGGTTAGGAGGACAAATCCATTCCAAATGGTTTCTGATATGAGGAGGACACGCCAGCATGTTTTATATGCTGGGGAAGCTGGGGATGCATTATATCTGCATCCTTTTCACGGGTGAGATACACGTTATATCTCCACACCCGATGATGAAAATTGGGGGTTGAAGGTAAAACAAAACATTTTAACTATAACCCCTCCTATGTCAACAACTTTAAGAGAAGACTTACGATTATACCCCAACCTTGTGGGGCACAAACATTAATTAATAGTACTAAAGTTTCTACCCAACAGAGAGGTTAAGATTGTTGTTGATGGCGATTGCGTAAGAAGTTTGCAAGGAATCTGCTTTATTCTCCGCGAGGTTGAGCGAGAGGGGCGCAGAAAAGAAGTACCTGAAATGGTGGAAATAAAAGAAGATACCAAGTATAAATAAGAGTGCGCCTTACAGGGTGCCATAACAAGGGTCATGCATTCACTATTACTGTTTCAAAATTTGTATAAATTATGACTTCTAAAGAGAGGAAATCACATCTCCCAGAGTCTAGTGGGTGATGGTATTGTCGAACTAATTGGACTCAAAAAGGAAAGAGGAATGTCCATAAACATGGGACATTCAACATCTCTTTACGAGGGATGTCAGACATAGCCCTACAAAGTACACCCCTTGTGAGTTGGATGTGCCTTTCAGGTTTAGGGTTGCCTGAGTGACGGATATAATCCTACAAAATACACCCATTGTAAGTTGGATGTGTCTTTCAGGTTTAGGCAGGGGAGAAACAGGTTAGGGAAATGGAGTATTCCCGGACCAAGTACTCTCTGGCTTGTTGGTGCTAGATATGACACTAAATCTAGTGTTAACTATATCGGGGTTATGGCTCCCCAGTATAATCAAGGTTTCATCTCCCCAAGGTACACGAACAAATTTTTGGGTCGTATAGGATAATTGTATGATACTTGCTAGTCAATTCATGCCAATGACAACATCAAAGCTATCTAGACTTTCTAGGATCCGATTGATGTAAAACGGGAGATTGGGAAGTTTTGAGCAACAACCTCGAATAACTGTGTTTAATTATCATAACTTTTCCGTCGACTATTTCACAGTATAATAGGAGTCTAGAACTAACGGAGGGATTTCCAATACCTTACTAAATTTAGCAATGGTAAGGCTTTGGTCTACACATGTATCAAACAAGATAGATGAATATCATTGGTTTAGTAAGAACGTACCAAGTACGATGTTGGAGCCTGGATTTGCTTGGGCATTGCCAGCCATGTACATTTCCGAAGGAGTTCCCTTGTTGTCCTTCTTCTGGTTGGCCAACTTGGGACAATCGGGTCTCACATGTCCAGGGGTTCCACACTCGTAACATACTACAGCTTTCTTTGGTCCACTACTACTTCCACCTGCGGGGTTTCGGTTTCCCTGCTGCCCACTTCCACTCCCACGTACATTGGACTTTCCCTTGTTGCTGTTCCTGGGATTGGTATTGGGTCGAGCTGAGGTAGCAACATTTGTTTGACAATCGCGAGCAAAATGGCCTTGTTGGCCACACTTGTAGCATCCTTGGCATTGTCCTCCAGCAACATGATGGTAGTTGCACTTTGAACACTTAGGCTTGGTCCCTGAGTAGTTCTTGGTGCGGGTTGTGGGAGTAGTGTCATCCGCTTGCCCAATGTTTTGCTTTTTGGAAGGCTGTTGGTGCTGGCTACGAGAGCTTTCATCGGATTTTCTCTTGTTGTCCGTTTACCTCTCGGACAGATTGCGGGCTCGCTTATTGATCAACTCAGTCGCAAATTCCATAGCACCGTCTACAGTAGTGGGTCGTGAAGCTAGCACACTGTCATGAATGTTGTCAGGGAGTCCGCTGACATACTTCTCAATCTTGTCACTCCTTAGAGGGAACATTCTGGTGCACATCAAGCTTAACTCTCGAAATCTTTGGTTGTACCAAAGGATATCATTGTTCTTACACTTTAGATCCCACAGCTCGACTTCCAACTTCTTCATTTCTCCTCTGGGACAATACTTCTCAGTCATTATCTCCTTGAGGTTGGCCCAAGTGAGAGTATAAGCAGTGTCATGTCCAAGGATGGCGACCACAGAGTTCTACCAGGTAAGGGCGCTCTCGAGCAGGGTGCACGTAGGAAACTTAACTATGTTCTCGTTAGCACAACCACTGATGCGGAATACTGTCTCTAGTATTTCAAACCACTGCATCAATTAAACAACTCCTTCTTTCCCTCGGTAGTATGAGGGTTTACATTTTAAGAAGTCGGGATAAGAGCAACCCTTGTTGGTGTTGTTTCTATGTGCATCGAAGTTTGGATCATTGTTTGCATTTGGGTCAGCTCCTCTGGCTGCCATGGCTGTTGTGATGCCTTCACTTATCATTTCCCGCAGTTGTGCGACAGTAACATTTCGAGTAGCTTATGGGGATTCAGCATTATCTGCATTGGGAGTGGTTGCATTATTGGGATTTGATCTCGTAATCACCATTTGTCTATAGTCATATACAGAATGAGATTATTAGTTCAAGCGTTAGTACAGTTTTTATATTATTTGCACAAGAAAACTTATGCACTGATTTCTAAACAAATTTGGATAACCTGTCAATATCTCATAATATAATACATTGCACAACAGATATAATAAAGAAAGTGATTATATGTTATTTCCATGAGAAATTTAACATTTATCATGCATAACCAATCTAAGTCATAAACCGGTCGGGCATAGTCCAAGGTAATGATACACACAATCTTTAAAACATCACATCCCAAAGTTACATGTCCAAAAGAAAAGGAAAGATAAAGTGCAGGATTACATCACCAAAAGCGGAAGAAGAAATAAAAGTACAAAGGCCCTATGTCATGATATCCAGGATGCAACCCGTAAGCTTATCATGACGTACAAGAAGTCTAGTACGTCTATACTAATCCTGCCTGGATGGTCCACTAGATGATGCCGGGGCTGATGGTGCTGATGGAGCTGGTGGGGTTGCAGAATTCCTCCTAATGTTCCATAAAGTCTAAACTGTCGTTCGGGTCTCCTTGAGCATACGGAGGGCTGATAATAGCTGGTTCCGGAGTCTATCGACGACCCCTCGGAGATAACCCATCTCCCCAGTAACCCCATCATGCCGGACAGTGGCGAGATCAAAGAAAATAGATAATGATTGCTCCTGAGTGGAAAGAGCAGCATGGGTCTGATGCTGCAGACCCTCCATGACTTGAATGCGCTAGTGGAGGCGGTAGTTCTCCTCCAATAACCATTTCAGTGCCTCGTCTATCCCAGCCTAGATGCCGTTAGCGGTCTGGGAGTCTCCCCTCATAGTGCGGAAAAGAGTGTCGATACGATTATAGATGACGACATGGCTTTGTTGACTGACTGTCAACTGGCTGCGGAGGTTGGATATCCCCCGCTCCGGGCGTGCAGCCAGTGCGGAGATCTGGGCCTGGACGAAATCGACACGTCTTGCCCTGGAGCCTTCCCCGGTCTCATAAGTGGAGACGGGTGCGGGCCCGGAAAAATAGACCGATGATAGGGATGGAGGCATGGAATATGGTATGCTAGGAAGGACCCGGTCCTCCTCCATAGAGGTTGGGGCCAGTGAGGCTAATGCTGAGATAGAAAAAGGGTCCTCTGGGAGTACAGCTTCGATGGCTGGGTCATCCTCTGAATCCGAGGCTGACAAACATCCACACTACGTCGATCGTGGAGATGAACAAACAACTAGAGTAGGAGTTACTACGGGTAGAAGAGTCGAGGATGCAGTAGGAGGAGTCATGATGCTCTGAAATAGTATTATTTTAAGTTTGAAGTGAGTATAAGCTTACAAACAAAGAACAATATTATTTTAGATTACATGTTTTATGAAATATACCCCTTTTAAACAATTATTACAATGTATTAAGGTTACATATATTAATACTTATATATATATATATATATATATATATATATATATATATATATATATATATATATATATATATATATATATATATATATATATATATATATATATATATATATATATATATATATATATATATATATATATATATATATATATATATATATATATATATATATATATATATATCATTTAAGTAGTTCATTTATTAATTCGTAAGTGCAAGGTTTTGTTTAATATTACCCATACTTTCATTTCAGTATTTTACTATGTAGTATAAAATTTTCAAGTTTAGCATATCTAACATTTTCCATAGTAATATCTTACTAAACAGTATTAATAACCAAGTTTAGTAACAATATATATATACACTTAGTTCACATAGCATAAAATGCCCTAAGATCTATATGCTTAACTAATACGGTCCCAAAATAAAATCCCAAAAAGATTTTTGTAAGTTATAATCCAGTTTTAAATAAAAGAAAAATCATTTTATTTTTATTTTATTTAAAAATTTATCTGGTTCTCTATAACTAATGCTCTGATACCATTCTCTGTGACACCCCGGGTAGGGTCAAAATATGCAGAAATATCCACGGAGATGTCACTAGGGTGGATCGATAGCAAATAGTCCATAGAGCATAAGATAAAGAGTTAGTCAAATCAGATTACATGTTTATTAAACAAATAGATAAAAGTTGTCTTAAACATGATGAAGAGTGATTGTTTGTGTTTCCCAAATAGAACCCCTGTCGAGTCCTACAATGCAGATTACTAAAACGCTGGAGACCATGCACACACCACGTACTAACTTCATATTCCTGTGCAAAACATACTAAATGGGTCAACATAAAGTTGGTGAATTTACAGATTTTAACAATTAATTAGTTTGTACACACATTAATCATAGAAGCAACAATGCACAAAGCATTCTTACTAAAATGTAGATTAAATTTGTTTATTATTAGAAACTGAAGATTAAGCTTCTATAGTCCTCAACAGATGAGGACGTAGTGTCTTACAAAAAGACACCCATTCCAGTTCCAACATGGTATACGTCTATTGTCCCGGCCAAGGCACAGTGAGCATGACTAACCCAGACAGGGATGGTTAATCCCTAATAGATCTATTCATAACATTCGGGCGATTTACAACAGTTTAACAGTTCCAATAATAATCAATCATAGTCAAGTTATACAATCTTGTTATGTCCATTAAGTGTTTGCATATCTTCTTTCCCAAAAAGGGAAAGTTTTATCAAAAGTTTATATGGGGCTGTAAACTCACCTAGGAGTAGGCAATAGATGTTTAATACGAATATCCAATTAAAGCTCATGCCAAAGTTATGCCTAATCAGATAGTACAGTCTTAATAGATAGTACAAAGAACATATATGTATGCTTATACAGATATTAGTAAGTCCATTTATGCTACGGTGTTTATCTAAATAACCGTAGTTCAAGTATCATCAATATTCATTTAACACATCTATATAAGTTATATTTCTAAGTAAACATAAAATGTTTAACTATTAATATCAGTTAACATACATGTATTTATAATAATCATTCAACTTACAATTAAGTTTCTTATTTAAGTGGACATATAATGTCTTACTTAAGATATTAATTTACGTTTTCTGTTCAAGTATTATAATCACTCATTTACTATTATGTTTCATTATTAAGTAAACATAAAAATTCTACTTAATATTAGTTCACATTCATAGTTCATGTATTATAATCATTCATTTAAACCTTAATATTAAGTTTCATATTTTAAGTAGACGTAAGATGATCTACTTAAATATTAACATTCAATTTATTCAACGTTCATATAAATTTTATTTAAAAGTATATGAGTTTATGTATGAGTAATACATATTCATAATTGTTTATACAATTATTTCCTAATGTAAATATAAATATTTTATTTTGAAAAATAAAATAAAATATTTTATTTAACTTTAAAGTTTCTATAAATTATTTTAATATTTATAAAATTATTTAAACTTAAGAATTTATACCTTAATTCTTATGGTCTAAGTATTTTAATTATGTTTTATTATAATTAAAATAGATTTTAGGGTTAGGGCTTGTTAATGTTTCGGAATATGGCAAAACTAGTCCCTCTATATTTTTAAACAAGTATAACTTTCAGATTTTACATATTTAGTACCTAGGGCTTGTTAAAGTTTCGGCTTATGGCATATTTAGTCCCCCTAGTTATATCTAGGTTTTGTAACTTTACTAAAATTACAAAACAACCCCTAGGGCTTCTATAAGTTTCAATAAATTACCAGAATAGTTCTTAGGGTTATAAAATGACACAATAACTTTTAGAAACTTCCCAAAATGGTCCCAAGGGTTTCATTTGCTACGGATAGTATTTATTAAACCCTAGACTTTTAGATATTTACATTTTCAGTCCTTGTGTTTACTAGTTTATCAAAACAAGTTTCATAAGTTACGGTTTTAGTCCTTAAGTTTTATAAATTGTCATTTTCATCCAAAAAGTTTTTATAAGTTATATTTTATTATAAAAACTTTTATTTTAACATTCACACTTTATATGGTCTTATTAAATGGGCTAAACATCTAATGGGCTATTTTAGTGGGCTTAAATATATCTCAAGACCACTAATTTATTTAAATGGGCCTTTAAATCATTTATTGGGCTTAATAAACTTTTACGTCCTTTCATTAGTTAAATGGGCCTAAGTGTAATCTTAAGTCCATTTAAATTACTAAGATTTATCAAATAGGCTTTTTGGGTCCATTAAGTTTTAGATTAACATTTCATGGACTTAATTAGTCCATTAACATTACTTTATATTTTATGTATGTTTTTAACTTAGGATATTCTAATAAGTTAGTATGAGCTTATTCATATTTAGTTTTAAATCTAAATAGAAGAATAAAACTTATAATTTGTTTTATGTGGTGTACCAAATTAGATTTAGGTGTGTTTTAAGGTTGCAAGTAAGTTATAAGCCCTAATAGGAACTTATATCTCACGACTATAATTAGTTATAGCTTATGAAGATAATTCAAGTCTCATTTTAAGGTTGCATGTAATTTATAAGTGTTACAAAAAAAGATCTAGCTATGTACACATCAAGAAAATAAGTCACAAGTCCAAAATGAGATCTAAACTATGTCTAGACCTAAAAATCAATCATAGATCCATGTACACACATATATAGCCCACAACTATATTTTTAAATCTTGGTATTTCCAAGATGAACACTTTAGCTAATTTTAAGTCTTGTAAATATTTACAAAAACACAACCATGATTATCTAGGTGTCATGCATGTTCCCAAGGTTACTATTTTACCAAGGAGACTACATATAGCCCACGGCTATATTGTATCTTCCCAAGGTTCCTATAGTATTGTTTTATGTTTAACATACTTAGTTAATCTTTATCATTAGATCTATGGTTTATAATAGCATGCATGTACTTTTAATCCATTTTAGGTCATATGTAACCCACGACTACATTTAAACACATAAGTTATTTTTATGATTTTTAATATTTCATTTAACATGTTACATTTCATATTCCATTCTTAAAACTAAGTAGACAAATCATATGGTCATTACTCATTCTAGCCGTGACCTTTAAGGTCATGGTTTTTATGATCTATAAGTTACATAAGTTCATTTTATGAGATCTATGATTATTAGTTAACCATAGTTTCATAAAACAAGATTTGTAACCCATGCAACATTTAGATTTATAAAAGGTTTCATATGGTTTTTAAATCAAGTTTAAAACATAACATACAAGTCATAAGTTTCTTATTAAAAGATTTTAAATCATGAACATGATTTGCATAAATATGCCGTGACCTATAATGGTCATAGCTTTATCAAATCTTGATTTAACATGTTATTTACTTGTGTTTATAGATGTATGATGATGCACGCATGAAGAAATGAAAGGACATGATGTGTATACCTTTCTTGCCTAAAAGTACCAAGGATGATCTAGATGAACAAGGGGATTTGAGATCTACTCAAGATGATGAAGAAAACCCTAGTTATAACTAAGCCGTGACCTATAATGATTCGGCTAGGGCTTGTTTACAGGAGGAATGATGCTACCAAATGATTCTTATTCAATATGGGACAAAGATTTAGTTGATTTAATGAATCAACTTTGGATTTTTGTGGCTTGTAGCCGAAATGTAGAGAGAGAGATGAAGAGATAAGTGAGATTACATGTATGAGGGAATGTGTGTGTATGTTTTGGCTTAAAGAGGAGAGAGGGAAAGGAGGGCAAAAGGTATGATTCACCTTGGTAAGACACACTGTGCCAAGTGTCACCCCTTGCCTTTCCAAGGAAACTCTTCTTCTTCCACACAAGCCTATGTGCCATGTTTAGCTAGCCAAAAGGGAAAATGGGCTTGTGTTGGGCTTATCATAAAAGAGGGTGATGATCTTGGGTTAGTCCAAGAGTAGTGTAGTATACAAGGGATGTATGCATATGCCTAAACGGCTAAGCATGCATGATGTAATATTTTTCTCCAATTTGTTAAGTGTGGCACACACACATTGCTAGTTATAATTTAATTACTTATTTTCCTATTTTTAAGTCCATGGTCTTAGGTTATGAATCTATTTTCAACAAAGATGTAAGTAAAAGTATACTTACATGATATACATGTTTATACACATCTTAAGAAAATATAACCCATGCATAAGTGTTCTAGGATTATTGGGTGGAAATTTATTATATAAAATCATGGTAAAATCATGGATTTTACAATATCACATATGGACAATGTGCTACAATATGCATTAAGAAACTAATAATCAAGATCACACAATCTAATCCAACCAAGGCTACCTGCATTACGATTCCTGTTGGTCCCATATGTGACAATCCGTCAATTTATGGTCGATATTTTATTCTCAAGTATTATTTAAAATCATTATTTTAATGTTATATTATGAACTCACTCATTTTTGGGAAGAAATTTGGGTTTACATCTTAAAGTAGCATCGACTACGTCTAAACTGGAGAACTCTACGTTACGTGCTTACGTTTACATACACCGTTTTTGGTGACAGTCTGACATTTTAGGAAATAAATTTATCCTTTAATATTACTTTGGAATATTAATTTGTGTTGGTTCATAAACTCACAAATTTACGAGAAGAGATTAGGACTTACGTGCATAATTTAACGTCCTTTACGACTAAACCGGAAACCCTAGGTTTACGTATTTACGATTTTGAACTTTGTTTTTGATGAGACAATTTTTATTAGATTCATTTTGTGCCGTAGATTCATAATTTATAAAAACATTTTTCGTAAAACAACCCGAGGGCACGTAAATCGAGGAAACTAGAATCGAGGAGTACCTGTAAATTAATGGGGATGAGGCAAGTTTACACTTGCCTAACCCCATACATGTGGCGGCCAAGCTTCACCAACACACCCTTTATGTGTCAACTAAACATACACACTAAGGACACATGTCCTTATTGCTATGTAAAACCACTTAACCATTACAACTAGCTAACTATACTATTTACTCACAGATGCAAACCAAAAACAACACACAAAACTCTCTTTACACCCTCCTTATTTCCGTCCCAAACTCCACCCCTAAACACCACCATTTGATCAAAATTCTACCACGAATCTTATGTTTAACTTGCACAAGATGAAAACCCATTGAAGACTTGTTGATTTGAAGTGATCTTAAGATCTACAAAGAAGTTGTCCTTGTATTCTAGGGCTGATTTTCTCAAGGTGTTCATATATTTGGTGATCTTTAAGGTGGTCTTCATATATCATAAGATTGGTTATCAAAAACCAAGTCTTGTTCTCAACCTTTTCATCACTTTGGTGGTATAGAGATTGTTTCTTCCTATCATCTTTTTATTTTGTAAAAGTACTCATGTATTTTCTTTTTAGATGTATATGTATATAATAATGAATGATGATCAAAGTATTATGTGGGGATCTTGTGTTGATAGATTTTTTTAAAAAGACTAAAATCTAGATGTAAAGATGTTAAAATCATGGTTAAATTTATAGGCTGTATAAAACAGTAAGTAACCATATGAAAACTTGGTAAAAAAGGCTTGGATTATTGAATATACAGTTAGATATATATGATTTTTACATATGTGGTGAGTTGGCCACTCAATGGAATCAATAAAGTGAGCAAGATATGATCAAAATACTATTAAGGTACAAATTTGTATAGTCTGTTTTGGATGAATTATTAGGGATACTTAGAGGATGATTGAGTAGTAGCTAAAAAGGAGTTATTGTAGAACATATCATGTAGTTTGTGCTGCCCAAATTTGATCTTCTATCTCCTTTTAGAACTCAAGATATGGCAAAAATGATGAAAGTGATTTTGATAATCAGATTTGGAAATAAAAGTATATAATATAAAATAAGCACTCAAGTAATATTATTATAAAATACATATATAAAACCCACTAACTTATGATACTATTTATAAAATGAGTTATATACTATGATAAATAAGTATGACATTTTTATAAAAGTACAAACTCAAATGTTTTCTAAAGTTATAAAACTATATATAAGTTTTACGTCTTTTCGGCTAAAATCGAAAGATTAACGTTTTCGCCAAATAAAACTTAGACGGTCAGACCCGTCTAATGTAACATTTTTTAACTCATCTACTGATATGTAAGTACATTTGACAAGTAAAAACCGATAAACCTGAGCTTTATAACTTATGGACATTAACGGGCCAAAGTAGCCTTATTGGACTATTAGCCCAACTAGTTTAGCTAAACACTAATGGAATTACTCATGGGCTTAACCCACTTGGGCCCAACATATTAGTATAGGCCTGGTATTGAAAGTATAAATGAGCTAATATAATGTATTGGACTTTTAATGTCATTGGACAAGAGTCTAAGACCGAGTATTATTTGTCTAGGTTTCCGTGATTGGAGCGCGGACCATACATCCAGAACGCTGATAACCCGCCTTTCCCAATCAACGTGAGTTCATAGCCTCGCACTCTTTTAAATATTTTATGAAATGTTTTATAAACCCGCGAGGGAGATAACATGTTAGTTTTAATAAAATAGGACACCAGTTGTCCCGATTATTTGCTTATTGATATGGACCCGAATGATTGTATGACCCGATGAATGATTATATGACCCGATGAATAAAATGAAATGGATTATTATTAGTTAGGTTATGTCACTAAAAGTCCCATTAGCATGAATTGTGAACTACCGGAATTTGGTAGACGCTTATGCATATAATAGTACTATTTGGGGAAGATCACCCTAGTTCGCGCCTTGACGGTTGATCCCCGTCGTGCTACATTGATTAGTAAGCGAATTTATGTATGAGAAGATTTATATAAGCGTGATTATTGTGACGACACGCTGTTTTAGATGGGCAAAGGAATTGCTGGTTAGCTACCCGTTGTTTGTTATAGTAAGGTAGCAATGTCATGCTGCTTATAATAATCCAATAACGAAAATACTGATATACGCATTGATTTATAATTTATAGCCTGACTAGCAATACAGGGTCTTATTATTGATATTATGTTCGTGTTTTGGTTTTACATAACCATCTTCATATAACGGTTTTTATTTAACTCTATACAACGTTATAAAACATATTGTATGATGTTTTTACGACAATGGTTCGTATAATGGTTTTGAAGGCAAAAGCCTATATTATGATTTTCGAAAAAGATTTGTATAAAATGTCTTTGGCCTATTTTATAGCCTACGACAAAGATTGTAAAAAAATGATTTCGGTATTAATTATATACCGGTGATATTTTAATGGTTTTTATTAAACTCTATGAATTCACTTGGCGTTTTCGCTGACTTTTTAACATTTCTTATCTCAGATACTTGAAGGTAATTCTCGGGAAGACGACAAGAATTTATGGCCCGCTTTCAAATAAAATTTCCATTCAAATGTTTTGTAAAATTGTATGATATACTATGACCTGAGGACCTATGTAATTGGATATTTATGAATGGTAAATGCTTTATTATTAAACGACGCGATTTTTAAGCGTTGTCTATGATTTGAGTAATGTGTTATCCCGTAACACCAACGACTCTTCCGCTGAACTAAAGTATGAATATTTGGGGGTGTTACAGTTTGGTACCAGAGCTCTCGTTATAGAGAACGAAAGATTTTTAAAACCAAGGGTTTGAATAAAACATTTCAAAATCTTTTAACCATATATATTTTAAAATAAATATTTTGAATAAAATGTTTAAAAATCTTTTGACTATAACGATGCCGAAGAATTACCGAGTTACCGACAAGGCCAGACTGAGAAGTGTTATTTTAATATATATATATAACGTGGATTATATATATATATATGTATGTTTTAATTTGATTACATGATTGTTGGATTATTATTGTAATACTTATACGAGATATTTATACGACGTAGATTGTCACAAGAAACCCTAACTTCCCTAGCAAATCAATCGAAGCTATTCCCGTAGGAATTCTAGCTATTCCAAATCTAAACCAAGTTATGGATATTTATGATCCCAACAAAATGGTTGATATTTGTAGAAATGTTGATAGTAGTTGATTGTGATCTTGAAGAAGAATTGGCGAGATTAAATCTGATATCGATGTCATGATGATCTTTCCTTATAGAGTGGAGTTTGACAAAACCTTACCACCTGGAAAGGTGTCATCTGATTCGTTGTCACCCAATTCTTAAATTTGAAATCGAAAAAGGTAAATGTTGCACTTGAGGCTGTCATTGGAGCCATTACCCAAAGGCCTCATGCCGCTTGTACCTTTCCGAGAGGTCTAATTGAATGTGTGAGTCATTTCATACTAGTGACTCATTTGATAACTATTGTTGTAAGATCTATAAGATAGGAAATTAAGTTTTGTTTATGTCGAACTTTTATTTCCCTTTCAAGGTCTAAGAAGAAGGTTGAAAGTATTGGAGAATGAGGTAGGATATCGCATTGAGTATAAGTTGGTTGAAACATTGAATAAAGTCAAATTTAACTCGTATGGATACGGGATTGTTAAGAGAAAGTCGTTAAGTCCTGTGATAGAATTATAAAGTTTTAAATGATTGTTGGTTCGTGTTAAGGGTTGTTCTTAAACCATTGTCCACTGACGAGGATGCCCAGTGTCCAAGAAATAAATCGAAGAAATCTTCTTCTGAAAAATTGGGACCGATGGATCTTTCGGGACATGTGGAACACCTAATAACTATTGTAGATTAGTATTTATTGTGGTATCTTTTAAAACCCCTAACTTAACTGAGACATCAGTTGGTAGGATGAGTCCTTTGAATTGTATGACATGACGACACGTAATGTGTTACGGTACAATTTTTGACTTGTTTGTGATTAATGAAAAGACTACCTCTGATTGTTAAATTCTACATGTATCGATGTTATCTATCTTTTCTTGCTTCTTTCTAATGTTCGCATTAGTGATGCAACCATTGAACAAGCAATCATTTCGGATAGAGTTACGTTGTAGATTCTTCTATTATATTGTAGTTAGTTCTTGGTGAACAACTTTTCATCACTCTTTTGTAGATCACTCATTGTTTTTATAAAGTTAAAACGGTATCCCTTGATAAAAATTGAATTTTCGTCACCATATGGATTATTCAAAGTCAGATTTATGAGTAATCGTTATCGAAATAAAGTTGTTTATGAAATAATTTGGAAAACTTAATTGCTTCCATAGCGAAGAACATCTCTGTAAATCCATTTTGATTCTTATTTCAGAATTAAGCATGAAAATATATATTTTAAACATGATGATAAAGTTTTGACGAACTGAGTATTGCATCGTTAATCCTAAAATTATATATAGTTGCGCGCCTACGTATAATTTGGAAGGGACCATGCAAGGCTGATTAGTAGTCACCATGAAATTGTTAATAAACATTACATTTTTCCTTGACATTGTGAAAGATTGAATTTTTATGAGATCTGCAAGAAGTACAAAATAGGGACATATTGTTAGGGACACCTACATATGTGCCCGTACCATTTATTTTTCTGAATCGAATTCACTCATCAGTGGATATTGTCTTATTTGACAATTGATATCCCCTTCTTGTCCAACTCTTTCATGACAAGATTCTTTGGAAACTTTACTAATTACCGAGTGTTGATACCCGACTGGGTGTACTGACGTTCCTATCATTTCTTTTGATTAGATTCCATTTGAATGACATGGGTAACGATCCGAGGTGCTTTCGAATGCGTACTCAATTCATGGAAACATAGGATATATTCATATTCGTTAGCGTTTTCGTCTGTATCTGACTTGAAATTCTCTCGCGTAAATTATGCGTTGACCTTACTCTTTTATTGTTAGCTATGTCTCCAGATATCCTTGAATTTGTGAAGGGTTATGAGATATTAGTAGTCTTTTGAGAAGTTCACATCTTATCAACGACAATAAAACTGAAAAGTTGATAATGCCATTAGGATGGATTGGTTGATTATGACATGATGTCATTTCCTAAATTGATGGGAACTCGAGTGAAATTCCCCTAAAAGATAAGATGTTTATTATCAAAGGTGATCTAAATAATTCCCGATGGATGACCATATCCTGCATGTAGACTTGAAATTATACCATGAATGGTTATGAACTAGTCATAGATCTTGTAATCTAGAAAGAACTTAATGTAAATTTATTAAAAGATGTTCCTGCTATCTGAAACTTTTGGAGGTATTTGCTGGTGCATTACCTAGACTTTCGCCATTAAGGGAAGTAGAATTTGGTATTGATTATATTCCCGGTGCTGCACCTGTGGCGTGTGCACCCTACTTCAGCACTATCTGAATCGAAAGAGTTATCGTGCACCTGAGAGAGTTGTCGGAAAAAGCTTTTATTCTATAGCTCGTCATCATGGAAAGCTATGGTGTTATTATTCCTTATATTTGTTGATTACCGTGAACTAGGTAAATTGACGATCAAAATCTATATCCATTGCCCAAGATGGAATATTTGTTCGATCATTTACAAGGTTCTAGCGTATATTCAAAAGTTTGATCCACGACATGGTTATCATCAACTTCGCGTCCGCGAAAAAGATTATCTATTCCAATCACTACATCCAGAACTCGTAATGAACATTATGAGTTTCATGTTATGTCATTTGGATTGACCAATGCACATGTAGCATTCATAAATTTAGTTACTCACGTGTGTGGGCTGTAATTTGATAAATCCATGCTTGTGATCATTAAGGACCATCTGTTTGATTCTAAGAATAAGAAGGAGTTAGTAATCAATTGTAGACTGCCCTGAATTGGCCGAGTAATGAAAACCTGTACCTTGAGTATTTAACATGTGATTTAAAGCTTAATCCTTTACATTATTTGACCATGTGATTAATAGATAATGGAATCTATATTGACTCTTCAAAGATTAGAGCCATTAAGGCTTTGGGTTAAAACCAAAAAGAAAGTGCGAATATGTTTTGACAAATATTTTATCAAAGGATTAGTACGGAATTATTCCCTCATACCCAGATCATTTAATTAAACTCCCTTAGGAATAAATGTTTGTGTATAGCTCAAGACAACCTAGGAGGAATTGAGGAAACTATTTAAACCATGACTTGGAAATTGAAACGATAATTTTTTCTTTTCAACTAAGAAAATTTTGACCAAGGTATAAAAAAGATTTTTTCGAACGTTTACGAATCTAATTAATTATTTCTGATAAATCAACAAAGATCGTGTTAACTAAATTCAAGTTTATTTTGAACATTTTTATAAAATTGGACGAACTGAGAAATTTAGAAATTTTACGTTTACGTTTCATAAAATTTAATATTTATTATTTAATTACTTGAAATATTTAGCGACGCTTTAAATGACGGACTGGGCAAAACTAATAAAAATAATAGTTGAGACGAAACTAAAACTTAGAAAATATGAAGAAAGAATTTTTGAATGAATACGGTCATAATATTTATTTCTCCGGGGAAGGTGAATGTAGTTGATGACATATTATGTAGAAAGAATAGAGAACCAATTTAAGATGTGTTCCTTAGTATTGACCATACACAATAAATTGCCGAGAAATTTAAAAATAGTCGATGCTTGTAAAAGGATAATATAAGTAATAAAGAGTTTTGCGGCTAATGAAAACCATTAGAAATGAGAGCCGATGGCGTTAAATGTTTAAAAGGCTGTTTGTGATGGCCAGAATATGAAGGATTTTGAGATTTAGTCATGTTGGAATCTCATAAGTTTAAGTATTCTAATCATGCCATTTCTGATTAAATGTATTTTATCTAAAGAAGTTGTACTGACGACCAAATATGAAAGCAGACATCGCAACATATGTTAGTAAATGTCAAACTTTTGCGAAGGTCAAGGCTGAGCACCAAAATCCATAAGGATTGCTTCAACAGCTTATAACTCTTGTTCGGAAGTGAGATAGAACCACCAAGGATTTTTATCATAAATATTCCAAGGTCATCATCTGAATTTTATTCGATTTGGGTCGTCGTCGACAGACTGACCAAATCTGCTAATATCATTCCCGTTAATGATAGGTTCTCGATGGAGAAGTTAACTCTTTTGTATTTAAAGGAGTTGTGTAAACATAGTGTGCCTATATCGATCATCTCTATCAAGATCCTCGCTTCGCATCGAATTTCTAGAGATGTGCTCAGAAGTCATTGGGAACGAACCTTGATGAGAGTACTGTTTGCCACCCCAATCGAAGGGACGAGGTAAAGTAACGATACAAACACTAGAAGTCTTGTTTTATGTTTGAATGATTGACCATTGGTAATGAACGGGTTAATCGTTTTCTTTTGAAGAGATTATCATTGATAATCATCGTATTAGGATTGAGATCGAGTCTTGTGAGGATCTATATAAAGAACATCTGTAGGTGGGAGTTGGGATAAAGATCCCCGACATACACCCATTATGAGTTGGACATGTCTTTTAGGTTTAAGGTTGCCTATGATGACAAACCTAACCTTACAAGATACCCGACCCGTGAAACCTGAAATGATTAGGATCTGATTATTGACTGCTAGTAGTGGACAGGAGGTTATATGAATATGAAATGTAGATCTTGAAGTGCAGGATGGGTAGCGAAGTTATGCCAACAGTTTTCACCATGGAGAAGTGAATTGATGATCTGAAAGATCATGGGAAATAAGTCCCCGTTGTATAGGACCATTGAGATAATGTAAAGATTTGGTTTGAGAGGCATATAAGCAAGATCTACCCGAGGACTTCAAGGGCTGCATGAATTATGTTTCGTATAGCGAACTTGATAAAATGTCTATCAAGTGAAAATATGATTATTTCTTAATGAAGTTTGGATCGGCGAAAAGTTGCATTCATCAAAAACCTGTGAATATCATGGATAGAGAAAGTAAGTCAACTTAAGCATGATCGTATTCCCGTAGTTATGTTTGATGAAACTCACGTATTGTAATGGATTACACTTGTGAGAAAAGACCGAATGTGGAGGAAATGCCCACATGTCTTGATTCTATAAGAAGCGAGTAGTAAGATAAATTGATATTTGAGGACAGAGATCCTCTTTAGGGGTAACTGTTGTGACAATCCGTCAATTTATGGTCGATATTTTATTCTCAAGTATTATTTAAAATCATTATTTTAATGTTATATTATGGAGTCACTCATTTTTGGGAAGAAATTTAGTTTTACATCTTAAAGTAGCATCGACTACGTCTAAATCGGAGAACTCTACGTTACGTGCTTACGTTTACATACACCGTTTTTGGTGACAGTCCGACATTTCAGGAAATAAATTTATCCTTGAATATATTTTGGTATTTTAATTTGTGTTGGTTCATAAACTCACAAATCTACGAGAAGAGATTAGGACTTACGTGCATTATTTAACTTCCTTTACGACTAAACCGGAAACCCTAGGTTTACATATTTATGTTTTTGAACTCCGTTTTTGATGAGATAATTTTTATTAGATTCGTTTTGTGCCGTAGATTCATAATTTATAAAAACGTTTTTCGTAAAATGACCCGAGGGCACGTAAATCGAGGAAACTAGAATCAAGGAGTACCCGTAAATTAATGGGGATGAGACAACTTTACACTTGCCCACCCCCATACATGTGGCAGCCAAGCTTCACCAACACACCCTTTATGTGTCAACTAAACATACACACTAAGGACCCATGTCCTTAGTGCTATGAAAAACCACTTAACCATTACAACTAGCTAACTATACCATTTACTCACACATGAAAACCAAAAACAACTCACAAAACTCTCTCTACACCCTCCTTATTGCCGTCCCAAACTCCACACCAAAACACCACAATTTGATCAAAATTCTACCATGAATCTTATGTTTAACTTGCACAAGATGAAAATCCATTGAAGACTTGTCGATTTGAAGTGATCATAACATCTACAAAGAAGTTTTCCTTGGAGTCTAGGGCTGATTTTTCTCAAGGTGTTCATATATTTGGTGATCTTTAAGGTGGTCTTCATATATCATAAGATTGGTTATCAAAAACCAAGTCTTGTTCTCAACCTTTTCATCACTTTGGTGGTATAGAGATTGTTTCTTCCTATCATCTTTTTATTTTGTAAAAGTACTCATGTATTTTCTTTTTAGCTGTATATGTATATGATGATTAATGATGATCAAATTATTATGTGGGGATCTTGTGTTGATAGATTTGGTTAAAAAGACTAAAATCTACATGTAAAGATGTTAAAATTATGGTTAAATTTATAGGCTGTATAAAACAGTAAGTAACCATATGAACACATGGTAAAAAGGCTTGGATTATTTAATATACATTTAGATATATGATTTTTACATATGTGGTGAGTTGGCCACTCAATGGAATCAATAAAGTGAGCAAGATATGATCAAAATACTATTAAGGTACAAATATGTATAGTCTGTTTTGGACGAATTATTAGGGATACTTAGAGGATGATTGAGCAGTAGCTAAACTAGAGTTATTTGTAGCACATACCATGTAGTTTGTGCTGCCCAAATTTGAGCTTCTATCTCCTTGTAGAACTTAAGATATGGTAAAAATGGTGAAAGTGATTTTGATAATCAGATTTGAAAATAAAAGTATATAATATAATATAAGTACTCAAGTAATATTATTATAAAATACATATATAAAACCCACTAACTTATGATAATATTTATAAACTGAGTTATATACTATGATAAATAAGTATGACATTTTAATAAAAGTACAAACTCAAATGTTTTCTAAAGTTATAAAACTATATATAAGTTTTACGTCTTTTCGGCTAAAACCAAAAGATTAACGTTTTCGCCAAATAAAACATAGACGGTCGGACCCATCTAATGTAACATTTTTATAACTCATCTACTGATATCTAAGTTCATTTTACAAGTAAAAACCGATCAACCCGAGCTTTATAACTTATGGACATTAACGGGCCAAAGTAGCCTTATTGGACTATTAGCCCAACTACTATGGCTAAACACTAATGGACTTACTCATTGGCATAACCCACTTGGGCCCAACATATGAGTATAGGACTGGTTTTAAAAGTATAATTAGGCTAATATAATGTATTGGGCTTTTAATGGGCTTATTGGGCCTTAATATGTAAACAAGTTAAAACTAGTGTAACTAGTCAAAAATTTACTAACACATAACAACTATAATGTTGTACAAAGAGATAAAATCCCACTTGATCATCATCATACTTATAATATCATCATATATATACACAACCATTATTTTTATAAAGTCATTGGACAAGAGTCTAAGACCGAGTATTATTTGTCTAGGTTTCCGCGATTGGAGCACGTACCATACATCCAAAACAACGATAACCCGCCTTTCCCAATCAACGTGAGTTCATAGCCTCGCACTCTTTTAACTGTTTTATGAAATGTTTTATAAACCCGCGAGGGAGATAACATGTTAGTTTTAATAAAATAGGACACCAGTTGTCCCGATTAATTGCTTATTGATATGGACCCGAAGGATTGTATGACCTGATGAATGATTATATGACCCGATGAATGAAACGAAATGGATTATTACTAGTTAGTTTATGTCACTAAAATTCCCATTAGCATGAATTGTGAACTACCGGGATTTGGTAGACGCTTATGCATATAATAGTACTATGTGGGGAAGATCACCTCAGTTCGTGCCTTGACGGTTGATCCCCGTCGTGCCACATTGATTGGTAAGCGCATTTATGTATGAGAAGATTTATATAAGCGTGATTATTGTGACGACACGCTGTTTTAGATGGGCAAAGGAATTACGGGTTAGCTACCTGTTGTTTTTTATAGTAACGTAGCAATGTTATGCGACTTATAATAATCCAATAACGAAAATACTGATATACGCATTGAATTATAATATATTACCTGACTAGCAATACGGGGTCTTATTACTGATATTATGTTCGTGTTTTGGTTTTACATAACCATCTTCATATAACGGTTTTTATTTAACTCTATACAACGTTATAAAACGTATTGTATGATGTTTTTACGACAATGGTTCGTATAATGGTTTTGAAGGCAAAAGCCTATATTATGATTTTCGACAAAGATTTGTATAAAATGTCTTTGGCCTATTTTATAGCCTATGACAAAGATTGTACAAAAATGATTTCGGTATTAATTATTTACCGGTGATATTTTAATGGTTTTTATTAAACTATATGAATTCACTTGGCTTTTTTGCTGACTTTTTAACATGTTTTATCTCAGGTACTTGAAGGTAATTCGCGGGAAGACGACAAGAATTTATGGCCCGCATTCAAATAAAATTTCCATTCAAATGTTTTTTAAAATTGTATGATATACTATAACCTGAGGACCTATGTAATTTGATATTTATTAATGGAAAAACGACGCGATTTTTAAGCGTTGTCTATGATTTGAGTAATATGCTATCCCCTAACACCAACGACTCTTCCGCTGAACTAAAGTATGAATATTTTGGGGTGTTACACCATAGACGCCCATACATCTATGTACCAAACCAAGGCTACCCGCCTTACCATATCACAACTAGTCCCATAGACGCCCATACATCTATGTACCAAACCAAGGCTACCCGCCTTAACATATCACAACTGGTCCCAAGTAACACATAAGTAACACATAAGTTAACACACATTGTCCAACACAAACCATTAAAGACAATCACTAATACTAGGGTTTTGCAATCCTATTTTTAACAATTAAGTTCGTTTTTCCTCGACTCGACTCGAATTTTATTTCCGGTTAAACGCAAGACTTAACTTTGTTTTTGGTAAATATATTTTTAGTATTTTTAGACTAAAATCTATTTAATATTAAAAACTATTAAAACAAATTAAATAAAACTAATTTTAAATAAAACTTAAATCTAAATTGAAATCTAATTAGTTTTAAACTAAAGACTTTTAAAAACTTTAAATGAAATCTAATTTTAAAACTAATTAATTGAAATAACTAATTTAAAAATCTATTGAAAACTAAATTAAAATTATAAAAGTAAATAAAATATTTTTTTAAACTTTTATATTTTTATCACTGAATTAAAGTAAAATGAAATAAAACTTTTAGAAAAAATTTCATGTTTGGTCCCTATCGTTTACACCAAATATCAAGTATGGTCCCTATCTCAAACTAAGTCCGCAGATCGTCCCTATCGTTTACACTTTGGATTAAAAATGGTCCCTATATTGGATGGGAGTTAATTTTGCTCATTAAGTGGTATAAGTAGAGGGGTATTTTGGGGTTTTACTTATTCTTATCCGCACCAACTTTCTTGTTTACACAGCCTAACCATTATATGCATCGAACCTAACTTTCTTGTTCACACCCACCCACGTATATGTTATCCATCATCATAACCACACATATAAAAGAACCCTCCATCGAATCCTAGAAAGCACAAATACAAAAACACCACCAAGAACATGATCGAATCCAATCCCATCACCAGATCTTGGATCTACAAAACACACACAATCACCATCTAAAACGCAAGATTTACTACCTATGATCCATTCCCTATAAAAAAAAACCACGACTCAAATACATACCCAGTTTTCACATCGAAAATCACAAAACCCAGATTCACTCGATAAAAACAAAAAATGAAATCACATCTTTCGATTCAACCAAAACCCAAAATCTACACCGTTATTATCACACAAATCATAGATTCACAAGAAAACTATTTTTTATGTCTTAAAAAAATCATGTCGACATGAAAACTGTTTGTTGTTCAGTTTTAAAGAAAAACTGAAAAGTGGATAGATAAATGTTTTAGGAGGTGATACTGATTAGTAAATAATCAGTCTTGCTGAATGTGGAAGAAAGGTGTGGTCACTTTGAGCTAGAATTGAGCTGATAACAAAATTTCATTGAATGCACATCAGGTTGGGGATTTGGTGATTTGAGGAGGTGGTGGTTTTAGTGAAAAACGTGGGTCACTGAAACCAAGATTGACACTGAATTTTTTTTTGAATCAATGATTAAATATCAGTGAATGCAGAATAATGTATTGATTATTCAGTTGTCAAGCTTCAGTGGGTGTAAATGGTTTCTTCAGGCCGTGTTTACGAAGAATTGATTAAAAGAATTAGTTGATGGGTGAAACGAAACTGATGAAGTGGAGTTGGGTTGTTCAGACGTAAGGGGTATTCAGTGTATGCGGTATTGTATGGTTCACTAAACCTGAGAAACATATGGCTCAACAAGAACCTGAATGTCATCAGGTCTCCTTAAACATCAGTATCCCTGAACGTTTCAAGCCCCTTAAACCGTGACTCTGAAATTCAAGTCATATGAGACTCTGAATGCTACTCCGTGAAATACATTCTCATGAACCTGAACCAAATGAGTTTGTTCCATGTAATGGGGTTTGTCACTGAAACTGATAAATCAATAGGTCTGAGCTTTGTGGGTTTACAAGAGTAATGATTTATGAGTGTTTTTCGTTGAACAGATGAATAAATCAGTGGGTATGAAGGGTTGTTGAACTAATGTTTCGATCTGGGTTTATTGATTGTTTGCCCACAAGATATGCATTTGTCTTGGACCTGGGATGTGTGGGAGAGAGATTTAGATTTGTAGTGGTGGGCCCCTTTATTATAATGTACAATATAATGAAAAGACGAAAGTACCCTGCCCCTCATTCGACTTAACTGGCAAAACTAACGTCCATCCAAGATAGGGACGATTTTTGATCGAAATTGTAAACGATAGCGATGATCGGTGGAGTTATTTTGAGATAGGGACCAAACTTGATGTTTGGTGTAAACGATAGGGACCAAACATGAAATTTTTTCAAACTTTTATATAAATTTAATTAAACTAAAAACTTGATTTAATCTATTTAATTTAAAACTGCCAAATTAAAAATTCATATATTAATTAAACTGTAAGGAAATAAACACAAGAAAGAGCCTAGCACTAGTGGTTAAGACGTATGACCCCTGAACAGGAGGTCCAGGGTTCGAGTCCCTGGAGGGACAGATTATGCAAAATAATGTTTTTGTGACTTTTTTTTGGACTTACAGATTAACAGATAATGGATCTGTTAAGTATCAACAATAGTTTAAAAACCAAAATAAGCCATTAAGCTATAACAAATAAGCAACTAAAAGTGAATAAGCCAATTAAGCAATTTTAACTAATAAGCTAAAATAAAAAGACTGAATAAGCTAAACAAACGAACCCTATAAGCAGATCTAAACACTCACATAACAAAAATAAGCAGATATATTATATCTAAAATAAGCAATCCCTAACAACTATAAAACTAAAGCATAAACACAAAAAAAAGCAAATCCAAACGAACACTTAAATAAACTTAAGCAGACATCAAATAAACCTAGCAGATAATTATCTTAACTGTTCAAAACCAAATATGCAGATAAAACAAATCTAAGTAAGCAAATACCAAAACTAATCAAACCAACTTAAATAATCATACACAGATATATCATAAACTTAAAGTAAATAAACCCAAGAACAATACGCATAATAAAATAAGAAGATAATCTAAAACCAAAACTATATAAGCAGAATTAATAAACTCAAAACATAAGCAGTATGAAAACTAACACAATTACAAAACATATAAACTTATTTTAAAGCAGATTCAAACAGTACGAGATCCTAAGCAGATTCAATCATAACAAAAACACTAAGCAGATTCAATCATAACGTGATAGCAAAAACATGTAAACTAAATAAACTTTAACAATAAAATAAAAAAAGGAAGAACAAACCTAATGATGATAACCTTTGAGTAGAAGGTTGGCGCTGAGCCACCTTGTGAACCGAAACAAACACATCTAACACCACCCTTTTACCCAAAATTCATCACCACCATCATAAACATCTCGAATAGTAACCGAATATATATATATATATATATATATATATATATATATATATATATATATATATATATATATATATATATATATATATATATATATATATATATATATATATATATATATATATATATATATATATATATATATATATATATATATATATATATATATATATTATCTTTCCAGTGGGGAAAGAATTATACCTTTCTGAATTACTTTAATATTTATTAAATCAAAATAAATATCAAAGTAACTTGCAGTAAAATTAAAACGAGACACAAATTTTAATAAAACTGAAATTCCATTAATATAAAACTTCGATTACAATACTTTAACCCTAATTCTATTTTTCAGAAATTAAAATTAAAATAAAGGAAAAGCACACTCAAATTACAGATGTGAAGGGGTTTTTATAGGCAAACCCCTTGGAAACCTTCTTGATAGCTTCCAAAGTAAGCATCCAATCTGAGCCGTTAAATCCACCATTCTTCTTCTCTCTCTTCAATCTTGCGGTGGAAAATGAATCTTGAATCACTTGGATTGCCATGCTGGAAAGAGATGTGTTTGTTGTGCTAGTTGGTGGATGAGGTGGATCGATTTTATTGGTGGGAGGGTTTGTGGAACGTGGCATAGGCAATTAAATCAAAGGATTTGGCCACGTTGGACATGAGAAGAGGACCACTCCTTGATGGATTGCTCCATTATTCATGGGGATTTAATCCCAATCCGTGTGAATCACACGAATTGGGTAAAACCCCCAAATTTGGGTGAGTGAATTTTTTATAGTAAAAATTAGGGTTTGAGGGAAGGAGCGTATTTTGTGGGGAGAAGAAAGTGAGCAGTGAAAACACTTCGTTTGTAACGTCCAAATGGGGTGAGTGGGGTAAAAAGGTTTTATTTATTTGATGGGGTGGAGTAAATGGGTGTAACACGTGGGAGTGAGCTGGGGGTTACGTGTGTTTGTTGACTAAAAGGTTGACTAAATTTGCAAAGCAAAAATGCTTAACAATCCGTTCCAAGTTTATTATGTAATTGGGCTTGAGGCCCAAAACACTCCTTAATCCGTCCCATTTATCACTTTCATTTGGACTTTTGGTAAAAAGATGAGAAGCCTTTTTCCTTAAATAGGCTTTATTATAGTAAATTTACGTCTTTTAGGAAAAAGAGCGTAAAAACGGTAAGTATTAAGTGATGATTTAGGAAAATCAAGCACTAATGACCCAATGAAGTTCGTTTCCCAAGGAGGTATATGTGTGTGACTAAAATGTAGCAAGGTTTGAGATTAATATTGGTTAGAAGGGGATGTGAAAAAAGGATGACGAAGACGTGAAATTAATTACTACAACGACTTAACGTAAAACCGTAAAATAAGCTAAAATAAAAATTAATTCTAAAAATTACCAAAAACTAACCAAAAATCAAAATAAATAAACTAAGAGTTTACCAATGATCAAAACTTTTTCAAACCTTTTAATTAATTAAATATTCAATTTTTAAATGCTAATTAAAGCCCTAAAAATCAAATAAATTACCAAAAAGCCCAAATAAAGATTTTTCAATTGGTAAACCTCTAAAATGACCTAAAAAGATTAAAAACTATTTTTAGAAATTTTTAAACTAAGAAAAACTATTTAAAATGATTTAAAAACTATTAAAACTTAAAATAATTATAAAAATTAATCTAAAAGTAATAAAATTAATCTAAGAGTTGCAAAAATCCTATTTTAATGTATTTAAGCTAAGAAAAATGTAAAAAGTTGAAAAATGTGAAATTTGAAAAAGAATAATAAAATAATATTAAAAATCCAAAAATTATAAAAAATTCTAAAAACTTGCAAACTAGTTTATTTTAACCTAAATAAACAGAAAATGAAAGTGAAATGACCAGAATACCCCTATTGGGCCCTCAAATGGGCCAAAACCAAAAACAGTCAACACAAATGGGCTTTTTAGCCCAAAAAGTCAAACTTGGCCCAATTGACTTGGAAAAGCCCAATCTAACTCAAAGGTTGATTCTAAACACAAAACTCTAAAGACCCAAAAGCTGAAAGTGAGCTTATCACAACTTATTAAGCAAACAGCTTATCCTTATTGGGCTTTTTAGCCCATTAAGCAATAAGCTAATGCCATAAGCTCTAATTTGACACACAACCTTCTTTTGGGATGCTTAAGAGATCTGTAAAAAGAAATTTTGAAAAAGCACACTCAATAAGCCAGAAATAAGCAAAGTATAGATCCACAAAACGACAAAATAGTCGGGTTTGAGATTTAGGGCACCTCAGAACTTGATTCAACTTGCAAAATGTCACAAATGAACTCAATAAGCCAAAACAATCAACAAAACTCCAATAAGCAACACCAATAAGCCAGAATGAACCAATAAGCACTTATGAAAAAGTCAAATAAGTTGGTTTTCTAGTCAAACCTAAAATTCAACACACCAAATGCTCTAGTATGAACAAATGGGTCAAAAGATGAGCACCTATTACAAAATCCAAGTTGTTGTTGGTTAAAATAAGCTATTATAGCTTATTGATAAGTTGAAACCCAATTAACACTAGTAGTGGCTAGCAGCAGGGGAAAGGAGTTCCCACTGCTTTGACTATTTGACCAAGCTTTTTAGAGAGATTTAGTTGGATTCAATTGGAAACAAAGGCACCCTTGTGATCAGTGAATCACAGGGAGTCAATGTCAACAAGAAATTCACAATTAGGTTCACACAATAAGCCCAGATTAATCAAACAATCACCAGATATAGCACAGATATGGAAAATAAGCAATTATGCACAAATAAGCAGATATATCATGAATAAGCCAGCCAAAATTCAACAGGATGCATACACAAGCTATATAAACTATGAATAAGCACAAACAAACTTAAATCAACCACTGAAACAAGATAAGGAACAAGATCTAAGCAGATTATAGTTACTGATATGAACAAGTAGAATATGTAGAAACTTTGCTGATCTAATTGACACTAAATCCAATTTCAGGCACTCAAATCTCTTTCCGTGGTGTTATTAGCCTAGTTTAATCACTTGTTAACCCTAGTCTATGATTAGATCTAGGTGTCCCTTAAACCACAGCCAAAATATCAAGTAAACAAGATTTTATAGCCCTATTAAGAATTTAAGTGTTTCAAACCACAAAACCTGCATACAAATGACCAAGTATATCAGATAAACAAGTACCAACAACCACAAGCACAATATACCCAATCTTCAAGCCTTAAAACCTGCTTATGCAGTTAACCCAAACACCCCTTAACAACCTGTTTTGACAAATTTCCAAAGGATAATCCGGTTTTAACCCACAAATCAAGTTAATAACCACTCAAATACATCAAACAAGAAAAGATAAACAATATCCAACCATAAAAACACAGATTCAAGAACAATCATGCAATATCACAAATATTTCAGAAAATAAAGAGAAAATTGAAAAAGGAGAAGATGCAAACCTCGAAGACCTACATCCAGGCCCTGGATTGTTTGAGCTGAGGTACTAGAAAAACAAGTACCAGCTTCCAATGTACCTGCTAAGAAGAACAAACCAAGTGATGAACAATATCAAGCACTTTTCCGATTTTGGAAACACAAGCCTTATCAATTAAAACCTTGCCTCAAAAACCTTTAAACATGAAACTGGAACTCAAAATTAGGCTATTCTAACACCAACTTTTAATAAACAAGAACAAGATTTCACAAATTTATGAAAATCAAATTTTATTAACTTAAAAAGGGATTAAAAAGATTGATAGCCTAAAACTGGAACAAAGGGACTCTCATAGGTTGAGGTCTCCTTTTATAGGCAAATGCCATGCTAACACTATTCACAAACCGTAGAAGTGAAATTCCCAAATTTTCCTCAAATGCTTCTAGACGAATCCTTGGTATATGCTGTCTAAAATGATCCAAACCGTTCAAAATAGCTTTGGGGTGAAGCAAAGAGTATTGGCTGTTGATCGTGACACGTGGCAGTACTTGGGGAATAAGTTGTCACATGATGGGTGAAACGGTTTTGGGTGTGAGACCCTTTGGTGAGTGGGATTGAGGGTTTTAAGGTTGGGATGGTTTTCTGGGCGTGTGAATTAAGTGTGGGTAAGGGTAATTTAAATTTACCCTTTGTTTAAGTTGGGATAGTTACTGGGTTCTTGAGGGTGAATAGTTGTAACTTTTTGATCCGATTTTTGGGGATTGTGTTTGTTTGGCGCGTGTTTGTGTATTCAAAGTTTTGAAATGGCAGCCTTGGTACTTGGTCTTTGGCAAAAGGTGTTTACCAAGTATTTCAGCCCACAAATCATGTTTCCTTTGTTAATAACTTTTCCATCTTCACACTTTTGGCACAAAACTTTTCCAAAAAGGTTTTAAGGGTTATTTTTGCCATGTTTGAATAGTTCAAGGACTGATCTTGGACATTGTTAATCTTCAAAGGTCTTCAATGTAACTTTAACTCCATGAGGGACCATAATTGACAAATTAGATTTGATGAGGGACTAATCTTGCCATTTCTTCAAAGTTGGAGGACCATTTGTGTAATTTTGACAGACTTAAGGGACCAAACTTGTAATTATGATTTCACAAGGGTTTTAAGTGTCATTTCTTCATTGTTTGAGGATCAATATTGCATATCTTCAAGTCTTCAAGGGTAATTGTTGGGTAAATCATGAACTAGGGCCCGGTTCTTTGTACGCCTTCGTTTCTCGTGTTCGTTTTTCCTTGTTTCTTGTGATCTTTTGTCTTTTTCACGATATCCATACCTAAAATACACAAGTAAACAAACACAAGAATATATATGGTATTTTATGAAATTTTTATGCATTTAAAGCCCGAAAAGACCGATGAGATCATGTATAAAGGCCATCTCATCACTCCCCCATACTAAGCGATTGCCGTGCCCTCATGCAATGCTAGAATAAAGTATCTAAGCATCACCAAAGTTCAACTTTATTAACCTTTATTTGAAAAGTAAAAGACTTGAAAAAATACTATGAAGATGTGTAAAGACATAATGTATGATTTTCATCACGAATGTGACTTTTAAGGTCAAAGAATAGAAACAAGTAAATGTCCCTTAGAGTAAATTTCGTCATCCTTGATTGTCATACATTCTATGCTAAGTGCAAAAACGAGATCATTGTTGGTACAAGTCACAATGCTAACACTACTCATACGTCCAAATTGTGTAATACTTTTTCTCCCCGCAATCCTAGTTATTATAAAAGGAAATGGGTTACTAGCATTTTTTAACTATTTGTCATGGATCACAAGTGATTCATATTGACTTATTTGAGTAGTTATTAGTCCGAAAGCAAAGTAGCACGATTTAATCGATAGTTAGCCGAAGGACAAAATCTTTTAAAACGGCTTCTCGTGTATCTCCTTAAGTTCATATCTTGGCATAACTCGTTTCATAATTTGAGACCTTTCTCGGACCGATATTTGGCATGTACTTCATACTTCAAATCTTGGGAAGACGTTCTTGAAATTATGGTCTTCTCTTCATATATTTGGAATTTCTTCACTTGACGTTTTTGAGAGATTCTTCATATTTGGACCATGACTTCATCATTTTTCTTCAATCTTCATTTTGGACTTTGATATACAACGATCCGCCTCCTTTTCGGACTTGGATATATTTATCCTCATACCTTGTAAGGGTCTTTTCGGATAGACTTTCTCCATGATCTTTAGGGCAGTAATTGCTTTTCGTCGTGTGTCTCGATCCTTCATATTGATTTTGGAATAATGATACTTCACATCATCTTGAATCTTTAGCAAAAATAGAGCTCCTCATGCATTGTTAGGGCCTTTTTGGATCATCATCAATCTTCGCGTCCCGCTTCAATAAGTTATGCCTTGGCTATGAACTCTATTTAAACCCGAGCAACTTTTAAACGATCTTGCGCTAGAGGCTAAGTAACCTTTCAAATAGTATGACCTTACTTATTGCAATTATTATTGTTCCTAATGCATTGATCTAATGGGAAGAAAAAGCCACAATTAAAAACGTATGAGTTTTTGAAAGAACATTTTCATGTTCTATGTTTAGCATGATCACTTGTCTAACTCTATCATCTCTCGTTCTTCACTATATAAAGACCTCTAATTAAAAAGACTCGTGAATATTTAGCCAAGCAAGTCGAAATTAAGCCAAGTTTTGATTAGCTTTCATTAAGACTATATCAAATCAAAGTTTTGGGTTTTCTAGCCACCTATAGGATCTTGCACTTTCTTGGACTTTTTTCAAGTTTAGAGAATGCATTTTATAGTTCCCTTGATAAGTGACTTTCTAGGATCAATTATAGGAACTTGCGAAAAGTTCTTGTTCTTAACCCGTATGAGCTAAGACTTTCGCGTTTTAAAGCTCCCTATATAAAAGTCTAGCAAAACTTAAATTGAGCGGGTTAAGGAATGTAAATGGCTCCAAATGCCCATCAAGTCAAAAATTAGCTCTTATTCTACCCATCGGAAAATATACATTCGTGTCTTAAAAACACTTATGAAAACTAAGAAAAAATTTAAAATTGGACCATTTTTAGCCTTATTAGCAACAAAACAAAACATTGAAAGTTGGAAAATGTGAGGGCGTAGCAAAGCAAGTATCTATTACCCCCCCCCCCCCCATACTAAAAGTAAACATTGTCCTCAATGTTTCGAGTCTAAAGGTGGAGCACCCCCATACTAGAGACGAAGAATCGAATGCTTAGGATCTAGCATGGAAAGGGTGATCAACAATATATCTAAAACCGTTTATTAAGTATGCTAAAAGATAATTGTTAGAACAATTAATGATATGTCAATGGATTCGTGAAAAACTTCTTCAAGCAAACGATGGAGGCTCACGTAAACGAACACGAGAGTCTTCAATCGTAGATGATGATGATGATCTAGATAACACGATCACAAACAACCACTAGACAACGAGTTGGAAGGATACAAGTCCCCTCAAATTAGTTATTAGTAAGCATAAAAGGATAAGCATGGGATCTCCCCCACGAGGCACCTCATTTTTGATTACCGAGTCATGAGCTCGACTCGATCCACTTAATGCTAATTATCATTGGGGAAAGTGACTTGGTCGAGGTCAACCATTGAAGGAATTTCCCCAACAAAGTAGTATTTAAGCCTATGTCCATTAAACTTGAAATTAGGACCATCATCTTGAGCTAGCTCGATGGTCCCATAAGGAAACACTTGTGTAATGGTGAACGGACCCGACCAACGAGATTTCAATTTCCCGGAAAATATCTTAAGTCGAGAGTTAAAAAGTAACACTTGATCACCAACGTTAAAAACCCGGTTTTTAATCTTTGCATCATGAAACTTTTTAGTCTTTTCTTTGAAAATCAATGAATTTTCATAAGCATTATCTCTTAATTCATCTAATTCATTCAATTGTATTTTCCGGTGATCTCCCGCGGTCTTCAAGTCAAAGTTTGCATGCTTAAGGGCCCAATATGCCTTGTGCTCCAATTCAATGGGCAAATGACAATTCTTTTCATAGACTAACTTATAAGGAGTGCAACCGATAGGTGTCTTATAAGCGGTCCTAAAGGCCCATAAAGCGTCATCGAGTTTGTCGGACCATGAAGCACGGTTTTCTCCAATTGACCTCTCTAAAATCCTCTTCAAAGCTCGGTTCGAAACCTCGACTTGCCCACTCGTTTGCGGGTGATAAGCCGTAGAAAGACGATGAGTAACTCCATATTTCTTTAAAACCTTTTCGAATTGGTCATTACAAAAATGGGTTCCACGATCGCTTATAATAGCACGAGGGGTTCCGAACAGAGAGAATAGTTGCTTCAAAAACTTCACTACCAAACGAGCATCATTAGTAGGTAAAGCCTTAGCTTCCACCCACTTAGAAAGGTAGTCCACCGCGACGAGGATATACTTGTTACCATGAGACGATGGGAACGGCCCCATAAAGTCTATACCCCATATGTCGAAAATCTCACACACTTGAATTATGTTTTGCGTCATTTCATCGCGTTGAGACGATTTTCCTTGACGTTGGCACAAATCACACGACTTCACAAGTGCGTGTGCATCACGATAGATAGAAGGCCAAAAGAAGCCGGCATCGAACACTTTCTTAGCCATGAGATTAGCACCGTGGTGACCACCCGTGGGTCCCTCGTGACAAGCTCTAAGGATATTAGAAGCTTCGGCACCAAAAACACAATGTCGAACGAGTTGATCCGCACAAACCCGAAAGAGATAAGGGTCGTTCCAAAAATAGAACTTGACGTCACGAAAGAATTTTCGCTTTTTTGTGTCGTCATACCCTTGATTATGAAATTGCCCGCATGGTAATTTGCAATGTCGGTAAACCATAGGGTGGTGTCATTAGAATTCACTACACCGAGAGTCTCGAGAGGAAATGTTTCGGTGATTTCCTTGTTCTCGAAAACATCTTTGTGAGGATCTTCTAGACGAGAGAGATGATCGGATGCTAGATTCTCGACTCCTTTTTTGTCAAGCACGGTGACATCAAATTCTTGGAGGAGGAGCATCCAACGAAGCAATCTCGGCTTAGCATCTTGCTTAGCTAAGAGATACTTGATAGCCGAATGGTCGGTATACATGATGCTTTTAGTTAAGACGAGATAAGGTCGGAATTTCTCAAAAGCATAGACCACGGCAAGGAATTCCTTTTCCGTTGTGGTGTACTTTAATTGAGACTCGGTCATCGTCTTACTAGCATAGTGGATAGGACGGAAATGCTTGTCATAACGTTGCCCCCCTATAGCATAATCACTTGCATCGCACATTATTTCAAAGGGTAATTCCCAATTAGGAGAAACAAGAATGGGAGCTTCGGTAAGTTTCCTTTTGAGAGTTTCGAAAGCTCTAACACAATCCTAATTGAAATTAAAAGGAGCATCCTTCTCGAGAAGGTGTGTCATAGGTCGAGAGATTTTTGAAAAGTCCTTGATGAAACGACGATAAAACCCCGCGTGGCCTAGGAAACTCCTAACTCCCTTAACGGTTTTGGGATGAGGTAACTTGGCGATGACGTCTACCTTAGCTTTATCGACCTGAATCCCCGCTTTCGAGACCTTATGTCCTAAGACGATTCCTTGTTTACACATAAAATGACATTTTTCCCAATTGAGCACAAGATTGGTTTCTTCACAACGTTTTAACATTTGCTCGAGATTAGATAAACACGACGTGAACGAATTGCCGAACACTGAAAAGTCATCCATAAACACTTCCATCGACTTCTCGATCATATCATGAAAAATTACCATCATACACCGTTGAAACGTACCCGGTGCATTACAAAGTCCGAAAGGCATCCTACGATAAGCGAACGTTCTATAAGGACACGTAAACGTAGTCTTCTCTTGATCACGATGGTCGATAGGGATTTGAAAGTAACCGGAAAAACCATCTAAAAAGCAATAGAATTCATTTCCCGCGAGTCGCTCTAACATTTGATCCATGAAGGGCAAAGGAAAGTGGTCTTTACGAGTGGCGTCATTTAACTTTCGGTAGTCAATACACACCCTCCAACCGGTCACAACACGAGTTGGAATTAACTCGTTTTTTCATTAGGCACAACGGTCATTCCTCCCTTTTTAGGGACATAGTGGACTGGGCTGACCCATGGGCTATCGGAGATAGGATAAATCATTCCCGCGTCAAGGAGTTTTAACACTTCCTTTTTAATGACATCGTGAATTTTAGGATTCACCCTTCTTTGACTTTGAATTGCGGGTTTGTAGTCCTCCTCTATTAAAATCTTGTGAGTACAAAATTTTGGGTCAATACCCTTAATGTCGGAAATTTTCCACGCAATTGCCCCTTTATGAGCTTTAAGAACTTTCAAGAGCTCGGTTTTTTCATCATTAGCAAGACCTCTTGCAATAATAACCGGCAACTTGTCATCACCTTCCAAGAATGCGTATTCAAGGTGAGAAGGAAGATCTTTCAATTCAAGGATAGGTGGTTCCTCGATTGAAGAGTTTGGTTCAACACTCATAACTTCCATCGACGGAAGAAATGGTGGAATAGAAGTATCATCACTAATCAACACCTCATCTTCATTGTCGATTTCATTTGAAGTGAAATCGCCTCCTTGGAATGGAGTGAGATTAGGTGTGGAATTAGCAAGAATCGGATCCAAAATAGTGGGATTGCCACTTGACGAGCTATCGGAAAAACCTAACACTTCTTGAGAAAATTCATCACAAACCACATCAACTATGTCAATGTGATTGATGGTAGCGATTGCATAAACATGAGAAGGTTTTGAGTTTTGAGTAGCGTTTATAACAAGTTCCTCTTCGTTGAATCTCAAAGTGATAGTTCTTGCATGAACGTCGATAAGCGATCTCGTGGTGTCTAAAAATGAACGACCTAAAATTAGAGGAACTTGAGGATCCGCGGGGATGTCAACTACTATAAAATCAACGGGATAGTAGAACTTCCCCACTTTCACGAAAACATCTTCGGCTACTCCACATGCTAAAATCGTAGAATGATCGGCCATCTCGATAGACATGTTTGAAGGAATAAGAGCCGGAAGCGAAAGCGATTTCCAAATGGAAAATGGCATCAAATTAATGCTCGCACCAAGATCGGCCAAGGTGAGGCATTCTTTCATATCTTGTATGTCACAAGGAATGAGAAACTTTCCGGGGTCACCAACTTTTCCGGTATGCGTTTAAGATAAACCGAAGAACAACTAGCAAGCTTTGAAAGCTTTTCCTTATCGCTCATCATACTTTTAAAAGTGGAAGCGAAACGAGGCATATATAACAACGCGTCGGCTAAACTTACATCAAAATGCACTTGTTGAAACATTTTTATAAAAAGCTCGATTTGTTGTTTGTTACGTTCTTGCAATTTCTCTTTGTTTCGTCTCGAAGGGTAAGGTAAGGGTGGTGTGGGTTGGACATTAGGCAACGGCCTTGGAATCTCGGGTTCCACAATTGGTATTGGTTCAACCGTAGGTGTTGTTTGATCGGTACTTCGTGGGATTGTAATGTGCTCCTTTTCGACCACCACCTCGGGCTCTTTCTCGATTTCCTTCTCCATAGAAGTACTTGGACGAGAGATTAGTTCCTTGAAAGTTTTACCACTTCGTGTAGTAATAACCTTCATTTCTCCCTTCGGGTTTGCAATGGTATCACTAGGAAGACCACCCGAGGAAGAGGGTTTACACATGATTGCTTCAAACATTTTAGCCATTCGATCCTAAAATTTTGATTGCCTAGCATCCGCTTTTAACAATTCTTACTTAATCTCATGTTGTCCTTGTTCCATATTTTGTTGGTTTTGTTGAAGACGTTGGACATTTCCTTTCATTTTATTTTCATGAGTTTTAAGTTCATTAGCAAGTTCATTTTTAAGCTCGTTTTTCAACTCGGATCTTAAGCTAATCATCTCACGTTGCATGTTATCAAACTTAGCATCATTTGCTTTAGCATAATCCAAAAATTATCCTTGAAGGTTTTTAGTGTGAGCATTTTGAAAACCTTGTGTAGTGTTTTGAAAATCACGGTTTTGGTTTTGATTAGTGACTTGTCCATTCCCACTTTGATAATTCCCCTTGTTGTAGTTACGTGAATTGCCTTGGTAATTACCACCTTGGTTGTTGTTTCGATAGTTATTAGCATTTTGATTTGATGGAGCTTGATTTGGGCGGGAACCTTGACCGTTTTGGTTATAAGTTCCCGTTTCTACATAAGCACTCGAAGTGTTACCATCCGCGGTAATGCACTCGGAAAGATAATGAGCTCCACCACAAGACAAACAACTCTTAGCAACCGCTTTAACCGAAGCGGAATTTGAAGCTTCTTGAGCTTTCCAATGAGACATAAGATTAGCAAATCTATCAAAAAACCGATTTTCCTCATTAGCTTCATCATGTAAGGCATTAATGCTACGAGACGATGACGACGATGACGAACCCAAATTGGCAACACTCGGTGTGTTACGAGGGCTATAAACCTTAGATCTATTCTCGATAATCTTTAAAGCCTCATCGATCGTTTTGCACAAAAAATTACCACCCGCGGCGGCATTCAAGTAATCTCGTTCATGATCATTAAGCCCATTATAAAAAGTATCAATTTGATGCAATTCCAAAAAATCATGGTGTGGACATTCATGTAACATTTCTTTAAAGCGTTCCCATGCCATTGAAAAACATTCATTATTTCTTTGAACAAATCTTGAAATCTCATTTTTCAAATGTGTTGTTTTAGATGGTGGAAAAAATTTGTTCACAAACTTAGAAACGAGATCACCCCATTTCAAAATCGAATTTGGCGGTTCTTTCTCAATCCAAATTTTAGCGGGTCCATCTAACGAGTATGGAAACAACATCATCTTAATGGCGTCATGTGGAACATCCTTAAACTTGCTAGTAGCGGTGAGACGGTTAAAATTCCTAATGTGATAGTGCGGGTTATCTTTTTCATGACCTCTAAACTTATTAGCATGCAACATCGACATTAAACCCGTCTTAATCTCGAAATTCTCCGCAAGGATGGCGGGAATCACAACGGCCTCTCCAAAACCCTCGGTGGGTGCTTGTAGCAACTCCATCATAGTACGGTTAGCCATGACGACTTCTTGTTCTACAATAGGTTCAAGAATTGGAGTTTGTTCTTCAATCAACGTCTCTTGATTGGCTTGCTTTTGAAGACGTTTACGAGCTCGTTTTTCTTGATTACGAGTGATCATAAACTTCACGAAGAATGGGAGGTGAGCAAAGAAGATTCTTTTTGGGTGTTTTGTAAATTTTCAATTTTTTTGTGTTTTTGATTGTTTTTAATTTTTTTGGATTTTGGTGTATCTTCGTAGACAACAATCTACCAAATCTCTCCTCGAATCAAACTCTTGATTAAAGAAGCCTCAAAGGAATGAAAACGATCACATGGAGTGAACGCCTTCGAATGACTTTAGAACTTTGGTGAAAACCAAATTGTTCAAGAGGGTTTAATCACAAAGAAAACAAGCAAATATATTATACGTAATAATACTTTGGGCGGCAAAACCCTCGATTAGCCTTCAATCTCAAAATACTCACAAGCAAGCGGGGAAACCAGGCGGCGTGAAGCACTTAAGAGCCTTTTTCTTTAGGTATATTTTATAATACCCGCCTTATACCCACCTTATAGTTCGTATTTTTCAAAATCGAGCTTCACGAAAGTATTTATCTATTTTTGCCTTTTTCTTTTTGTTTGAGATTCAAATACAATAATTAGGAGATCAAATCCAAATTAAGGTCGTGTTTTCACACTTTCGGAGATATTTTGTATTTATTGTGATACTTAATACAATATTGTAATAATAATTTCACAAGAAAAACCAATAAAACCGATAATACGTATTAGTAGATTTCTACTAATACAAATACTATTTATGGTTAATATTAAAAACAACAAGACAAATTAATCACGACACACCTCCCCGGCAGCGGTGCCAAAATGATTATAGTAAATTTACGTCTTTTAGGAAAAAGAGCGTAAAAGCGGTAAGTATTAAGTGATGATTTAGGAAAATCAAGCACTAATGACCCAATGAAGTTCGTTTCCCAAGGAGGTATATGTGTGTGACTAAAATGTAGCAAGGTTTGAGATTAATATTGGTTAGAAGGGGATGAGAAAAAAGGATGACGAAGACGTGAAATTAATTACTACAACGACTTAACGTAAAACCGTAAAATAAGCTAAAATAAAAATTAATTCTAAAAATTACCAAAAATTCACCAAAAATAAAAATAAATAAACTAAGAGTTTACCAATGATCAAAACTTTTTCAAACCTTTTATTTATTTAAATATTCAATTTTTAAATGCTAATTAAAGCCCTAAAAATCAAATAAATTATCAAAAACCCAAATAAATATTTTTCAATTGGTAAACCTCTAAAATGACCTAAAAAGATTAAAAACTATTTTTGGAAAATTTTAAACTAAGAAAAACTATTTAAAATGATTTAAAAACTATTAAATCTTAAAATAATTATAAAAATTAATCTAAAAGTGATAAAACTAATCTAAGAGTTGCAAAAATCCTATTTTAATGTATTTAAGCTAAGAAAAATGTAAAAAGTTGAAAAATGTGAAATTTGAAAAATAATAATAAAATAATATTAAAAATCCAAAAATTATAAAAAATTCTAAAAACTTGCAAACTAGTTTATTTTAACCTAAATAAATAGAAAATGAAAGTGAAATGACCAGAATACCCCTATTGGGCCCTCAAATGGGCCAAAACCAAAAACAGTCAACACAAATGGGCTTTTTAGCCCAAAAAGTCAAACTTGGCCCAATTGACTTGGAAAAGCCCAATCTGACTCAAAATTTGATTCTAAACACAAAACTCTAAAGGCCCAAAAGCTGAAAGTAAGCTTATCACAGCTTATTAAGCAAACAACTTATCCTTATTGGGCTTTTTAGCCCATTAAAGCTAATGCCATAAGCTCTAATTTGACACACAACCTTCTTTTGGGATGCTTAATAGATCTGTAAAAAGAAATTTTGAAAAATAACACTCAATAAGCCAGAAATAAGCAAAGTACAAATCCACAAAACGACAAAATAGTCGGGTTTGAGATTTAGGGCACCTCAAAACTTAATTCAACTTGCAAAATGTCACAAATGAACTCAATAAGCCAAAACAATCAAAAAATTCCAATAAGCAACACCAATAAGCCAGAATGAACCAATAAGCACTTATGAAAAAGTCAAATAATTTGGTTTTCTAGTCAAACCTAAAAGTCAACACACCAAATGCTACAGTATGAACAAATGGGTCAAAAGATGAGCACCTATTACAAAATCCAAGTTGTTGCTGGTTAAAATAAGCTATTATAGCTTATTGATAAGCTGAAACCCAATTAACACTAGCAGTGGCTAGCAGCAGGGGAAAGGAGTTCCCACTGGTTTGACTATTTGACCAAGCTTTTTAGAGAGATTTAGTTGGATTCAATTGGAAACAAAGGCACCCTTGTGATCAGTGAATCACAAGGAGTCAATATCAACTAGAAAATCACAATTAGGTTCACACAGTAAGCCCAGATTAATCAAACAGTCACCAGATATAGCACAGATATGGAAAATAAGCAGTTATGCATAAATAAGCAGATATAGCATGAATAAGCCAGCCAAATTCAACAGGATGCATACACAAGCTATATAAACTATGAATAAGCACAAACAAACTTAAATCAACCACTAAAACAAGATAAGGAACAAGATTTAAGCAGATTATAGTTACTGATATGAACAAGTAGAATATGCAGAAACTTTGCTGATCTAATTGACACTAAATCCAATTTCAGGCACTCAAATCTCTTTCCCTGGTGTTATTAGCCTAGTTTAATCACTTGTTAACCCTAGTCTATGATTAGATCTAGGTGTCCCTTAAACCACAGCCAAAATATCAAGTAAACAAGATTTTATAGCCCTATTAAGAATCTAAGTGTTTCAAACCACAAAACCTGCATACAAATGACCAAGTATATCAGATAAACAAGTACCAACAACCACAAGCACAATATACCCAATCTTCAAGCCTTAAAACCTGCTTATGCAGTTAACCCAAACACCCCTCAAAAACCTGTTTTGATAAATTTCTAAAGGATAATCCAGTTTTAACCCACAAATCAAGTTAATAACCACTCAAATACATCAAACAAGAACAAATAAACAATATCCAACCATAAAAACACAGATTCGAGAACAATCATGCAATATCACAAATATTTCAGAAAATAAAGAGAAAATTGAAAAAGGAGAAGATGCAAACCTCCAAGATCTACATCCAGGCCCTGGATTGTTTGAGCTGAGGTACTAGCAAAACAAGTACCAGCTTCCAATGTACCTGCTAAGAAGAACAAAGCAAGTGATGAACAATATCAAGCACTTTTCTGATTTTTGAAACACAAGCCTTATCAATTAAAACCTTGCCTCAAAAACCATTAAACGTGAAAGTGGAACTCATAATTAGGCTATTCTAACACCAACTTTTAATAAACAATAACAAGATTTCACAAATTTCTGAATATCAAATTTTATTAACTTAAAAAGGGATTACAAAGATTGATAGCCTAAAACTAGAACAAAGGGACTCTCACAGGTTGAGGTCTCCTTTTATAGGCAAATGTCATGCTAACACTATTCACAAACCCTAGAAGTGAAATTCCCAAATTGTCCTCAAATGCTTCTAGACGAATCCTTGGTATATGCTGTCCAAAATGATCCAAACCGTTCAAAATATCTTTGGGGTGAAGCAAAGAGTATTGGATGTTGATCTTGACACGTGGCAATACTTGGGGAATAAGTTGTCACATGATGGGTGAAACGGTTTTGGGTGTGGGACCCTTTGGTGAGTGGGATTGAGGGTTTTAAGGTTGGGATGGTTTTCTGGGCGTGTGAATTAAGCGTGGGTAAGGTGTAATTGAAATTTACCCTTTGTTTAAGTTGGGATAGTTACTGGGTTCTTGAGGGTGAACAGTGGTAAGTTTTGATCCGATTTTTGGGGATTGTGTTTGTTTGGCGCGTGTTTGTGTATTCAAAGTTTGGAAATGGAAGCCTTGGTCCTTTTTCTTTGGAAAAAGGTGTTTATAAAGTATTTCAGCCGACAAATCATGTTTCCTTTGTTAATAACTTTTCCATCTTCACACTTTTGGCACAAAACTTTTCCAAAAAGGTTTAAAGGTTTATTTTTGCCATGTTTGAATAATTCAAGGACTGATCTTCGACATTGTTGATCTTCAAAGGTCTTCAATGTAACTTTAACTCCATGAGGGACCATAATTGACAAATTAGATTTGACGAGGGACTAATCTTGCCATTTCTTCAAAGTTGGAGGACCATCTGTTTAATTTTGACAAACTTAAGGGACCAAACTTGTAATTATGATTTCACAAGGGTTTTAAGTGTCATTTCTTCATAATTTGAGGATCAATCTTGTACATCTTCAAGTCTTCAAGGGTTTTTCTTGGATAAATCATGAACTAGGGCCTGGTTCTTTGTACGGCTTCGTTTCTCGTGTTCGTTTTTCCTTGTTTCTTGTGATATTTTGTCTTTTTCACGATATCCATACCTAAAATACACAAGTAAACAAACACAAGCATATATATGGTATTTTATGACGCTTTTATGCATTAAAAGCCCGAAAAGACCGATGAGATCATGTATAAATGCCACCTCATCAGGGCTTTTGAGCCCATTTATCCAATGTGGGACCCACTTGGCTCGAATATCTTCAAAAATGATTAATTCCAATAAAACGAGCTCGATCTTGGCTTCCTTGATTATTTCTTTAATTCCTTGTTGATTTTGACAGTTTTCGTGATCTTGGCACCCTTTTGGTCTTTCGACTTTGTCTTCGTCTTTTTTTGAACTTAATAGGTGTGTAAACACTTATCCTTTTGCCACTAAAATCAAGTAAAAACAAGACCTAATCATGTATTTTACATCTTAAATGTCAGAATTACGCGTGGTTTTATGTTTTGTGTGTTAAATAGGTACTATTGATCAAAAGAAGAGAAAACACGGGATTTCACGGTCAAATGTCGAAGAAAAGTCAAAAAAAGAGTCAAGATGTGGAGTCCATTGATCGTTAGACTCAATGGTTATGAACCATTATATCTAGGTTGATCATCATTCATATGATAACATAGCGGAATAAGAACAATGATCATAACAAGGTGTTTGGACACAAAGAACACGAATTAAAACAAATGGATTGCTAATTATATTAATAATCAACAATCACTAGGTGTGTGTACATTGAATCCCACACCTAGTCGACACACACTTTTAGGTTTACATTGTGAATGAATAATATAAATAAAACCTAAGACTCTTGTTCCTTTTATAGTGGAAGGAACAGAATCTACAAGAGATAATATCAAATAAACATCTAAATCTTCTATTTAGATAAACTATATATTGTGTATATCATAAATAATATACTCAATATATTCCCTAAATAGAATTCTCCATCAAATCTTCAACATCCATCAGCGTTTGACTTTGTTGACTGCGTTTGACTTTTGTTGACTTCTGTCAACGCCCAATTTGCTCTTGTCAACGCTGGAATTACTCTTGTCAACGCTTGAACAAATGTCTTGATATTTTCTTCGATTTTGAGTTTCTGCCACATCAACTTTTTGACCCAACAATCTTCCCCTAGTTGATAGTGGCAAAACTCTATGTGTATCTCTTGTAAGTTGTACATGATCTTCAAATTGCTTCCCCTCAAGTGTAGCACGTATTTTCTTCCCCTTTTTGTCACATCAACAAGGAAGTAAACAATGTATGCAATCTTTGAAGATTCTCCAAAAGTAGGCTCTGTGTAATGATCCTGAAGAAAAATAAATAAAGTATTCTTGATGTAGAAGTAGAGTAATCCAAACCTATGTTCCATGTCTTGTACTATCTATGTGATGAAGAACTTATACTCATGGTACAAAGTATAAGTAGACCTCGATCCGTTTGTCAAAAATCCTCATCCTATATGAGACACTGAGCACGATAATGTAACTCCTTCAAGTGATAGCAATTGGCTTGCTAGATATGACAAGTCTTCATCACCAACCATGTAAAGCACGAACAAGTTACCTTTAAAGTCAGTGGCTGGAAGTCCATGACTTTAAGATATGATAGAACACAAACTAGCGAAAATCTTCTTTAATCATCAAACTTACCATAAGAATTCTTCCTTTAAGCTAACACCTCTTCATGACAATTCTTAATCTTCATATCATATGTAAAAGCCATAAGATGGATAACTCTTTTACAAGGCTACCCCGATTACATAATAAAATCCAATAAAATTCTTCATGAATGGTTGCTAACTTACTTAAAAATCATTAATCCCTTTCAAAATATCCGAGCCATTAATATCATCATGATATTATATATTAAAACGGAGATTCCATGTACCTTTGTGTGTATTTTCCTCCTTTTTGTGTGCTCAAAACGTACCAATTTTCTCAAACAGCAGCCTTCCTTGTGTTGTCCAATATCCTTCACTGTCCAAGATATCAACACTGTGTGTTGTCCAATATCAGACAACACTTGTTAGCGTTTAAAAATGTATATATCGGACAACACTGTCAACCTATCAGCGTTGACTTATTCTTGTAAGCGTCTTGTCCCAAACATTGACGTCATCAGCGTCTCATCCAATAGGGGTCTTCTAAAGATAAACAACTAATAAACGCTTCCCCTTGAGTGGTGCATGTAAATGAATCACGAACCATGTAGACTCTAGTTGTAGATTACGAATGAAGAAAAACAAATATAACCTATTTGTTGAAGAAGTGGAATCTCCCAAGCTTGTACCTTATATGTCTTTACAAGAAATCTTGGCAAAAAGCTAAGATCAACTATTTTAGGAACAGACACAAGATAAACATACATAAATAACATATTGACTAAATCTTTTTAAACATTAAGAATATATTCTGAATTCTTATCTTCATACTTTGTCCACCAGCTTAAAGAATTCATCATTGGCAGATTTAGTCCTTGTCTTTGTCTTTAAGATTCTTCTTGTCAACGCCTTGATAATTCGTATCAGCGTCTCATCTGTCAGCGTCTCGTTTACTCTTGTCAGCGTCCAATTTCCTCTTGTCAGCGTTCAAGTGACTTAGCTAATTTTATTCCCAACAATCCTCCCCTAAACTTGATATCTACTCTAGTAATCAAGTTTCTGAATAAAATAAAACATACAGAGAGGATTCTTACAAATATACTTATCCCTGAATTTGAGTAATAATAAATCTCGAAAAGTCAATCACTCAAATCACTTGTATAGTCAGCCTTCACTTGGTCTTAATTATCTTCAACACCTGTAGAGTCTTTGGAGCTTTCTTTATTACTTTTTTCACTCAAGTTCAATTTCTCCTCCCCTTTTTAAGACTCCTCTCCAAGATCAATATACAAGAACAGAACCAAGAACATCCTCCTTGCATCAGCTTCCAAAATAACAATCCTTGACAATTTATACCATTTATGTATTATGCTTTTACAAGCTAATACATATTTTCGTCAATTCCATTAATGTCAAAGGTTTCATACTGTCCTCATCCACATTCGGGAAATGAATCCTCAATGTTGATTCATAGAACATGGGGATGGACTTACTGATGATAAGACTGACTTGACCTGCATTAAAGCTAGTGCCAATAGTCTTAGCCATCTCCATAACACTATACACCCTTGTGAAAGTGATCTCTGCTGCTACTAGATGTCAATCACTAGGAAAAACATCTCAATGATCATTAGACTTCCAGATATCCAAAAAATTTGAAAAATGTAAGGGTGATGAAATGTTTTGGGTCTATACAGAAGTTTAAAAATGACATCAGCTAAGATGGCATAGCATAAAATGTACTTGGGAATGCATAAAACCTTAGTTAAAACACAAACAAAGGTAATAATCCTAAGGAAATTAACTAGTCTCTAATAAGCAAGAATGACAAACACTGTTCATGCATACACTCATGCAAAAGCATGATAGACACACATGAACTCTAGAGTCCTTTGTTCACAAATGCCCCAAAGAGAAAGTTAACTCATATAAAACCTTTGCAACTCCCCAAGTAACCCAAAAATATATCTACCCCAAGTCACCCATACGACCACACCCAATTCTAGGTCAAAAGTCTTGGCAGCATGCATGCAAAATAAATTACGTGCATGCTACAGTGCCTCGAGGTTTAGAAATTCCAACAATTTCATAATGAAAGAGTCTTCACTATTTCTAACCCCCACTCACCAGTGGACACAATCTAGAATCGTGCAAGAGTGCTCTAAGAGTACCCAAAAACCTAGAGGTTTACGTCCCCTTAACAGAAGCATACAAATCATTATATGTGAAGAAACAAAATTTTATCTCAAGATAGGAATGTAAACACTCCAACCATCATAAATAAAAGTTTGCAATTCTGTATCCATCCATATGTAGCTCCACTTTCCTGCATAGTTAGACAAAAACCACAAAAACACACACCAACAGAGGCTACCCTTTCCCACAATAATGGGTAGAGATAACATGTCAATGGATAAAAATAATATCAGTGGAAAGACCAACAATGCTTGTTCCTTGAGCATCCACTATCCCAATATCCTTGATCATTAACCTGCTTTTGGATAGTCTGCTCAAAAAGAAAACAAATTAGTTTTCTTTGGAGATCCAAGCCTTGTCAGACTTGGATCTGTTTTGTTGTTCAACTAGAGTGGTCTTATTCTTTGCCACAAATCCCTGTTCATCCCTTTGGGACCTAATCACCCAATTTGTTCCAATGAGTCTAGTAATGACCTTCTCAAGATATTTAAGTCTATTGCAACTCATTGAAATACCATTAAAATTAGAGTTTTGCTCTTGTTTAGGTTTCCAAGTTAAGTAGGATGATGCTTCAGACCCTTGACCCTTATTAACCAAGTATCTTTGTTTATATGGTCTAAAATAAGGTCTCATACCAAACTTGGAGCTGTCAGCACTGCATTTGTGCTTGTCAGCGTTGAACTTGTTCCTGTCAGCGCTGAATTTTTTCTTGTCAGCGCTGAATTTGTTCCTATCAGCGCCCAAATTAGGGTTTGCTACAGGAACCTACTCCCTGTTTGACCAAGTGTTGGTCTTTTGAAAGGGCCTTTGTCCATGGATATTAGCTGCCTTAGAGAAGAAAGGAGCTGGTCTAGTAGCCTGTGGTCTAGTGTGGACAAAAGGTCTATGGTTGACATTGGATGACCTATTGTTAGTGAATGAATTGTATTCACTCACACAATTATTGGCCAAATGTGAGAAGCTCCCACATGAGTAACAAGCCTTTTTGGACACAAACTTAGGCTTAGACTGATAAAACCCTGTCCCATTAACACTTTCTTGGCTTTTGGGTGACCTAGGTTTCCTATACATTTCAGCATATTTAACACTAGGTTGTTTCTTAATTGGGGAGCCAAGATTAACAGCTTTTCTAGTGATAGGATTGGTCACAGTGATAGGTTTAGATACTACTGGACTCTCAATGGGTGTAGGCACATATGGACTCTCACTAAGCATCCCACCCTTAACAAACAAGGTGGGGTTAGCCTTCTTCCATTCTTCTAGGTCAGTAACCTTTTGTTGATATTCCTCAACTGGGGAAAGAACTCTAGGTGGAGGAATAAATTCCTCTTCTTGGAGTTCTGGAATACCAGTCCAAGAGAGATCCTTTCTATGGACACCATAGAAGTCGCCAGCAGGTGGTGGAACGGAAACATATTCTTTCAACCCAATCTCAGACATATCCTTAGAATCCCTTTGTTTATTAACACATTCTCCTAGGGTTTGTGTAGCCTTATCAAATCTCTGAATTTTAAGACTCACATTGTCTTTATTTTTGTTAGCCTCATCTAACTTAGCTATCAAATCAAGATTAACCCTGTTTGTGATATCTTGAATATCTTTACTTTGATGTAACTCATGTTTTAAGATATTTATTTTATCCTTTAAATCAAACTCCATTTTCTTATACTCAGCTACTGTCCTTTCTGTTTGGGTGAGAGCAATTTGATAATTAGATACTTTGCATCTTTCAGAACTTGCATCATCTAATAATTTTACTATCTCCTTATTAAGTTTCTCAGTATTTAAACGACAAGAAGAGTTATCACATACCTCATTATCAGAACACGAAGAAGAATTGGAACTTGAAGTAGACGTGGCCTTAACTGAAAACATCATCAGATTCTTCTTCACCTTCTTCCTTAGCTTGGTTCACCTCACGATATTGGATCTCGTTCTTCAAATCAAAGTTCCTCAACAAGCTCTGATACCAATTATGGAGTCCATTGATCGTTAGACTCAATGGTTATGAACCATTATATCTAGGTTGATCATCATTCATATGATAACATAGCGGAATAAGAACAATGATCATAACAAGGTGTTTGGACACAAAGAACACGAATTAAAACAAATGGATTGCTAATTATATTAATAATCAACAATCACTAGGTGTGTGTACATTGAATCCCACACCTAGTCGACACACACTTTTAGGTTTACATTGTGAATGAATAATATAAATAAAACCTAAGACTCTTGTTCCTTTTATAGTGGAAGGAACAGAATCTACAAGAGATAATATCAAATAAACATCTAAATCTTCTATTTAGATAAACTATATATTGTGTATATCATAAATAATATACTCAATATATTCCCTAAATAGAATTCTCCATCAAATCTTCAACATCCATCAGCGTTTGACTTTGTTGACTGCGTTTGACTTTTGTTGACTTCTGTCAACGCCCAATTTGCTCTTGTCAACGCTGGAATTACTCTTGTCAACGCTTGAACAAATGTCTTGATATTTTCTTCGATTTTGAGTTTCTGCCACATCAACTTTTTGACCCAACACAAGACAAAGATCAAAAGACCAAAGTGTGTTGAAGATCATGGAAAACCGACAAAGTCAACTTAAAAATGAAGAAATGATCAAGAAAGTCGGAGTCGAGCTCAACTTTAGCAAATTTCATCATTTATCGAGAAAACGAGCCTTGCGGGTCCCACTTGTGATTAATGGGCCCAATAACCCATTTGTATGGATAAATGATCATCTTTGAGAAGAAACCCATCACTATGGCCCAATTCATACGGATAAAAATGTGGGACGGTTAAATTGGGCCAATAAGCCCAACAAAATGGGACGGATCAAAAAGGGGTAAAATGCTTGGTCAACCTTCCATTTCCCAGTCAAAGACCCCTCACTCACCCCACGTGTGAAGTCCACTCTCCCCAAGGCTTTTAATAAAAACGAGTCTTTTATTTTTACCCACTTCTTTTTCGTTACAATCTAAGTTACACACACACACATTTACTGCTTATTCTCTCACCCCACTCCTTCTTCCTCAAAAAAATCCGCCCCTTTCCCCTCAAACCCTAGTTTTTACAGTCAAGAATTACCCACCCAAAATTGGGGGTTTTACCCTAAAAGGGTAATTAACACCAAGGAGATTAAATCCCCCCAGTTTTCGGATCATCCACTCATCCTCTCTATCCTACATGGCCAAATCAATGGATTTGATTGGCTAGGCCACGTCCATATTTAAAACCCCCCAATAAAAGCATGCCACCTCACCTTGCAACAAACACAACTAGCACACATCTTGCCACGAGGGCAATCCGTGGCTACAAGGCAGATTCTCTACCGTTTGATCATAAGAGAAGAAAGAGAAGGAAGATTAGCGGCCCAGATTCTTCACCGTGGTCACCAAGGAAGACCTAGAAGGTTCGGGGGATCCCTATAAAAACCCCCTTTATCATGTATTTGTTCATGCTTTTTCTTTATTTTTTTTCAGTAAAATTAGTTTAATAGGTTAATCTTGTAATTCATTTCAATTCAGTATTGTAAGTTTGATTTTAAATTAATGAAAGATTAAGTTTCGTTTTAATTCTCGTTTAACTTTAAATTCCAGTTACTGTTCTTAATTAAATCAGTTTATAAAAAGATGGTTACTGTTTATTTTTATTATTATTATTAAAAAAAATATATATATATATATATATATAAAAAAAATATAAAGGAAAGTAAATTATTTCCCCACTGGGAAATAATTTTATATTGTTACTGTTAGGGAATCTTTGCTTCGAAATCGGTTTATCAGAAATTGTTGGTTCGAGATAAAAGTGGTGGTTGATTTGGTGATCGTTTCGGTTTAAGCTCGCTCAGCGCGACGCTTCTTCTCAACGGTTCCTCCAAAGGTTTTGAATCTTATTTTAATTTTATGTTTACTTAATTTTTTAGATTAATCTGCTTAGAGGTTGGATTTGCGTTTGGATTTGCTTAGTTTGCTTAACTGTGAGATTGTTTTTGTTTGGATTTACACTGTTCAGTTTAAATAGAATATCTGTTTGTTAGTTTTTTTTATTTGGATTTTACACTGTTTGGATCTGCTTATTTTAGGTGGTGCTTAATTGTTTGATTTTGTTTCATTTAGTATTTTGGTTTAATTTGGGATTGATAAGTTAAGGCTGTTTGGATCTGCTTATTTAGAATTGATTAGCTTATTAGACTTCGGCTTATTTGTTTAGGTATTGCTTATTGTCACCATATTGCTTATTTGGGTTTTCGGCTATTTGCTTATTTGGTTTATCTTTTTAGCTTGCTTATTTTTGTATTCAGCTATTTGACTGTTTGGTTTTAGATTTCAGCTTATGTTAGTTTATTTAGTTTCTGATTATAGGCTTTCTACTTAACTGGTTATTTTGTTTTGTTTTTTACTTAACTGCTCAGCTTATTTGGTTTCTACTTTTGACTGCTTATTTGTGTGCCTATTAGCTGCTATAACCTCAGACCCAATTGGTCTGAGGGTTTATTCTGTCCAAGTAAAAAGTTCCCAAAAAGATTAAAAATAAAAAGCAAATTCGAAGCTGGTGAGAATCGAACCCCGGACCCTTCGTTCCCCAGTAAAACGCCTCAACCAGTGCGCTATAACTCTTTTTATGTTTTATTTCTCTTAATCTCATTTATATAGCGTATTTTTAGGATAGGCAGTTTTAAAGTTTAATTAGTTTTAATCGTTTTAAAGTTTGTTATTATTTAATATTTACTTTAGTCAGATTTTTAAATAGATATAAAAAGAAAAAAAAAATATAATATAGTTTTAATTTTTAATTACTATTATAAATTCTAAATTAGATTTATTTTGAAAGTTTAGTTTAAAAATTTAGTTAGTAGATTTAAAAAAAAAAAGTACTAGTTTAAAATATTAGTTTAAGTTTTATTTAATACAAATTATTCTTCAAATTAAATAGATTCGTTTTTAATAGAATAGTTTAAAATTTAGTTTATTAAAGTTAATTAGATTTGTTTAATCATTTTAATTAGTTTTTAAAATAGATTTCTTATAATAGTATTTAATTATATAATTTTTAGTTAGATTAAAAATACCAAAAAGAGATTTTACCAAAAACAAGTTAAGTTGAAACGTAAAACCAGAAATCAAATTCGAGTCGAATCGAGGAAAAACGAACTTAATTGCAAAACATATAAAATCCTAGTTTCAAATTGGCGCCGCTGCCGCTTCGCTCGTACGATTGACGATTTTTCGTGAAGACGTTTGGATTTTGGGATCCGTTCATTCTTGAACGTTAATTTTCTTGCACAAAAAATAAAAAACACAAAAAAAAATCAAAAACATAAAATTACAAAAAAATTAAAAAAATCACAAAAGCAATTTCTTTCATAAGAATTGCAACAAACAAAATTAAAAAAAATCCAAAAGTAATACTTTTTCCTAAAAGTATTACACCAAAAATATTACGTATTAGTGTTAATTTTTATTTCGATTTCTTTCGATTTTTCTTGTTAATATATATTTCTCTAAAAATACAAAAAGATTTTTCATTTTATTATATTATATTACGTAGCACAATAAAATTACCTACTTATCAAATAAGGCCTTAGTTGGGATTTCATCACCTAACTATTGTATTCGAATCCATAACAAGAGAAAAGGGCAAAATAGATAAATACTAATAAGACGTTTGAACTCAAAATATACAAACTATAAGGTGAGTATAAGGCGACGCGCTATAAAAGGCCGTCTAAGGAAAAAGGTTTTTAAGTGCTTTGTGCCACCTCGTTTCCCCGCTTGCTTGTGCGTATATTGAGAGGGACGACCGATTATTGGTTTGCCAACTCAAGTAGTATTTACGTATATATTTTTGTAGATTTTTAATATTGCTCCTCGAGAGGGAAAATCCTTTTCCTCTCAAAGTCGACCGAGGTCACCTACCTCATTCCAAAGTTTTAATTGTATGCGCACTCGCGCGCGTACATACATACCGAGTGGTGTACCAAACTCTTCCAATTCTTCCAAAAAGAAGAAGAAGAAGAAAAACAAAAAGACCATCATTAAAGCCGATCCCGAGAATGGAGCTTTCGACAATACGATGGCAACGGATAATCGACCAATGATTGAGATTCTACAATCTCACGTTGAAGGAAACGATGACGCGATTGTGGTGCCGAATATTGGAGCTAATCATTTTGAACTTAAATCGGGTTTTATTCAAATGGTTTCCGCTACACCATTTTTAGGCCGTACTAATGATGACCCACACGCTCATATCAAACGTTTCATCCAATTAGCTAATACCGTCAAATACAATGGGGTGCCCCAAGAGGCCGTTCGCCTCCAACTTTTTCCTTTTTCCCTCGAGGGACAAGCCCGGATTTGGCTTGATAAGGAACCACCCCAAAGTATTACCACATGGATCGACTTTGAGACCAAGTTCATTAACTACTTTTTCCCACCATCACGGACCACTTCCTTAAGGAATGAAATAATCAACTTTGAGCAAAAATATGGGGAAACGTTTAGTGAGGCTTGGGATCGTTTTAAAGATCTTTTGAGAAAATGTCCACAACACGGTTTTACTAACGTTCATCAAATCAACACATTTTATAATGGTTTAACTCTAAACGACCAAGACTCACTTAATAGTGCCGCGGGGGGCAATATTCTTGTGAAAACAATGAACGAGGCTTGGGCCATTATTGAAAACAAAGCAAAAGTGCAAACCAAAAGTGTTAGGGCTAATATGGCAAGTGCTAGTACGAGTAGTATTGAGGTGAATGATCGAATTAATAAACTTACTTCGCTTGTTGAGACACTCGCTTTAAAAATCGACGCCCTCACTACACATGTTCATGCCGTGAAAGAAAAAAGTGAGACGTGTGAGACTTGTGGTGGACCACATTCATACTTTAATTGTGACAAGGTTTACAATGATCAACAAGAAGTTTATGCTTAAAACAACAATGAAATTGATCGGGTTCAATTCAAACCAAATGTTGATGTTAACCATTTGTCTTACAAGTCTAATAACTATTTGGCTCCCCCGGGTTTTGTAGCACCACAAAGACCACCCCCACCCGCCCAAAATAGAAACCAAGGTCCTCAACGGGGTAATTTTCAAGGAAATACTAATCAACAGGGTTTTAATCAAAATCAAGGGAATTTTCAAGGGCAAAACCAAGGGTTAAATAATCAAGGATATAATAACCAAAGTTTTCAAAATCAAAGATTTAATCAAGGTTCTAATCAATATCAAAACCAAGGTTTTCCTAATCAAGGTTATAATCAAATGAACATGCATAATCCTCAAATGGACTTGGTTCTTCAAAAATTATCCGACCATGAACGAATGATGAGAGAGATGCAAGAATCGACCGATAAGAAGTTTTTGACTATGATTCAAACCTTTCGTCCCCAAGGTACCCTTCCCTCGAACATCGTGACCAATCCTAGGGCAAATGTTAATGCTATCACTACTAGGAGCGGTAAGACCACCGTTGAACCTTCCCCACCTAACCAAGGACCCGAGATTCCTTCTTCTTCGACACAACCTCCTTCTTCTTCCACTTGTGACATACCTCCCGTTTTGCATTCGTCTACACCTTATGTTCCACCGATACCCAAATTTTATACCCCACCTTCGGTTCCAAAACCTGTTCCTTCACCTTCTATTTCTACTCCTCCTCCTCCTCCTCCAAAGGATGTGAGTGAGCAATCCACTCCAAAGCCTTCATCTCAACCCAATATACCTTATCCCTCAAGGTTGCAGAAAGAGAAATTGAAGAATAAGGATGATATTCAAGTTTCGAACTTCCTAAAAATGTTCAAACAATTGAATTTTAATATCACCTTTGCCGAGGCGCTCGCTCACATGCCTAAGTACGCTAAGATGTTTAAGGATCTTTTAAGTGACAAGGAAAAGTTGCTTGATATTGCCAATACCCAATTGAATGAGAATTGTTCCGCGGTTCTTTTGAGAAAATTACCGGTTAAGTTAGGAGATCCCGGTCGATTCCTTATTCCTTGTAATTTTCCGGGTGTTGAGAATTGTATGGCCTTGGCGGATCTCGGAGCGAGTATGAATCTTATGCCATTGTCCGTGTGGAAACAATTATCTTTACCCGATCTAGTCCCCACTCGTATGACATTGGAATTAGCTAACTGTACGGTTGCTTATCCGGTGGGGATAACCGAGGATGTTTTCGTAGGAGTCGACAAATTCACTTTTCCCGCCGATTTCGTCGTCGTCGACTATGAAATGGATCCCCGTGTTCCCTTAATTGTGGGACGACCCTTCTTGAGAACCGGGCGTACATTAATCGATGTAGCCGCGGGTGAACTTATCATGAGGGTCGGGGATGACAAAATCGTCTTTAACATGGGTAAACTTTCCAAACTTCCCAATGAGCCCGAATCCGTGAATTTCATCGATGTGCTTGACGAAGCATGCGAAGAACATTTTCATGAGGCTTGTAAGAGCGGGATTTCTCCTTTACCTCATGTTGAGACTGTAGCTTCTATTGCTCCTTCATTGACTCCATTTGGAGAAAGTGACTTAGATGAGTTTGAAGCTAGTTTGGGTCCTCTCGAGATTAACTATGATAATTCTCAATGAGGACAATATCTCTCCACCTACTCCTAAAGAAGTTACAAACGATGATCCTACTTTGACCAAGCCTTCCATTGATAATCCGCCGGATTTAGAGCTTAAAGATTTGCCGTCTCATCTAGAGTACGTTTTCTTAGAGGAGGATAATAAGTTGCCCGTCATTATTGCTAAGGACTTAAAAGAAGATGAAAAATCCCGACTTATCGATGTGCTAAAGAATCATAAGAAAGCAATTGCTTGGAAAATCTCCGACATTCGCGGAATTGATCCTAATTTTTGTACTCATAAAATTCTCATGGAAGACGATTTTAAACCCGCGATCCAAAATCAAAGAAGGGTTAATCCAAAAATTCATGAAGTCATTAAAAAAGAAGTTATCAAACTTCTCGATGCCGGAATGATTTACCCTATCTCGGATTCGCCATGGGTTAGTCCCGTCCATTGTGTGCCTAAGAAAGGCGGAATGACCTTTGTTCCCAACGAAAACAACGAGTTGATTCCTACTCGACTTGTAACGGGTTGGCGAGTTTGCATCGATTATCGTAAGCTCAATGATGCCACTCGTAAAAATCATTTCCCTCTTCCTTTCATGGATCAAATGCTCGAGCGTTTAGCGGGTAATGATTTCTATTGTTTCTTAGATGGCTTTTCCGGATATTTTCAAATCCCTATCGATCCAAAAGACCAAGAGAAAACCACATTTACTTGTCCCTATGGAACATTCGCTTACAAAAGAATGCCTTTCGGCTTATGCAATGCTCCCGGGACTTTCCAAAGGTGTATGATGGCGATATTTCATGACATGGTTGAAGAAACTATGGAAGTCTTTATGGACGATTTCTCGGTCTATGGTGATTCTTTCTCTTCTTGCCTTGCTAATTTAGAACGTATGCTCCAACGGTGTGAAGACACTCGTCTCGTTCTTAATTGGGAAAAATGCCATTTCATGGTAAAAGAAGGCATCGTCCTTGGTCATAAAATTTTCAAAGCCGGTATCGAAGTCGACCGTGCTAAAGTTGATGTCATTGCTAAATTACCTCCGCCTACCACCGTCAAAGGAGTTAGAAGTTTTTTAGGCCATGCAGGATTTTATCGACGTTTCATCCAAGATTTCTCGAAAATAGCTCGTCCAATGACTCATCTCTTAGAAAAGGATGCTCCTTTCATATTCTCTCAAGAATGTCTCGACTCTTTCGAACATCTTAAAGGTAAATTAACTAAGGCACCGGTCTTAGTCTCTCCAAATTGGGGTTACCTTTCGAGCTCATGTGCGATGCTAGTGATTTCGCGGTAGGAGCGGTTTTAGGTCAACGAGTTAACAAACATTTCCAACCCATTCATTATGCTAGTAAGACAATGACGGGGGCTCAATTGCATTATACCACTACCGAAAAAGAGCTTTTAGCTGTAGTGTATGCTTTTGAGAAATTCCGCCCCTATCTTGTGCTTTCCACCACCATCGTTTACACCAACCATTCCGCCTTGAAATACTTGTTGACCAAGCAAGATGCTAAACCGAGACTCCTTCGTTGGGTTTTGCTCCTACAAGAATTTAAAATTGAAATTCGTGATAAAAAAGGAGCGGAAAACCTAGCCGCGGATCACCTTAGTAGACTTGAGGATCCGTATCAAGGGGAATCTCCAAATCAAGAGATTAATGAATCCTTTCCCCTTGAGACCTTAATGTCTATTAATTCCAATCTTGATGATACCCCATGGTTTGCCGACATTGCAAACTATTTGGCGGGTGGTGTTCTTATCGAAGGGTTATCGTCCCAACAAAAGAAAAAATTCTTCAAGGATGTTAAAATGTACTATTGGGACGACCCTTATCTTTTCAAGCAATGTGCGGACTTAATCATTCGTCGATGTGTTGATGGGCCGGCGGCTTTACAAATCCTTGAAGCTTGCCATAAAGGACCTACCGGTGGTCACTTTGGTCCTAATTACACCGCTAAAAAAGTGTTCGACTCCGGATTCTATTGGCCCTCCATTTATCATGATGCACATGAAATGGTTAAACATTGTGATGCTTGCCAAAGGCAAGGCAAGATCACACATAAAGATGAGATGCCTCAAAATTTCATCCAAGAATGTGAAATCTTTGACGTATGGGGCATCGACTTTATGGGGCCGTTTCCATCATCGAAGGGAAACAAGTACATCCTCGTAGCCGTTGACTACGTCTCAAAATGGGTTGAAACAAAAGCTTTACCTACTAATGATGCGAGGGTGGTTGTTAACTTCTTGAAACAATTGTTTGCTCGATTCGGTGTGCCTCGTGCTATTATTAGTGATCGCGGGACTCATTTTTGCAATGATCAATTCGCACGAGTCATGGCTAAGTATGGTGTCAATCACCGACTTTCCACCATGTATCATCCTCAAACTAATGGACAAGCCGAGGTTTCTAACCGTGGTCTTAAGAGAATCTTAGAACGAACCGTGGGAGAGCATCGTGCTTCATGGGCCGATAAATTAGTTGATGCTTTGTGGGCTTTCCGTACCGCTTATAAGACACCTATAGGTTGTACCCCTTATCGCCTTGTGTACGGAAAGGCGTGCCACCTCCCCATTGAGTTGGAGCATAAGGCTTATTGGGCCTTGAAATGGGCTAATTTTAATCTTAACAAAGCCGGTGATCATAGGAAAATCCAACTCAATGAACTTAATGAACTTAGGAATGAGGCTTATGAGAATTCATTAATCTACAAGGAGAAGACTAAGCTCATTCATGATTCCAAAATTAAAAACCGAGAGTTCCATGTTGGTGATCAAGTTTTATTATTTAACTCTCGGTTGAAAATCTTTTCGGGTAAACTTAAGAGCCGTTGGTCCGGTCCATTCACCGTGACCCAAGTCTTCCCTTATGGCACCATTGAGTTATCCCAACCAAATGGGCCCAACTTTAAGGTGAATGGCCAACGGGTTAAGTTGTACTATGGAGAGGACATCTCTCACGATATGATTCCATCCCTCTCCACATTTCCCTTGAATTAATTCGGGAAATCGAGTCGAGCTAGAGACTCGTGATAAATAAATCAAGCATCGTATAACTAGGTTGGATTTTTACCTTTCCCATCCTTTCCACCCATTTCCACCTTCATCCATTGTCCACCAATAAGTGTAGGGGGGAGCCAAGTAGGTTGTTTGTGTGGTGTGATTGTGTGCAGGAACATGTGCTTTGATGATCCACTTTTGGTACTTTTGACAAGACCCGTGATCCCGTGTTCCCGTGTACCCGGTTCTATCATAACTATTGTGATTCATACTTGTATATAAATAAAACAAACAAATGTAATCACTTTAGTTGTCCTTTCCTTAGTTCTATTTTAAACAACATACTCAATGTCCTAAGTGTAGGGGAGTTTATTCACCCACATGCTTAAACATTGAGGACAATGTTTATGTTAAGTGTAGGGGGGTCTTCTATCGAATTTTAGTGGCCTTTTCCATGAATTTGACCCCATTTTACCGGAAAATTAAAAAAAAAAATTTCAACGTTTTTCAAATTTTTGATCTATTTTGGCCTAGTAGTATTTTTATTTGCATTTTATTTCCTTTTATTATCGCATCATAATTTCCATTTCAAGAATAAAGTTAAAAAATAAATAAATAAATAAAATGGTTTTAATAAGTTTAAGATATCTTTGATATATTAGGTCCGTCGTGAATATTTTGACTCAACCCGAGTTTACTTGTCTAAGTTTACTCTAGCTAGTATCCTTAACCATATGGACCTTAATTGGTGTATTAGGCTAAGCATCCACGAGTCTCATTCCTTGAGATTTTAAATTGTGGATAACGACAGATGATAGAGTTAATTATAAGTTTGGTATTCTTTCATTAACTTATGTGAGTTAGTTATGAGCTTTTTCTCCCATCGCTTGTTAATATATATATTTGCAATAAATAAGGTTGTACGATTTGAAAAGTTACTTAGCTTCTAGCACAAGATCGTTTAAAAGTTGCTCGGTATTAATTAGATTTCATAGCCAAGGCATAACTTATTGAAACGGGATGCGAAGATTGGCTTATCCAAAAAGGCCCTAACAAGGCATGAGGATACCCGAGTCCAAAAAGGCCCTAACAAGGCATGAGGATTCACTTTTTGCTAAAGATCCTAAGATGATGTGAAGATCATTAATCCAAATCAATATGAAGGATCAAGACACACGACGAGAAGCAATTACTCCCCTAAAGATCATGGAGAAGTCTATCAAAAAAGACCCTAACAAGGTATGAGGATAAATAGATCCAAGTCCGAAAAGGAGGCGGATCGTTGTATATCAAAATCCTAAATAAAGAAGAGGATAAATGAAGAAGTCGTGGTCAATGTTTGAAGCATCTTTCACTCCTTATGAAGATGTATACCAAAATGAAGAGAAGACCATAATTTCAAGATCGTCTCTCAAGATTTGAAGTTTGAAGTAAAAGCCAAATATCGGTACGAGAAAGGTCTCAAATCATGAAACGAGTTATGCCAAGATATGAACTTTTTGAGGTTTCGAGAAGCAGTTTTAAAAGATTTTGTCCTTTAGCTAACTATTGATTAAATCGTCCCACTTTGTTTTCGGCCTAAATAAATTATCGAAATAAGTTAAAAATGCATCCTCGTGATCATTCAAGACAAAAATAAAATATAAGAGATACACCGTAGGAATAAGGGGGTCTAAGTGATTAACTAAACCACATGAGCAAGTGTTTGTTGTGCTAACTTGTAATAACAATGATCTCGTTTTTAAGCTTGGTATGGGGAACGTGAAACTAGAGGGTGATTAATATTCATGACACCAAAGCCCTAATCTAAGTCTTAGATTTCTTTACGAGTTTCTTCCATCTAATAATTTCCAAATTGTTATAGCTTTTGTTTCCTTTAAAAGTTTTATCTTTTCGTCGTAGTAGTAGTAGTAGTAATTATAATAAAGGCCGAGAGGGATTGATTATGAGAAAAAATGTAACTTATGCCTTAAAACTATGCATTGCATGGGGTCATTGCAATGGTCAAGTGTAGGGGATTTAATAAGTGTGTAAACACTTATCCTTTTGCCACTAAAATCAAGTAAAAACAAGACCTAATCATGTGTTTTACATCTTAAATGTCGGAATTACGCGTGGTTTTGTGTTTTGTGTGTTAAATAGGTACTATTGATCAAAAGAAGAGAAAACACGGGATTTCACGGTCAAATGTCGAAGAAAAGTCAAAAATAGAGTCAAGACAAAGATCAAAAGACCAAAGTGTGCCGAAGATCAAGGAAAACCGACAAAGTCAACTTAAAATTGACGAAATGATCAAGAAAGTCGGAGTTGAGCTCAACTTTAGCAAATTTCATCATTTATCGAGAAAACGAGCCTTGCGGGTCCCACTTGTGATTAATGGGCCCAATAACCCATTTGTATGGATAAATGATTATCTTTGAGAAGAAACCCATCACTATGGCCCAATTCATACGGATAAAAATGTTGGACGGTTAAATTGGGCCAATAAGCCCAACAAAATGGGACGGATCAAAAAGGGGTAAAATGCTTGGTCAACCTTCCATTTCCCAGTCAAAGACCCCTCACTCACCGCACGTGTGAAGTCCACTCTCCCCAAGGCTTTTAATAAAAACGAGTCTTTTATTTTTACCCACTTCTTTTTCGTTACAATCTAAGTTACACACACACACACATTTACTGCTTATTCTCTCACCCCACTCCTTCTTCCCCAAAAAATCCGCCCCTCTCCCCTCAATCCCTAGTTTTTACAGTCAAGAATTACCCACCCAAAATTGGGGGTTTTACCCTAAAAGGGTAATTAACACCAAGGAGATTAAATCCCCCCAGTTTTCGGATCATCCACTCATCCTCTCTATCCTACATGGCCAAATCAATGGATTTGATTGGCTAGGCCACGTCCATATTTAAAACCCCCCAATAAAAGCATGCCACCTCACCTTGCAACAAACACAACTAGCACACATCTTGCCACGAGGGCAATCCGTGGCTACAAGGCAGATTCTCCACCGTTTGATCATAAGAGAAGAAAGAGAAGGAAGATTAGCGGCCCAGATTCTTCACCATGGTCACCAAGGAAGACCTAGAAGGTTCGGGGGATCCCTATAAAAACCCCCTTTATCATGTATTTGTTCATGCTTTTTCTTTATTTTTTTTCAGTAAAATTAGTTTAATAGGTTAATCTTGTAATTCATTTCAATTCAGTATTGTAAGTTTGATTTTAAATTAATGAAAGATTAAGTTTCGTTTTAATTCTCGTTTAACTTTAAATTCCAGTTACTGTTCTTAATTAAATCAGTTTATAAAAATATGGTTACTGTTTATTTTTATTATTATTATTAAAAATATATATATATATATATATAAAAAATATAAAGGAAAGTAAATTATTTCCCCACTGGGAAATAAATTTATATTGTTACTGTTAGGGAATCTTTGCTTCGAAATCGGTTTATCAGAAATTGTTGGTTCGAGATAAAAGTGGTGGTTGATTTGGTGATCGTTTCGGTTTAAGCTCGCTCAGCGCGACGCTTCTTCTCAACGGTTCCTCCAAAGGTTTTGAATCTTATTTTAATTTTATGTTTACTTAATTTTTTAGATTAATCGGCTTAGAGGTTGGATTTGCGTTTGGATTTGCTTAGTTTGCTTAACTGTGAGATTGTTTTTGTTTGGATTTACACTGTTCAGTTTAAATAGAATATCTGTTTGTTAGTTTTTTTTATTTGGATTTTACACTGTTTGGATCTGCTTATTTTAGGTGGTGCTTAATTGTTTGATTTTTGTTTCATTTAGTATTTTGGTTTAATTTGGGATTGATAAGTTAAGGTTGTTTGGATCTGATTATTTAGAATTGATTAGCTTATTAGACTTCGGCTTATTTGTTTAGGTATTGCTTATTGTCACCATATTGCTTATTTGGGTTTTCGGCTATTTGCTTATTTGGTTTATCTTTTTAGCTTGCTTATTTTTGTATTCAGCTATTTGACTGTTTGGTTTTAGATTTCAGCTTATGTTAGTTTATTTAGTTTCTGATTATAGGCTTGCTACTTAACTGGTTATTTTGTTTTTTCTTTACTTAACTGCTCAGCTTATTTGGTTTCTACTTTTGACTGCTTATTTGTGTGCCTATTAGCTGCTATAACCTCAGACCCAATTGGTCTGAGGGTTTATTCTGTCCAAGTAAAAAGTTCCCAAAAAGATTAAAAATAAAAAGCAAATTCGGTCCTGGTGAGAATCGAACCCAGGACCCTTCGTTCCCCAGTCAAACGCCTCAACCAGTGCGCTATAACTCTTTTTATGTTTTATTTCTCTTAATCTCATTTATATAGCGTATTTTTAGGATAGGCAGTTTTAAAGTTTAATTAGTTTTAATCGTTTTAAAGTTTGTTATTATTTAATATTTACTTTAATCAGATTTTTAAATAGATATAAAAAGAAAAAAAAATATAATATACTTTTAATTTTTAATTACTATTATAAATTCTAAATTAGATTTCTTTTGAAAGTTTAGTTTAAAAATTTAGTTAGTAGATTTTAATATAAAAAAAAGTACTAGTTTAAAATATTAGTTTAAGTTTTATTTAATACAAATTATTCTTCAAATTAAATAGATTCGTCTTTAATAGAATAGTTTAAAATTTAGTTTATTAAAGTTAATTAGATTTGTTTAATCATTTTAATTAGTTTTTAAAATAGATTTCTTATAATAGTATTTAATTATATAATTTTTAGTTAGATTAAAAATACCAAAAAGAGATTTTACCAAAAACAAGTTAAGTTGAAACGTAAAACCAGAAATCAAATTCGAGTCGAATCGAGGAAAAACGAACTTAATTGCAAAACATATAAAATCCTAGTTTCAGGACTTTTCTTCAATATTTGACCGTGAAATCCCGTGTTTTCTCTTCTTTTGATCATTTGTACCTATTTAACACAAAAACACAAAACCACGCGTAATTCCGACTTTTACGACATTAAACACATGATTAGGTCTTGTTTTTCCTTGATTTTAGTGGCAAAAGGATAAGTGTTTACACACTTATTAAATCCCCTACACTTGACCATTGCAATGACCCCATGCAATGCATAGTTTTAAAGCATTAAGTTACATTCTCATAATTAATCCACCTCGGCCTTTATTACTATTACTACTACTACGACGACGAAAATATAAAAACTTTAAAGGAAACAAAAGTTATAACAATTTATTAACTTGGAAATTATTTGATGGAAGAAACTCGTAAAGAAATATAAGACTTAAATTAGGGCTTTGGTGTCATGAATATAAATCACCCTCAAGTTTCACGTTCCCCATACCAAGCTTAAAAACGAGATCATTGTTTACCATAAGTCCTCAAGTTAAAACCACTTATATAAGACAATTGTGTAATACTCTTTCTCCAATTCCTACTTTGTATCTCTAGATTTTATTGATTATCATTCACCCGTAGGCTCATTAGACTTATTTGATAATTATTATTCCAAAAATGACGGCCAAACGGTGCAAACCCGACACTCAAAACCTAACCTCGTCCTCAAAAACGTTGTCACTAAAGTAAGCCCACATCAAGGATGATTTAACACGATTCGGGGAATAAATTCCCGGACCCAAAATTTGGCCAAATAATACTACTTATTAATTATTCCTCCTTAAACGATAAACGAGGGAATTGATTTATTTGATCAATTTTTATTCAACACTTACCATGCCATACACCCTAAGGCTCTAATGACAAGGTTCGTGCTACATGCCCCACACCCTAAGTCTCCTTGAGGTCATGTTTTAATCTTATTCTTTCTTTATTTATGATATATATAGTAGGCCAAATTCCACGGTCCCATGGTCTGAATACCTCCTACTTAGTGGTTATGAGCCACCTTAGTCGGAAGTCCACAACGCCGGCACCCTCAATGTGTTCGTGCTTTAATTACAAGGAGAATAAAGATTTGGATAAGAGTTAAGATATCGAATCTACACCGCAAGAATCCTCATTTATTAAGCATTTAAATATACAAGCGGGAAGAAAGAGCCACAAAAACCATATAAGCAAAAATTAAACCTTAAACTTATTATCAACTCTATCATCTCTCGTTCTCCACAATTTAAAATCTCAAGGAATGAGACTCGTGGATGCTTAGCCTAATAAACCAATTAATGTCCATATGGTTAAGGATACTAGCTAGAGTAAACTTAGATAAGTAAACTCGGGTTGAGTCAAAATATTCACGACGGGCCTAATATATCGAAAACATCTAAACTTGTTAAAACCATTTTATTTATTTATTTATTTTTTTACTTATTCTTGAAACGGAAATTATTACAATGCAATGATAAAAGGAAAGTAAATAAATAAAAATACTACTAGGCCAAAATAGATCAAAAATTTAAAAAATGTTGAAAATTTTTTAAATTTTCCGGTTAAATGGGGTCAAATTCATGGAAAAGCCCACTAAAATTCGATAGAAGTCCCCCTACACTTAATATAAACATTGTCCTCAATGTTTAAGCATGTGGGAGAATAAACTCCCCTACACTTAGGACATTGAGTACGTTGTTTAAAATCAAGCTATAGAAGGGACTTCTAAAGTGATTGCATTTATTCGTCTTATTTATATACATGTATGAATCACAATAGTTTTGATAGAACCGGGTACACGGAAACACAGGATCATGGGTCGCGTCAAAAGTACCAAAAGTGGATCATCAAAGCACATGTCCCTGCACAATCATCATAACACACAAACAACCTACTTGGCTCCCCCCTACACTTATTGGTGGAAATGGATGAAGGTGAAAAAGGGTGGAAAGGATGGTAAAGGTAAAAATCTAACCTAGTTAAACGATGCTTGATTTATTTATCACGAGTCTCTAGCTCGACTCGATTTCCCGAATTAATTCGAGGGAAATGTGGAGAGGGATGGAATCATCTCGTGAGAGATGTCCTCTCCATAGTATAACTTAACCCGTTGGCCATTCTCCTTAAAATTGGGCCCATTTGGTTGGGATAACTCAATGGTGCCATAAGGGAAGACTTGGGCCACGGTGAATGGACCGGACCAACGGCTCTTAAGTTTACTCGAAAAGATTTTCAACCGAGAGTTAAAAAGTAAAACCTGATCACCAACATGGAATTCTCAGTTTTTAATCTTGGAATAATGAATGAGCTTAGTCTTCTCCTTGTAGATTAATGAATTTTCATAAGCCTCATTCCTAAGTTCATTAAGTTCATTGAGTTGGAGTTTCCTATGATCACCGGCTTTGTTTATGTCAAAATTAGCCCATTTCAAGGCCCAATAAGCCTTATGCTCCAACTCAATGGGAAGGTGGCACGCCTTTCCGTACACAAGGCGATAAGGGGTACAACCTATAGGTGTCTTATAAGCGGTACGGAAAGACCACAAAGCATCGTCTAATTTATCGGCCCATGAGGCACGATGCTCGCCCGTGGTTCGCTCTAAGATTCTCTTAAGACCACGGTTGGATACCTCGGCTTGTCCATTAGTTTGTGGATGATACGCGGTGGAAAGTCGGTGATTGACACCATACTTAGCCATGACTCGTGCAAATTGATCATTGCAAAAATGAGTCCCGCGATCACTAATAATAGCACGAGGCACACCGAATTGAGCAAACAATTGTTTCAAGAAGTTAACAACCACCCTCGCATCGTTAGTAGGTAAAGCCTTTGCTTCAACCCATTTTGATACGTAGTCAACGGCTACGAGGATGTACTTGTTTCCTTTGGATGATGGAAACGGCCCCATAAAGTCGATGCCCCATACGTCAAAGATTTCACACTCTTGGATGAAATTTTGAGGCATATCATCTTTATGTGTGATCTTGCCTTGCCTTTGGCAAGCATCACAATGCTTAAACATTTCATTTTCATCATGATAAATGGAGGGCCAATAGAATCCGGAGTCGAAAACTTTTTTAGCGGTGTAATTAGGACCAAAGTGACCCCCGGTGGATCCTTTATGGAAAGCTTCAAGGATTTGTAAAGCCGCCGACCCATCAACACATCTACGAATGATTAAATCCTCACATTGCTTGAAAAGATAAGGGTCGTCCCAATAGTACGTTTTAACGTCCACGAAGAATTTTTTCTTTTGTTGGGACGATAACCCTTCGATAAGAACACCATCCGCCAAATAGTTTGCAATGTCCGCAAACCATGGGGTATCATCAAGATTGGAATTAATAGACATTAAGGTCTCAAGGGGAAAGGATTCATTAATCTCTTGATTTGGAGATTCCCCTTGATAAGGATCCTCAAGTCTACTAAGATGATCCGCGGCTAGGTTTTCCGCTCCCTTTTTATCACGAATTTTGATTTTAAATTCTTGAAGGAGCAAAACCCAACGAAGGAGTCTCGGTTTAGCATCTTGCTTGGTCAACAAGTATTTCAAGGTGGAATGATCGGTGTAAACGATGGTGGTGGAAAGCACAAGATAGGGGCGAAATTTCTCAAAAGCATACACTACGGCTAAAAGCTCTTTTTCGGTAGTGGTATAATGCAATTGAGCCACTGTCATTGTCTTACTAGCATAATGAATGGGTTGGAAATGTTTGTTAACTCGTTGACCGAAAACCGCTCCTACTGCGAAATCACTAGCATCGCACATGAGCTCGAAAGGTAACTCCCAATTTGGAGAGACTAAGACCGGTGCCTTAGTTAATTTACCTTTAAGAAGTTCTAAAGAGTCGAGATATTCTTGAGAGAATATGAAAGGAGCATCCTTTTCTAATATTTGAGTCATTGGACGAGCTATTTTCGAGAAATCTTGGATGAAACGTCGATAAAATCCCGCATGGCCTAAAAACTTCTAACTCCTTTGACGGTGGTAGGTGGAGGTAATTTAGCAATTTCGTCAACTTTAGCACGGTCGACTTCGATACCGGCTTTAGAAGTTTTATGACCGAGGACGATGTCTTCTTTTACCATGAAATGGCATTTTTCACAATTAAGAACGAGATGAGTGTCTTTACACCGTTTAAGCATACGTTCTAAATTAGCAAGGCAAGAAGAGAAAGAATCACCATATACCAATAAATCGTCCATAAAGACTTCTATAGTTTCTTCAACCATGTCATGAAATATCGTCATCATACACCTTTGGAAAGTCCCGAGAGCATTGCATAAGCCGAAAGGCATTCGTTTGTAAGCAAGTGTTCCATAGGGACAAGTGAATGTGGTTTTCTCTTGGTCTTTTGGATCGATAGGGATTTGAAAATATCCGGAAAAACCATCTAAGAAGCAATAGAAATCATTACCTGCTAAACGCTCGAGCATTTAATCCATGAAAGGAAGAGGGAAATGATCCTTACGAATGGCATCATTGAGCCTACGATAATCGATGCAAACTCGCCAACCCGTTACGAGTCGAGTAGGAATCAACTCGTTGTTTTCATTCGGAACAACGGTGATTCCGCCTTTCTTAGGTACACAATGGACGGGACTAACCCATGGCGAATCCGAGATAGGGTAAATCATTCCGACATCGAGAAGTTTGATAACTTCTTTCTTAATGACTTTAGGAATTTTTGGATTAACCCTTCTTTGATTTTGGATTGCGGGTTTAAAATCATCTTCCATGAGAATTTATGAGTACAAAAATTAGGATCAATTCCGCGAATGTCGGAGATTTTCCAAGCAATTGCTTTCTTATGATTCTTAAGCACATCGATAAGTCAGGAATTTTCATCTTCTTTTAAGTCCTTAGCAATAATGACGGGTAACTTATTATCCTCCTCTAAGAAAACGTACTCTAAATGAGACGGTAAATCCTTAAGCTCTAAATCCGGTGGGTTGTCGGTGGAAGTCTTAGTCAAATTAGGATCATCGTTTGTAACTTCCTTAGGAGTAGGTGGAGAAATATGGTCCTCATTGAGAAGTCTCTCAATGGTACGAATGTCTTCTTCCCAATCGGTGGGAGAATCGTCATATTTTAAATCCACATCCCCTAAACTCGCTTCAAATTCTTGTAAAAGAAAGTCACTTTCTCCAAATGGAGTCAATGAAGAAGTAATAGAAGCTACGGTCTCAACATGAGGTAAAGGAGAAATCTCGCTCGTACAAGCCTCGTGAAAATGTTCTTCGCATGCTTCGTCGAGCACGTCGATGTAATTCACGGATTCGGGCTCATCGGGAAGTTTGGAAAGTTTACCCATGTTAAAGACGATTTTGTCATCCCCGACCCTCATGAAAAGCTCACCCGCGGCTACATCAATTAATGTACGCCCGTTTCTCAAGAAGGGTCGTCCCATAATTAAGGGAACACGGGGATCCATTTCATAGTTGACTACGATGAAATCGGCGGGAAAAGTGAATTTGTCGACTCCTACAAAAACATCCTCGGCTATCCCCACCGGATAAGCAACCATACGGTTAGCTAATTCCAATGTTATACGAGTGGGGACTAGCTGAGGTAAAGATAATTGTTTCCACACGGACAATGGCATAAGATTGATACTCGCTCCAAGATCCGCCAAGGCCATACAATTCTCAACACCCGGAAAATTACAAGGAATAAGGAATCGACCGGGATCTCCTAACTTAACCGGTAATTTTCTCAAAAGAACCGCAGAAAAATTCTCATTCAATTGGGTATTGGCAATATCAAGCAACTTTTCCTTATCACTTAAAAGGTCCTTAAACATCTTAGCATACTTAGGCATGTGAGCGAGCGCCTCGGCAAAGGTGATATTAAAATTCAACTGTTTGAACATTTTTAGGAAGTTCGAAACTCGAATATCATCCTTATTCTTCAATTTCTCTTTCCGCAACCTTGAGGGATAAGGTATATTGGGTTGAGATGAACGCTTTGGAGTGGATTGCTCACTCACATCCTTTGGTGGAGGAGGAGGAATAGAACTGGAGGGTGAAGGAACCGGCTTGGGAACCGAAGGTGTGGTAGAAAATTTGGGTATCGGTGGAACATAAGGTGTAGACGAATGCATAACGGGTGTTATGTTACAAGTGGAAGAAGAAGGAGGTTGTGTCGAAGAAGAAGGTATCTCGGGTCCTTGGTTAGGTGGGTGATAGGAAGGTTCTACGGTGGTCTTACCGCTCCTAGTAGTAATAGCATTAACATTAGCCCTAGGATTGGTCACGGTGTTCGAAGGGAGGGCACCTTGGGGACGAAGGTTTTGAAGCATAGTCAAAAATTTCTTATCGGTCGATTCTTGCATTTGTCGATTATATTCTTGCATCTCTCTCATGGTTCGCTCATGTTCGGATAGTTTTTGTAGTACCAAGTCCATTTGAGGATTATGCATGTTCATTTGATTATACCCTTGATTGTTAAAACCTTGATTGTTAAAACCTTGATTAGGAAAACCTTGGTTTTGATATTGATTATAACCTTGATTAAATCCTTGATTTTGAAAACCTTGGTTATTAAATCCTTGATTTTAGTTATTGAACCTTGGTTTTGCACTTCAAAATTCCCTTGATTTTGATTAAAACCCCGTTGATTAGAATTTCCTTGAAAATTACCCCGTTGAGGACCTTGGTTCCTATTTTGGGCGGGTGGGGGTGGTCTTTGTGGTGCTACAAAACCCGGGGGAGCCAAATAGTTATTAGACTTGTAAGACAAATGGTTAACATCAACATTTGGTTTGAAATGAATCCGCTCATTTTCATTGTTATTATAAGCATAAACTTCTTGTTGATTATTGTAAACCTTGTCATAATTAAAATATGAATGCGGTCCACCACAAGTCTCACACGTTTCACAATTTTCTTTCACGGCATTCACATGTGTAGTGAGGGCGTCGGTTTTTAGAGCAAGTGTTTCAACAAGCGAAGTGAGTTTATCGATTCTCTTGTCACTCTCACTAGAACTAGCACTTGCCATAGTGGCCCTAATACTTTCGGTTTGCACCTTAGCCTTGTTTTCAATTATGGCCCAAGCCTCGTTCATTGATTTCACAAGAATATTGCCCCTCGCGGCACTATTAAGTGAGTCTTGGTCATTTAGAGTTAAACCATTGTAAAACGTATTAATTTTATGCACTTTAGTGAAACCGTGTTGTGGACATTTTCTCAAAGGTTCTTTAAATCGATCCCAAGACTCACTAAACGTTTCCCCATATTGTTGTTCAAAGGTGATGATCTCATTCCTTAAAGAAGTAGTCCGTGATGGTGGGAAAAAGTAGTTTATGAACTTGGTCTCTAAGTCGATCCATGTGGTAATACTTTGGGGTGGTTCCTTATCAAGCCAAATCCGGTTTGTCCCTCGAGGGAAAAAGGAAAGAGTTGCAAACGAATAGCCTCTTGTGGCACCCTATTGTATTTGACAGTGTTGGCTAATTGTATGAAACGTTTGATATGAGCGTGTGGGTCATCATTAGTACGGCCTAAAAATGGTGTAGCGGAAACCATTTGAATAAAACCCGTTTTAAGTTCAAAATGATTAGCTCCAATATCCGGCACCACAATCGCGTCATCGTTTCCTTCAACGTGAGATTGTAGAATCTCAATCATTGGTCGATTATACGTTGCCATCGTATTGTCGAAAGCTCGATTCTCGGGATCGGCTTGAATGACAGTCTTTTTGTTTTTCTTCTTCTTCTTCTTTTTGGAAGAATTTGAAGAATTTGGTACACCAATCGGTATGTATGTATGCGCGCGAGTGCGCATACAATTAAAACTTTGGAATGAGGTAGGTGACCTCGGTCGACTTTGAGAGGAAAAGGATTTTCCCTCTCGAGGAGCAATATGAAAAAGATACAAAAATATATACTTAATTACTAATTGAGTTTACAAACCAATAATCGGTCGTCCCTCTCAATATACGCACAAGCAAGCGGGGAAACGAGGTGGCACAAAGCACTTAAAAACCTTTTTCCTTAGACGGCCTTTTATAGCGCGTCGCCTTATACCCACCTTATAGTTTGTATATGTCGAGTTCAAACGTCTTACTAGTATTTATCTATTTTGCCCTTTTTTCTTGTTATGGATGCGACTACAATAGTTAGGTGATGAAATCCCAACTAAGGCTTATTTGAAAAGTAGGTAAATTATTGTGCTGCGTAATATACTATAGTAAAAGAAAAATCTTTTTGTTTTTTTTTATAGAAAAATATATATTCACAAGAAAAATCGGAAGAAATCGAACTAAGAAATAACACTAATACGTAATATTTTTGGTGTAATACTTTTAGGAAAAAGTATTACTTTTGATTTTTTTTATGGTGCAAATCTTAGGAAAGAGTTTGCTTTTTGTTATTTTTTTATTTTTTTGTATTTTTAAGTTTTTGATTTTTTTGTATTTTTAATTTTTTGGGCAAGAAAATTAACGTTCAAAGCGAACGGATCCCAAAAACCAAACGTCTTCACGAAAAATCGTCAATCGCACGAGCGAAGCAGCAGCGGCGCCATTTTAATACTAGGGTTTTGCAATCCTATTTTTAACAATTAAGTTCGTTTTTCCTCGACTGGACTCGAATTTGATTTCCGGTTATACGCAAGATTTAACTTTGTTTTTGGTAAATATATTTTTAGTAATTTTAGACTAAAATCTATTTAATATTAAAAACTATTAAAACAATTTAAATAAAACTAATTCTAAAATAAAACTTAAATCTAAATTGAAATCTAATTAGTTTTAAACTAAAGACTTTTAAAAACTCTAAATGAAATCTAATTTTAAAACAAATTAATTGAAATAAACTAATTTAAAAATCTATTGAAAACTAAATTAAAATTATAAAAGTAAATAAAATATTTTTTTAAACTTTTATATTTTTATCACTGAATTAAAGTAAAATGAAATAAAACTTTTATATAAATTTAATTAAACTAAAAACTTGATTTAATCTATTTAATTTAAAACTGCCAAATTAAAAACTCATATATATTAATTAAACTGTAAGGAAATAAACACAAGAAAGAGCCTAGCTAGTGGTTAAGCCGTATGACCCCTGAACAGGAGGTCCAGGGTTCGAGTCCCTGGAGGGACAGATTATGCTAAATAATATTTTTGTGACTTTTTTTTTGGACTTACAGATTAACAGATAATGGATCTGTTAAGTATCAACAATAGTTTAAAAACCAAAATAAGCCAATAAGCTATAACAAATAAGCAACTAAAAGTGAATAAGCCAATTAAGCAATTTAAACTAATAAGCTAAAATAAAAAGACTGAATAAGCTAAACAAACGGAACCTATAAGCATATCTAAACACTCAGATAACAAAAATAAGCAGACATATTATATCTAAAATAAGCAATCCCTAACAACTATAAAACTAAAGCATAAACACAAAAAAAGCAAATCCAAACGAAAACTTAAATAAACTTAAGCAGACATCAAATAAACCTAGCAGATAATTATCTTAACTGTTCAAAACCAAATATGCAGATAAAACAAATCTAAGTAAGCAAATACCAAAACTAATCAAACCAACTTAAATAATCATACACAGATATATCAGAAACTTAAACTGAATAAACCCAAGAAAAATACGCAGAATAAAATAAGCAGATAATCCAAAACCAAAACTATATAAGCAGAATTAATAAACTCAAAACATAAGCAGTATGAAAACTGACACAACTACAAAACATATAAACTTATTTTTAAGCAGATTCAAACAGTACGAGATCCTAAGCAGATTCAATCATAACAAAAACACTAAGCAGATTAAATCATAACGTCAAAGCAAAAACATGTAAACTAAATAAACTTAAACAATAAAATAAAAAAAAGTAAGAACAAACCTAATGATGATAACCTTTGAGTAGAAGGTTGGCGCTGAGCCACCTTGTGAACCGAAACAAACACATCTAACACCACCTTTTTACCCAAAATTCATCACCACCATCATAAACATCTTGAACAGTAACCGAATATATATATATATATATATATATATATATATATATATATATATATATATATATATATATATATATATATATATATATATATATATATATATATATATATATATATATATATATATATATATATATATATATATATATATATATATTTTATCTTTCCAGTGGGGAAAGAATTATACCTTTCTGAATTACTTTAATATTTATTAAATCAAAATAAAATCAAAGTAAATTGTAATAAAATTAAAACGAGACACAAATTTTAATAAAACTGAAATTCCATTAATATAAAACTTCGATTACAATATTTTTAAAAAATAAAATACAATTAACCCTAATTCTATCTTTCAGAAATAAAAATTAAAATAAAGGAAAAGCACACTCAAATTACAGATGTGAAGGGGTTTTTATAGGCAAACCCCTTGGAAACCCTCTTGATAGCTTCCAAAGTAAGCATCCAATTTGAGCCGTTAAATCCACCATTCTTCTTCTCTCTCTTCATTTTCTTCAATCTTACGGTGGAAAATGAATCTTGAATCACTTGGATTGCCATGCTTGCAAGAGATGTGTTTGTTGTGCTAGGGTGGATGAGGTGGATCGATTTTATTGGTGGGAGGGTTTGTGGAACGTGGCATAGCCAATTATATCAAAGGATTTGGCCACGTTTTACATGAGAAGAGGACCACTCCTTGATGGATTGCTCCGTTTTTCATGGGGATTTAATCCCAATCCGTGTGAAGCACACGAATTGGGTAAAACCCCCAAATTAGGGTGAGTGAATTTTTGATAGTAAAAATTAGGGTTTGAGGGAAGGAGCGTATTCTGTGGGGAGAAGAAAGTAAGCAGTGAAAACACTTCGTTTGTAACGTCCAAATGGGGTGAGTGGGGTAAAAAGGTTTTATTTATTTGATGGGGTGGAGTAAATGGGTTTAACACGTGGGAGTGAGTTGGGGGTTACGTGTGTTTGTTGACTGAAAGGTTGACTAAATTTGCAAAGCAAAAATGCTTAACAATTCGTTCCAAGTTTATTGTGTAATTGGGCTTGAGGCCCAAAACACTCCTTAATCCGTCCCATTTATCACTTTCATTTGGACTTTTGGTAAAAAGTTAAGAAGCCTTTTTCCTTAAATGGGCTTTTAAGCCCATTTATCCAATGTGGGACCCACTTGGCTCGAATATCTTCAAAAATGATTAATTCTACTAAAACGAGCTTGATCTTGGCTTCCTTGATTATTTCTTTAATTCCTTGTTTATTTTGACGGTTTTCGTGATCTTGGCACAATTTTGGTCTTTCGACTTTGTCTTTGTCTTTTTTTGGACTTTTCTTCAATATTTGACCGTGAAATCCCGTGTATTCTCTTCTTTTCATCATTTGTACCTATTTAACACAAAAACACAAAACCACGCGTAATTCTGACTTTTACGACATTAAACACATGATTATGTCTTGTTTTTCCTTGATTTTAGTGGCAAAAGGATAAGTGTTTACACACTTATTAATCACAGCTATACATGGCAAAACCATTACAGTATCTCTTCCATCCCATCTGGAAGTAAAGAAAAAATTTATAAAAAACTCAAGAATATGGGACTATGAAACTCACCTGAACGAGCTTCTTAAAGTTCCCAAACTCTAGCAAAAATCTATACAAAACAATGCATATAATCAAAACATGAACCAATAGTATCCAATAGCGGATCATACATCTAAGATATATGTCTAGACCTCTTATGCATTCCATTCCCATTCTAAGACTATAAGTATCCCGTTTCACCCCTCTATGAGTTCCATAACTTATTTATGTTCATATCCTAACACGTTCTCATTTTTCCTGAAACAATCCCGTTTCCATGTCCAACAAAGAGGGTCGAACTCTCCCTTAATCAAACCCATTTTTTCTATAAAGTAAACCGTATGACATTACATTTGTTAGCTTTTTCTCAAAATTTTCCCCAACCCAAAAGCTTTTTTTAAAGCCTATATATATATATATATATATATATATATATATATATATATATATATATATATATATATATATATATATATATATATATATATATATATATATATATATATATATATATATATATATATATATATATATATATATATATATATATATATATATATATATATATATATATATATATATATATATATATATATATATATATATATATATATATATATATATATATATATATATATATATATATATATGTAGGGTAGGGTTATAATAAAAAATATTTTATAATAAAAAGGGTGGGGTGAGATCCTAGCCCTTGGATCAAATCAAACAAGATTACACAAATAATAAAAAAAAACGGAGTCATTTGTGTAAATACGTCAAACTTTAGGGTCATTTAAATAAATTTCTAAAAATTTATCAAAAGGATCAACTCTTTCTTAAAAACACATACACAGTAAAGCCGATCACTTTTCCATATCAAAACCAAATCAAACCATCAAATCTTTAAATTTTAAACGAGCCAAAACTAAAAATCAACAATGGTTCGAACATATATAATGATCTACAACAATAAGGTGGCCAAATATGGTGACAAGGATCAGTGACGGTCCCGTCAGTCATTCTGGTGAAACTGTGACGACGATCTTCTGATGATGCCGATGACAGTAACGATTTTTGATGTTTTGGTACGATGGAAAACATGTAAAAGATTGTGTGTAAGTGTGTGTTTATGATTCATTCATACAAGGTGTTTGATATAATGTCTACTTTCAAATTCCAATGCATTAGGAATGAAACCGTAATGTAGAAAGTAACTTACGCGTTTGATGTGGTAGAAAATGAAGTAGGTTACTTATGTTGTTCAGAGGTACACAATATGGTGCATTACTTTAACATTCTGATGCACTAGGAATGTAACTGTAATGCAGTACGTTACATATGTCTTTGATATGGTAAGAAATAAAGTGTAATGCAGTAGGTTTACATTGTCCAAAGGTAGAAAATGTGGTGCACTGCTCTAACATTCCAATGCACTAGGAATGAACCTACAATGCAGTAAGTTACATACGCCTTTGATGTGGTAGAAAATGTAGTGTATTGTAGTAGGTTACTTATGTTGTTAAAAAGTAGAGAATGTGTTGCACTACTTTAACATTCTAATGCACTAGGAATGATACTGTAATGTAGTAAGTTACTTACGCATTTGATGTAGTAGAAAATAAGGGTAATGTTGTAGGTGACTTACGTTGTTCAAAGGTAGAAAATGTGATGCACTAATTTAACATTCTAATGCACTAGGAATGTAACTGTAATGCAGTAAGTTACATATGCCTTTGATGTGTTAAGAAATGAAGTGTAATGCAATAGGTTTACATTGTTCAGAGGTAGAAAATATGTTGCACTACTCTAACATTTCAATGCATTAGGATTGAACCTATAATGCAGTAAGTTACTTACGCCTTTGATGTGGTAGAAATGTAGTGTATTGTAGTATGTTACTTATGTTGTTCAAAAGTAGAAAATGTGTTGCACTACTTTAACATTTCAATGCACTAGGAATGAAACTGTAATGCAGTAAGTTACTTACGTATTTGATGACGTAGAAAATGAAGGGTAATGTAGTAGGTGACTTACGTTGTTCAAAGGTAGAAAATGTGGTACACTACTTTAACATTCTAATGCACTAGGAATGTAACTGTAATGTAGTAAGTTCCATATGCCTTTGATGTGGTAAGAAATGAAGTGTAATGCAGTAGGTTTACATAGTTCAAAGGTAGAAAATGTGGTGCACTACTCTAACATTCCAATGCACTAACTATAATGTAGTAAGTTACATACGCCTTTGATGTGGTAGAAAATAAAGTGTATTGTAGTAGGTTACTTATTTTGTTCAAAAGTAGAAAATGTGTTGTACTACTTTAACATTTCAATGCACTAGGAATGTAATTGTAATGCAGTAAGTTATTTAGGCCTTTGATGTGGTAGGAAATTAAGTGTAATGTAGTAGGTTACTTACGTTGTTCAAAGGTAGAAAATGTGGTGCTCTACTTTAACATTCCAATTACTTAGAACTGAAACTGTAATACAGTAAGTTACTTACGCATTTGATGTGGTAGAAAATGATATGTGCTGATTTAGGTTACTTACGTTATTCAAAGGTAGAAAATATGGTGCACTACTTTAACATTCCAATGCACTAGAAATGAAACTGTAATGCAGTAAAATACTTACTCCATTGATGTGGTAAAAAACATAGTATAATCCAGTAGGTTATTTAATTTGTTCAAAGGCATGATTTAGTGTATGTTTGGTCCGCTTATCCCCATCATATTTCTCTCTCTAAAAACACATACAACCATATTTCTCTCTAGAAAACACACACACATCCCTAATCTGTAAACAATGGTTCATGGCATAAAACACTAATTATTCAACGATAGTTCGTCATCAATGAGTCATATTCCATCAACGATGCGAAAGGCATCGATCTATTAGGGTTAGATGCATTAAGGATTGTAATACGAATCTACATATGTTACACAGGCTTGTAAGTTTACTTATGAATTATAATTTTGTTACCTGGTTGATTTGTTAATTTTGTTAAGTTTATTTGAATTTGAACTATGATGCATTAGGATTTTGAACATTGATTCAGCACGTGTTAAATGAATTGAGATGAAATACGTGTATATAAAACTTGCACACCAGGTGTTTGATAAAATTCTAACATGATATGTTATAACTGTAATGTGCTAGATATAATACGTTGATGCAGTACTAAGTTTGTTGGTTGCTACAGTATTAAGTTCTGGAGCTCTTTCATTATGATGTAGTAAATATAAAACGACGATGTAGTATGATTTTGAGTTTAAATTTGAACTATGATGCACTAGAAACGTGAATTGTAATGCAATAAGATATATTTTGATGTTTAAAGGCATGAATTAGGTTAAATGAGGTTTTTTGTTTTTGTGAAATTAGTATCTAACACCCCCAAATTTACACGCAGCGGAATACATCTTTGGGTGCTAAACAATGATACAACAACACATAATTTATAAAGAACGACTCGAAAAGAGACGTTTTAGATTTATCGTTCCCAAAACATTTGTCAGAGTAGCGTAGTCCCAAGTAATCGTTACCAAAAGATAAGTTAAAACAACATATTGGTTTGTTTTAAAAAGTGGAACGATAAATAAATCAAAAAGTTTGAACAACAAAAGCAGTGCACAACTTCATTCCCCGTGACCTCCAAACATCCACTTCTTGATTACCTGAAATACATGTGAGTAAAACAATCAGCAAAAATGCCGAGTGAATCTATAGGTTTATGAAATCAATTTGAACACAAGCAAAGATTATAAGTTTGTGGCATGCTTATAAGCATCAAATAGTAATTTGCATCAACAATGATAATTGTATATAGCATAAATTGCAATAAGCTCATGGAACCGAGTCCTTAGACACTCCCATATCAGTCTAATAAGACGATAGATTTATTAATTGTCGGTTACCTCTAGATTTTTGGTACATTTCCGTATACATGACTTCTCAATACAATATGTCCAAACAGTGTGGAGGTCGGGCCTAAGCTTCTATGACAAGTCCACAAAAACTGAACCGGGGCGGCTTCCCCTATAGATCTATTAATTGTACTAGCGGTTAACCCATCATAGGTTAATTAACGGTCTATAATTGAGGTTTTAACAAAGGCAATCACTTAATGCAATTTAAAGGCAACCACGGGTTCATTCATAGAGGGACAAAGCATACCATATAAATCTTGTGTTCTAAGTTTATAAAACATGTATTCCCCCTCGCGGGTTTAAAATCATTTAATAACTAGTATAAAGCGAGGCTATAGACTCACGTTGATAATGAAAGGCGGTTTATCGGCTACGGGCGTGCTTCGGTCACGGAAACCTATATAAATAATAATCGGTCTTAGACTCTTGTCTAATGACTTTTATCAAAATAACAATATACATATGATGATTTTGTACATATGATGATGATCATGTGGGTTTATATATCCTTGTTTACTCATTTTAGTGTTTACGTTTTGGTAACTTTTTACTAGTTTACTAGTTTTACCTACTTACCTATTTTAAGTCCAATAAGCTTAGTATAAGTTCTTTAACTTGTTTTAATCCATTTTATACCTATATTATCAGTATCTATACTTTCCATATTGGGCCCAAATGGGTTAAGCTCAATAAGTTCTTTTTATAAGTGCTTAACTTATTTAGTCCAATTATTAGTCCAATATGCTTAGTTAGCTCGTTAACGTCCGTATGTCCTATAGTTCGGGTTTTATCGGTTTTTACTTGTATTAGTTTCTTATATATCAGTATATGACTTTTAAAAACTTTACATTAGATGGGTTTGATCGTCTAAGTTTTAATTGGCGAAAAACGTTAATTTTACGGTGATAGCCGAAAAAGTCGTAAAAATCAAGTTTATAGTTTTTATTACTTATAAGTATTATTCCACTACCATTTATATAATTTATCCATTTATTTAACCTTTTAAATATTTATATAAATAAGTTTTATAAGTTAGTGGGTTTTTATTTTACATTTTATACAATAAAATTTGAGTGCTTATATAATAATAATAAACATTAATTCTCAAAATCTGATTTTTATTTTCATCTTCACCATTTTTATCATATCTAGAGTTATATAATGAATTAGAAGCTCATTTTTGGGTGACATGTTCTTCATATTATGTGCTACATTTAACTTAGATATAGCTACTGCTCATTTTAAGTTTATCTTGCCTTAACAGTCCCTACAAAACTGCTTATTCAGATTAGAACACCTAACTTGTTTTGATCATATCTCACTCATTATATTGATTCCATTGCATGGCCAACTCTCACATGTGTATAACATCTTGTACTTCCTGTAAATGGATTATACCATGCAAGTTTATCAGTTAAAGTTTTAGTTATATACTGTTTTTATATATAGTCAACTAAATAATCATGATTTTAGCCTTATTTCTCATGGTTATTAACATTTTTAAGCATATTTATCAACACTTGATCCCCACACAACATTTTTATCATCATATATACATCATATACATATACAAAATAAAGAAAATACATTTTTTCTTTACAAAAATAACAAGAGAAAATGGAGAGGATGATCTTCTTTACCAACCAAGTGTATTTCTTGTTTTTGGAAGACAAGAACTTGATGAACACCACAAGTAACTCCAAGATCATCAAACACCAAGAACAATAGTTGAGAAATCAGCCCTAGGACACAAGCAAATCACCTCCAATGTTGTTAAAATGGCCACCAAATGATCAAGGCTTCAAGATAACTCCATGATAGAGCTAGTAAACATGTATTTCATGGCTAGAAAAGATCAAAAGGGGTGTTTTATGCTTTGAAGTGGATGGCAAAAGGGTGGGGTTTTGAGAGAGTTTGAGGTAGTTTGCATGTATGAAATGGTGGTGTGTGTAGTAGCTAATGGTTTTGAGTGAATGGAAAGCTTAAAGTGTAAGTTTAGTCTTACACTTGTAAGTACTTAGCTAACATGATGCCACATCCTTAGATGTGGTGTCATGTGCCATCCCATGTTAGCTAGTGGGGTGGGATAATGTATTTTGTCCCACCTCACTAATTTACGGGTATTCCTCGATTTTAGTTTTCTCGATTTGCGTGCCCTCGGGTCGTTTTACGAAAAACGTTTTTATAAATTATGAATCAACGACACAAAAGGAATCCAATAAAAATTGTCTCATCAAAAACGGAGTTCGAAAACGTAAATACATAATCCTAAGGTTTCCGGTTTAGTCGTAAAGGACGTTAAATTATGCACGTAAGCCCAAATTTAAATCCGTAAATTGTGAGTTCGTCAACCAACACAAAAATAAGTTTCAAAATATTATACGAGAAAATATTTCACTACCTGAAAATGTTAGATTGTACTTTTTAAAATTTTAAACGCACACGAAAAATAATAATATAATGACTCGATACGTAATTGAAACGATATCGTCGAAAGTATTAAATATTGAAACTATCGATAATAAAATATAAAATTTTTGGCATCCGTCGGTATCGCGATCACTAGTAGTCCTCGTTGCTCGTCAAAATATTAAAATATAATATTTAATATCGGTTTCAACTTAAAGCTTTAAACATAATAATATTTAACGTTATAAAATACTTCAAAATAATTGAAAATAGAATTAAATTATGACCTTATTTTTACGGGTTTTACATCCTCACCACCTTAAGGGAGCGACGTCCCGGCGCTCAACTCGCCTCACTTTCGCCAACGCGCATTAAAGTCTCAATAAACATCGTCGTTGAAAGTCATAAAGATATTACATAATATGTGTTCTACATGATCGGACGTCATCGGATGATGCCATCTCAAGTTCTCACAACTTACGATCATTTGACTAGATCACATACCACATAAGTACATAAAAATAAAAGGTCGAACAATAACATCAAGTATAGATTTTCCATCGTTAATCATCGAGAAAACCTTGAACGAACCCTTGATAATAACCACTTGATCTCCAGAGTCTTTCCACTTGCGGTGTCGGCTTCAACATACTCCTCGAGGTTGTAACGAATTTATTAACTCCATTCATTAAGAGATTCGGTCCTCCATCATTCCACAAGTACACGCATAAATCCTGGTGAAACTTATTGTTTCTTCTTATACACTGCTTCCCGAGATTCATTTTAAACTCAGAATAAAATAGTGATCTTCAATACGAGGAACAGAACGAGATAAAAATGACTTCAATAAACGCATAAACGAACAAGATGTGGTAAAATGATTTAAGATTAACGATCGACGAGGGATCTCGACTCACGTAAGCGTAAAACATAATTATTCACAATACTAGAAAAATGAGAGCGAAGAATGAATTATACATTGTCATTAAAATAACATTTGTCACAATTATCCGTCCCGGATTTGGTATTACCTTAAAACTCAGTTGAGGTACTTTCTTGATAAAGATGATACATAAAAAATAGAAGTAAAATAGTTTCAAAATTTATTTGGTCGTCTTAAGAAACTTTGAAAGAATGACGTAAATTTATTTATTATAATCATATTGATGGTTACGATTTAGAAAATATAATTTCCAAATTAAATCATTGTTAGGAATATAAATTAAACCGGTAATTTCATTACATTAAAAATAAAGTATGATAAGTCAATTAGTTCAAAAGGTAGAACATAATTTTATTTTTAACATTAGTTTTAGTTATACAAAATATGATGTATAAATTTGACCTTTTTCTTGTAATTGTTATTTCGATAATTGAAAATCATTGGAAAATGTATAAAAGTTCCATAAAAATTCTATAATACTTTGTAGAAATACATAAAGGTGTTTATAATTTCAAAATAAATATGGGATATATTCGGGTTTCAAAATGTGACAAGATAACAAACGAATACGAATGGAAATAATGGTCAACAATTAGTACGAAATCAGCGGTACAAAAGAGGACGAAGCAGATGTCGTATGAATTCTTAAAGAGAATAATAAAATAAAGGCGTCGATGGTAAGACGATAAGAAATAATAGATTAAACAAGTTGTTAATTTTGTTAGTGCGGTCGGTGGTTCACCAACATCAGCTCGTTAACTTAGCGGTGGTCGATACATGATCGGAAATAAGATCCATACAAAAATTTTAATCAAATAAAATTCCTAATAATCACTTGTAATTAAAACAAATCAAATGAACGATGTTAGTGTTTAAAGAGAGAAGTCAAAGCACGGTTCACAAGAGTGGATTTCGAGACAAACGAGAGTGACGGACGTCATCCCGGATATACGGAAATCACTCTAATGATAATTCATTATTCACGTGCGAAGACATTCCAAAGATCTACCCAGTCGCATAAAGAAGATTGGACGAGACGGAAGGATAAAACATCGAGACTTTCAAGTCTTTTATCAACAGTCAATAATTAGACGAGCAGTCAAAAGAAATCAGTTATAAGACAAAATGAAGTAACAAGTGGAAAAACAATCATCGAGTAAAAACGTACTTAAAATCACGTAATTCGTTTAACGAAAGGTAAGAAAAAATATGCGGATGCATAGAAATTGCCCTACTTGCATAAAATATAAAGGTTTTCAAAACTTCTTTTCATTTTATTTTATTCTATTATGAATACAAGTAAAAAGTTGATTATTATCAAAAAAAATTTATGGTGACTACTATTCAGCCTAGCATGGCTCCTTCTAGATTAGACATAGGTGATCAGGCCATGTATAATTTAGGAATAGCAATGCAATGCTCAGTTTCGTCGGAAAGTATTACGTTTCTTATGTTTATATATAAACCATGCCATTTGTAAAATGGAATTTTAAAAATAGTTTATAAATTTATAGGATACAAGTAATTTATGAGATACTTAATAAGCAACTTTTAATCTTACGAAAAGTATTTTATAAGACCAAAGTAGAAATAATTGGTTAAAGTAATCGTAAAACAATATCAGATTTATTTATAATATGACATTATGACAACGTATAAAGTAGTCAAAGTTTTGCAAAAAGTGGCAAATAGTAGCTCATAAAACAACCAATGAAATGGTTACAAGTTGTTAAGTTTTCAAAGGGTTATAAGGTTTAGACGAAAACGTCATGAGATACGCGATAAGAATGTCAACGAAGAATGTGAAGGCAAAACTTCAAAACTCAACTCAAATCAGTGGAAGGTTAGAAGAAAAATAAAAATAATATCGAATGACAAAAGAGTCATATATATAAAAAGAATAAAACAATCCAAATGTGTACTCATCGTAAGCTACACGATACATACATGCTTTTAAGAAAATATATTATTCGTTTCCAAATTACACCATTAATCTGGTAATTGCTAATCCTGTAATGTTTCTATTTTTAATCATTTTCACATGCAACTAGTATTAGTTAGTTGTAAAATAATATTCGTTAAAATTTTACGATCTCAAATGAACACAAAACTTCTTAGAAACGTTTAAAACCCATGTTCTGAATTTTTCTATCAGATTTAACTTTTAATATGAGCCGATTAATTGACCCGATAAACGACATCTCCAAGACTCGGAGTCTAAAGCATTTTGATACAAAACGACGTTTCAGACGACTTTCTAGTTTTATCCGAGACCTGAAAACCAATGTAAAAAGACCAAAATACCCCTGCAAGTTCTGTGCAGGTTTGACTATTTTATTTTAAAAACGCAGGTTTTACTTTTAAGTTTTGACCTGTTTATACTGCCCCTACCGTTTCTGCATAAAGTGCATTTTTCAACACTTCTTAACGGCTCAAAATATATACATATATACACACATGTCTTGTGGATTTTATAACAACGAAAAAATAAATCTCGTAATGAGCATCAAATAAAATATAGCATGATGAATGACAGAAAATGCTTCAAGGTATTCAACACGAAATTTAGGAAGCAAGACGGTGAAAAACGTTCGTAATTTAGATTTCAAAATGCAATGTAGGCAAATCTCCTTGGTGCCACGATTGTCAAAAACACAAAACATAACAAGAAAAGAATGGAACATTAACATGCTACACTCCGGGAGCGAGAAGGTTAATGAAAAACAAATGATACAATTTTATATAAGTAAAATCGTATTCCAATTCTGCCATAATCTAGACGATGATTTATAAAATAACGATGACGTTACCGAGATATAAGTGAACAATACACTTCGGAGTCGATACATATAAATGTCAATAAATAGCGGTTAGTCTAATCCAAGGACACATTAAGCTACACAATGGTATAGAGATTACGTTAAAAGACGTCCAAGCACAAATAGCCGGAAGACGATTTGAATATCTATATAGATATCACAGAGGGTTAAAAATGAAAGTAACGCGCGCAGATGAAGGTATGTAAGGTCATAATATAAAACTTTTGCAATAAAAGCAATTTAAATACTTCAAAAATAAATACAGAAAGATTTTGAAAATTCATTGTATTTATTTAAGTTAATCATTAATAAATGATAAACTTTTATCGAAAAGTTTAACGACATAAATATAAATCGGTAAAGGATTATAGTATTTATTTAGAAATACTTAGCAATAAGGCATACATAATAATGTATACTAAAGTTGTAATCCCAGAAGTAGCTTGAACCTGAAGTCACGCGAAATCATGTGCACCGACTCTTTGAAAAATAAAATCGACAGTTATAGTTTAGGTTTTTAGAAAAAGACCTAGTTCTCTATAACTCATGGCTCTGGTACCAATCTTTAACACCCCCAAATTTACACGCAGCAGAATACATCTTTGGGTGCTAAACAATGATACAACAACATATAATTTATAAAGAACGACTCGAAAAGAGACGTTTTAGATTTATCGTTCCCAAAACATTTGTCAGAGTAGCGTAGTCCCAAGTAATCGTTACCAAAAGATAAGTTAAAACAACATATTGGTTTGTTTTAAAAAATGGAACGATAAATAAATCAAAGAGTTTGAACAACAAAAGCAGTGCACAACTTCATTCCCCGTGACCTCCAAGATTCCACTTCTTGATTACCTAAAATACATATGAGTAAAACAATCAGCAAAAATGCCGAGTGAATCTATAGGTTTATGAGATCAGTTTGAACACAAGCAAAGATTATAAGTTTGTGGCATGCTTATAAGCATCAAATAGTAATTTGCATCAACAATGATAATTGTATATAGCATAAATTGCAATAAGCTCATGGAACCGAGCCCTTAGACACTCCCATATCAGTCTAATAAGACGAGAGATTTATTAATTGTCGGTTACCTCTAGATTTTTGGTACATTGCCGTATACCTGACTTCTCAATACAATATGTCCAAACAGTGTGGAGGTCGGGCCTAAGCTTCTATGACAAGTCCAAAAAAACTGAACCGGGGTAGCTTCCCCCATAGATCTATTAATTGTACTAGCGGTTAACCCATCATAGGTTAATTAACGGTCCATAATTGAGGTTTTAACAAAGGCAATCACTTAATGCAATTTAAAGGCAACCACGGGTCCATTCATAGAGGGACAAAGCATACCATATAAATCTTGTGTTCTAAGTTTATAAAACATGTATTCCCCCTCGCGGGTTTAAAATCATTTAATAAGAAGTATAAAGCGAGGCTATAGACTCACGTTGATAATGAAAGGCGGTTTATCGGCTACGGGCGTGCTTCGGTCACGGAAACCTATATAAATAATAGTCGGTCTTAGACTCTTGTCTAATGACTTTTATCAAAATAACAATATACATATGATGATTTTGTACATATGATGATGATCAAGTGGGTTTATATATCCTTGTTTACTTATTTTAGTGTTTACGTTTTGGTAACTTTTTACTACTTTACTAGTTTTACCTACTTACCTATTTTAAGTTCAATAAGCTTAGTATAAGTTCTTTAACTTGTTTTAATCCATTTTATACCTATATTATCAGTATCTATACTTTCCATATTGGGCCCAAATGGGTTAAGCCCAATAAGTTCTTTTTATAAGTGCTTAACTTATTTAGTCCAATTATTAGTCCAATATGCTTAGTTAGCTCGTTAACGTCCGTATGTCCTATAGTTCGGGTTTTATCGGTTTTTACTTGTATTAGTTACTTATATATCAGTATATGACTTTTAAAAACTTTACATTAGACGGGTTTGATCGTCTAAGTTTTAATTGGCGAAAAACTTTAATTTTACGGTGATAGCCGAAAAAGTCGTAAAAATCAAGTTTATAGTTTTTATTACTTATAAGTATTATTCCACTACCATTTATATAATTTATCCATTTATTTAACCTTTTACATATTTATATAAATAAGTTTTATAAGTTAGTGGGTTTTTCTTTTATATTTTATACAATAAAATTTGAGTGCTTATATAATAATAATAAACATTAATTCTCAAAATCTGATTTTTATTTTCATCTTCACCATTTTTATCATATCTAGAGTTCTATAATGAATTAGAAGCTCATTTTTGGGTGACATGTTCTTCATATTATGTACTACATTTAACTTAGATATAGCTACTGCTCATTTTAAGTTTATCTTGCCTTAACAATCCCTACAAAACTGCTTATTCAGATTAGAACACCTAACTTGTTTTGATCATTCTCACTCATTATATTGATTCCATTGCATGGCCAACTCTCACATGTGTATAACATCTTGTACTTACTGTAAATGGATTATACCATGCAAGTTTATCAGTTCAAGTTTTAGTTATATACTGTTTTTATATAGTCAACTAAATAATCATGATTTTAGCCTTATTTCTCATAGTTATTAACATTTTTAAGCATATTTATCAACACTTGATCCCCACACAACATTTTTATCATCATATATACATCATATACATATACAAAATAAAGAAAATACATTTGTTCTTTACAAAAATAACAAGAGAAAATGGAGAGGATGATCTTCTTTACCAACCAAGTGTATTTCTTGTTTTTGGAAGACAAGAACTTGATGAACACCACAAGTAACTCCAAGATCATCAAACACCAAGAACAATAGTTGAGAAATCAGCCCTAGGACACAAGCAAATCACCTCCAATGTTGTTAAAATGGCCACCAAATGATCAAGGCTTCAAGATAACTCCATGATAGAGCTCGTAAACATGTTTTTCATGGCTAGAAAAGATCAAAAGGGGTATTTTGTGCTTTGAAGTGGATGGAAAAAGGGTGGGGTTTTGAGAGAGTTTGAGGTAGTTTGCATGTATGAAATGGTGGTGTGTGTAGTAGCTAATGGTTTTGAGTGAATGGAAAGCTAAAAGTGTAAGCTTAGTCTTACACTTGTAAGTTCTTAGCTAACTTGATGCCACATCCTTAGATGTGGTGTCATGTGCCATCCCATGTTAGCTAGTGGGGTGGGATAATGTATTTTGTCCCACCTCACTAATTTACGGGTATTCCTTGATTCTAGTTTTATCGATTTGCGTGCCCTCGGGTCGTTTTACGAAAAACGTTTTTATAAATTATGAATCAACGACACAAAACGAATCCAATAAAAATTGTCTCATCAAAAACGGAGTTCAAAAACGTAAATACATAATCCTAAGGTTTCCGGTTTAGTCGTAAAGGACGCTAAGTTATGCACGTAAGCCTAAATTTAAATCCGTAAATTGTGAGTTCGTCAACCAACACAAAAATAAGTTTCAAAATATTATACGAGAAAATATTTCACTACCTGAAAATGTTAGATTGTACTTTTTAAAAGTTAAAACGCACACGAAAAATAATAATATAACGACTCGATACGTAATTGAAACGATATCGTCGAAAGTATTAAATATCGAAACTATCGATAACAAAATATAAAATTTTTGGCATCCGTCGGTATCGCGATCACTAGTAGTCCTCGTTGCTCGTCAAAATATTAAAATATAATATTTAATATCGGTTTCAACTTAAACCGTTAAACATAATAATATTTAACGTTATAAAATACTTCAAAATAATTGAAAATAGAATTAAATTATGACCTTATTTTTACGGGTTTTACATAGTATACGTGCGTGATTATGTTTTATATGTGCTAGAAATTGAACTATAATAAAGTAGGATGTATGTTGATGTTTAAAGGCTTATTTAGGCTAAATGTGGTTTGTCGTTTGTTCGAAAATGAACCTTCGTGTTTGATTGTGTTTGAGATGTAGTGGAAATAGAAATGCAATGTGGTAGAATGTATGTTCATGTTCAAAGGCATCAAATAGGATAAATGCGCTTTGTCGTGATTCACGTACATGATTGTGTTTTTACAATGTATTAAGAAATTAATTGAAATGAAATAGGCTACTTACGTTGTTCATAGGCATGATTTAACTTTATTTTTGCTACATTATGTATAAATGAACTGTCATGTAGTAGAAAATATTGTAATGAACTATGATGTAGTAGAAAATACATTGTAATGCAGTAGAAAATGCATTGTAATGCAGTAGGTTACTTACATTGTTCATAGGAATCATTTAGTGTAATTGCGACCCAGTATTTTTAATGAATTGATTATGTTTGCCTGTTTTTTCTTGTTATGTGGTGTAAATGAAATGTAATGCAGTTGAATGGAGTAGGTACTTCCATGTGGGGTGTGAGTTCATGTTAGTTTATGAACAAAGTATTTTAGTTGGCGAAGAGTGTATACATGGGTGAACATCCAAAGTGGCATGCCCACTCTTTTGGCTATGAAAACTTATGGCGCGTTCTACTGTTTAAATATTATACTGCATCCTAGTATCCTTTGGATGGTTGTATCGAATTGACAATTAAAAAAACTAGCAAGTTCTTCTCTTATGAACCATGCATATCTTTAGTGTACTTTAGATCAATACTTTGTAATCACTTAGTTCTTCTCGTGTACCAATCTTACATGGTTTTTTATAATGCAGGATAATGATTCAGAGTATGAAAATTCACCACCTGAAGAAAAATCAAAGAACTGGGCACAATTTCTATTAATAATTGATGATGCACTCAATTTGAAATATGGAATGGTACAAACTCTTATTGAACGTGTAACAAGGATTCTTGGATGAAACTTGTGGATCATTAAAAAGCTATATTTAAATTATATTGGATGTAATACTTTGCATAAGTGAATGTACTGTACATGTTAATGTTGATAGTTAACTTTTCTAATTTTATTTTTTGAGTGAATTACAGTTAAAAATATTTGTAGTGCATTTATAACTTTTTTTGTTGCATTATTGTTTTATTTCTACTGCATTCCAGTTATACTCTATTGCATGTCAGTTTAATTTTTACTGCATCACATAGTATATCTTATTAATTTGGTATTCTTACTACATTACTTTTATTTCTATTGTATTACAGTAGAATATAACTATAATGTCGTAAAGTTAAGACTATGATGTAGTAAAATACAAAACAAGAATGATGTGTTAGTTATTGTAGTTAACAGAATAATCATTATTACTACAGTACTAAAATACTTTACTTCATAACAATGTATAATTTATTGCATTACAATGTATAGGCTACCATATTATAATATATAAGATAATGCATTACTAAGTAAAGGCTACTTCATCACAATAAACTGAACAAAAATAACATAATGCATAAATTTAAATCAGTAGAAAAGAAACCTATTCAGAAAAAAATGGAGTATTATTGTATTGTAGTGCGGTAATAGTTACACAACTCCCAAAATAAATTGTCTTGTAATCAATCTTTGAATCAACAACATTATTTGGAGAAATTTCTTTAAAAAATAGTAATTCGTAAATCATGCTAAAAACACTTATAAGGCACGTACTTGCCGCTTATACTCTTTTCTTGATTTTCTTTGATGGTTTCAATGGTTATGCAGTATTGAAATACTGAGAATTCTTTAACCATCCGACGAACCTCCTTAATATTGTCCATTCCTAACACATAAAGATGTGTCAGAAAAGAAGGCCATATGCCTCGTAGTGCTTACCGCTATATTCAATATCCAGTGCAGATTTACAGAAATCAACCTGCATATATTTAAAATAAAATCATTCAGCATGGCAATATAAAACCTATTGTATGAAAGTATAAAATCTACTTAATGACAATACAAAGCCTACTACATAACAGTACAAAACCTACTGCATGACAATATAAATCCTAATGGATTAAGCATTAAAACACACAAAACTTTAGCCGTATACAAACAAATCAAATAACAATACAAAACCTACTGCATGACTGTACAAAACCTACTACATAATTGGAGAAAACCTACCGCATGACAATAGAAATCCTACTGCATTACAAATTAAAGGAAGATGGTATACATCTTTGAGTGAAAGGTTGCATCACAAGAGAGGATATCACCAAAAGTGGCATAGTCCCTAATAGCTTGTTCATCGGCCATAAAAGACCAATCAACTTATCATCATTGACAACATTAATAAAATAGGTAAAAGCTAATAATAAATAAACTAAAGTTAAAGTGCATCAAAGCACATCAGGTATAGGTTTGTAAAGTCCACCCTTTCTAACATCAAAACATGCTCTTTTACCATAATCATTATAGAAAGTATATGTGTGTTCAATTGAAAGAAACTGACAACCTTCCAAATGTATGTCACCACTATGATATCATGTCATGTTGCAATCATGATAAAAGATATAAATGCTAACATGATCAACGAACGAACAACTTGAACATGTGTATGATTAATGCGTAAAACTTTAATCATTATGTATATCAACCGAATAAGAACAAAAGTTAATAAGCCTAAATGAAACCTACTACATCACTATGTTATGAACCTACCGCATTACTTTGTTATATCAACAAAATCTATACAAAACTTGATGAAACCTATATGAAACTTACCACATCACTATGATATAGTCTACTACATCACTATGTTATATCAAACAAACCATAGCAAAAAATTAAGGAAACCTATTACGAGACTAAAACATAGAAATACACACAGTGTTATATATATTGAATCACAACTACGTATAAATTATCTATCTACAATGATCAATTGCATCACACTAATATCTATAATGCATCGTAATCTTACAATCAGTATTCCAAAATCAAAAGTTTACTAAATTATTCTACTGCATTACAGTCTTATATTCTAATGCATTTCAATTATTATTTACTTCATTAAAAATATAAGCTACTGCATTACAGTTATTAAATATTCTACTGTATTACAACTTTATTAAAACCCATCATTGTACATTTGTTTCATCAGCCTAAACCTACAACACAATCCTAGCGCATCACAATACAACTGTTACGCATTACAGTTATAGAATATCATGTATGCATTTTATCAAACACCTAGTATGCAGGTTTAATATTCACGTTTTTGTCTTGTTTTTTTAACACGTGTTGTATGAATGTGTCAAATCATGCATCATATCAACTACGTCACAATTACAAACACAATCTACTACATCTACTAACATAATCTACTAAATATACTACATCATATTATAATAGATACAAAATAAAAAGATGCAAACTTTGAATAAAACACTTACAATCAGATAATGAACTACACTTGTTTCTCGTTGATAATTCAATACACATCTTTTGATAAATCAATTATATGAACCGAGATTATCAATTAATCTTCAAAAATGATGGTTATGAAGGACGCCGGTGGTTACCGGTGGTGGGGAAGATGATGGATAAGGTGGAGAAGGTGGTGGTTAACGGTTGGAAAGATGGTGGTTAATGATGGTTGAAGGTCGAGAGGATTTGTAAGAGAGGTTGAAAGTAATAGTCGAACAATTTGTTAACTGTGTGAAAAATTACATTTTATATAGGGTTAATGATTAATTTACATAAATAACCCTAAAGTTTGGAATAAAAAGACGGAAATACCCCTAAACTTATTAAAATAAAAGGTGGGGCTAGGGGGACACGTGGCGACATGTGGTTCCACCTTACCTATTTTATTATAAAATCTTTTTTATTTTACCCTAACTCTATATATATATATATATATATATATATATATATATATATATATATATATATACTTTTGCATATCTAGAATTTCCTGATTTTTACATGTCAAAAGTTTGATAATACCATATTGTCTTAGACTATTCCAATGACTTAGACCTTAAAGGGAACTTCTATTTAACGTATAAAAAATACCTCACATCCATATTAGAATCTTAATCCATCCATAAGTACCTTAACCCTCTCAAAACATTGTTTATAAATAGGCTGATCTAAAATCAGTTTTGACAATGACTGTTGTAACCCCCATTTTTCTTACTTCCCGACCTCCAATTGAGTTATCGTTTCTTTCATTCAAAAGCTTATTCAATTATCTTTCTCTGGACACCAAATTCGACTTCTAGATGTTTTTCAAACTCACGTTATGACCAAAACAAGTGACCAAAAATTCTTCCCTAATTTCAAAAACGATTTCCCATAATCAATCTAATTAATCATACATAAACCCTAATTAAAACCTAAAAATAATTTCCAATGATAAAAACCCATTAGTTACATCTCTAATTACAGGTCATTAATAAACCCTAATAGAAAGTTATGAATCCCAAACCTTAATCCATCATATTAGGTTACATACGTAAATTAAATGTTAATTGAACATAGTTTTAGTGTGTACCTTAAACCCTAATTTGAATATTGGGTTTTCTTGCTCCACCATTGATGAATTCGATTGAGATGATGCTTAGGGGAGTTTAAAATCGTTTTTTGGATATAAGGAGTGGTATGGGTAATTAAAACTTACCTGGAAGCCCAATAGTACTCAAACTGGGCCCCCTTCCATTCCTTAAACATTAGTCGGCCCAAAACCTAGCCAAAACTCTTTAGGCCGCTCTTCTACACCATATACTTATATTTATATATTACTAAACTAAATAGTACCCTCGGTTACTTCTAGGCCAAAACCTGAAAGCCTTACGTAAGTTTTTCGACTATCTACGCGATTTCCAAACTAACCTTCTAACTATGGAAAGTAACTCTCAAAATTATGTAATACATATAATATATACTTAATACATGCATAAAACATAAGATACGTACACGAAACCTTATAAAAACGATATCCAAACTTTCCCGCAGTTCATTTTTAAACTTATTTAATTTCATTTCATTTGATTTCGTTTCCAACTTGTACCATAATTAACACATCATGTAAATAATTTCATTCTTTCTTATTTCCAAAATCACTCATAAAAACATATAAAACATATTGTCCACACAACTTAACACATAATTAGAGGTTAACGGGTGACAACTGACCCGAATAAAACCCGAGTTGTCACAAGTAGGTAACACCTTTGGTCGAGTTTCTTTTTTTTAAATATAGCCCAGAGAGTCTACTTTTCAGAAAGGTAAATTTCGCCAAAAAGGGAGTTCGGTAAGGTCGTCTATGGGTCGTTATAAAAACAATGCGCTGTTCAGGCATAAATTTTGGTTTCAAGAATTTGAGTCAAAACCTAACCAAATGAATGAGTTAGCCAAAGATCTTTGATTTGGGAACTCTTTTTAATGTATATGAAAGTACTAAAGGTTTTCAATAAAATTTATGGTGTTTAGGTCGGGCTTTTGGTGTAAAATATTTAGCATGCACAGAAAATTAGTTTTGTAAAAAAACAACTTTTGGCGTAGAGACCAAACGGAGGGGTTAAACGTATAAGTAGAAAGAGAAATTCTTTTTTTAAATTTCTTAGATCATGGGAGAACATAAATCCAGTAGGGTGGGAGTTGACTGTGGTTTTAAGTTCACTTCATGTGGTACATATATGTATATGCATGTTGGATTTCGTGGGGAGGTGTTATGGATTGTTGTGTAGATAGTAAGTTTCTACCTTATCTAAATATCCTAGAGGATATCGCGAATTCCTAGCCTGGCTGTTATGGAGATTTTCAAGTTGATTCGTTAATTCGTTGTTCGCTGACATACTCAACCCTCGTGTTAGAGTTCCTTATATATATAATGATAGTTTGGAATCATGTGTTTCCCATCATGTGTTGATTTGGCTTATTTTGAGAGGTGTATAATACTTTGTGGTTTCGGTTCTTTGAGCGATAATATGTGTGAGTCTTTATAATTTATCAATTCATAACATTTTTGTCGAGTCTATATATCACGTGTATAAAAGGTATTTTGGTGTTAGAATCCTTAGGGTATTTGGAAGTACTTTTGAGATAATGTTGTCTTCGTTTTGAGTCTCACGACTCTTCTAAATGATAATTTATGAAAAAACCTACTTTGTAACAAGAATAGAGATAAAATGATTTTTACGGGTACTCGATGAAATAAAGGTTAAGTAACGAAATTTTATCTTAAAATAAGATACAATATAAATCTTATATATATATATATATATATATATATATATATATATATATATATGATAAACACTGGTTTATTAAAGTTTTGAGATAACATCTTAAAATATGGTAAAATTAAAAATAAAAATAAGAAATTCTAGTTAAATATTGTAGACATGTAAGGTTAACTACTTTACGTCATTATTATCATTTATGAATACAATGTTTAAGATGAATTTTATTTAAAAGACATTTCGGTATACTTTAATTTTACATTTAGGGTGTTTATATAGATCATTAATGTGATTCCATAGTTTTAAAACAACTGAAATACAATTACTGTAGAAAAATCCTTTTTGGGTAAAAGTGATTATTGTACAAGGTTTTAATAATATGTCGTGGGTCGTAAAACATTTCGGTTGTCACTGGGTGTTTCTTGTGTCGGTGTTCATTGTCATGGGTCTTTGGAAACTGATACATATTTTATGTTTGGGTCCTTTTGAGGTGTCGATTCGTTTTTAACTCGTGAACGTGAAATTCGGTTGGTTATCTATGGGTTTAATTCGTTATTCGTATTTGGTGATTCTAAATCTTGCTTTGGATTCGTCTTTGACGAGGGAAATATTTTCTCAACTTAGTTATTCGTTATGGGAAGCGGCGTGTTATTATTAAGAGGATGATGTGTATTTTGTTGAAATTTGTTTAATGTAGAATGAGTTCGCGTTTGGCTGTGAATAGGTAGTGTAAGACTTGTGTTCCCATTTATTGTTGGGAATGAGTTCAAGTTTGAGAGTAAATCTCGGGACGAGATTTTTATTAGGAGGGAGTACTGTGATAACCTAAATTTTAAGATTTGTCACTTATGACTGCTTGACCATGTTTATGTGCAAAATGTGCCTTTATTTTTTTTTAGATTTGTGATGTGTGATTGGATTGATAACCTACATATGAGTATGAGTTAGTACATGTGTTGTACTTAGATGACACACATCGTGGTCATGTGGACGATTCATTAGAATGGTGAAATTCCTAAAGGTCGAACTTATGGGTATTATAGTGTTTTTCATGTACGTATTTTTTAACAACCCACTTTGATAAGTAGACCATTATATCATAATCATGGTGTGTCATCAAAGCATAATAAAGGCATAACGTCATAAAGACATAAAAGACCAAAGTTAAGCTAGAATCAAACATCGGCTGCCAACATAAGCTCAACGTAAATGAAAATGACGGAAAGCTAAAGGACACAACATATGTATAACCAAAGCATAAGTATTAAAATTCATAAAGGAAAGGAGTCTAAGGTATCTCTCATCCTATGCACGTACTCTCCATGCTCAAGTCTGTCCTTGGGTACCTGCCGTATGGGACATGAAAAGAAATACAGCTGAGCATTACGTTAGTGAACGGATATAATGGCATGATAATAATAAAAGAACTAGAGTAATAAACAATGAAAGTACCGGAAATGATTATTTATGCCCTGAGGAAAACCTAGGAAAATTCTATGGATATGAATGATAATCTGAAATGTCATAAGTTTTACAAGTAATATAATTAAATTCCTATGAGCTCATATAAGTCATACCATATTATCAACGTGTGCATGAATACATAAAGGGGTGACCTCATCATGCTATTAGAGGGGCGACCTCTAATAATAGTAATATGGGTGGAGGGATCAGCTCCAATGTGATGGAGTGTAGAGCACACACTAACCAATCATCCTGTACATGTAAATTTGTAAAATTGTTACTAGGATGCACCCATTCGCCCCATAATTATATAATAATGGCCAACATGTAACGTGAAGGGATGTTGCAAGAAATCACTCTCATCGTGGGAGAGTCATGACACAGGTGCCTCATATGTCATGGTTATGGTACTTTCATAACTAGGTGGTCATGTAAGTCATGGTCATGCATGTATATAGATCGGGAAAATAAAATGATGGCATGGAAAACAATGAAAGTTTTATAATATGAAAACTGGGGAAAATAGATGGCACAGCAAACGGGGAATCCTAATCATGCATAGAAAGGATGTCCTTACTGAAGGATGGAATATCCATACCTTATGTCCAGTAATCGGTGAAAGAGATGAACAACGAAAAGTACTACTCCGACTTCATGTAAGCTACATAATAAAGGATGTGTATGTGTTGCTTGTGCATGGTATAAGTTAGTTGTTCATAGTTCGAGTTACTTGTACATGGTTTATCATGTGTTTCTTAATGTTATATGTTTCATGTGTTCTTGTTTAATGTATTTCATGTTTCTCGTGTTATTATACTTGGTATTTCCATAATTAGTAACTTTCTAAAAATAGCAAGTTTCTATATATAGTAACTTTCTAAAAATAGTAAGTTTCCATAAATAGTAAGTTTCCAAAAATAGTAAGTTTCCATAAATAGTAATTTTCCAAAAATAGTAAGTTTCCATAAATATTAAGTTTCCAAAAATAGTAAGTTTTCATAAATAGTAATAAGCTCGTTTAATATACTTAAATAATTTACCTTCTTCATTGAATAAGTTGATTATATAAGTCATGGTTTAATAAGCATATTACATAAGCAAATTCTTATAAGTCAAGGTTAATTATAAATATTATATTCATAAGTCATGGTTTAGGTAAGTTAAATGTTAATAAAGTCTATTTTAATAATTAACTTTCATAGGTCATGTATTTATAAATACTTATTAATTAATACTATGTCATGGTTTATATTTTATCATTAACTAATAATATGTAATGGATTCAATTTATTTATTAAATAATAACATGTCATGTATTATATCATTAATTATTAAATTATAGTATGTCATGAATTATAATTCATTACAAATTAAACCTTAAACTTGATAAGTAATTTAATTAAGCCTTAACTTGATAATCCCTTTTTAATTAAGTTAAATCACAATAAGCCCCTTTTCGTATAAATCGTATTATAAATAAGTAATTTAAAATCTGTCGTGATATATTCAAGCCGATTAACAAAGTTTACCATAAGTCAAATTATACCGGTTCATAATAAGTCCATAATTTAATTAACCGGTTCATACAAATTCCATAGATTAATTAATACGGTTCATAATAACCCATATATTAATTTAGCCGGTTCAATAAGCCATGATTAATTATACCAATAATTAATTAAGTTAAACATTTTAATAAGCCCGAGATTAAATAATCCGAATACATAATCCAAACACCCCTTTATGGGCTCTTGTTTATCGAGCCAAACAAACACCCTAAACAACCACCACCGCAGCCCCTGCTGCGGCTGCCAGCAACTTTAAGCCACTGTCCCTTATTGTTGTGGCTGCTAGTAACATTTTTCCAACCGTTGGGCTAACTGCCCCGTAAAGCCCTTGCTACCGTGGCTTGTGGCTTGTGGCTGCCAAGCACTCGGTTCCCACTGAGACTCACAGCCTGTGGCTCTCAGGCAGAAACTACCACCGAGAGTCCCCCTCGAGGGTCTCGGTTTGGTCCTAACAATAAAGACCAACGAGCCAAAGGCTCGATTAATTCATGGTTTCATTCTTGTTTTGATTATTTACAACATACGTTCATATCCATCATTCCATTTTCAATTTAAACATGATCCTTGAAGTAATAAAAGAAAATAAAGACTAAGATAAGATATATACCACTTAATGTAGGGTTTAAGGATGAACAAACACATCACTGCCCAAAGAATTAAAGATCAAAATCAGATTCTTCCTCCCCTTTTGGTTTTCTATAGCCGGAGGCATTACACTAGGTTTAGGGTATCTTTATTTTTTTCTTGTTTTGTTAAATAAGAAGTAACTAATATGTTTTGGCTAGTTATTGGTTAATGGGCCGGGACTTAGGCCTTTATAAATCTTGGAAGGCTTGCTTTTTTACATGTTGTCCGCTTTATTTATTATTTCGTGTCTTTCTTCATAACTTGTGAATTCGTGTATTCGTAAATTCTATGTTCGTATATTATCTTGTCGGGTCGTAATTAACTATGTTATTTACTTGTCGTGAATTTATAATATACTCTTCGTATTATATCTTGGCATGTCGTATTAAATATACGTAGTTAGTTATATCTTGTCTTGTCGTATATATAATATACGTATTTACTTGTATCTTGTCATGTCATATTTATTATTCGTAATTACTAATAGGGGATAAATTAAATATTAATAATTTTAAATTAATGGTATTTCAAGCGTGTTATACAACTCTTCCCCTCTAAAAAGAATAATTCATCCTCGAATTAGAAACATGATGTGGCTGAAAAGAACATACTTGGATCATGGAAGGAAATGAGGATAAGAGGTCCGGATCGACTCCTCGATTTCCCAAGTGGCTTTCCACTCGGGGTGGTTCCTCACAAAGACCTGGATAAAAGGAAAGGTCTTGTTCCTCATGTCCCGATATTGATGATTTGAATAGATTCTGGTTACTCAACGTAAGATAGATCCTCACGAATCTGATCGAGTGGATATGTGGTAACGTGTATAGGATGGAACTTGTACCCTCCGATCAGTGATACGAGAGACATATTGTGAACGCGGTACGTAAACAATTGTGAATGTGATACGTGAACAATTGCGAATGTGATACGTGAACATACAGTGAACGTGATATGTGAAACGTATGGTGAACGTGATACGTGCTACATATCGTGAATGTGTGATAACTGACGAGGTAACGCTAAACGATAAGAGACGAGACGCGAAAAGTGACGTGAAATGTGACGTGAAACGTCTATCTGATGATGGAAAGCTGTGCTAAGCTTGAGTCTAGTTTCCCAAGCTTTCTGCAACCTTTTCTAGAACGAGACGTGAACATGAATCGTGGGATGGAACACGAATGTGAACGCGAAAAATTTCATGAACGTGAACATGATCGTTTATCTGATCTGATCGCTGAGGGAGTACCAGGAAAGCATACGATCTTCTACTGGAGAATTTCTGCTAAACTGCTAACTACGTAATCCTTGCGGATGGAAGAAAACATGCAGACTAGGTCAAACGATCGACAATGACCCAGATAGCATCATGCATCCTCTGAGTCTTTGATAGTCTGGTAACCAAATCCATGGAGATACTGTCCCACTTCCATTCAAGAATTTCTAATAGCTGTAATAAACCATTAGCACGCTGGTGTTCTATCCTAACTTGCTGGCAGGTTAGACACTTAGATACGCATCTTGTTTCATACCGCTTTTCCCAAACATGTTGCTTGAGGTCATGCTACATTTGTGTGGAATCCGGATGAATAGAAAATAGAGAACTACAAGTCTCGATCAATAAGACCTCTCTTAGCTTAGGATCCTCTGGTACACATAATCTAGTGTAGGATTCTCTCCCTTACGCCTTAGCTTAGTCATGGTAAAGCTAACGTAGAATATTTTCAACAATGCAGCAATAGTAACTAACTTAATCAAGAAAACCATGTACTTCAGTCACAGACGTCGGTCTTGGCCATTTGGTGATAGCCTCCACCTTCGCCGGATCCATGGTAATCACTTCTGCTGAAACAATGTGGCCCAGAAATGCGACTTTACTCAACTAAAACTCACATTTGGAAAACTTAGTATACAATTTCTCGTGTCGAAGAATCTGCAGTACCGTGCGAAGATGATTCCATGCTCTTCTCTAGACTTAGAGAAGGTTAGGATGTCATCGATGAAAACAATAACGAACTTGTCTAAGAATTCATGGAAAACTCGATTCATCAAGTCCATAAATACAGTTGGAGCATTCGTGAGACCAAAATGCATAACCACGAATTCATAATGACCATAACGTGTGCGAAAAGCAGTCTTGGAAATGTCCTGCTTTTTCACTCGCAACTGTTGGTATCCTGATCGTAAATCGGTCTTGGAAAAGTGCTTAGCACCCAGTAGTTGATCAAACAAGTCATCAATACGTGGAAGAGGATAACAATTAAGAATGGTGATATTGTTCAATTCGCGGTAGTCGATACACAATATGATGCTACAGTCCTTCTTCTTAAGAGATAGAATCGGTGCATCCCATGGAGATACACTCGGGCAAATAAAACCTTGTTCCAGCAACTCTTGTTTTTGATCCTTTAACTCCTTTAACTCAATGGGAGCCGTGCGATAAGGAGCTTTGGAGACAGGTTCTGCTCCTGGAACAAGATCGATGCTAAACTCCACCTCGCGGATAGGAAGTATACCTGGAAGTTCTTCTGGAAATACATCAGGAACTCTAAAACAATCGGCTAATTATGAATAGAAGGAACCTCAGATGTCATGTCAGGAATGGTAGCTAGAAAATCTTCGCAGCCATGGGATAATAAAGCACGTGCTTATAAAGCGAAAAATAATTTGCGCAGATTTTCCCTTGTAGGAAACCATGATAAATGCATTTAGAAGCCTGAATATCGCCGAATATGACCCGATATGAATGGCGATCGATCGTAGCGCTGGAATAATGATCATCTCTTCTATTATAAGCTTCTCCTAAATTCTTCTCATTCCTTGTTGAAATCGGCTTGAAGTTTCTTATGATGAACCACTCTTATTTTCTCTCTCCCCATTGATGAAGACGAATGACAGAGATAGAGATATAATGTTTTTATTTTAATTAAATCATCCATGTTTCATCTTTAGTCCCTATTCTTTCAATCTTCTATCATTTATATTTCATATTTTTATTCCTTTAAACAAACTTCACTTTCAATCCTTGATCTTCAAGTACTTTTACAAGATAAGTCCTTGATGCCTTATTTTGTCCTTTTCCTCGTCTTTTCTTCGAATAAAACCCATGAAAGCACGTGATTATTTCAAATGTACCTATATTGCCTGAAAATACACAAACACAAATACAAGCGTAATTCTGATAGTTTACAGTTTAATATAATGTATTTGTTCGTATTTTAAGTGGTTTTTATGTTATAAATGACGAGTTCACACTTATCAACTCCCCTCCACTTGACCATTGCCATGACCTCATGCAATGAAATATTTTAAAGCTCTAGAGTACATTTTTCGCATAATTAATCCACATTGACCATTTTATGATTTAATATACTATACTATGCTGCATGCTTTTTTATTTTTAAGAATAAAATGCAAGATATAAACTCTATATATTTATTTTTGTATTTTATTGAAATGCTTTAATGGAAATAACTTGTAAAGAAATCAATGACTTTGATTAAGTCTTTTGTACCACGAATATTTATCACCCTCAAGTTTCACGTTCCCCATACCAAGCTTAAAAACGAGATCATTGTCATTCATAAGTAAAAGTGCATCGACTTATTCATAAAAATTAATTGTGTTACTACATACCCCCCATTTATTTTGCCTCTATCTAATTTTAATTGATCAAATTGCTTTTGAGCAAATTTGTCTTTATTTGGCGTGAAATATAAGAAATGTAAACTCTGAAAATACGAAAGCATGGTTTTAATGATAGTTAATAATCTTATCCAATACTCGAAAAACCGCCCCCAATTGATATAAGTCCAACCTAAAACAATAAGTCATTCGCCTTATATGTAAGAAACTTATGTCATGCTTTAATAAGTAGCTACTCACTCGCTAAGAAAAGAAAAATAAAACTCACGCAATAATTTATATCCGCCGCCTTTTTGAGACCTTGTATCTTCAATCCCGCAACCCTTATGAGAGTAATATCTGAGTGGATCAACTACCAAATTCTCGCAACCCTTGTGAGAGTAATATTGGAATTCAATAGCCACTATAATTAACACCACACTACCCCTCTTAGGAGTCTTGTATAATTATTATTTTTTATTTTTCTTTTTCTTCTTTTTTTTCTAGCCACTCATCATTTTTTTATAAGCCGCTCTTATTTTTCTTGATTCCTCACAAAGAATAGAAAAATAATTTAAAGAAAAACACCCGCTAAGTATTAAGCATGACATAAGTCTAGTACACATAAAACGTTCTAACTTAGAATCTTAAGACGTACTTATACCAACCATGAATGATTAGTAAAAAAATGCATAAGAGACTACAATATATACATGCGCTGACAAGAAATTAAAGGTTACGAAAGGGGATACAATAGCCACAAGTAATTAATATGAGGTTTATCTAGCCCTTTACACTTACTTCAAAGTCTATCATCTTTCGTTCTCCATAATTTAAAATCTCAAATAATGAGACTCGTGGATGCTTAGCCTAATAAACCAAATGAAGGTTTACATGGTTAAGGATACTAGCTACAGAAAGCTTGAATAAGCAAAATCGGGTTGAGTCAAAATATTCATGATGGGCCTAATATGTCAAAGACGTCTAAATTTTTTAAACCATATCCTTTATTATATGTTTTACTTTTTCATCTATTTTTTAAAGAACAAAAGAAATAAAAGAAAATGCAAATGTGTTATGCAAATGAAACATGATTTATGCAAAAATCATGAATGAAATATTTTTGTGGCCAAAGTAGATCAAAAAGTTGAAAATGTTGAAAATTTAGTTTTCCCAATTATCATGAAGGCAAAGGCAATGGTCTAGGCAAGGTCACATTGATAGAAGCCCCCTACACTTAAGATAAGAATTGTCCTTAATGTTTAAGAGTATTGGAGTGTAAAATCCCCTACACTTATGACATTGCTTACTTTGTTTAACTCGAGCTAAGGAAAAGACAACTAAAGTGTATTCATTTTAAGCACAAGTTTGAATATCACAATAGCAAAAACTAATCAAAGTGAACCAGATACACATGCCTCCTCCATAAGCTCCATGAATGAAATGAGATAGAGAAACTCTTGAAACAAACACCAAAAGACGAAGAAAGGCACACCCCTCCACTTCAACTCTACTATAACACCATCTTATTAAACCTAACCTATTTAGACCTACTCTACGTTTTCTAACCTAGTTATTCAATGATCGATTTTATGCCCTAAGTCTTTAGCTCGACTCAACCACGAATTAGGTTGTCCTTGGGGAAACCATCATGGAGAAGAAAGGATATCCACTTTGAAGCACATCTCATATGATACACTCAAACTTAGCATGTTGCCATTTACAATGAGATTTACAATATCCGCCTCGATAAATAGACCGGTCCAACGTGTCTCAAGTTTGTCTAATCATAAAAAACTCTCATATAGAAATCACACCAGGATCAAATACATAGTTTCCATCTTCATACGTGAACAACTCCAAAGTAGGTAGCATCTACAAAGTATGCTCATACAAGAATCCCATATCAATAGAAGTCACACTCTTAAGTGAAGTAGATGAATGCCAATATTTCCCAAACATACGGATCCCAAGATCAAAAACTTTTCCGTTCATGGGAAAATAAGAAGATAAGCTCGTAGCATCCATATGAGATTCCCCCTTAGTTATCAAATCATCATGAGACAATGAGGGTGTAGGAATTAAAACATTCATAACGATTATTTCCATGTTGTGCTCCTCATCATCATCAAAAGGTGGGGAATCCTCCATAGAAGGCATGTGAAAGGAGGGTCAAGAGTAATAGTGTCTTGTGGTGGAGGTGTAGGTTCTATGTTTCCAAAAAGCATGTTCTCAATAAGAGGAATATCGTCTTCCCAACTAGGAACACTATCATTGACCTTTAAATCAGTATTAGCAAGAGCTGCCTTAATGATGGCATCAATATCCATAAGAGCGTCCATATCAAAGGTTTTGGATTCTAAAGTTTCCTTAGATGAAATGTCATCAATGTCTAAGATCATAGGATCTTCTTCATCAAAAACCGACTCTATGGGTGAAAGGGTGAGAATAGAAGGCTCAAAAGGAGGTATATCAATGAGAGAATCACTCTTAGGGATGATATGATCATGGCAAGCAATAGGTGTAGCCTCAAAAAACGATGAAGAATTAGGAATGAAGGGTTCTACTTCTATGGACTTATCATTAGATTCTTCACACTCCTCAAAAGTTAGGTTATCAAAACATGTCTTAAAAAGAGGGTTTGAATGTATCACAAAATCGTATGAAGGAGTATTTGATTTATCTTAAGAAGTAAATGACTCATCACTATCTGAATAATCATCAAAGGGGTCATCACAAGAGTCATCAAAATAATCATCATCACTCATGGTGTCAAGCTCATAAGGTAGGAGAGGAAAAGAGCTCAATATATTCCTGAGGTGGAGTAAAACTCATGATAGTCTCAGTGCCTTGTCTCTTCCTTATTGGGGGAGAGATGGAAGGATCCACATTTTATATAGGAGCAAACTCTTCATCCAAATTAGGAATGTTATCTTGACAAGACAAGTCATCCGATGATATCTCATAAGACGAATTGCTAGAATCACATTCATCATCCTCTATTTGTGGTAAGTCTTGCAAAAACTCTTCCATAATCTCATTATCCCTTTCCTTGAACAATTCATCAAGATCGAAATCACCAAAATAACTAGTAGTTGCATGAATGTAATCATGTGATGAAATCTCAATGTGATCGTGATGAGAAGATGTATCACCACAAGACTCCTCACATGGTTCGTTGGAAATACCCTTGAGCTCTCTTGGGATTTGGATAAGGTTCTCAACACTAGAGGTGATTAATTCATCCGAATTGGTGATCATATTAGTGCTAAGAGGCTCGTCCCCCATGGCTAAAGATATGTTGGGTTCCGTAGGAGATAAAGGTGAGGAATGTGTGTCATCATTAAGCGTCATACAAATCAAAGTATTTCCGTATCATTGTCATAGAAGAATCTATAAGGCATACGAGCACGAGTAGCAAGGTATTCTTCTTCTATGCATTCATCTTCTTTTTTATCTATTCGAAGAGTAAAGTAGTTAAATCATGCTGGAGTTGACGATATTTAATGTTGAACCTTCACTATTTTCATCACTAATTTCCTCTTGATTATAGCGTTTGGTCATTGCATTATCCCGAAGATACTTCATTTCTTCCACTATCCGCAAATGCTCCTTTTTCATTTCCTCAAGGCTCATTTCTTTCTTACTATTAAGCTCCTTAGAAATGGTATGGGTCGACTTTTTCATTTGCTCAAGTAAAGATTAAAGCTCATTGCAAATATTAGAGTCATAGGAAGGCGGATCCTCGATCGACAATCACAACAATAATGGGATTCATTACCACAAAACTCACACATATAAGTCGAAGAATATGGTGGAGGCGGATTTCCATAATTAGGTGGATTATAGTTTTGAAAAGTGCCTTGATTATGAAAGTTTCCTTGAAAATTTTCTCCATTTTGAAAGCCTTCGTTATTCCGAAATCCTTGATTTTGAATGGTTTCTTGATTATAGCCTTGAAAATTTCATCATTTTGAAAACCCTCATGATTTGAAAATCCTTAATTTTGAAAGGTTTCTTGATTATAGCCTTGAAAATTTTCATTATTTTGAAAACCTCCATAACTGGACAATCCTTGGTTTTGGTATGGCTCATTAAAGTTTTGATCATGAAATGATGATGGATTTTGTGATGAAAAACAGGAATATCCCATATAGTCATTACAAGTGTAATCCCTTTGAAAGTTAGGTTGAAAAATAGGGTTCTCGGTTCCATTATAAGCATAACCCTCCCCATAATAGGTATTGTTTTGAGCACATAAATAAGTATCGTGTAGACCACCACAATTCGAACAAGGCAGATAAATAGCTTTGGCGGTTTGTTGTTGCAACATCTCCCACATGGAACGAGTATCCATGTGTAGCAAGGTGACCGGATGTATATACGAGTGAACGACGTTTAACACTTCCTTGAGGAAGGAAGTAATACACCAAATGTGGTATGTTTACACGTGTGCGAGTACACGTGTAAATAAACTCAAGGAATGAGAGAAAGCTCTCGGTCGACTTTGAATGAGAATAGATTATCTCTCTTGAGGTTCAATATCGTAAATCACAAGAAATTATAATATGTACGTAGTACTACATGGGTGGCAAAACCCTCAATAAGCCTTCCTTCTCAAAATACTCACAAGTGAACGGATACAATCTATTATTCAAACATCTCATCTTCACAAAAAAATCATTCGATTGTATTAAGCTCGTGAACCCGACCCCTTAAAGCTATGACCCACGCCAAATGGCAGCGTGGCCAAATAAATGAAATGAATTCCCGCACAAATTAGTATACGTTGCAAATATACTCTTCTTCTTCCTACAATATATCTGTCCACCGAGTTTACTCGACGTAACACTCACATCTTGGATCGGGTGTTCAACTAATCGTACTATTAATTACATAAGCGGATATTTCCAACCCACATAAGGGTAAAACAATAGTTAACGGTTCATTGAATTAGGGACTTTTAGAAAATTAGTACTTAATACAATGGGTTAATACATATGGAGGTCACTAAAGTTACCAAAAAAGTGCGCCTAAAGTAACGTTTCAATTCGTTCATTCAAGTTACTTAAGTATACGGGTTGGATAAGTAGGTTACTAAAGATTGTTAAACTTTACAATACAGTGATTTTGTGGAAGGGCAACCGGCTAAGTAGGTTACACAAAGAACTTAATACACAAACTTGGTCCCTTCATGCTAAAGCCTTCACGCTGCAATTTTAGTGCATGTGCTGGACAAATTTGTCACCCAATAGCTCAAGTAAGAATTGGAAACCCCGTTCAAACATATTTATCACTTACAACGGTTTAACTAACATTTATGTTGTGGTCTTAATTCTCAAGTTGCATGACACTAGTTGGTTATCATCTAGCATATCAAATCCCAAGACAGAAAGCGGTAAACCGGTCACCAATGATGGGAATGCAGGAAACCTGAGACTAATCTATGTATTTGGCTTATTTTTGGTGACATTCGAGTACATAAAAAGAGGTTTAGTTCGTTTAAAGCAAGTCAAGGTATGCCCAACT